>CM023481.1:27123782-27844589 GCA_013339685.2 Hyalomma asiaticum
CTTACCTTCTCCTTGAGGGGCTGGAGCTAGTTATTCGTTCAAGCTATGAACTTCCATGGGCTGGGAGTGAAGGTGTGTGGTGTTGAAGAGGAGGAGGAGAAATTTGTGCAGGGAGATGAGAGCTGTGCTACCTTTGTAAACCATCGAGGCTTGTGTATGATGGGGTTTTCACTGCTGTAACAACAGTGCCCTTTCTTTTCAGGACAGCGAAGCCGAGTCGGAGCTGAGTGAGCAGGAATGCAAAATAGTGAGCATTCAGGAGACACGTCACAGCCAACCTATCTTTTTCTTCTGGGAAGACCTCCTCCAAGCTGTGGCTGATCTCCAGGCATGTATGCTCACTGCCTTCGTTTCTTGTCTCCCATGTGCTTAGTGACCATGATGATGACCAGTTTTTATATGCTGAGCATGGCTCATTGGCCAGAAGCATTGGGGAAAAGAAAGACAGTGCCAGCTGCCAGGAGGTGATGTGCAGTGCACTGTGTATAGTGTTTTTGATTCCACAGAGGAGGTTTAAGGGGCTTGCAAGACACTGTCCACCTTGTTTTGTGGCTTGCCAGCTGGCCCCAGTGCTTTTGTTATGGGTCCTCTAACTTGAGGCAGTTCCATGATAGATGTCCTAGCCGCTGCAATGCATGCATACATTGGAATTCCTCTGTTTTTGCAGCTTCCCTTAAGTGTTTGATAAGACTGGTTTCTCATGCACCCTCTTCACATCAGTGCTGGTCTCGTGCACCAGCATTTGATATGTTGCCACAGTCAAAATCAGAACCCATATGTAATGCAAAAAGTTCTGAAGCTGATTGGCCATACTTCCATCGAAGTGTATCTATCACCCTAATTGAAACTGATTTCGTAATTACTTTGTACAGTAAAAGCACTTCAACTCAACTCTTGTTAGTTCGAAAAACCTCATGATCCAAACTTGTTCTCTGCTCCCAAAAACCATATGCATGATTTCATGGTACACAGCACTGTAATTTGACTGCATTCAGCTGCACCCCAATTAATTCATACTATCTGCATTTCTGAAAAGGAAAATTAGCATCCACTGATTTGTATCCCAATGCTACAAGGAAAATCCATATGGATTTCTCAGAAATAAAAGCTTCCTTATGGTAAACAAATTCGTCCTGCTCCGGGGTTTAAACCAAGGACCAGTGCCTGTCCGGGGTGCTCTCCCTGCCAATTGAGCTAACCAATAGGCTAGCGATCGACACCGCAAGGGCAAATCCATCGACAACTCAAAGCACATGGGCATGATTATGGCAAACGAGTTCTGTGGAAACCTGCAAGCTAGTGTAATGCTTCTGAAAATGAAAATTATCATCCACCTGTTTGTAGCAAAACGCTACAAGGAAATTCATATGGATTTCTCAGCAGTGAAAGATTTCTAGTTGCCAAAAAATTCCTCCTGGTCCGGGGTTCAAACCCGGGACCAACGCCTGTCCGGGCCGCTCGCTCTGCCAATTGAGCTGACCAGGAGACTAGCGATTGACAGCGCAAGGGTGAATCCATTGACAACTCGAAGCACAAGGACATGATTATGGCAAATGAGTTGTGCGGAAACCCGCGAGGGGGAGAATTAGTAGGCACCAGTTTGGAGCACAAAACTACAAACGGGCCTTCTAGCCTTGTGCTACAAACGCGTGGATGCTAATTTTCCCTTTCATGAATGTTACTCCACCTAGCGGGTTTCCACAGAACTCATTTGCCATTATCTGCATTTTTGTTTTGCTTATTTGCAATGATTTGGTTGCAGTATTGCTGGAAATGTGCTACGCAAAAATGTGGAGACTGCTAACAGGGCCTCTGCATCCTTATTTATGTATTTATTTGAACATTTACCCCTCTAGGGCATAGCAGTAGGGAGGCTTATCGATTCAGTCCCAGACATATCGAACTTCACGGGGATTGCAATGTAGTTGATATATTGATAACCTGAAATACAGAATATGACTATTTGAGACCCATCTTTTTAGCAGCATGCATCTCAGATTTGTTTCCAGCGATTGTAACAAACAGTAGCTCAGTAAGTTCCCACAATGTACAATAGGTCAGCGTGAAACAATCGCATCTTATTTCATATTAAAGAAGTATGTAAGCTTTGTTTTAGTCTTCATCATATTCCTCCAGCCATCCTCAATGTCCTTTATGCCTTAAAGGGCAACTCTGGTGATTTTTCAGTGTCCATGGGTGTCAGTAAAACATTTAATATATGTTCTCAACGTCACTGTGATAATATATGCCATGCCAGGCAATTTCAAGCCATTTAGCTTTCTTGAAGCCGAATTTTAAAATTTTTTAGCAGATTCTCATATGGGCCACCCTGTGTCTTTGACGTCATTACCGTCAACACTGCCTACCCGAGCAGGCATGCTGTCAAGAGCAATACAGTGATACTTCAGCACTCAAATTGACGTCAGGTTCAAAGTTGGCCTATAACTCAATATATCGTCGGATGACATCGTGGCTTCCATTTTTCGAGCACCAGCTCCGTTTTTTTAATGGCGAGGACACGTGTGACATCACCACGTGCGCTGCAAGAAGCATTTACTTGTTTCAGTTTGAACACATTGTTCGTTTGGTTGTTTTTAAATATTTTTTCGTTTTTTTTGCTTAAATTGAACCACCGTGCCTGTTACAGGGCTATCAGTGCCATTGGAAAACAGCGATATCACTATATGGTGAAAAAACCACCAGAGTTCCCCTTTAAAGACCAGCAAATCCAGCACCTTTCATTGCGCCACAAGCAAGCAAGAGACTGTGAACGCCAATGCAAACTCTCAGAACGTGGTACAGTCTTTTAGGGGCAGCGTAGACGATCGTCACTTTTCAGCTCCAATTCTTCAGCACCAGCGACATCAGCCATGACCTTGACATTGGTGCTGTCAGAAACGGGTCAAACATCATCGTCGGCGCTAATGAATTCGCTTGCTGTGAGCCCGTCTGAGAGGATGCACCGGGAACACTGATAACTCATGAAATTCTGGGAGACATTCAAAGCCGCTGTCAGCAACAGCGACGTACGCAATATCACTCCGCACCACTGTCAAGCACTATGCAACCTGCCAAAGCAATGCAACACACCATGTTTTTGACATTCTCGCACACAAAATAGGGACTGCAAACACTCAGAAGGGGGTTGAAAACGTGATCTCATTTGCCATAATCATGTTCTTGTGCTTCGAGTTGTCGATGGATTCGCCCTTGCCTGTCACGATAGTCCTCCTGGCTAGCCTCCTGTGACAACTTAAAGCACATGGGCATGATTATGGCAAATGAGTTGAGTGCAGTATTGCTGGAAATGTGCTACGCAAAAATGTGGAGACTGCTAACAGGGCCTCTGCATCCTTATTTATGTATTTATTTGAACATTTACCCCTCTAGGGCATAGCAGTAGGGAGGCTTATCGATTCAGTCCCAGACATATCGAACTTCACGGGGATTGCAATGTAGTTGATATATTGATAACCTGAAATACAGAATATGACTATTTGAGACCCATCTTTTTAGCAGCATGCATCTCAGATTTGTTTCCAGCGATTGTAACAAACAGTAGCTCAGTAAGTTCCCACAATGTACAATAGGTCAGCGTGAAACAATCGCATCTTATTTCATATTAAAGAAGTATGTAAGCTTTGTTTTAGTCTTCATCAAATTCCTCCAGCCATCCTCAATGTCCTTTATGCCTTAAAGGGCAACTCTGGTGATTTTTCAGTGTCCATGGGTGTCAGTAAAACATTTAATATATGTTCTCAACGTCACTGTGATAATATATGCCATGCCAGGCAATTTCAAGCCATTTAGCTTTCTTGAAGCCGAATTTTAAAATTTTTTAGCAGATTCTCATATGGGCCACCCTGTGTCTTTGACGTCATTACCGTCAACACTGCCTACCCGAGCAGGCATGCTGTCAAGAGCAATACAGTGATACTTCAGCACTCAAATTGACGTCAGGTTCAAAGTTGGCCTATAACTCAATATATCGTCGGATGACATCGTGGCTTCCATTTTTCGAGCACCAGCTCCGTATTTTTAATGGCGAGGACACGTGTGACATCACCACGTGCGCTGCAAGAAGCATTTACTTGTTTCAGTTTGAACACATTGTTCGTTTGGTTGTTTTTAAATATTTTTTCGTTTTTTTTGCTTAAATTGAACCACCGTGCCTGTTACAGGGCTATCAGTGCCATTGGAAAACAGCGATATCACTATACGGTGAAAAAACCACCAGAGTTCCCCTTTAAAGACCAGCAAATCCAGCACCTTTCATTGCGCCACAAGCAAGCAAGTGACTGTGAATGCCAATGCAAACTCTCAGAACGTGGTACAGTCTTTTAGGGGCAGCGTGACGATCGTCACTTTTCAGCTGCAATTCTTCAGCACCAGCGACATCAGCCATGACCTTGACATTGGTGCTGTCAGAAACGGGTCAAACATCATCGTCGGCGCTAATGAATTCGCTTGCTGTGAGCCCGTCTGAGAGGATGCACCGGGAACACTAATAACTCATGAAATTCTGGGAGACATTCAAAGCCGCTGTCAGCAACAGCGACGTACGCAATATCACTCCGCACCACTGTCAAGCACTATGCAACCTGCCAAAGCAATGCAACACACCATGTTTTTGACATTCTCGCACACAAAATAGGGACTGCAACACATCAGAAGGGGGTTGAAACGTGATCTCATTTGCCATAATCATGTTCTTGTGCTTCGAGTTGTCGATGGATTCGCCCTTGCACTGTCACTCGCTAGCCTCCTGGTTAGCTCACTTGGCAGAGCGAGCGCCCCGGACAGGCGTTGGTTCTGCGTTCCAAACCCTGGACCAGGATGAATTTTTTGGCAACTAGGAAGCTTTCATTTCTGAGAAATCCATATGGATTGCCTTGTAGCCTTGTGCTACAAAATGGGTGGATGCTAATTTTCCCTTTCATAAACGTTACTCCACCTTGTGGGTTCCTGCTGAACTCATTTGCCGTGATCAGCATATGTAAGGAGTTGTGCACTTGAGGGGTTTGTCATGTGACAAAGTTCGATATATCAAATGCAGCGGTTCACGGGTGTTCTATATATGTCCGCACCAGACCTACACTTTTGCATTAGATTTTGAAGGGCATTTTCGATCGATAATTATATATTTATTTATTTTATTTGTTAATACTGTCAACCCTGATAGAGGGTCATAACAGAGAGGACAATACAATTACACGCATTAAAAAATGTACAAGGTACATAAAGTTGTGTAATATTTGGCACTTCACAATGAAAACAGGTATTCCTTAAATAACAATTCAGAATTCAATAAGAATTCAAAATTCACTGACATTTTTCAAAATATTTACAATGAACATGAAGTCGCTTACATCATTTGGCACTGAAAAAAAATTAAGTTGAACAGTCTCATAAATGCGCCTCTACAGCATATTTGAAGTCGGTGACATCGTTTAAAACAACAATAGGGTTTGGTAGTTTATTCCACATTTCTATGACATCTGGGAAGAAAGAATATCGAAATGTGTCGGTATTTGTTCGGTATGGTTTTATGATGCAATCGTGGTTAGTTCGGGGGTTTCTTTTGCCTGGGGCATGTAAATATTTGAGCTTAAGTTGATCGTGCATTATCTGGAAAAATACCTTCAGCCTATATTTTTTTTCCAGTTCTAGTGGATCTAAGTTAAATTTCTGTAACATCAGCATGACCGATTCCTTCCTTCAGTATATTGAGCAAATAAAACGCGCCGCCAGTCTCTGTGTTATTTCCAGCTTCTTAAGGGTCACTTGATGGGGACTCCAAACAACGGCGGGAGATTCTAGTATCGTCCTATTGAAGGTGGTGTATGCAATATGCTGTACGTCACGCGATGCATGTTCTAGTTTTTTCCTCAGTATGTATAACTTTTGGTAGGCTGTCGTACAGATGTTATCTATGTGTTCATTCCATGACAATGTTCTCGTAATTGTTACCCCGAGGTACTTGAACTGGTGCGCATTCACCAACAAGTGTCCACCATTGCTGTACGAAAAGGAAAGGATTTAAAATAATTTATTGCCATTTTCCATTTCCTACACCAATTATCTAAACTTTTAAAACAATTCTGAATTTTGAGTTGGTCGTCTAGCTCAGTAATTTTAGCATAGATTAAGCAGTCATCCGCAAAAAGTTTAACCTGGACACCCTCTTCTGCCGCCACGCTACTGATGTCATTGATATAGAGGAGAAACAATAGTGGTCCCAGTACTGAGCCTTGGGGCACTCCTGAAAGTACTGCTAAAGGATCTGATACATGGCCATCCAGTTTTACTACATGCGTACCCTTTGTTAAATATGCTTCAGTCCATTTTATTAGAGTTCATTTATTCCCGCATTGCGTAGTTTGAAGATTAATTGGACATGGGGTACTTTATCGAACACCTTCACAAAATCCAAGCAAACCACCATCAACCTGTTGTCTTATATCTACCGTACTCGCAAAATCATGAATTGTTTCTATTAACTGTGTCACGGTTGATAACCCGGTCCTTAAGCCATGTTGATAAGGGTACAGCAGTGTTCTGATCTAGAAACCCGAGTATATGTTTTGCTATTATATGTTCGAGCACTTTGCACATAACTGAAGTAAGGGACACTAGACGGTAATTAGTTCCCTGTTTTCGGTTGCCCCCTTTAAATACAGGAATGACGAATGCTGGGTGCCAATCTTGAGACAGTGAGTGCATTGTATAAGATTTTTGAAAGATAATAGTTAGATAATGTCACATCCACTCTGCATATCACTTGAGGAATACAGTTGGTATATCGTCGGGACCGCCCAATTTTTTGTATCTAATTTGAGTAGTTGCTGAAATACGCCTTCTCTAGCCATTTCAAGTGTTTCCATTGGAACAGTAGGGAGAATTCTTAAGGCTTCTTCCATACTCACTGTAGTTTCCGGTGGGTTAAATACAGACTGAAAAAAGTTGTTAAAATCGTTTGCTATCTCATCCTTTTTCGTTATAATGTCACTACCAACATGGATTTCATCAGCTATTTCTTTCCTGTCACTAAAATAGCGCCAAAATTTTTGAGGGGAAGACCTGAGGAAATCACTGAGGTTTTTTTTCAAAAATTGTTTGTTTAGATTTAGCCAAAGTACACTTGAGCTCAGATTTCAGATTTGTCATACCATTTATGCAGTCTCTTAATTTTCCTTTTCCTATGAATTATATCTCGAGTGATCCAAGGAATTCTTTGTTTCGTTTTTTTAACATGTGATGGCACATATTTGTCAATACAATAACCTGTAACACCTTTGAATTTTTGCCATAACTCTTCCACTGATTTTAAATCAGAGGTGCTCTCTAAATTATCAAATTGGATCTCCAAATAGTCAATAATCGAAGTATCATCAGCCCTAGCATAGTCTAACTTTTACTGGCACATAGCTCTTCACATGTCTCAATGCTTGGTCAGGCAGATCAAGACCGATCATCCTGTGATCTGATATACCATCTTCCACCATCACGCTGTAATCATTTAATTTATTTTATAGGAACACCAAGTCTAGTAACGACCTTGACGTCGGCGTAATTCTGGTATCTTCAAGCACTATTTGTTTCAAATTGTAGGTAAACATAATTTCTAGCATTTTTTCAGCATTTACTGGTTCCCCACCACTGTACGAAAAATTCTTCCAGTTTCTCTGTGGGATATTCAAATCTGCAGTCATTACCAACCTAGTGTTCCCATTTATATGAGCACATAAAAATTTATTCAAGGATTTCAGGAACTCAGGAGAGCTTGAGGGTGGCCGATATACAACTCCAATAAGGAAAACGGTACTTTCACAAGTTATTCTACACCAGAGAGTTTCTGGTACTTCACAATCAATCAACGAATCATTAAGAAAACCTTTAATGATTACACACAACCCACCTCCACGTGAGTCTCTGTCTTTTCTAAATATGTTGTAACTGGGAGGTACAACACAATCATTCGGTACATTTTCATGCAACCATTTTTCTGTTATTGTGGTTATTTGAGGATCGTGTGAAAGTAATAAGTACTCAGCTACATAGTCTTGTTCACTATACTGCGAGCATTGAACGAGAGCAATCTTAGCTATTTTTTTGGTGTCTCAAAAGAGCTGCATGAGCTATCAGATCCATTTGACTTAGTTGATACAACGCGCTCACTTCGCTTCGTTGTATCAGTACCACGTTTGCCCGAAGGCAAATAGCGCTTCCCTCTGACGTCATCCCATGCGTATAAGTCATCGTTTATCCTGAGTTTATCATGTACGAGGACTACTTTCGCACCCACCTCCCTATCCAAGGCAGCGCTTTGCCATAACTTCTTTCGTATCTGCACTGTTTCCTTCGCATAGTCGTTGCTTATTCTTATCGAAGTCCTCTTAAGTTTTGCACAGCTTTTAAAGGTGGTATCTTTTTCCTTGCTATCGTAAAGTTTCAGGATCACAGGCCTTGGTTTGTCAGGGTTTACTTTGCCGATCTGGTGAATTCTTTCCACTGTAGTCACTTCTATGCCAAGAAATTTAGAAAAAATGTCATCCACAATGCGTCTTTTTAACACTTGCGCAGACTTGTTTGCGTGCTCAGTAAGGCCAAACACCAAGAGATTATTTCGTCTACTTCTATTTTCGTAATCGATTAACTTGTCGTTTTGCTCTAGAATTATGGTCTCCAGTTCATCTATCCTATCTTTCATTTCGTCAAACATGGATAGCACACTTTGCATCTTATCTGTTTTAGCATTCACTTCTGCAATTTCTTTCCTGATGTTGTCTACTTTGCTATCTAAAGCATTTTGTTTTTCAAGAATTTCCTGCAAAATTTCAGCAGTCCTTGGGCCTGGATTTTCTTCAACATCACCAGCCATCAGCAGCAACAGTACTGACCAGCAGTCGTTCAAAATAGCACAACATATATGAGGGCATGGCAGCACTAACAAGCATGTATTATCACTGCGATACGTAGAGCTATAACCAACCTGCAATCGCAGCAATGGCGCTTTAGCCATCTTGTTCGCCAGCCAAGTGCCGTGCCCTCTGAAGCCGATGTTCTCGTGTTGTCCCTTTTGTAGACCGTTTGCTGGTGACATCACACCCGTGGCAACAAGTCCAGAAAGTGCCCACTCCAAGCTTCCATTTCTGCATGTCTGCGCATTGATGGATATATATATATATATATATATATATACTATCAGAAAGTCACAGTGACAAACATAGGATTTATTCTGATGTTTCGGCTGGAGGCCAGCCTTTTTCATCTTTGAAAAAGGCTAGCCTCCAGCCGAAACATCAGAATAAATCCTATGGTTTGTCACTGTGACTTTCTGATAGTATATTTATCCCGATAGCCAGGAAGCACTTTTTTGAGATATATATGTATATATATATATATATATATATATATATATATATATACATATACATACATATATGACATTTGACAAAGGCTGATCCAATGTGCGTCATACTCTCTTTTGTTCCTTCTATATATATATATATATATATATATATATGTGTGGTAGTAGAACCCCTCTGTTACGTTCCCAGCTGCTGCGTCGTTTTTGGCATATATATATATATATATATATAGAGAGATGGGGGGTAGTAGAACCCCACTTTTACATTTGCAGCTGCTGCGTCATTTTTGGCCGCTCCCAGCATAGCTCCCATAGAATTCTTTGCATTAGGAACCCCACTGTTGCGTCGCAAGTGTGGGAACGTTTCCACCATGTTACGTCGAAACCCCCCCTCCCAAGCAGCCTTCCCACGATGAATGAGAAAAGGGGAGGGAGGGAGGATATGCCGGACAGAGTCGGCTAGGGCACACGTGCAATAGTACTGAAAAATGGTGGGAAGCGCCGCATCACATTCGAAATGACTATGTATGCCTTCCTGGTATTCGAAGTAAAACTGGGTGTGAGGACTCTTTTAGCCATCCGAAACAAAAGATCTGGCGGTCAGAATGACACGTGACAAAGGAAGCAGACCCGCGCCTGGTGCCAACAAAAACTGCACGACTTTCGCGAGCAGGCAAGACGTCTTTAGGGCAAGCCGAAGGAAGAAATCCTCCCATCCATTCTCCTTTTTTCTCTTTTTTATCTTTCTGGTTTTTACTTCCTCACTTCGCCTCATCCCGCCTGCTTAAAAGGTCAGCTTTTTGGGAATGTTCGAACAATAAAAACAAGCTCTCTCTCCCTTCATTTCCATCTACTTTCCACCACCGGCCCAGCAAGTTAGCCTTAAAAAGGGTTCAACGTCACATACAACTCAGAATACTGGATGAACGCATGATGACGACTGCAATTGTGTGAAGATCGCGAGCCCTGCATCGAGCTCGAAGACCCTCCTGTGGGGTGAGTTGCGCAGTTCATTTTATCCTTTTCAATAGCAACCATCCCTTCAACGGCATGTATCTGCTCAACTCTCTCTTCTCTTTGTCCCTGCATTGATCTTAATGTCTACTCATACTAATTTCTGTTGTTTATTTGTTGTCTCTACGATTGATATGCACCACGATCGACTTCTGAACAGCTGATTACTCTTATTTATAGAAAGCCGTAAATAATCCTGGGTGCCCGGCATAAGTGTACCACCGTCTAACAAATCTCCCGCAGGAGTCCGTATCACTTAACGCCCAAGTCAAAAGATTTCTCACCTTGCACAAAATCTTATGTTTTATTTTACATTCTTTGAATTCCATGACAGCATTGCTGTTTTACATACAGGTGAATGCGTGTATATCCTTTGCTGTTATTGGATATGATGATAAGTGCCGATAGTGACATGCATCTTGAACTTACCAGTTGTTAACCAATTATAACAGCTAAAGGTCCATGAATTAACTAACCAAGAATCAATGTTCTGTCCAGAGCTCTTCTTTTTATTTTTCTTCTATTACTATTAGTATTAATATTATTAGCATCATTATACTGTGAAGCGACCCCTTCCAAGGTTAAATCATTAACAAGATATTGAAGCCTCCATCCTGATCTTTATCAGCAGTGGTGACGTAGATAGCAGCTTGCTAATATTGTTACGTTGATCTAACGTACATAATTGGAGCTCCAATGAACGGTATGGTGCTAAGCTATTCGCACTGGTTTTCTAGTAGAGCAAAATGGCAAACTGCGAGCAAGGGCGAACAGTATAATATGTATTGAGTATCAAGGAAGTAGCTCTCCCGTGAAATTGGAATCCACTTTCAACACATTCCGACGTAAGCAGCAACACCTAACAACGGTCATGAAATTATGTTATCACTGCTTCTAGGCAGATGATAGCTAAAATGCGATCAACTTTCAAAAGTGCCAGCACTTCTAGCTTTGTAACCCCCCCCCAAGCAACCTTCCCTCGATGAATGAGAAAAGGGGAGGGAGGGAGGAGGACACGTCAGAGTCGGCCAGGACACACGTGCAGTAGCACTGCAAAATGGCGGAAAGCACCGCATTGCATTCGAAACGACTAGGTATGCCTTCCGGGTATTCGAAATCAGCTAAAGTTCTGCATCGTGGACAGTTTGAATTTGTTCGCGTCACATTTCACCATAGCAGGTTGCAGGGATTGTTCGTAAACACCTCCGTGTCGCGGTGCCCCAGACAACTAGACCATGTTTTTATCGCGTATCAAAGGGTCCAGAGTTCAAATCCTCCTGTTTTTCCCCTTTTTCTTTTGTTTCTTTTTTTGTCCTCATTGTAGCATCTCTTGCATTATGCCCTATCTTTTCTCTTTCCACAAACCATCTGGCTTTCTGCTGTCGTAACCATGCAATATAACACCTTTGAAAGACCCCTACTCCGGGGGAGGATCTGAACATGAGGCTTCCACCACCACCATGCCTCATCTGCGGAACTCACCGAAGCACCAGATCAGGAATTGGCCCCCCTGGTGCAACACCACGGCCAGCACCTCCCAAGTGACTCAGCCAAGCAAACCCTGTACCCACGACGACGGCAGCAACGGAACCTCTAGACAATGATCCAACCAGACCACTATGGCAACAGCAGGCTCAGAAAGCCTCTGGACTCGAACAGGCACCCATTGGAAATCAACCGTAGCGATTCTCAACACACGAACGCTGTCAACTCAAAAGCAGACTAGCTGAACTAATGGAAGAAATAAATCTTATAATTGGGATACCAATGGCCTTAGTGAGGTTAGGATATCAGGGGAAGGATACTTGTTGCTTAATGAAGGGCATGTCCTTTGCTACAGAGGACTGCCAGAGAAGTGTGAATACGGCATGGAATTCCTTATCCACAAAGACATTGCAGGCAATATTGAAGAAATCTCTAGCATTAATGAAAGGGTAACAGGAGTCGTGATATAACTGAACAAGAGATACAAACTAAAACTTATACAGTGTTTCGCCCCAACGACCAGCCACAATGACGAGTGTAGAACAGTTTTACAAGCATGTGGAGACAGCATTCAACAAAGTATGCACCCAATATACGCTATTTATGGGGGACTTTAACGCAAAAATAGGAAAGAAACTAACGGGACTATGGTGTAGGCGATAGGAATAGCAGAAGGGAGATGCTAGTGGAATACACAGAAAGAAATCAACTCCGTGTAATGAACACTTTCTTTAAGAAATGTAAGAATAGGAAGTAGACGTAGAAAAGTCCTAACAGCAAAACAAAAAACGAGGTAGACTTCCTACTAAGCAGTGATTCAGGTATAGTACAGGACACGGAAGTGGTTAATAATGTCAAAATTAGTGACCACAAGGGCAAAGATAACACTCCCTCTCAAGAGGACAAGAACAAAGTTACTCGTACGGAAACAGGCCAACCTCGATGTCGTCAGGGCAAAAACAAGACTTTAGACTTGCACTCAAGAATAAGTATGAGGCTTTAGGACAGGAAGAAAAGGAGCACATAGAGAAGATGAACCAAAATATTACTAGGCTGATGACCGAAGCCGCAATCGAAGTAGGAGGCAAAGCACCGAGACAAGTTGTCAATAAGCTCTCACAAACTACTAAAAATTTAATTAAACAACGCCAACAGATGAGAATAACTAACCCAAGAGATAAAATAGAATTTGTCGAGCTGTCTAAGCTCATCAACAAAAGTAGAGTCAGTGACATACGCAACCATAACGTGACAGAAATAGAAGCAGCCGTCAGAAAAGGAGTCAGCATAAAAACAACTAAAAGGAAGCTTTGTGCGAGAAAGAACATAATACATGCAGTGAAAGATAGGCAGGCCAACATCATTACTAACTTCAATGATATAGCCAAGGTGGCCGAGGACTTCTATTCGGAACTATAAAGCTCAAGCACGGGACACCCCACTGGGAGTGTAATAAGCGCCGATCAGGACGAAGAAGTTCCATGCATCACTGCAGACAAGGCTAGGAAAGCAATTCAAGGCATGTCTCGCGGGAAAGCAGCTGGAGAACACGGCATAACCACCGACTTGAGCAAAGATGGAAGAGACTTCCTAACTAGAAAGCTCGCAACACTGTAATCAGAATGCCTGAAAGCTTCAAATGTACCAATAAGTTGGGAAAATGTAAGCATTCTATCATTACACAAGAAGGGAGATGTCAAAGACCTGCAGAACTACAGGCCGATTAGTCTACTCTCAGCACTATATAAAATATTCACAAAGGTTATCTCAAATAGAATAAGAGCAACACTTGAATTTAATCAACCAAAAGAGCAAGCAGGGTTCAGACAAGGGTGCTCCACCATAGACCATCTTCATGTGATCAATCAGGTAATCGAGAAATCCGCTGAATACAGCAGACCCCTCTATATGGCTTTGATGACTACGAAAAGGCCTTTGACTCGGTATAGGTAACAGCAGTTCTGGAGGCATTGTGTTATGAAGGAATATGCGATAGCTACGTAAATATAATAGCTAACATATATAAAGACTACAGCCACCCTACTCCTGCGTAAGAAAAGCAGGAAAATCCCGATACAGAGAGGTGTCAGACAAGGAGATATAATCTCTCCTATGCTATTTACTGTATGCTTGGAAGAAATCTTCAGAAGACTAGACTGGGACGAAACAGGACTCAGGATTAATGGCGAATATTTGAGTAACTTATGCTTCACCAACGACATAGTAGTCATCAGCAATGATGGCGACGAACTACAGAAGATGATTATAGACTTAATCCGGGAAAGTGCTAAAGTAGGAATAAAGATGAAAACAAAAGTAGTGCTTGGTGGCACAGCGAAAAAATGTGCCTTCACAATTGAAAACCAGACATTAGAAGTCGTACAAGAATACACGTATCTAGGACAGCTACTGACAGGAGAACCTACTCATGTAAAAGAAATGCACCGAAGAATAAGCATGGGATGGTGCGCATACGGGAGACACTCCCAAATCATGAGTAGAAACTTACCATTATCACTCAAGCAGAAATTATATAATTACTGTATTTTGCCAGTACTGACATATGGGGCAGAAACTTGGAGAACTACAAAGAAGCTAGAAAGGAAGTTAAGAACCACTACAGCGGGTGATGGAAGGAAAGATGATAGGCGTTACTCTAGGTGATATATATATATATATATATATATATATATTCAAATTTGATATATTCAGGATTGACTGTAATGCCATGGCCTCCGTGATCCTGTGCACCAGTGGTCTTTGTCTGGCCGTGCCATTCGCCATTCTGCCCATCGATAAAGTGAAATGAATCACACACACACCTGCCCCAATGCCCCAGTGATTTACAACATGTGCTGTTATTGTTCGCTACTGTACTTTTAACCAAGGGAATGGCCTTGAATTGTCGCATGTAAGATGTTTGCGGTTGTGCCCTGCCACAGTGGTCTAGTGGTTATGGCACTCAGCTGCTGATGCAAGGTCGTGGGATCGAAGCCCGGCTGCTGCGGCTGCATTTCGATGGAGGCGAAATGTTGAGGCCTGTGTACCGTGTGATGTCGGTGCACTTAAAAAACCCCAGGAAGTTGAAATTTCTGAAGTCTTCCACTACGGCATCTCATGATCAAATTGTGGCTTGGGGATGTGAAACACCAGAAACAAATAAATGAATTTTGTACATATGCCTCTTCCAACGCTCCTCGTACTCTTCCTTGCTACCTTCAGGGCTCCTGGCCGGAAGGCCACACAAGTCCTGACAGCCACCTCTTGGAAAGATAGTACAGCAGAGTGTGAGTATACAGAGGTGTGTTCAGGTTTCTGGTTGTGTGTGAACCTATGCAATGCTGATCTTTCTTGCGGCTTTGACAAATTAGAATGCGGCTCTTTCTTCCATTTCTTTTTACATAGTGTGGTGGTTCTTTTAATTATTCACTCTTGGGGCAGTCTCTTGTCCTTGTTCGATTGAAGGGCACCTGAAACACGAATTACGCTCAATTTTCATCATGTGAAACTCGATGAATTTAGCAACAGTGAGAACAGCGAAATCAAAGCGGATCATATTATAATCTCTACATGAAATCGGCTTCCACGCCAACTTCAGCGTTGTATACATCAACAGTTTCTTCGAGTGGATGTGACGTTATTCTGGTTGTGATGCTGGTTCTGTGTGGCTGGGAATGCCTAAGCTTAAATGGAGTTACTTATGCAAGATTTCGAGAATAACATCTACGAAGATGTATGTGGCTGAATAATTTACTGTGTCAAAGTTTTTTTTCCCTGTTATTCTCTAATGTGATGTGTTCCTCAGCGGTTTTTACTTAACACCATGCATGTATACCAGTTGTTCTGATGCACTATATGGTGCTGCAGGATAAGCGCATCACATCAATTTCTTTAAGGAAATAGACAAGAAAACAATAAAACAATGGGAGGGAAGATGATGTTTTCAGCATCGTCCTCTGTAGAAATGTAGAAAACCATTGATCCCAACACTTTTTTTCTTTCTTTTTGTGCACTTTCCATTGAAACAAGTTCTCCATGTACTTCTGCGGGAAGTTTCAGTGCTGCACTTTGTGCAGACCTTGTGTTCTCACTTGCGAGAACTCTGGTACCAGCTAAAGCAACGTTTCTTTACAGTAGAGCTTATCAACCTATGCTTATTTTGCTTCTACCTCTAAATGTCACTGCTGCCCTTACGAACAACTACAAAACAGCGATCGAGCGCATTAAGGAATAGTTGGACAAGAGTCACAAGTTGCTTTTCATCTGTTTTTCTCAATTGGACATCATTGATTGAGCGATGCCTTCACACCATAACATACTCTGAGAGTTAGTAGGACTGGTATTGTGGGGAGTTATAGCTCCAACATGGTCAGTGTTGTATAATACACTGATCACATGCAAAAATGGCGGTTTGGCTCTGCTAGACGTGTGCGTGAGCAGTTCGGTGTCAGTATGGTCATCTTTATTAATACATACTGGCCCATTCTGTGCTGCTGGCACACTGATTGTGCACACCCCAGAGCAGGCAACACCAGCTGCCCTGGTGAGGCCTCACACACTTGGGTATGGCACTTCAAACAACACACTTTAAAAAAACGTACGAACAGGGGAAGGCATATGAAGGCACAGAGGCACAGTCGACGTGTCAAGCTTGTATACAAGCAGTAATGGGTGAAGGGTTGTGCAATGGTTACCACGAAGACCACACTTAATGTTGAAATGCCTTGTGTTGATTATTCATAGTTTGCACCATTCAAAAGAAGAAAGGAATTGTGACAAGCTTACCCTGAGAGCTCATTAAGGAACTGGGGATCAGTTCCTTGATAGCAAATGCCCTTGTATTAGTTAATTCAATGGCATGACAAAAAGTGTCTCGTGAGGTGCTGTTGTGTGGGAGCTATTCACTTGTCTACCCTGTTACTATGGTCTGTTGTACCAAGGCAATGCAGAAATGCATTGCTGCAATGAGCAGCCATCGCTGTCGTTAGAGCACCATGTACATTATTGGCTAGAACTACGGACTAATGCCCTGGCTTACACCATGGGCGACGCTCTTCCATATCGCTGGATGTAAGGGCAGCCTATGCAATCTTATCTAAGGACATGTGAGGACAATCTTGTGCAGTCACACGTGCACGATGCACCTTTTTCACACTATATGTTTGGCATGTTGACCTTGGACCACCTTTGTGTGTCTTCAACTGTCATTATCATTCAGGTATGGGCATAGGCAGCTTACACGCAACACCGCAAAACTTCACTAGAATATCACTACTCATCCACAATTGCCAGCTTACACTGAAACACATGCAGGTCTGTGCTGATAGATTGTGCATCTTTGACAGGAACATTGTGAATTTTAAATAAGACAACATTGGCTCATATGTGTGTCTTGGAGACTATATAATGAAAAACTTAAAATTACGGTATTTGTGCATTTTTTTCTGTGGTGGCTGTGTACATGCTAGTGCAAGTAGTCTATGTTCTTCAAAGGTCATTGAGCACTATGTATCGCACTCATTATCCATAGGTAGGAGCAGGTTGCTTACAACAGCCTGCTGTCTCTGGGGTTCTTGCAGGCCTACCTACCTTTAACAATGGCCGGCCACCTCCGGCGCCTGCAGCAAGCGCAGCAGCAGCAGGCGGTACAGTGACGGCTGCTGATCTGTCTCCGGTGTTCTTACAAGGCCTACCTGCCTTAACAATGGCCGGCCACTTCCGGCGCTTGCAGCAAGCGCAGCAGCAGCAGCGGTACAGTGACGGCTGCTGATCTGTCTCCGGGGTTCTTACAAGCCTACCTGCCTTCAACAATGGCCGGCCACTTCCGGCGCCTGCAGCAAGCGCAGCAGCAGCAGCGGTGCAGTGATGGCTGCCGATGGTGGCCTGCACGCCACACTTGGAGCCGACGAGGTGATTTCAGCCGGACACTGTGGCCATAGTACGACCGGAAAATCAACGGTAGCACCATTTGTGAGTGGTGTGATCCTGCTACATGCCCTTCATCGGCCGTGAAAACCATGAGAAAGAGCAAAAGAGGAGATGCATCCGATTCCGTGGCTCAAAACTAGACTTTCTTGGGGCTCGCTTTTTTTTTTCAGGTGAGCGCTAGAGGTTGGGGCTTTGCATTGTGACATCTGTGCTATATTACACTGATCATACAATAGTTTCGGTAAGTTTGTACTATTTACGAGCAAGTTTTACGGAACATTCTAAAATATGCCTTGCTGTTTGCCAAGAATGCCCTGCTTCGAACTGAAAAGTTGTTTATAGCAATCCTCCAATTCACCGTTTGTTGAACTAGTTGTCTTTAAGCTGTCAAGTACATCTACCTACCCTTTGCATCTATCTGTACCTATTACGTGCCAACAACTATCTAGCATATGCATTATATAAGCTGCCTGCCTCTTCGCTTCCTTTCTATAAAAACTACAGAGTAGCACATGCTTCTGCTTGTTATCTAATCAACGCTGCTGACCTGTGGTTTCTCAACATTAGGCTTGATTTCTTTATTTCCTCTCTTACTGTGTGTTCATGGACGAGGTCCCCGACATCATTTTTTTCTGCATGTTTGAGTGCTGCTTGAAACACCATTACAGTATACTTTTATAACATATAGCACTAACCTGCCAATGATCATTTGGTGATGTCGGCCCTATGCACGCCTCAACACCATTTCCCTCTGTTGTATAACTAATTCTGATGAGACTCCCTTCTTGTTAATTAAGCTAGGTAAACCTGTCCCTGTGCATACCTTGGAGACTGGTTAACGATCATAAATTGTTGCTCTCTCCTCACATCATTAACATTGTGTTTTTCTTTCCAGGTGAAATTGTTCATCTTTACTCACCTGAAGTCTTCAATAGTTTCTCTGAATTCATCCCTAGTGTTGAACATGGCAGGCCATATAGACAGCCGAGATATTCGTCGATGCTTCTTGTTCCATAAACCATCCATGTTTAATAGGTTCATTATTTTTCTAAGCCTGAAATGAATAGCTTGGAGCAATTGCTTGCTTCCTGGTCGCCTTTTTCCATATTGTTATTGCACGGAGAATTCGGGGAAAGGCCTCTGGTATCCATTCAATCAAATGCCTATTCATATTCTGTAAAATTTGCATAGAGAAGTTGACTGAAATCCTCAGATTTCTCAATTACTGAACTTATGACATGGATGCAATCTATTATGAAACAGGCCTACCTGAAGCCTATCCATTCTTTAGGTTGATTGAAGTCAAATGCTTCGTTTGTCCAACAGGAAGTGACCCTTGCGAATACTTGACAGAGCAGTGAAAGCAAGCAAGTTGAATCGGCTATTGTTCTTTATGCAGCCCAGTTTCCACAAGCTATGTTTTTATGACACCTGCTCTGTGCGCTGCCACTCTATTTGTTATTCTTCAGAACTTGATCTTTTTCTGAATAGTAAACCAAGCTAAACACATTATTACACATATTCTAGACATTTTAGTCTGGTGCATACAACTTATGGTCATATTACGAGTGGCCTTCACTGCATTATCTTTCTTCCCTTTGCCAAATTTCCTTCTGGTTAGTTTTATGCTTCCGCCCTTATAGCTTTGTTTGCGTCACTTAAAGATGTTCTTGTCTATGGTTGTCGAGAGTCCACTTAATTCTGTCTGAGCTAATAACCTACAATAATTTAGCTCTTCCTCTTTCATATTATATGGGATAGTCAAAATGTCGAGCGGACGTCCCTGTAAGAGTTATCCATGATGTTTTTTGGCGCGCCGGAAAACGAAACTTGTGGTATCTGAGCCTATATTGGCTGCTCCCTGCTGCTGCTTTTGCCATCCCTATGCGATGATTTCTCACTGGTACCTCCCGCTGCGCAAGTAGAATGTATCCATTTCATTCTGAGAAGAATGTAACACTTTTTTAATGAAATACTTTGATTGTACAAACAAAAAAAAACAGAAAATTACTGTCACTCCCGCGCAGGTGGTCTCACCAGGGATAGTAGCGTTGCATGTTTTCGGAACTGTGAGTGACAAACGTAAAATCATCGCTTAGCCTTGTTTATATATTTTTTCTCTGAATACCAGTTGCTTTCCCAGCGACAAAAGCACTGTCCGATTTAAGACTCGCATCTTTAACGGACTGCTACATTAAGCACGCACGATGGAGAGTGCTTGATGCTATACGTTTTTTCATTTTACTCTTGATTTTCAAGGAAGAAAGCGAGTGTTTGCGGAAATAAGTGTGCTTAAGTCGATGGTGTGGTATGATCATAGGCATTGTTTCAAAGCTGTGTGCAGGTAATGCGGTTCGTCTTTGGAAACGTGTGCAACATGCACTTCTAACAACATCTTATTAGCACAACAAACATCCGGCTCAAGTTGTAAGTTTCCCGAGGCTGTATCATGAATACTATACATTTTGTATATCTCATGAAAAATTTCATGTACTTACTGCATGCGTCAATGGTGCGCAATGTTTGAATAGCTTGAAAAGTTGTGCCCTCCTTTGTTGCTGTTGTGGTTTATTGGTTGTTTTGAATGTGAACATATGTGATCAGTAGTGCCAAACATTTCCATCCAAGCTTCGGTCGCCCATCAGCATGCTCATTGCCAAATGCAGCAAACCATCTATGCCAATTTGCAGCATCGCATTACACCCGTCAACATAACCCTTGGTGCCTCTCACCAGCTGCTTTAAATTTAAAAGCACTTCAAAAGCGATATACAGCACACTTGCATGGCAACTCAACTATCATGTTGCTTCTCTTAAATCCTGTACTTCCCTCTGTATACAGTGTAGCCCACTTATAACGAGCCCACTTATAGCGAAATAGCAAATATAACGAAGTAATCTGAATTTCCTCTTCAAATTTCTGTGATTGATTTTCAATGCATTGCTGGCCCAGTTTTAACAAGCTAAGCCCAACTCAGCAGATATAGCAAAGTATTTCCTCGAGAAAACAGATTTCCCCCAAAAAAGGTCATTTTTGAGCTTCACGTGAATTAAAAAAGCAAAAAAGATTCCATTTCATGGGATGCAAGAACAGCAAGGATCGCATCACGGTGTTGGTGGGGTCACGGGATCGAATCCCGCCCGCGGCGGCTGCATTTTGATGGAGGCAAAATGTTGAGGCCCGTGTATTGTGCATGTTAAAGAACTCCACGTGGCCAAAAATTTCTGGAGCCCTCCACTACGGACTCTCATAATCATAGCTGGTTTTGAGACGGTAAAACCCCAAGAAATTAATTGCGGTGTTGGTGTGCACAAATAGGGATCGCTCAGATAAGCAGTGCATATTGGTCGCTGGCAAGGCGAAGAAACCGCGGGGCTTCACCAAGGTGCTGTCAATGCCAATTGCGTACGCAAACAAGAAGGCATGGATGATGGATGACGTCTTCTGTCAGTGGCTGATAGACTTCGACAAAGAGATGACCATACAAAGCTCTTGCTCTACAATTGCTACGCACATCACATAAGAGCATATCTTAGCGCTGTTGAGGTCCTCTTCCTTCCTCCCAACACAACCGCAAAGCTGCAGCCCATCGCCAAGGGGGTGATCATGAGCTTTAAGGTGACGGTCTCACTGCCGCCATATTGGTTGTAGTTAACATTTTTCCGCTAGGCTACGCCACTTAGTCAGGGTAGCGGAGAACAGAAAAAGAAACTGGGCACGCTCTGCGTGAGAAGGAGATGTGCTTTTGCAAACCTTCATACTAGCCGGGGACAGTGCGCAAAGATTAGAACGTGTAAAGTGGTGGTGGAGTTGGGGGGCATGAGATGGACACACTATAATGTTGTGGCCTTTCCTCTGGCTTCCTGTATTCTCTCCTTTGTGTTCCTCCTGTGAGCAAGTAATTGGTGTTAGTCCCACTCTCGGAGGGGTGTTGTAGGGGCTGTTGCTAAAATGGCCTGCATGTGCTTAGTCAGTCATTTTAGGGGCGAAGCTCCTTAGGATGTGGGTCGTTCCCTCCTCTGTAGTAGTAGTAGTAGTAGTAGTAGTAGTAGTAGTAGTAGTAGTAGTAGTAGTCGTCCTCGTATGTATGTATGTAGCCACCTTGCACCGCCGGGAGGCTCGCGCTCGGCGCGCACCTCCCGGCGCGCTACCTCTGTCACTCTTCCATGTGCTGTCTTGTGAGAGAGAGAGAGCGAAAGGCGCACGTTGACTATGGAAACGCTCTTTCTTCGATGAACGCTGTACCAGCTCGCAAAGAAGGAGAACGCGCCCTCACCCGCGAGAGAAAACGTTGGCACAGGCAGCGTCTTCTAGCGAGTTTCTTGATTGAAAAATACCGACTGCTCGCGCTGGAGAGCCGTTCACCGGCCACCCATATATATATAGGCACTGGATCTTGACTTGCAATGAAGTGCCGGTGGGAGATTTCACTTGTGCTTAGTTGAACCATAAGGATTCGTAGCGTGCGCGTTAACTAAATTAATCCGGAACTCGGCACGATCTACGATGAACATCCGGAGCTTCGCCCACTCATCATCATTCACTCCGTAGTTATACTGTGTATTTTTTAATGCTGTATCCCACTATAGAAAGGTTTCGAAACCTTTCTAGAAGGCATCGGCTGAATCAACGCCGCGGTGTAGCACCACTGTGAAACGGTTCATAAAGCGCAGGTGAAACGAATGGACCTTTGGTGTTGGCTGAACCGTTCCATTCGAGACTTCGAGTTCAAGCGTTCTGTCACTTCCACGTGATAGGGGTACGCTGGGTCTTCTCTGTGCGACTTTCGTGCCATCAATTCGCGGTGCAAGAAAGCAACTGCGCTCCCGCCCTTGCTCACACGAGTCGCGACCTCCTTGCCACCAGCTTCCTTCGCTGGTGCGTACCAGCCACTGCATGTTTTTATCCAGACGCATGCATACGCACTGTCAGAAGTATCGACGACAGCGTCGAGTGTTGGCCGTCGTGGGCTGACTCGCGCTACTCGCAGTTCGCTCAGTGTGTGCTGTGGGCGAGGCAGTTCATCATGAGGTGGTGCAACATTTCGACGACGGACTCTACAAGAGTATTCAGCGTTCTTTTAAGACAACAGGTGAAAAACGTAATTTACTGCTGGTTTTCATGAGTGCTCATTAGCATAGTTATAAATATATCACCCATATCATCCAGTCATGTGAACTTCCTGAGCGTGCATTATTACAACATCTATAAAGCGAATATGCTGTGTTGAATCAATTAAGGCCTCATTTTATTTCGTCCTGGCGCACGTTGCAAAAATATCATGGTATGATCGCACTTCGTTGAGTTTTGATCTGGTCTATTGTTAAGTCATCCAAGTGTAATGGCCTGTATATCACTAACAACCTTTCATTGAACATCCATGTTGAATATGTCACTAACAATGCTAACCAAGCCTTAGGCTATTTGAGACGGAACTTTGCATCAGCACCCACCTCACTAAAGCTTACTCTACATAAAAGTCTCGCCCGCCCGAAATCAGAATATGCTTGTGCCATATGGTACCCTGCTCATAACAATCTCGTCATTTCCCTTAAAAGCATTTGGAACCGCGCCGCCCGTTTTATTCTCTCAAATTATTCTCGTCATTCTAGCATCACGTCCATGAAAAGAGCACTAGATCTGCCTGACCTCTCATTACGCCGCAAGTATTCTCATCCCTGTCTTTTTCATAGAATATATTGCCTAAACCATTCTCTTAAAGAAAACCTTTTTAGCACACCCGGTTACATATTATTTGGTATCGACCATCAACACGAAATCAAAATGCCACCTTATCGAACTAATTTGTACCATTTTTCCTTTTTGCCAAGAACCGCCAATGAATGGAACCACCTTCCCGCCGCCATAGTCTCCATTTGTGATGCCACTAACTTCAAGGTTGCCAATTCTTCCGTTCTTCCTCTGTACTGCAAACATCGTATATTTTCAACACATTTCTGTTGTGCCTAGTAGGCCTTGAAATATGTATGATAAATAAATAAATAAATAAATAAGGGCCGGCCATATATTGTCCGACCTCTTTGTTTCTGTCAGTGGGTTAATGAAGCTAAATGTGTCTTCAAATTTACGGCAAAACATGTTGGCGCCCCAGAATGATGGGTACTGTGTGGTATTTTAGGTAAATTGACGTCTTCCAGGATGGCGTCCATTCACAGTGACACACGTTTAAGTGCTTGATTTACAACAGGTACCGACACGAGGCAGTGAAACACTACGGCAAGTGTTGCTTTCTGAATAGTTCAAAGGAGATCCCGCATCTACTATTCAAACGTGAAGGGTGTTCTCTCGGACACAGCGTGGGGAATTCATCAATGCATCTGTTTAACGAAGGCACCCTTTGTGCGGCTGTAATTACTTGCGGAACTGTAGTAAATATGCGCGGCGCCGCAATAGCTCCATGTATTAGCAGAACATACGTGTCGGGAGCACGTACATGACGCTCAGGGGCATATGCAGAACTTATTTCAGAGGACTGCATGAGCGAGATGGGGGAGCATTTAGAAGTGCACACAGGCGTCGTTTCTTTCAAGCCGCCTACTTCTTTGCCCCTGAGTCCTGCGTAGAGAAAGTACTATACGAAATTCCAGGAAGGAAGGTGGGGGACGCAAGTCACCCGTCTTGCCTCCCCTTCTCCTCCGTACGCCCATGGTAAGTCTGTCACTACCGTGATAGGGGTACGCTGGGTCTTCTCTGTGCGACTTTCGTGCCATCAATTCGCGGTGCAAGAAAGCAACTGCGCTCCCGCCCTTGCTCACACGAGTCGCGACCTCCTTGCCACCAGCTTCCTTCGCTGGTGCGTACCAGCCACTGCATGTTTTTATCCAGACGCATGCATACGCACTGTCAGAAGTATCGACGACAGCGTCGAGTGTTGGCCGTCGTGGGCTGACTCGCGCTACTCGCAGTTCGCTCAGTGTGTGCTGTGCGCGAGGCAGTTCATCGTGAGGTGGTGCAACACTTCGACGACGGACTCTACAAGAGTATTCAGCGTTCTTTTAAGACAACGGGTGAAAAACGTAATTTACTGCTGGTTTTCATGAGTGCTCATTAGCATAGTTATAAATATGTCACCCATATCATCCAGTCATGTGAACTTCCTGAGTGCGCATTATTACAACATCTATAAAGCGAATATGCTGTGTTGAATCAATTAAGGCCTCATTTTATTTCGTCCTGGCGCACATTGCAAAAATATCATGGTATGATCGCACTTCATTGAGTTTTGATCTGTTCTATTGTTAACTCATGTAAGTGCATTGGCCTGTATATCACTAACAACCTTTCATTGAACATCCATGTTGAATATGTCACTAACAATGCTAACCGAGCCTTAGGCTATTTGAGACGGAGCTTTGCATCAGCACCCGCCTCACTAAAGCTTACTCTACATAAAAGTCTCGCCCGCCCGAAATCAGAATATGCTTGTGCCATATGTATTCTGCTCATAACAATCTCGTCATTTCCCTTGAAAGCATTTAGAACCGAGCCGCCCGTTTTATCCTCTCAAATTATTCTCGTCATTCTAGCATCACGTCCATGAAAAGAGCACTAGATCTGCCTGAGCTCTCATTACGTCGCAAGTATTCTCGTCCCTGTCTTTTTCATAGAATATATTGCCTAAACCATTCTCTTAAAGAAAACCTTTTTAGCACACCCGGTTACATATTATTTCGTATCGACCATCAACACAAAATCGAAATGCCACCTTATCGAACTAATTTGTACCATTTTTCCTTTTTGCCAAGAACCGCCAATGAATGGAACCGCCTTCCCGCCGCCAGTCTCCATTTGTGACGCCACTAACTTCAAGGTTGCCAATTCTTCCGTTCTTCCTCTGTACTGCAAATATCGTATATTTTCAACACATTTCTGTTGTGCCTAGTAGGCCTTGAAAATATGTATGATAAATAAATAAATAAGGGCCGGCCATATATTGTCCGACCTCTTTGTTTCTGTCAGTGGGTTAATGAAGCTAAATGTGTCTTCAAATTTACGGCAAAACATGTTGGCGCCCCAGAATGATGGGTACTGTGTGGTATTTTAGGTAAATTGACGTCTTCCAGGATGGCGTCCATTCACAGTGACACACGTTTAAGTGCTTGATTTACAACAGGTACCGACACGAGGCAGTGAAACACTACGGCAAGTGTTGCTTTCTGAATAGTTCGAAGGAGATCCCGCATCTACTATTCAAACGTGAAGGGTGTTCTCTCTGACACAGCGTGGGGAATTCATCAATGCATCGTTTTAACGAAGGCACCCTTGGTGCGGCTGTAATTACTTGCGGAACTGTAGTAAATATGCGTGGCGCCGCAATAGCTCCATGTATTAGCAGAACGTACGTGTCGGGAGCACGTACATGACGCTCAGGGGCATATGCAGAACTTATTTCAGAGGACTGCATGAGCGAGATGGGGGAGCATTTAGAAGTGCACACAGGCGTCGTTTCTTTCAAGCCGCCTACTTCTTTGCCCCTGAGTCCTGCGTAGAGAAAGTACTATACGAAATTCCAGGAAGGAAGGTGGGGGACGCAAGTCACCCGTCTTGCCTCCCCTTCTCCTCCGTACGCCCATGGTAACGCTCCCTCCTAGTACCTTCTCCTCCATGCATTCAGGTGACCCGGTGAGCCATGGAAATGAACCGGTTCATTACATTGACCTGAGCCGTTCTGAAACGCTCACTCAAGTGAGCCGCTTTGCCCATGTCTACATCGAACGGTGAATATTGGTACATGCATGCTGCAGTTTACGAGCTCGGCCGATGCGCGTGGCCACCATCGACGAAGAAGACGAAGCTCACGAGGCCAGAGCTTTATGTGTTATTCGGCCACTGCACAGGGAACATTTCAACGCAGTGAACAATTTACTTAATCCTGTACCTATAGGTTCGCGAAAATAGTCACGCACGTCTGCCGTTGGTCAGAATTGAAGACGTGCGTTCTCATCCCAATGCCATCTAAGCGGTTGCTGAGTAGCAGACGAATAGGCAGGAAATCCGGAACCGGGGTTGGGGGGGGGGGTTAAGGAGGGCGGTCGCCCCCCCGAGATTTTTCCAGAGGGGGCAGGACCCCCACCCCCCCCCCCACACACACACTTTGCGAGCGTTGACGCAGTGATCAAATTTCTGACAGGAATTTTTAAGCTGGTGGTTGCATGGTCCAGCGCTTTCCAAAGCACTGGGCCACACAACCACGCGGGTTGCACGGTCGGCGCAGGTTTCCAGTTCTTCCGAAATTTCTGGCCCTTTTTTAATGTATACCCAAGTGCAATAAGCGAGGATGTAGATATGTAAAATTTATTACGGATAAAATGAATTAGAACAATAAATGATATCATTACAGCTACTAATTATGATTATATAATATGGAATTTAAATAAATTATAATCGACAAATAATAAGAACCAATAAATAATAAACACAACATACAAAGATGACAATAATTTCCTCCGCCCCCCCCCCCACACCCACAAACGTTGCGAAGTCCCTGCTTCGACGCCATTTCTAAATCTCATTTTTCATTTACTAACGTAAAAGCCAGTGCAATGTGTATTCTTAATTAAATGAGCTCTGCGGATCGATCACGGTTATGTACATGTGCATGAACGTTGCCTGAAATAGGCCTGAGTTTTCCTTTGAGCTGTATCATGTTGACGTGTATGACCCCGTCCACCAGGGTTAGTTTTGTGCTTGGGTGTTCACGGCCCGTTTGAATCGGCCGGGCGGTTGAAGCGTGTGACAGACAGACAGGCATACCGAGACACAGATGGACTGTTTTTCGCGTTTAGGTAGCCCTAAAAAGACTATCATCGTAGGAACTAATATAACACGAAAGTGTAATGTAGCTCGCGGAAGTAGTTCGATGTTTATTGCACCTCGAGATGCCGCGCGACAGCGGCATCAGTGCAAACACCCGTCGATTTCGTTGTGAACAGTTTTCTTAGTCGGTGCCACCACACTATAACCGGCGTGGACACACCGCTGGGCTGGTTGCTGCTACATTATACTGCGTAACATGGTTATGCGACGCGAACGACAACGCGCGTAACTGCGTTGTCACGGAATGCAATCACTGCGAGCACCAAGGGGGCGATCGCAGATCGTTGCTGGCGAACGTGTAGGTTTTTTTCTTTTTTACGCTTTCACCGCTTGTCATGGGGCTAAGCCGCGCTTACGTCGTGAGCATCGGGGCGCGGCCACGTTTTTCAATGACCACGTTTTGTTTGCTGGTGACGCATTTAAGCTCAGGAAAGAAAATTTCTTATTTGCATAAAGCATTCATTTTCACTTGAAAAAGAAAAACATTTTGTTTTTGTTGCGTATTCTCTACAAGAACACAACAAAACACGCTCGTGAATTTTTTTAGGTTTTCACCGCTTGCCGATTGGCTGCTTTCGCGCTTCCGTGCTTGCGTATTTTATGGACCACCCAGTCGCAAAGCAGCACCCACTCAAACAATGGCGGCTGACCAATCATGGAAGCCTGCGCTGCCCTCAGTCGCGCCAT
Organism: Hyalomma asiaticum; assembly: GCA_013339685.2. Lineage (NCBI taxonomy): Eukaryota > Metazoa > Arthropoda > Arachnida > Ixodida > Ixodidae > Hyalomma > Hyalomma asiaticum. The sequence goes on from CM023481.1 coordinate 27,152,104, forward strand.
ATCCGCAGCGCTCACGAGAGGCGCGCCCCCACTTCGTGACGTTGCAGCGAGCGAACGCGTTCTGCTCTGAACAAAGATCTCTGATCGCGCCCCAAGTTCCAGTGGAAACGGTCCAGTGGCGGCATCCTCCGGTACGTTGAGATTCCGAAAGCAATAACTTGGTACTTGCGAATGCCATGCTTATGACTAAACCGCTTCTAGATGGCGGCACTGGCCCAGTTGCGAGGGTGCGGAGGCTAACATGCGCATCGAGGAGGAGGGAAACGCTGATAAGGAAGGGTATGAAGAGCATTTGTACCTCCTTTATAAACAACACGTAAATATCGCTGAGTACATTTACTTCAACGAGTAATTTGGCGGCTCGATGGATGTACTTCGGCAGCATTGTGCTTTGGCACTGTTGTGCCACCTCTGACAAGTGTATCTCAGCTGAGGAACTCATATCGCAGTCGCTACTGCCTTCGTGGCCGCATGCGTCCACATCAACTCCATTCGCTGGCTACGTAAAAATGCTGGTTCTCCCGACCACGACAAATGACGGATGTCTCGTGGAAGCGCTGCCAGCTAGTCTTCACTGCTGCCCCTATGACCATTATACCATGATTCAGCGGCCTGGATTTGTGAAATCAGCAATGTCCTTTTTTCATTATTTATTACTTTTTTCCAATATATTTACGAGCCCGTATTGGTGTCAAACGATAATTAAATACATGTTATTGCTGTTGAATTCTGTTTTTCATTAAATGTTACGAGCACGCTATTATCGCGGTGACGGTGTGACAGATGAAAATAAGAGCCCTGTACCCTCGGGCCAATAGTTGTGGTATACACCTTTATTTAGAAGAAACCACATGTTTTCTACAAGATGGTGTCTAGGCCGTGCCTGACCACGCGCCGAAACTACGACATTGTTTACGCACGACGTAGCGGGGACTACGGGAATGTCTGCCAGCTGGAGTCCTTCAACGTGCCACCCCAGGCCTTTATAACATGACCTCCATCGAAATGTGACCGCGGCAATTCTTATCGAACCCTTGTATTTTGCTCCAATAAATGCACGCCCCAACTGCTGCAACATCGCGGTGGACCTTTTCAGATTTATTTAATTACAGAATAATTTATTAACCACGTAATTCTAGTGACATTAGGGACCACAGAATAACCGGTTACCACAGCACAATCCGGCACCACAGAATAATCGGTTAGGCACCACAGAATAAGGGATTAACGTGACAGTAACAATAATGCAAGGATATGCGCCCAAGATATATGCCCATTAGCCGCGGTAGGGGCAGAATTTTTCAGCGTCCAGTTCCGCCCTGGGGCATCTACAAACGCTGGCCTCTAGGCCCCGCCATAGTGCCGGAACCGAAGGTGTTCAATACAAATGGCGTCTCTACCAAGCTATATATACAAATAAATGGCTCACCTCTATTGATGGAGTCTGACTTAGCAGTTGCTGGACAATATTGGTATATCATCTGTGGATATATGCAAGATAACTCTGGAATGATGCTGGAAAAATACGCAGTCGTAGCGCAAATAGCAGGATACATGACAAAATAGCAAAGTAAATCAACCTTCCATGATAAAAAGGAAAAGCAAATGATCATTAATCTCTAATAACTGGAGTAATGCGTGGTTGCAGCAATGTCGCCATCTAGTTTCGCAGGTAATGCTAATTAGTTTAAGCATCATCACAACCATCATCATCATCATAAAATAACAACAAAGAGATGAACTACACAGTAGAGGAAGAAGAAAACTGCCTTGTGCACGCTGGGCTCGAACGGCCCGCGCGACACCGGGAGATCTCGTTCGTGCAGTCGAACACGGAAGCTGGACACGCGTCCCGTTGTCTCTGACAGCCGCATCGGCCTAGCCTTCAAGCCATGGTTGTCGTTATATCCCGTCGCACCGCAGTTGATCTCCTCTGGGACGGCAGCGCATCCAGCTACTCGGGTGAGTCGCCACCGCACAAATGGCGTTCCTCGGTGTGCTTCATCGCGAACCCAGATGGGACTGGAGATGATCCACGGACGATTCGGTAGCAGGTCGTATTTCCTCAAGTCTGCCTACAAGAGCGATCAGAAATCGGATGCGCTTTCGGCTACCACACTAGTTCGAAAGCCGCACTTGAAGCATGCAGTGTGGCCGAGGGTGAGAAAATCCCCAGAAAGGTAAAAAAAGATAGACGAGGAGGAAAGGAAAGTTAATGCCGCTCGCTCTTGTAGGGACGGTAGCATTTCTCGGTTTGTCCGTTAGATGTTGTGGAAGCCCTCGAAAATTTTATAACCACGAACTGGCGTGCTCTCTGCCTTGCGGTCACTCATGCGAGATTGAGCGGCAACATACTGGCCTCAAACAGGCCATCAGTGCAGGCGTCTGCGGGAAATAGTGACACGAGTTTTTCCTCCCGGCTAGAATAAACGGCAGCTGTGCCCGTATACTGCACAGGTTTCATGTGGTCGCCGACTTAACTCGGCGCTACGCGCACCTTTTCAATCGCACGTACAGCTCGAGCTGCGAGCGCGGTTTAATCTATCAGAAGAATAAGAAAGTAACAGGACAGCTCTAAATGTGCTGTCCTGTCAATTTCTTAGTTCTTCTGTCTTCGTTTCATGTGCGCTTAAAAAGCTTTTGCTTTAAAACTTGAATGCGCACCAAATAGCCCATCTCGCCGTCTTGTTCTAATGTACCAGAGATTAGAACATAGTATTTCGCGACTGTCCTCCGTTCGTGCCACAGCAGGAGACGGCGGCCTCTAGGCTGGCTGACATGGGAGTACAAGCAATAAATGAACGCTGTATTTCACCTGAAATAGGCGACCATATATAATTACCAAATGCTAGCTACGAGGTCATTTTTTCAATAGAAATGGACTGGATGCTAGACGTTCGGTATACCAATGCGCAAAGTTGCGGATTATGAAAAGCGACTATCAGACTTGAATGCAGCTAAAGTGGCTTCTTTCCATTATGCGACTATTAGAGCTTTTTCATAATGCTCGAGTGCGTTTCCCTGCACAGCATATTCGCCCAACTAATGTCGGCCCCAGTCACGTTTCAAGTGGAGGCAAGGTCCCAGTTACACGTGCTTGGGGTTCGACTGTTATGGGTGTTTATGTCCAGAGAGCTGAGTCGTCATTTTCCGCGTCATAGCACACTGTTTTGCAGAAGTGAATAGCTGCCATATGTTGGGCTAACTGCATTGCAAGGAAGCCAGCATTACAGTTATCGAAGTGTATATGGGCGTTGAGACGGTCAGTTGGGCTACTTTGTATCAAGCTTAATGAAATAGGATTACTAGCGTCCATGTCCCCTTTGCGCAAGCAGTCATGTCTTATTGTGTATATACGGATCACTCATTCTTATCCCCATCATCATGCTTCATCACTCTTTTTCCCCTGTTGGGTTGTCCCCAAAGTAGGGTAGAAGGCAAGGGCGTACTAGATCAGGTCACCCTTTCTACCTTCCAATACATTATCTCTTTCTTTCGTTGGTGACGAATAATCTTTAATTACGGCAATAAGAACTGAACCAGTGAAGAAATAAGTAGAGCATATTACAATGTGGGCACTAGACGAGAGGCAAGTAAAATCTGGGGGTTACATAAAACGGTGTAGGCGACGGAGATCGGGTCGAGTTCATTTCTATCTCTATGGGGTATTGCCGCCTGCGGCTCCGGGCTCCTTCTACTAGAAAGAGAGAGAGAGTTCTTTATTGCGAGGCAGAGAATTTAGCCGGCGTTGAAATATCGCTGACATCCTACTCTGCGTGGGGAGGGAGTTTGGGCAGAGAAAGACGAGCAAAAGAAATGCGAGAGACAGTGAAAAAGAAAAGAGAAAGAAAGGTTGGGCCTTGTGTTTCTGACTATGGTGTCTAATTGCGTCCAAAGATATTTCATGTTTGCATCAATCCGCAGTGAGGTGATACGATGTGTTGTATGAAGGGTGAGTGATGGTGACGACGGAGATAAAGTTAAAGTCTATCGAGTGGGCTTATACTTCAGAAATATGTAAACAAAAACTCCATCGCACATCTCTGTTGTGTGTGGCAAGCTAGAGGGCCTAAAACTCCTACTTGCGTGGAAATATGTGCTCGACATCTGCGTCTTGCCGTCGCGCGCCTCGCAATCATGCGCTACGGCCAAGAAGCGGTGCTGGAGTTCGGGGGGCGGGGGGTGCCGAATAGATTAATTCGATTAATCGATTAACGGTGTAAATTTAATCGCTTAGTCGATTAATCGTTCATCGATTTTACCATCCCTACAGTCGCTTTGTATCCGCAACGCGCACAGCGAGAGCCGCGCCCCCTCTTCGTGACGTTGCAGCGGGCGAACGCGTTCTGCTCTGAACAAAATCTCTGATCGCGCCCCAAGTTCCAGTGGCAACGGTCCAGTGGCGGCATCCTCTGGTACGTCGAGATTAAGAAAGCAATAACTTGATACTTGCGAGCGAACGCCATGCTTCGGACTTCACTTAACCGATTCTAGATGGCGCCACCGCCCTAGATGCGAGGGTGCGGAGGCGAACATGCGTATTGAGGGGGAGGGAAACGCTGATAAGGAAGGATGTGAGGAGCATTTGTACCTCATTTATAAAGATCTAAAAATCCCGGAGTACATTTACTTCAACGAGTAATTTGGCGGCTCGATGGATGCACTTCGGCAGCAATAAGCATCCAATGTTCATTGTCTTCGGTTTAAAAGCACGATTTTATTGAAGCACGTGATAGTGGCGATGGATTCTTCCATTTTGCCCCAATGGAAATACGGCCGCAGTTGCTCTGTATTAAAACGCGTCATTGAGCTGAATAGTGCGACGTATCACCTGCCACGCTATTGGGGAGTGTCCATGAGAGACGAGGTCGCACAGTTCCTGGAAATCGAGTAATATGTAATCGGCAAAATGCATGCCGTCACGAGCTGCGAAAAATTCATTGATTAAACGAGTTAGCCGCGTCTCACATACCTACAAATTATTGAATAAGACACTCCTGTTTCATCACAAATAATGCAATAGTGTCGAAAAAGTTACCTAAACAACACTAAATAAATGTTCTGATAGTTTGCAAGACATGGTAGCTGATAATATATATCTACAGTTTAATGACCGTGGACAGACCTGGACAAGTGTTTAAATTATCTCGTCTTCGAGCATGTAGCCAGGCAGGTAGCGAGACTGGCAGTTAGAACCTATGCACCGGGAAAGATATCTTGATCTATACGAGCTGCACAATGCTGTGTTCTAATATACTGAACTAATGCCACGCTTTCAGCATGAACAAGAAAATTTAAACTCTTTTATTAAGCTTAACACAACAAAAACATGGTCAACATTTTAGTTGAAAACAAGCGCACTGTCCCTATTGTTTAATTAACTTACATTGGCTTTAATACTATTAATTATGCTTATGCTCCCTTTTTATAATAATCTATAAGGAATGATGGAAGTGGGCCATTTTTGATATTTTTCACTTCAAAACGTGCATTTTATTTACGCTAATTTACGTTCTGTTGTGTTACTGCTAGTTTATGTTACTTTGATTATCTCATATTAGAGCCATTCTATTTTTTCTTTAGTTTCGAAGTCGGGCTTTTTTTGCCTCACACGCTTCTTATTGTCCGTAGTTTCGTGCAGAATCGTGGGTAAGCCGGCCACCATCTCGGCAGTGCACTGTTGCATTGTGCTTTGGCACTGCTACCCTAGGCACACCTGTCATCGGTTGTGCCACCTCTGACAAGTGTATCTCAGCTGAGGAACTCATATCGCAGTCGCTACTGCCTTCGTGGCCGCATGCGTCCACATCAACTCCATTCGCTGGCTACGTGAGCGCTGCCAGCTAGTCTTCACAGCTGCCCCTATGACCATTATAACAAGATTCAGCGGCCTGGATTTGTGAAATCAGCAATGTGCTTTTTTCATTATTTATTGCTTTCTTTCAATATATTTATGAGCCCGTATTGGTGTCCAGCAATAATTAAATACATTTTGTTGCTGTTGAATTCTGTTTTGGCTAAATTTTACGAGCACCCTATTATCGCGGTGACTGTGAACAGGTGAGTAGAAGAGCCCTGTACCCTCGGGCCAATAGTTGTGGTACACAACTTTATTTAGAAGAAAGCACAGGTTTTCTACAAGATGACGTCCAGGCCGTGCCTGACCACGCGCCGAAACTATGACATTGTTAGCGCACGACGTAGTGGGGACTACGGGAATGTCTGCCACCTGGTGTCCTTCAACGTGCCACGCCAGGCCTTTAGAACGTGGCCTCCATCGAAATGCGACTGTGCCGCAATTCTTATCCAACCCTTGTATTTTGCTTCAATAACTGCATGCCGCAACAGATGCAACATCGCGGTGAACCTTTTCAGATTTATTTAATTATTGCATAATTTATTAACCACGTAATTCCAGTGACATTAGGCACCACATAATAATCGGTTAGGCACCACAGAATAAGGGATTAACGTGACAGTAACAATAATGCAAGGATATGAGCCCAGCTAGGATATATGCCCATTAGCCGCGGTAGGGGCAGACTTTTTCAGCGTCCAGTTCCGCCCTGGGGTATCAAGAAACGCTGGCCTCTAGACCCCGGCATAGTGCCGCAACGGAAGGTGTTCAATGCAAATGGCGTCTCTACCGAGCTATATATAAAAATAAATGTCGCATCTCTGTTGATGGAGTCCGACTTAGCAGTTGCTGGACAACATTGGTATATCATCTGTGGATATATGCAAGATATCTCTGGAATACTGCTGCAGAAATAACGCAGCCGTAGCGCAAATAGCAGGATACATGACAAAAGAACAAAGTAAATCAACCTTCCATGATAAAAAGGAAAAGCAAATGATAATTATTCTCTAATAACTGGAGTAATGCGTGGTCGAAGCAATGTCGCCACTTAGTATCGCAGGTAATGCTAATTAATTTAGGCGTCATCACAACCATCATCATCATCATAAAATAACAACAAAGGAAAGAGATGAACTACACAGTAGAGGAAGAAGACGAAAACTGCCTTGTGCACGCTGGGCTCGAACGGCCCACGCGAGACCGGGAGATCTCGCTCGTGCAGTCGAATACGGAAGCTGAAAAGGAAGCACGTCCCGTTGTCTCTGACAGCCGCATCGGCCTAGCCTTCAAGCCATGGTTGTCGTTATATCCCGTCGCACCGCAGTTGATCTCCTCTGGGACGGCAGCGCATCCAGCTACTCGGGAGAGTCGCCACCGCACAAACGGCGTTCCTCGGTGTCCTTCATCGCGAACCCAGATGGAACTGGAGATGACGTGTCCAACGTTAGCGGAAGCAGCACCATCGTGGACGCCATTTCAGGCTGCGGGGACCATATGACCGAGCCGTGGAACAACATCGACGGTCGCTGCGCCTGCGTAGGACATCGGGGAATACCGTACCGGCGACGCGAGTGTGACGTGCTCCTTGAGACGGGCGTCAAGGCCACCGCTTGCCTGTGCAACGCCACGCGCCATACGGGAGCCATTCACGGAACCCTGCGCCAACCTGTTGGCAAATCGAGGACCGCCAGACGCCCGAAGATGAGCAGGTATGATTATTTAATGTGTATGAAAGAGCCACGGCGAAAACCCATTCGAAATGCGGGTCCTTTCATCATTGAGCAGTCGAGAAGGTTGAGTTCATTGCTTGGCACTGAATAAAAAAAATAACAAAATTACTTAATTTTTTTATTCTGGCAAACAAGCCATCTTTATAAGGAAAGTTCTGTGCTCATCCCCGTCCTGCAATGAGTTCCCTTTTTATCCAGCTTCTTTGTATCCTATTCGTTGCACTTCAATTCAGGAACTGTAAATTATGGACTATTCCCTTACAAAAATTTTTAATGAGTTTTTATGAAGCCTTTTGAACTTGCTCGATAGAATCCTGTGGTGTTTATTTTGACGCCCTATAGAATTTTTCTATGAAGTTCCAAAAGTTAATTGACCACCGCATTCTTATAGAAACTTCAAAGATATTTTCCAATAGAACATGTCTATCCAGTTCCTTTTAATATTGTACAGATATATTGCAAAAGAGAATTTACACCGAGTTCTTTTTGAGAGACTGTAAAGGACAAACTTCTATCGAGATTTTCCATGGAGTTTCTTTAGGATGGTAGTACAAACCTTTTGCCATAATTTGTCTAAAAGAAGAAAGCCTTTTATGCCACTTGCTCGCCACGTTGTGCAATGTCCTTTGGAGAGGATACTGTAGTTAGCAGAAAGCATAGTCTGGCGCTAACGCATAATTTCGTAATGCCTTCCGAATGCGCTCCAGCCCATCCTTATTCTACGGAGAATTTCCTTTTCATGGGTAGGTGCTCCTGTTAGTAACTGTCCCATGTATACGTATTCGTTTACACATTCTAAGAGTTCACTGTTAATTTTAAATTTCTGTACTTTAGCTAGGCTATTGAGCGTAACTTTGTTCTTTTGGCTATTCATTTTAGTCCAATTTTAGTACTTTCCCGATTTAGGAATTTCTCGGCTTCTCTCATGTAGGAGATGTGTGGCTGTGCAATCTTTGTATATGTTGGTTATGGGTTTCACGTATACGTCAGGTACCCCTTGTCGACGTGGAGCTTCCAGAACGGCTTGTATTTCTATGGAGTCAAATGCTTTCTCGTAGTCAATAAACGCCATATCAAGAGGTTTGTTATATTCTGCGTACTTCTCAATTACTAGGTTGATAGCGTGGCTGTGGTCCATTATTGAGTAGCCTTTCCTAAAACCAGCTTGTTCTCTTGGTTGCTTAAAGCCTAGTGTTTCTCTTATCCTCCTAGAAATTACTTTTGTAAGTAGCTCGTATATTACTGGGAGTAGGCTAATAATTCTTTAACTCCTTTATGTCACCTTTCTTGTGGATTTGGATTATATTAGCATTTTTCCAAATGCATGTCTTGATACATTTCGTGAAGAGCGATGCAAGTTTTTCAAGTATAATATCTCCTCCATCTTTGATTGCCCCGCCACGGTGGTCTAGTGGCTATGGTACTCGGCTGCTGATCCGAAGGTCGCGGGATCGAATCCCGGCCACGGCGGCTGCATTTCGATGGAGGCGAAATGTTGAGGCCCGTGTACTGTGCGGTGTCAGTGCACGTTAAAAAACCCCAGGTGATCGAAATTTCCGGAGCCCTCCACTACGGCGTCTCTCATAATCAGAGCTGGTTTTGGGACGTTAAACCCCACAAATCTATCATCAATCCATCTTTGATTAAGTCGGCTGTTATACCATCTTCACCAGCTGCTTTACCGCGGCACATGCCTTTCACAGCTTTTCTTGAATTCGTCAGCGGTTATACATGGAATTTCAGTGTCCCCTGATTCTATTTCTATTAAGGTTGTATGGTCTGTCTTAGAGCTGTACAGTTCAGAGTAGAAATCTTCTGCTACCTTTACTATTTCACTGAAATTGTTGATAACGTTACCTTGTTTATCTTTTAGCGCATGCATTTGTTTTGTCCTAAGGTCCCTCATGTTTCTTACATCTCTTTGCCTGGATTTGCTGATCAATTTTGATAGTTCTGCGAATTCTGTGTTATCGTTTGACGAAGTTACTTGCATTTGTTGGCGTTTTTTATTAAGTCCTTTGTAGATTGGGACAACTTACTTGTTGCTTTACCCCCAACTTCTATCGCTGTTTCCACGATTGTTTTCATTATGGTTTTGTTAATTTCTTCCAAATCATCATCGTTTTGGCCTAAGGCCTCGAACTTGTTGCTTAGGGCGACTTTAAATTCTCTGTTCTTCGCTCTGATTACTTCTAGATTTGCGTTTTTTTAGTAAATAATTTAGTTCTTGTTTTCTTTAGGTTAAGTACAATCTTTGCCCTTACTGATCTGTGATCACTACATTTTATCTTCCCCACTACTTCTGTGTCTTGAATTATACCTGGTTGTTCACACATTATAAAGTCAATTTCATTCTTTGTTTCCCTGTTAAGGCTTTTCCACGTGCACTTCCTGTTTTTGTGTTTCTTAAAAAACGTATTTCTTATTCGCAGTCTGTTTCTTTCGGCAAATTGTACTGGCATTTCCCCACGGTTATTCCTACGGCCGATGCCGTAGTTGCCAATCGCCTGTTCTCCACTTTGTTTTACTCCTGCTTTTGCGTTGAAATCCTCCATGACTATTGTGTATTGTGTACGTACTCTCTTTAATGCTAATTTGATATCCGCGTAGAACTTCTCTACTTGTTCGTCGTCGTAGCTCGTTGTTGGCGCATACCCCTGGATTATCTTTAGTTTATACCGCTTATTTAGCTTTATTGCGACGCATGCTACCCTTTCGTTAATGCTGTAGAATTCATCTACGTTGCCCGCTATATCTTTGTGAATTAGGAACCCAACGCCATATTCTGTCTTTTCGGGTAACCCTCTATAGCAGAGGACATGTCCATTGTTTAAGACTATGTAAGCTTCACCTGCTCTCCTAACTTTACTAAGACCAATGACGTCCCAATAAACGTCTTCTAGTAGCCTCGAGTAGTTCCGCTAATCTATAGAGAGGGATCTCGCGTTAAACGTTCCAATGTTTAGTTTCCAGAGGCGGCCTGTCCGGGTCCAGTGATTATTACTGCCCTCTGCTGCTTCACAGAGCTGACCGCCGCCATGGACAGATGTTCTGCAGCTGCTGGACACTGAGGGCGAGGGTTTAATTGTTGAAATCGCGTGCGAGGTGGCCAAGTACTTCACCAGGGAGGCCAATTCCTGTTCTGGTGTAGGAGTGAGTCGTAAACAGCAGTTGAATTACTGAAAGCCTTTCAGGTACCCAACCTTCGCGGGGCCCCGTTACCGACGTAATCTCGAGCAGTATAACAAACGGTTAGAGGAGAAGCTTATAAAAAAAAAGGAGGGTTGGGCGTCGAACCTGCTACCCTTGGAGTTCCCAGTTGCGGCGGCTCCGCATCGTTAAACGTACATTCTTTCAAAGCCTTTCATGCGCGTTAATTTCTACCGGCGTTACTATTTCGTACAGTACTCGGTCTAAAAATGTCCGGGATTATCCAGTTTTGCTGTTCGCGACATCCAGGACGTCAGCGGTTTCTAAAATTGCTCTGCAAGTCAGGTCGACGCTCGTGGAAAATCGTGTTTTAGCGAGTCGTTTTAACTTCTCTGTTCTCGCTAAGCAGCTATGCCTCCGCGTGTTGAGTTCGGTGCGTTTCCCGAAAGTTGTATAGTAGAAGTTAGGGTCAAAGAAATGGATTGAAAACCTTTGCACGTGGTCTTGCACACAGAAGTTTTTTGCAACGTACGTGAATATAAAAAAAAGAAAGAAAGCAAACCGCTGGCTGTAACAAATCGCGGTTGCATGATGTGCAATGCGTAAAGAAATCTATGATTTCCTATGCCGGAATGGACATGGACGTGCGAACACAAATGGAAAAATAGCCGTTAGGGAGAGAAGCACACAGATACATACACACACATCTATATACATACAGACCAGCACAAACACGCAAACTTTCTATTGTGGTGGTGAAGGGATAGAATCGTGTTCATTCTTATAGGAAGAGGGTTGAAAGAGTTAATTCGTCATCCGATTTTCATCGGCCAGCTAAACGATTTTTTTGAAAAGGTTAGTAGTGCATGGCTTTGTCTTACGGCATGGAGCAATGATGGAGTAATGTATATTTCTTATTGCGCTTGCGATGTTAATTTCGCCATGAATCTATCTATCTATCTATCTATCTATCTATCTATCTATCTATCTATCTATCTATCTATCTATCTATCTATCTATCTATCTATCTATCTATCTATCTATCTAACTTTTTCTCCGTTTCTTATGAGCTGCTGTTATCGGAGATCGTCGGTTGGTTATGCACAGCGTCGCATGGGTTTCCTGTTTGTGCGGAATACTGTGAGAACATGTAGCCACGTTAGTAACTAACACATTCTACTATTTGTTATTAGAAAAAGCTTTGTTTAGCTGCTCACCGAGTTATCGTCGGCGCGTTGGGCTCGGCGCGGTTGTAGTCCTGTGATAGATCACACGTGCATCATTGCTCGATTGGACTCTTCTTAATTTCTATTAACATGTCCCTAACACGCGTTTGTTCCCTAACCCACTCCGCTCTCTTCTTGTCCCTTAAGGCTACACCTACCATTTTACGTTCCATAGCTCGCTGCGTCGTCCTCAATTTACGCTCAACCCTCTTAGTAAGCCGCCAAGTTTCTGTCCCGTAGGTGAGTACAGGTAAGATGCAGCTGTTATACACTTTCCTCTTCAGAGACAATGGTAAGCTACCATTCATTATCTGACAATGCTTGCCGAATGAACTCCACCCCATTCTAATCCTCCTAATTGCTTCAGCCTCATGGTTCGGATCAGGGGTCCTTACCTGGCCTAAGTAGACACATTCACTTACTACTTCCAATGCCTCGCCAACCATCTGAAATCGCTGGGCTCGCCCAAGGCTATTGAACATTACTTTAGTTTTCTGCATATTATTTTCAGGCCCACTGTTATACTTTCAAAAACAGTCATTTGCTATCAAAAACTGCCGACAGCCGGTTGGGTACCCGGGTATTTTGTCTCACTGTGTGCAATGATAAAGTGACTTTGGGTATATATCGAGCTATTTATTGGTGCACATATTTAGTGAATGTGCAACAAGTAGCCTACGCGGGTGCCAACTATTTCTTCAGCCCATCGGCCGACTTAGACCTCATGTCCAAGGCTGATTCCATTCTGCGACAGCTTGTGAAAACAAGCGCTGAACTTCTCATGATACACGCATACCATTTGAGATTTGCTGTAAGTGGGCTTCCTCAATAACACGAGATTAACGTGCTTAAAAGTGCGAGTGGAGGCCGCTGAGACCACTTCAATAAAAAGCTTTCACGGCTATATACGTATTGTAGCCGGCACGACACAGTAACAACGAGAAAGAATACTGTCTTGTTTAATGGGAGTCGGACCCACTTGACAAAACGATTTTCGGCACCTACGTTTCGCTTGAGGAAATTTTAGCGATCACTGCGTCCTTATTACCTTCAGACAGGCATACCTTATGGGCCATCCGTTCATCAGTTCATGTAGCTTTAGTGTGCCATTTCCAGGCTACGTTGTTCAGAACATTCCTATGGAAGACGTAAAGATACCAGAGTAAGGCTTTTACAACGAGTGGCGCGATGGTTAGCTGGTCGTCCTTCTGCAGCATTGCAGTTGCGCGTCAATTCAAAAAAATATTGATGAAAACGCTCCTTTTTATTGGCACATAATGCATTAAACCCGAGAAATTTATAAAAATAACAATAGTATGAATGTTGTAATACACTGCAAATAATACTAATTAAGAATATAGGTGGGGAGTTGACTTTAGTGATCGTCGCCAGATTCGAACAGCTGTACGATCTTGCTTGTGTTCCACTAGCTGTATACATGTCCAGGAACAAAGGACTGTGAAAATACGTCTTGATATTTTCGTGGCACTATATTGCACTATTCAGCGGGAATATTGATTGAATACTTCCCGTCAGCATCAAGAAAATTTTACCTTTTTGATCAAGTCTAAGAGATTAAAATGAGCAACATTTTATACAAAACAGGGGCTGAATTCACAAATCTTGTTTCTGTCAGAGCCTTTTGTCGTTGGTCAGCGCGTTTCCTTAATGACATGTATATTTGTATAGCTTTCTGTGAACACTGTGGAAGGTTTAACATAAACACTTATATGCAATTTGCTCTTGCGGGCGGTGTTCTATTTCATGTTCAGCTCGCCAAACAGAGCGATGTGCTTTGGGAATACACTTGCAAACCAGAGCATTATAAAGAGCTAAGTAACTTAAATTGGATAACAGTCTGTTCTGATCTAGCAACCTCCTGCCCGACATGTTAATTTCTTAGAATTCTCGGAAAAACTTATGGCCTGCTACTTTTCACAATCATGACCTTTTTAATGATATTAACTTTGATATTAAAGGAGTACTGACAAGAAAATTTTCAGATGGCGTTATTTTTTTGATCAAATCAAAGGCCGAGCCCTCCAAAGCGCAGAAAACGTATTCGTAACCGTGAGCGCGCCGTGAAAATTTATTTACAGCATGTCTTTACAAGCTGGTTTCGTTTCCTACTGTAGCCTGACGTCACGATATCGTAAGCGCATAGCAATGAGCTCCTCGTCACGGGTTCCCGCAATAAATCGTGACGTTTGTCTCCAGCGGTCTCTCGCGTGCAGCGCCTGTAGCAAGTGCGGGCTCAGCGATGTACGAAATTTTGTATAACGACCCCGCGACCGCAGCAAGTACTTCGACACAGTTTGAGATGCAACGTACGGCACTTACGGTGTGTTTCGGTGTGGCTCCGGAGACGGCGATAAGCTCAGGTGGCCTCCGAGACCTCTGACAAGTCACGGAGGACTAGTACATTCGCGTTGCTTCTGCTTCCCCGCTAGACGATTCGCCCTTACTTATTCACGAGCTGTTCTTTTGCGCCAAGCTACTCGGTAGTGAGCACGTGAAGGCAGACCCGTGTGCTGTTCTCTGCCAGAGAGACTGTGGCACAGGGTCTGAGGAAGTGTACGTGCACGAGTGCGCCGTCCAAGGAAGGCGAGAGCACAAATAAAATCTCGGGCATGCGGGCAGCACGGCAGAGGGGAGGCGGCATGCGTGGGAGAAATAATAGGCATCGTCGATCAGACGCACACGCAGCAGCACGGATGATGAGTAGGCAAGCGAGCACGGTGCAGTGTGCCGTACTACGGGAGCCGTACACCACGGAGTGTGGTCGATGAGGGTCGGTGCACGACATGTGATAATTCAGAAACTTATGTACAGCCCCCCTGTACCTGTGCAAGATTTCAGGGGCGAAATGCCGGAACCATTGTAAAAAAAAACCTTGCCTTCTGATCATACGTGGGCACACACGACGATAGAGGGCAACTCGACTTCGTTCGCTCGCATCATGGGCACTCTCAGCTACGGCGATCGAACGGCGATAGCAGACGACCGAGAGTGACGCACGAGCGGCCATTTTGCATGTTTTTCTACTTGACGTCATCACAACTTGCCAAACTGCTGCGTGAAGTCACCAAAATTTGTACTGCAGCCTGACGTCACACTAGTGTTGATGTCAGTATGCAAGCCATCTGAAAATTGACTTTGATGTCAAAGTATCTTATCAGCATTTCCTGAACTCAACATTTGCTCAGAGTTGTCTATGCGTACTGGAAACTTGTATGGGTGAGTAAACTAACTCGGCTTCGGAAATTTGTGTCACTACTTCTTTAACATGTTCGATGATGGCACTTTGACCCGTGCAGCTTTTAAGGCTAAGAATTCGGTCGGTTTGAGCAGCGTTATCACAACGCCTATTAGTGTGACCGCACGTCGTCAGTCTCCTTTAGATCATTTCATTGTTAACGCTCGCGCATAAATTTACACGGCAGATGGTCTTCAAATCAGACTAATAAAATTGGCATTTCTCGCCACCGTAGCCCATCTTGCATTTGCGTTTTATCTTGTTTTACAACATGTCCATTTTCCTAGTTCTATCTTTTTAAAGGCTGTAATAGAAATAAGTTGGTGACGCAGGCTGGAGAAGTTTTTGTCCCGTCTATATATCTTAAGGGTTCAGAAAAAGTGATTTCTGCTCAAATGAAAGATTTCTATGCAATAGCTTTTTTTTTACTCTAAGTCCTGATTTCCCAGCCAGGTCAACCGAAACAACGTTCTCATGTGAAAAGGGCGTAATAATTGATACCACTGATGGGGAAAAATTCACTCTGGATTTATTTATAGTTTGTAGATTAATAATTGACCACTGAGATTATGAAATTCCAGCGAGAAAGGTAGACGGCTATTATTTCCTTCAATTGGTGTGCTTGTTGTTTTGATCGTACTTCTCTCAGTGGATGCAATGTTTGCTAGTGAAAAATTCTGCTCCTCGTACTGTGAAAATCATTCGAGAGTGCCGCAGTATAGCGTACTGGGGACCGAGATTTTCTAATGACTACGTAAATGATATCGCTGAAATTGTAAGTGATGTCTCCATTGTAATGCATTCTGTCAATTCAAGTTTCTTACTCTCTTGCCACGATCTTGATGGTCTGTTGCAGAAACCAATAATTCTTCCGGGATGGTGCACCATTCAAAATTTGTGAAAGTACACAATATTGGGCGTCATATTTTCAGAAGATATGAACTAGACTGGACCCATCGTATAAGATAGTTGCGAAATAATCCTTATCCGCCTCAGGTGTACTACCTCGTTGGCGGCATTTTTTTTTCTGAGAAGGCAACATTGCCTACATATTATGCGTTGTTTCATTTGCATCTTAACTACTGTGTGCTTGCATGGGTCGTCACCACAAATGCAAATAATAGTGCGCTTCTTTTTGAAAAAAAAAACATTATATAAGCGCTGCGACAATTCATTACGAATGCCGTTTTCTTCCTGGGGAGCAAGGCTCCCCCCTTCCAGCTCTGATCTTTTAACATAAATTTTGTTTCGCGTGCATAATGCCTAATTAGGACCTAAGGATTCGAGCACTGCATTACTGTAGCATATAATATGGCGATAGATCTCAGTGGTTGTAAATTGTGATATGGTGCAAGTTGATATAGCTGTTTTTCGCCTTCTGAATATGCATAAAAGTTTCAAGGCTAGCATGATAGCAGCCGTGCATTAGCTAGTGGGGCTGAATGTTCTAAATGCCTTGTGATAGAGCTCCTCATTGTACTTGAATGGCCTCCGTTTTAATATTGGATGCTTCGTCGTATCTGACCTTATATTATGCTCAATAATGATCCTCCATTTTGGTAACATTCCTATCGCGAATGTCGGCAAGAACAACACGCGGTATTGAACGCCGTCGTGATCGTCTTCCAGGTCCCTCACGTTTCATTCGTTCGGCGCAACAAATGTGCTATTATCCATTATGAAAGGACACTGCACTATTCGAGTCTTCTTACAACTAAATAAAACAATTATTCAACCTAATTTCTTGTTTTCCTAAAAGTATAGCAAGAGTTTGGAGGCTCACGCCGGCAGTACGGTTCTGGATCAGCGAGTTCTGTATTCAGGATCATGACAACCGCTGAGACCTGGTCTCCTATGTTTACAACTCGACGCGTTTTGATTACTGTGGATTATTCGCAAATGATAAACAGAAATAATGTTTCTGAGGCAGCGCTTCAGTACCTTACAAATAGGGACACAATTACGATAGCTAGTGAGAGGGTAATAATCAGTAAAATATTATGACGCAAGAGATTTGTCCTATTCTTGACATTTTCGTCTTCTGCCACGTTGCTTCCAGATCTGTAGTGCTGTTAGGTAGAGGATGATAAACTGGAAAGCGTGCTGCCACAGCTATACTGAGGGTACCTGTGAATTTTAAATGCCTGCTTATTTAGCTGAGGTTTTAGAGCAGCTTTTTTGTCGTGTCCTCGTTATAGGAGAGAAGGGCCGAAGGAATTAAAGCAAAACATATGTTACGAATTGAATACGAAGAAGTGATTAGCGTAACAGGGCCACACAGGAGCAGAAAGTATCGCATGAAAGTGTCCCGCAGACACAAGCTAGCTTCTTTCTTACATTGGGCAAGGAAAGCACTATTACTTCTACTCGAAAAAAAATTAGAGACGACTTTTATAAATCTTATTGTACACTCACTGCGCGAAAGAAAACTTTCTTTACATTATTTACCATGATATCTACTCCGTGCTAAGTACTTCCTTATGCAGTACATCATCGTAATGCGCATCACAGCCGTGTTTATTCTAGTGCTTTTTCAGATCTATAAGTACCATTTTTCTTGTGCATAATACCACGTACATTGACGTTTCCTTCCACTGAGTAAATAGATTTCCATTTGATTGATAAATTACAATTCTTGACGTGCAAAGACAAAGGTTTTTTACTTTCTTCGCTATTTATTTGCAAACATATTTAGTTGAGCTGTGTTAAATTTCATGTCAATTGTCGTTATCACTGGGTTCGAAAGTACAAAACGGTACATTTAACTTCATTTTTTTAAACTGCTTCAGCTGCCCTTTAAAGGGAACATCGTGTAGCTTGCACAGAATTTGCAGAGCAACGTAATAAAATTGGAATAATTTTATTTTACGCCTTGACATTTTCACTTCAGACTGTTCGAAGAGATGAACAGGATGCCACCCTGCATTCCTTCTTTTCTTTAGGCCGTTATTCGCATTCATCAAATGACCCTCTCAGAAAGTGAGAGTATTGCTTGTATCTGTGGAAGGATGTGCCTCTTCATACCTCATGGAAACAAGTGCAGTACATTTGTATTGCATCTTTTCTCTTTTGTCAACAGTGGTGAGGCACCGCAGCACTGCATGGAGGTGAACACTACAGTGGATGGTGCCTCGGAGACAGTTGGCCAGCTTCACACACCACATGCTTCGGCAGTTTCTGGCACGTCTTCTGTGGATCTCACACCTTCAGAAGCTGCGGATGCTGCAGCTTGTGTAGCTGTTGGTGGTCTTGATCGGGTGGAACAGACCAGTGCAGCGCCACGGAGTCACCAGAGGGCTACTGCTGGTGAACACAGGAACAGTATGCAAACGCAGAGGTCAGAGTTTAGAGTTTCTTTGTGGTTTCTGTGGGTTTCGCTTGCCCTGAGGGTTGCACTACTGCCATTGCCATATTACTCAAATCAAGCGCACCCTTGATTCTAATGCACACCCGGGTTTTCACGGTTTGAGAATAAAATGCACCTGAATGTATTGTTTTCACGTCAAACTGCGGTGTGTGGATGGGCGGGTGACCAGAAGAAATGAGAGACAATTACTGCTTGCCTTTACACAGCAAGAAATTTATTGCTAAAGCAGTTCCTCTTCTTTTGTTATCAATTTTCCATTTTTGTGGTTTTAAGATCGCTTATGCACGCACTTCAATTGTACGCCATTAAAACAGCGCCACAATGTGTTTCACATATAATGATTTGACTAACATCTGCAACAAACTTAATCCAGATCAATTTGGAGTTTGTAGCTTTCACCACTAATGATTGCGATCAAGAAATCTGAGTGAGAATGGGGTTGAAGTGAACGTGTGACATCAGCATTACTCAGTCACAGGCTTCACACATGCATTACACACCATCCCTCAGTGTGTAATATGACATTCCTTGACTATGAGCTTGATGATAAAACTGGAGCGCTACCATAGGCGCAAAATACAGAACAGATGGAGCACAAATTCGGTCGCACTTGATCACAGAATGAACTAATATGAACTTGCTACAAAATATGCTCTGCTGCCATAGATGGCACGCAAATATGCTCTGCTGCCATGCTGCCACGCACCGTGATGGCGACTATACTGCATTGAACGAACATTGTTTTTGCTGCGCACTTGATTCGTATGTGAAGGCAATTTTTGGGCTCTTTTTGTAGGAAAGAAGGTGCGTGTTAGATTTTAGTTAGTACGGTTATCAAACATTTTGGACTTTGAGCCACCCTTTCTAGACATGAACTTAATTTGCGTGCGTTAGGGGGCTGTTTGGGTAGACATAATTTGGACACTAAAACTGTGCATCGAAATATACAAAGTATAAGGATAGGACAGGTATAAGGATAGGTATAAGGATAGGTGCAGTAGTGGCGCAAAGGTACAGCATCCGTCTCGCGTGCAAAAGGACCGTGGTTCGAATCCCGGTCTGGGCAATTCTCCAGCGCAATAGAAAAAAATCCGCGTGTCGATCGAATTGAATAAGGAGGCTTGGGGTGCGGCCGGATCCAGGCGACCATAGCCGGTAACACTCCCTCACCAGAGCAGGATTTGCCACCCTGGTGCAGTAACGGCCACAACCTCCCATGAATACGCCAGTTAACCTTCGGCCCTCAGTCCCCAGCAGCTGCGAAGCAACTGACCACGGCGGCGGTCAGACCTGTGACGCAGCAGAGGGTGCTAAGAATCTCTGGATTCAGATAGGCCATCACTGGAACCTCACCCTGGCAACGTTTAACGCAAAAACTTTATCTAGCGAGGGAAGTCTATAGGAACTATTTGAGGAATCAGCGGGCATTAAATGGGACGTTATAGGGCTCAGTGAGGTTAGGAGGACGGGCGAAACCTTTACAGTGCTGAAAAATGGGCACGTCCTATGTTATCGTGGCCTAGAAGACAAAAGAGAAGTGGGATATCGGGTCAATAAGACCATAGCTGGCAACATAGTGGAATACTATAGCATCAACGAGAGGGTAGCAGGTCTTGTAATTAAGCATAATAAGAGGTACAAATTGAAGGTGGTACAGGGCTATGCACCTGCATCCAGCCATAACGACCAGCTACTTGAACGCTTCTATGAAGATGTGGAATCGGCAATGGCTAAAGTAAAGACGCAGTACACTATTGTGATGGGAGGCTTCAATGCCAAGGTAGGCAAGAGGCAGGCTAGAGACAAGGCACTCGGGAACTATGGCATAGGTTCGAAGAACGACAGAAGGGACTCACTAGTAGAGTTCGCATAGCGAAATAATCTGCGGATTACGTTCTTCCGTAAACGGTTGAATCGGAAGTGGACGCCCGAATGGCGAGCATAAAAATGAAATAGACTTCATACTGTGCGAAGACCCTGGCGTCGTGCAGGATGTGGAAGTGCTGTGCAGGGTCAGGTGCAGTGACCACAGGATGGTGAGGTCTCGAATTGGGCTAGACTTGAGGGGGGACCGCAATAAGCTAGTACGAAAGACGCCGATCAATGAGCTAACTGTAAGACGGAAACTTGAAGAATTCAAGAGAGCGCTGCAGAACAGATATTCAGCTCTAACTGACCAAGCAGACAGTTGCGTTCAGGATATCAGCGATAATCTCACACGGATTGTCACGTAGTGTGCAACAGAAGTAGCAAGTAAGATCTCTTGAGAGATTACCAGCAAACTTTCCCAGGAGACGAAAGACTTGATTATAAAACGGCAAGGCATGATAGTATCAAATGCAACTGACAGAATAGAACTAGCGGAGCTTTCGAAGTTAATCAATAAGCGTAAGACAGCCGGCATACGAAAGTAGAATATGGAGCGGATTGAGCATGCTGTAAATAACGGAAGGAGCCTGAAAGCGGCGAAGCGACGTCTAGGCATTGGCGAAAATCAGATCTATGCATTACGAGACAGGCAAGGCAGTGTGATCACTAATAGGGATGAGATAGCGATAATAGCCGAGGAGTTTTAGAGATCTCTACAGTAGTCGCGATAACCAGAATAGTGAACGGGGAAGCAGTTTATACCCCTGTCACACGAGTCAACTTAAGTGCGCTTTGAGAGAGCGCACTTTGCCGCTAGTGTCATTAGCACGCTATCACACGGGAACGTTTAGTGACACTCGCTGCAAAGCGCACTTGCAGGCGAGTCCATTCGCCGAACTCGCTTCACAGCGACGGAGTGTGTAGCCTCGGTAGCAGTGGCTTGCAAACAAATATGCTAATGCACAACGCGGCGCCCGTAGTATTTTTAAAACATTGTTTTCGTTATTAGAAGTGTTGCTAAGCAGTAAAACAAATCATATTTCAACAAAAGAAACCTCGCTATTCTCAGCCTCGGGCAGTTTGCGGCCACGCCCGCTAGGGGAATGCACATTTCCAAAGCACACTTCTCTTTCTCGTGTAGCAGCGCGTGACGCAAGTGCACTCTGTGAGCGTAAGTGCACTCGCTCAAAGTGCACTTAAGTTGCCTCGTGTGACAGGGGTATTAGAAGAGGCTGATATCCCACCAGTACTGACAGAGGAAGTAATGAAAGCTTTAAAAGAGGTGCAAGCGGGAAAAGCACCCGGTGAGGATCAGGTAACAGCACATCCTTTAAAGGATGTTGGGCATATTATACTGAAAAAACTGGCAATCCTGTATATACAAAGGAAACACATGCACGCGCATGAAGTGCCACTTAAATTAGCAGGGGCACTCTCCCTTTGCGAGATGAGTGCTGTGGCTTGCACAGTATTCAATAAATGGTTTGCTAATGATCTTCATAATCAGCCTAGGACACACGACGTCTTTCGTAATAAAAGAAAATTTTGTGACAGGAAGTGTTTATACATTGCTATAATGTCTTTTTCTCTGCATTGGATGTATGTTATCCCTACTCCTTTATTTCTCCTATGGGGCTTAGATATAGAGACTAAATAAAAGCATGCAAGCCACAGAAACGCGGAACATTAAGTATCTTCAGTGAAGAGAGTCCATTCATTGCATGCAAGCTGTTCACATGTTCTTGCAAAGGTTGTGTGAAGTCCTCTCTGGAAAATTCTGTGTGCGCCTGTCCGTGTGAGAACACACACATAGACGCACTTTTACGTGATCAGCAGAGTGAGTGGTTCAGCATCTGTGAAAGCCTGTGCTGTATTCTTGAAGCAACACGCGGGAGAATATCACGGAACCTAAATTGTGTGAGAGGTGCCCGCCAGCACGTCTCATACAGTGCACCTAACACTTCCACCCGACAAGAGTTGCCGTCATTGTGCTTAAATTTTCGCCGTTGCGGAAAACTTGCCTTGCAGGTTTTGCAAACTGGTGCACCATGTTGCCACTCTCTGCTACGGAAGACCCTTTCATTTAGCCGTTATTTTCCGTTAAGGATACTGCGTTCTTTTTCATGAATGCAGCCCAGAATGATGAAACATAGCAGACATGTAGTAGGTACATGGTAAATGCACCATCGTGTGTATTTGCAGGAACAGTGTATTTGCAGCATAGACCATGGGTGCTGTTGACCAAGGACGCGCTATGCACCTTAAAGACTTGCAGCTCCGCGATGTGGTTGCCAATTGTGGGATGGCATCATGAGAACACTAGTCCTCAGAACACTATAGCCAGTATATTCTAGTCACTGTAGTGGCAGGCACGGAGGGGGGGGGGGGCTGGGGGAGGGGGACTAGTGCTGCTGTGGCCTCACACTGTGCCTGGGTGGGGGAGGGAAACAGAAGGGGCTCATGTCTGAATATGAGAAACTGTGTCACAGAAAATCTATGGTAATAGATGGCTTATGCTGTGAGGGTTGCCACTAGTTTTTCTCTCTTCATATATATCGCGCAAAATGTAGATGTAACACATATTCGCTCTCATTGCGCTGCCTTTAACTCGCCTCACGGGAGATGCTGTTGCTTTTGTATGGGGCGAGGAAGAGCAAGCTGCATTTAGAAGACTAGCGGAACCGTTTCCAAACGCTCCCTTTCATTGTCCACTTTGATGAGACAGCTAGCTTCTACAATTCTTCACACTGATGCAAGCAATGTTGGTCTCGGAGTTGTGCATGTGGAGTGGCAGGAAGACACAGAAAATGTAATCGTGTATGCAAGAAGAATGCCTTCGCGAACAGAAGGCAATTACTTCACAGCTAGAAAAGGATCCGTTGCTGTTGTATGGGCTGTTATGAAATTTCGTCCCTATTTGTACGGCCAGCCCTTCAAAGTTATCAGCGACCATCATTCCCTCCGTTGGCTCACAAATCTTGTAGATTCGTCTGGACGATTAGCCTTAAGGCCGTTTCACATGACGCAGAAACACAGCGATTTTGCTTCGGCGACTAGAGCGATCGCGATTTTTAAAAAAAAATCGCGATCGCTCTTGTCGCAACGGTCTGCGACGAGCGACCAACAAGTTGGAATTTCGTCGCTCTGATCGCAGCGATCCGAACGATTTCCCGTCGAAATTGCGCCGAGCAGCAGCCCCCGAGCTGTTTCGCTGTCATGGCGGTGGAGTGTGTGTTTATGATCGGAGCCGTGGATTACCGTATCTGGTATGTAGTACTATTAATAGCGACACGAGAAGGAAAAAAATTAAAACCTCATACTTCGGCATTCCTCCACTTGTATGTTTTTATTGAATCAGTGGGTTGGTGTTTTAGCTTTCTTGTGTACTACGTCGAGCTTTCGCTTCGACGTAGTACAACAAACGAACGCATTTTGTTCCGTGCGCGGAGAAAGATTCCCGCTGGTTGATGTACTCGAGTTGAGACTCGACGCTATCGAATGTGTGCGACTTGCCTTGCGTACACAAGCATTCTTTTTTTTCTCTCTCTCTCTCTTTGAGATCGCCTGTGGTTGCCGCACAGCCAAGGTGTTACAGCACGTACTTTTCTTTGCGTGCACTCACACGCGCATTGCGCGTTGTAAATGCTATGAGCCTGCGATAATAATGATTGAGCGCGATGTGGTCATGAGGCATCCGATGGCTGGCTGCTTTTTTGTGCGCCAATTCCGCGAATGATCTTGCTTTTCGTCCGCATCGAAATGAGGCCGCCGTTGCCGGAAATCGAACTCACATTCTAGCGGCGCGATATCGGGAGCGCGACACACGAACTTACAATTAAGGTGCTTTGTCAAGAAGCCGAGACCTTTGTATGTCGCCGGAACTTTCTGAACTGTTAATGCATGCAGTTTTCATGGATACGGGGCGCGCTAATTAACCAGAAATACTTCGCCTTACACCGATGCCGTAAATCGGGCACGTCTTTGTTGGACTGACTATACGACCAGTAACTAAATTTAGATAATTTTTGGTGTATTAATGTGTGCTTTTATAACGTACCATATCAGGAATGCTAGCAGCGTCGTTGATTTATTTTCGAAGCGTTGATGCGCAACAAGTATTATTAATAGCAGCTTTTTCTTCTTTTCTTATCACGTAGACAACATTTTTTCCTCCACATATATTTATACGCATATATTTATAAGATTTGTATATTTCCTGCACCGGTTCTCACTTTATATAGTTATAATTAATTGTAAAACCTTCATGGCATGTAACAAAGAAGATTACTTGTGCACGTAAATGCTTGCAGTGTACTTGTTTTCTGTTGTTCATGATGTTCATTATAGCACATCACTTAAAAAGAAACACACAAAAAAAAGAAGAAAAGCGGGCAAACAGCCTGCAAAGTTGTTATACAGTTCTTATATAGAAGAAAATGTGAAAGATCACAGCTAATCAAAATCATGCAGGGAAGTTGCCTTGTTGCATCCTTTTTCTGTAGGTTATAGTTTCCTCTTGGGTATAGACCAGTGTTGCACTTCAATAGCCATTCAGGTGTGAACGTGCATATTTAGGTGTGAAGCCATGCCAAATTAAATAGAAACAGCTTGCCGACATATTTGAGAATGGTTTCATTATTACATAACTCCTGCTTTTACAAGTGCATAAGTTTATAGAATTATGCATTTTTCGAACATATCTTCTGATGAAATTAAAGCACCGTGTAACTTTGTCATGGCATTATAAAACTGATTTCTGCAAATGAAGTGTGTACATTTACACATTATGTAGTTTAATTTTATGTAATACGTACTGCAAACAAATAAAGGTCCAACCAGGAAAGAAATTGTGAGAACAACACATGTACATGAATCTCTATTAAAATTCATAAAGGAAAAGCAAGTGTGCATTAATGTGTAGACATGACCCAACTAAAGTACGGCACAATGCACTAGGGATGCATGGCAGAAATGGTGTGTCTTGGCAGTGCATGCTGTTTTGCAGCCATGCCTGGGAAAAAAATATACATCTTAAACAAGCGTGCTAAAAAAACTGTGCACTAAATGTGCATGTTAGTCGAGGGACTCTTTAAGTGTTGCATCTTTATTGAAGACATTCCAAGGCCTAATTACCAGCTTATTAAAGTATAGGAAAAGACTGCGGTATTTATAACATTTGAATGTAAATATTATGTCATACAGAAGGGTCTTGCTCTGCTTGTTCTTATGGAGTAGCAAACAAGAGTTTAGCAGTGATGCCTCAACTGTCACATTTGTCTTTCACAAGACTGTTGGCCTAGTTGATATAAAACAAGAAGAGAACAACAGGAAGAGTGGCACTTCCAGCTACTTTATTCAAGGCGCTAACCCAAGGATATTGTTACAGAAACGTCGAGTGACCAGGCACCGCGATTAGCAGCTATATGCAGGCTATCAGCAGCGGTTGCAAAGCAGCCCGTTCCCGCTCAGAGTCCGAGCCAAGTGCGAGCTTCCTCTTCTTCTCTCCGTCGATGGTGGCCGCGCGCATCGGCCGAGCTCCTCAAATGCGGCATGCGTGTAGCATGATCCCCCGGCGGCAGAAGCGACGTCTCGGAGCGTCTAAATGTCATCAGCTGGAGGTTGATATGCCTTCAACCGTGTGACGTGCACGATATCACGTGTCTGTGAAGTAGACGAAGCAGCTTGGACGATAGGGGCGATTTCGTAGGTCACGGGAGTGACCTCACGAATCACTCGGTAAGGGCCTGTGTACCGCGACAGCAGTTTTTCCGACAGGCCCACGTGACGTGTCGGAGACCACAAGAGGACCAAAGAACCAGGCGGAAAGTGCACGTCTCGGTGTCTCCGGTCGTACAAGCGCCGTTGGCTCTCTTGGGATGTCAAAAGGCGGTCACGGGAAATTTCTCTTGCGTGGGCAGCTCGGTCGATAGCATCAAGGGCATATTGACAGGTGGTCCCCGTGACAGCAGGTATCGACGCGTCGAGAGGAAGGGCTGGTTCTCGGCCGTATAGTAGTATATACAAACAGCAAGCATGCGCGGTCCCGTTCCAACCTCATACCATCCAGCAATCAAGCAATCTCGTCTCTGGTGCATATAACATAACTGATGTATAGCTGATAACTGGCAATTTGTACAGGCAACAAAACATACAATGATTCTTTTTTACAACTTGCCATTTTTATATATTGTTTTAATCTGTCACTTGCCATGGTGGCTGTGCCAGTTTGCAAAAACAGAAAGTAAGGTCACGCTATATTAAGGCGAAAACCTTATATTACTATGTTTCAAGGCTGTGTTGCGCAGTACAAAAAACCATAGTGTAGGCGAGCATCGAATAGGTGGAGTGCATCTCTTGCTTCACTGTAAAGCTGATTAAGTATATCTTGCTGGTGCGGTCAGCTTTGTTGCCTTCGTATTACAACAAAGTTGACCCTGTCTTGCTGCAAAATCTCATGCCACATCATTGTAGGTGGAGGTGCACAAGGCTCTAGTTGCAAGCAAGGAAGACCGAGAAGGCACAACACTGCAGAAGAACCTTAAGCAACTCAAAATGCCATTTGTCACCACTGCTGCTGTAACAAAGCAGCTATGGGTGAAACTGCAGCAGCAGCCCAAGAAGCAGATCAATGGAACTTGGCACTTGCCTTTCACATTCCCTTGGAAATTTCTAAGCACCTGGTATAACAATACAGCATAAACCTTTATGGGCTTGTTACAATGCTCAAAATTGGTGACAGTGGCGCCTGAAGCAGGTGTCTGAAACCGCTATCGCTCATAATGAGAAAAAGTCCATACCCCCATCTCACCTGAAGGAAAACTAGCAATCTTTCAGTAGTGTGTATCTCCCTCTCTCCACGCCTGTGCACATTTGAAGCCAGCCCAACAGGAGTAGTAGCACCCACCCCCGACTCTGGGCCTTATATGTTGTCAGTCGTCGGCTATGGTTCTATCGACAAAGACTAGGAGAATTGGGGGGGCGGGGGAGAAAATACAGAAGAGCAAGGAGATGACGACGGCAAAGAAGGAGAGGATGCAGATGACAAATGAGAAGTAAAGGAATTTGAAAAAGAAGACAATGTAAGAGGAAGAACAAGAGGGGGGAGGAGAAGCAGGAATGGAAGAAGACCTAAAGAGAATAATAAGAGCACATGCAGGAAAGCTTACACTGTCACTTTGCTGTGTTCTTTGCGAAGGCCTGAGAGTCTTCTTACTATGCTGCCCTAACTTGTCCCAGTGGCTCATTAAAGAAATTCTGCTGACATTGTGCAGTGGAGTTCTTCCTCTGAAAATGCGCACCTATCAGGTTCACGATACCCACCATTGGTGATTACTTCTCTATGCAAGTTACTTCAAGCAGTAAAACCTTTGCCAGGACAAAGAAACGGAAAAGACATCAAGAGAGTGCAGGCGATTGCTTACCCACAAAGGTTGTTATGCAAGATCAAAAAAGAAGCATCAAAATTCAATGTGAATGTTGTTTTTGTGCCCCTAACAAGCTCTCAAAGGTGTGTTCTCTAGACAAAGTGGCTGAAGTGTGCAAGATGCACAGGAACAAGTTCAGCACTTGCCAATCGCACAGAGCAGCTTGGTTGCGGCAGACAAGAAAACCTGGCATCCTACGAGCAAAGTGACAATGTAGGTGGAGACATGGTATGTCCTCGAGGCACGGAGAAGGCAGAATTTGAGGAGAGGAATCTGCTAGGCTTTGGCAGCGCCCGCCATGGCCCATTCATGAAACGGTTTGGAAAGGAGGAAATTGAATTTTCTTTGCATCACGACAGATGAAACTTCCGGCAAGTGGTCATCTTTTACATGTCATCCAATGGGTGCAATGCATAAAAACTGCGATACCGTCTCACATATTGCAAATATTCTGTTTTCTGTCTGCAGCATCAATAAGTAAACCCTGCGGGCATTTCGGCTGTAGTTTGTAATAAATAATCACTTCAATATGTTCCATACAGCATTTGTAATGAGCTGCATGTAGCGACTCCAGCGCAGGTGGCACCTGCAGCTGTAAGTCCCTCGTTTGCATGTTGTGAACAGGTGTGGGTAAATGGCCTTGGGAAGAAAAGGCGTGCAGGATGCTGCATATTCTTTGTGATCTGCTGACTTTACAACTCTTACGGGCTTCTGAGACTTTTAAGTGCACTTTTCGTGTTGCAACAAAGGCTTGCGCTCTCTGGGATTTCCACCAGTGCCATTTTAGGATGGGACAGAAATGTGCTGTGCCAAACTACAACAGCAGCGCATCCAGCAAGGTGAAGCCGATTACTTTCGACGTTCCCAGTGGCTCGATGAAAGTGGAGGCATGGGCTTGTACAATACCAAGGAAAGGTCGAGAGCTCATGCCCCATAACTACGTTTGCTTGAAGCATTTCTCAAACAGTGAAATGGAGACGCAATGAAGGTGATCTTAGTGGTGACATCTCTCTTGACAAACCCAAGTGGCCTGTTTTGTTACTAGATGCCACCTTGTCACTATTTTTTCATTGTCTCAGCTACCTGTCTCCTGTTCTCAAAAAAAAGACTGGCGTGAAGTGCGGAGAGCATGCAAAGACAGAGACTTTGGTGGTTAATGACACAAATATGCTCGCTGCTTGCCACTTTGAGGAAAATGAGTTGGTGCATCCTCTTGCCTCCCTTTGCCATGCGTCCAATGCCTTGAACAATAAGCAAACAACGGCATATGTTTGGTGGAAAGACAAGGAACGACACTGTACCAATAGTTCTGGTAATGACCAAACGAGTCGAGCCAGAGTTATTGAATAATTATAAGTTTTGCATTCCAAAAAACATACTGTGCAGATAATTAGGTAATTGCTGTGCAGGCAACACCTTTCTTTCGTTTATATAACAAATAATTTGCAGCCACCAAGGTCGCACAAGAAGCACATCAATTACAATGAATCGGCACTGGCTAGCCTTGACAGGTTGAACCGGCAAGCTTCTGCAGAAAGCGTGAAGTGTGTGTTTCTCTCTCTGCGCAAGCCGACTCGCACAACGGAGCATGTGTTGGCACCATGCCCTACAGCGTGATTTCGCTGAGCTTCACTGAGCCACCCAAACAAGTACTGTTTCGCCTTCTGAAGAAATGCTCTGTGCCTCGAGGCCAATACAGCAGTTTTCCTATAGCAGTGACCATCACACAAATGCTTCTCAATTCCAACAAGCGCATTTGATTGAGGAAATGCTATGGCAAGAAAACATTCTAAACTTCGAGGGACTCCCGAGATGGAACAGGATGGAGAGCAGTTTCTGAACCATTATACAATGAATGCGTGTCACAGAAACACAGTGAGCCCTGCTAATATTTCTGCTCGTCGACAGAATCCTTTTATTGCAGTAAAACCGCATATCTCCAAATACAGTCTGTTTGGAAATAGTACTTCAGGCCCTTATTGGCTGTTTTTCTGTTTTGGAAACAATTCTGTTCTGGCAGAAAAGAGGCATAGCAGGGAAACAGTCTACTACAGCTCTAAGTGCATGACTACGCTACTAACTTGTTATAAGACTATACATAAAAAATACATTTCGTGCACGGCGTGGGGAGTGCAACGCATTTTGCTTCTTTGGACAGACTCGGAGTAATCTACTAGCATTAGAAAACTAAACAACATCCGTGTCTTCACGATGTAGTGACGCAACATACAGGCTTCAACACAGGTGACTGCAGCTCCTTATAAACTTGTGATGCTAGTTGTTACACAACCACACCACAGATTCCACGACGGACGATCCGTGATATCGATGTTCACAAAACGAACTATTCAACATCATGCAAGCAAACACGCACACGCACGCACGCACGCACGCACGCACGCACACACACACACACACACACACACACACACACACACACACACACACACACACACACACACAGGCGTCATTTTTCGCGGCCTTCAAGATGTGAGTTTTCGGTTACATGCGTGTTGCCGCGTTCGGTCACAACACAAAATAACCGTATTCCGTGCACAGACACACACACACACACATCATTTGCAGATCCATAAATGTGGGCTTTGGCTAGATGCCGGCGTCGTCCGGTTCGGAGGCACTACAGTGTAGTAGGCACTTGCGAGCAAGATACACGAACCATTCGTTCACAACTTGATGCTGAACACGGAGGATCATGCTTCGCGCACACGACGACTTCGAAGAAGAATACGCGGACCCTTCCTACGCTGCTACATCCATGGCGCAAAGTTTTTTTTTTCTTCACGACGCGAAGCAGCCGAAGCAGCTGCTGTGCCGCTGCGCTGCTGCCACCGCTATTTTCACGTCTTTACTGATGTGCGGGGGCCGCTGTTGCGCACACCAAAATAATTTACGCACTTGCAGCCGTTTTTAAATTACAATACATGCATGTTCTTCAATCCTGTTAAACAAAAGTTAATAATATTGTAACGCACGGTTATTTAAACACATTTGAAGATAGCCGGTCGCTACTGTCGCGGGAAAAACAGTCGCTGCAATCGCAAGTTATCTGAAACGAAACCGCCATTAAGCGACGGGAGCGAACAGAGCGATTGGAACGATTTTCGTCGCTGCAATCGCAGCATGTGAAACAGCCTTTAGACGTCAAGTGTTTGACACGACGATCACGCACAAATTGCTGAAACGGAACACCGACGCTGACTGCTTGGCTCGATCCCCCATAGAGTCGGCTTCCTCGAATGAAAAGGAAACAGCATTCCCGGTCTTATCGACACGTCTACCACAGCACAACATTGAGACGACCAGGACTTACTTGGCCTAATTAATTTCTTGGACGGATGAACCCGTACCGCTCCTAAAGCTTTTGTAAGAGGATTATCATTGTTTTGCTTCAGGAGGAATGTGCTATACAAAACGAACATCTCATCAAGCGGATCCAGATATCAGCTCGTCGTTCCAACTGCCCTTCGTAATGAAGTACTACGAGCCTGTCACAACGAGGTCATTTCTGGGCGCCTAGGCTACACGCGAACACGAAATAGGGTGCGACAATACTGTTGGCCAAGACACGCCGCTGCCGTGAAACATAACGCTTGGATTTGCCTGGGTTCTCAACGATGCAGGTCACCTCCAACAAATCTCGGCGGTTTGCTACAGCCCGTTCAATTCTCGCAAATCCGTTTCGCCAGATTGGAATGGACATCTCGGGCTTATTTCCTACCTCTAGCTCCGGTAACCGCTGGGCCAATGTATAGTGACTGGCTATCTGACTAGCTACGCCGAAACGAAGCCTATTGAAGGCTGTTCACAACAGTTAAGGTAGCCCAATTTTTCATTGATAACGTTGTGCCGAGACATGGTGCCCCAACCCCCGTCGTACCAGGCAAAGACCCCGCTTTCACGGCTGCACTGTTAGGTCATGTCCTGATGCTGAGTGGCACGACTGCCTTATATAACGTTTGCTTACAATACAGCTAAGTAGGAAACCACACGGATGACCCCGATCAGCCTTGCCATGGACGGGAAGTGAGGACGATGCTCGGTGCCACGTTACCTCACGAACCTCACGATATTGACACGGATGCCGAGACGTTTGCTCAACGCGCAAAGGAAGCTAGGCAGGTCGCACGTCTCCGAATACAAGACGAGCTCGTGTGCCGACGCATGCCGCCATAATGCACACCACGGTCCTGTTACTTTACGAGAATGGTGGCGGAGTGTGGGTATGAGTATACGAAAACGGGGACTATTCGAAAAACGGCTCAGGCGGTATCTCGGACCCTATCGTGTGGTGCGACGCCTAAGTAAAGTCACATACGAGGTCATTGAAGGTAGCCCCCACTGCACAAGACCTCGCCAGCGCCGTTCTGAACTTGTGCACGCATTCTGCGTGAAACCCTACGTCAGCGAGTGATTGTGCCCGAAACTACTTTTCCCAAATTGACGCTATTTGTTTAGTATCGGGGAGATGCTGGTTTAGGGGGAGGCGAATCATGCGTGCGTTCTGTCTAGGTATAAATAGGACGATGACGATATATGTGCTTCAACGAAGCCCAAGTAGCGAGTCAGGGAAAATTCGAGAACAAAGAAGACGAAGAAGGGCTTTCTGATATAGTGGCCTCAACACGCTGTTTTCGTTGCCTCTTTTAACCTTGCTGTCTCTTCGCGTTTTATTGCGGCAATATATTTGCGAGCGGAAGAGCATTGATTCAAGAGAGGTTGCCCACCCACTATTTCCTTGTTTTCATTCCAAAGGGAGCGGCAAGGCAAGCCTACTTGCAGTGGTGCCTTTTGTCAGGTAAGTTGTCGCACGCGCTGAGCTCGTTCGACAGCTTACCTCGCAGGAGGAGTGTTCGATTCCCAGTCACGGCGACCGCACTCCCATGGAGGCGAACCTCATGCGCCGACATACGTACGCACATCTTGGAGCCCCAGGAAGTCTGCGTTATTCTCGAGGATCCCTTTAGGGCGTGCCTCATAATCATACAATCGCTCTGCAGGTTTACAAACCTTGATAAGTGATCATTACGGCGTACCTACGTGTGCCCACTATGTATATAAATCAGCGCCACTTCAGCACTTCAGTCATACTAGGCGCAACGTCTGGCACGCTTGTGTGTGCTTGTGCGTGTGGAGCAGATGGCCAGGCTAGGGAAGTCTGCCTCGTCATTTTTGAGGGACATGCACTAAAAAGCGGCGTGGCAACGTGGCCATGTTTTGGTCAATTTTCAGTCGCTCCTCTCTATCGCCTATGCGCCGTGCCTCTCTGGGTTAGGATTAGGTCCTTCATAGTTGCCGGGCAGTGCGAGATTGTTTGGCAGGGGTAACATTTAGTGGCCCTTAACCGTGCATTATTCTACTGCTTGCTCACCGCGTGACCTGGGCCCGCTTGCCTTCATTCTCTCCTTTAATTTTTTATGACCATGCTTGAAGATTGTCTTGTGATGCCCAATTTTAGCTTTTGTTTTCTTTCCTCCATGTTTGGCATCGTTGATTGTGGCGGCGTTCTGATATCTATGCACATGCTTACTTGAAATGTTTAAAAAATATCAAGGTGGCGTTTAGGGGCCCTTTAATGGAGCTTCTGCCACAGAAAATGCGGCGTCGGCGTTCGTGTGTGTGTCGGCGTCTACGGCGGAAGGAATCATATTGAGGTACCACCGTTTCCCGTACACGACCCCTCAAGTGCTTCATCATGGCGCAGTTCTTTTAGTGAATATAATTCCATTTATCAAAGAAAACTCCGTAGAAAATCGCAAACTACTACTTCATTAAGACCCGCACACATGATAGTCCGTGCTTCAGTTTGTGTGAGAAAACCGTTATGTTACGGTGGAACTCTGAATAATTCCAACATTTTAAGAAAGGACACTAATTTTAGTGTTTACTTAGATGGCCATGCGAACAGGGCCCAATGGCGCTATAGTGTTCCGCTCTGCACGGCTAACCTTAAGCGTCTCAGAACTTTTCTTTAGTTGTTACTTTTCATTTTCATGCAGCTGTCATGCCTTCCTTTGTGGCAGACCTTGGCCTGCTGGTTGCCATTGTTCCTGTTTTTTCTTTACGAAGTAACGATAAGCAACATGAAGCAAGGGAGAGCTGGACTGCATCATTACTTGGTTGCAATTTTGCTGTTCATAGAGAATATACAGTTACCTCTGCGTTATCTCGTTTCACTGTCATCTGTTTTCGTTTTTCCCATTCAATAACTACAATCTCTGTTTTCTTGGTTCCTTTTCTTTCATTGCCATGCAGTTTGTGTGGGCACTGTTCTTTCTTGACACTGTGATACAACTTTGCTGTCATT
The DNA here is from genome assembly GCA_013339685.2 of Hyalomma asiaticum. Lineage (NCBI taxonomy): Eukaryota > Metazoa > Arthropoda > Arachnida > Ixodida > Ixodidae > Hyalomma > Hyalomma asiaticum. The sequence goes on from CM023481.1 coordinate 27,186,311, forward strand.
TTTATGTGCCATAGTAAGCTAATGCTAGAGACTTGCATTGTTGTTTCATGTGACTGACGTTACGTATTATCCCCACTGTGGCATTGACGTAGTGTTTTGTGGTTTTCGTTCCTCGGATCTTCTTGGTCTCGCAGTAAAAGAGCAGGAATGAGACTACTAGAGCTGTCGCAGTGGTATGCAGATAAACACGTTTAGGCACAAGTGGGGGTGCACTACTTTGTCCGAGCTGAATGCACCTCTAACAACAGCTACTTGATATTCAGCTCAGAGAAATGGCGTATTTTGTGTTAAATAACACAAGCGTCCTTTGCAAATCATGCATCCTTATTTCTAATGATCAAATTTGTTTCTCTATATACAAGCGGCTTAAACACTCGCCAATTCGATGCCGTCCTTCTGCAGTTTTATGATGGGTCTTCAGAGCTTAAAGCTGAATGTCATCCAAGGGCTTACGAGCCCGCGATTACTTATATTATGCAGTAAATGTACCAGAAGTAGAAAAAATGGCGTATATACTACCACCTATGGAATACCACTTTTGGGGAACTTTTTGTAAATATCTATTTTTTCTTTCTTTCTTTTTCTTGTACCCAGGTTGGGACGTGGGACCCAAGACAGCGAGAACTTCTTCGAGAGCCAGGCCATTTTTTATGGCGGTAATTGAGGCGCAATTTTGCACACCTTAATGTTTTGCTGCTTCAGCAGTGATTTTCATTTCAGCTCACCTTTGCGCTGCATTTGACGTGATAATAATTTCAACGCTATGATTAATAAAGCCTCTTTATCAAGGTCATGGGCTTATTATTGCTGCCATGCAGCCTTGTTCTCTCGCCGTTTATCTACTGTGAGGTAGGTGCCATCCTATGCGTGTTCACATTTATACTTAGATCAAATGTGCCAGTGTTACAGTGCCGTCATTCATGTGTCACCAGCGCGAAGTCGGCGAAGGGAATGAGAGCAGTTTCGGTCATTCCGTACGCAAGCAGACGCAGTGAAAGGATCGGAGTCGTGGTTGGGAAAAGAGTGCAGTTTAATGTATGCCGGTAAAGTGGGACAAGGAACAGAAGGCCACAATACTTCACTTAAACTTACATTTACGCGCTTAACAGCGATCAAGGAGCTTTAGAAAATAATCACAAGGGAAACACAAAAAACCAAGGAAAATAAGCAACTAACAAACAGCCAGTAGGGCAATGTGAACAATATACAGGAATCTAATTCACAACACCTAATGATACTTCAGGAAGAAAGTTAAGGCGTATAAGCAGGTGATGGCATACGTAATTATGACCGTCAGCGTTGAAAGGCGCTCGACGGTCGGGTGCGAGAAGTCTGTAGTTCTGGCGCAGCTTCCACATCGACGAAGTTACCTAGCTGATGTTTCTTAGGAGCTAGTGCTTGAAGGCAATGCCGAGCAGGCTGAGCTAACTCGAGACGAATTTCCGATGCCTGCGTTGCAGACGGTAAGCGCGCATCTCAACTAGACAAAACGACTAAGGTTAGGTCCGCGCTTATATACGCTCTTGTTTCCCCCAGCTGATTCGCTGTCTGCGGGATCGGGGGATCGGGATCGAGCATTGCATTTTTGGCGCCGCCCAAAAATATGGCCAAACCCTTTCTCGCTGTTGCCGAGCCGGCATCTTCCTGCATCTCGCCTGATTGACAGGCCATTAGTGCCCGAGACGCGGGGGTCCTCGCTTTGCTGGTCATAACAAAGCTATGCATTAGTCGTCCACCTCGGCGTCGAGGGCCTGCCGACCACACTATAGCGTACTGTCCGCACGTGGCCAGTGCCCGCTGGACGGTGCCCCACTGTCTGCACCTGCACTGCTGACCCGAAGCACCGCGTCTCGGTATTTCAAGAATCACGCCGGGGACTCGCGTGGGAAGGAACCTAGTCGGTGTGTCCCAGCTGAGAAAGCGATCTCCTCCTTGTTTTCTTCGGAAAGGGCCGAAGAGCTTCTTACTTCGCACTTGCGTGTTTACCGTGAATCTACAATTAGTCCGCCCAGAGGCAAGGTCATTCCGTGACAGCGAGTTTTAGAATTTGGGCGATCAATGACTTTAGGAACATATACAAGCTATCACGGCTGTCCTTATAATGTGTTTGGCTGGCAGAGTGACGACACCGTCGGTGACGACATCATCAGAAATTAGAGAAACAAGGGAGAGGCCTTTCCTGTTCATGAATAGGAACGTCTGCGACTACGACAATTGTTGGTTTATAGCCGCGGGTACATGTCCTCAAGTGTACTTTCTACAACGACGCAGAGAACATAAAACATGTTGAGCACCGTTTCACTTTATTGATGCTAAACCGTTGATGGAAGTGGATTGTACAGTCCTCGACCATGCTTATGTCATTCCTTGTCGCATCACCTTGTATGAGCAACGAATCCGAATAGGTAACCTCAGAATTTCGTCTCGGGCATTCACCCATGGCGCTGTTACACATTACCGCCATCAACGGCACCCCCGACGAATCCGCGATAACCTCTTCAGAGCTCTCCTTGTGGTATTCGCCATTGTTAGCGGGGAATTCACGCAATACTCCTTCATTGGAGCTATCTAGAGGAGCTCTTGCCCCTTCATTAACAATACTTTGCTTATGAGATGGTCCAGAGTATGTGCCACACCGATCAGAACTTTCCGCAATTCTAGTACGGCAGCTCTCGTTTTCGTGGAGCTCGTCTGGGCTCTGCCAATTTCCTGAGCCCATAAACTCGACACCGTTAACAACCACGGATGCGCGCGCCCTGGCTGCGTTTTGCGCTTCTATCAACCGCAGGCGAAGTTGACGGTTTCTCTCCTCTAGATCTGCCACTTCACGCGCTTGTTCAGCCTCCTCGCGCAGCGCTTCGCGTTCTTTCGCATTCTCTTCTTCAAGCCATGCCCAAAGTGCGTCTCCCGATAAACCAAGTTTCTCGCCGAGAATAACGAGCTCGTCTGCATCCATGTCGTAGTCGTTGTGAACTTTTGATCTACACAGAAATCAGCCCCGCCCCACGTTGGGCGCCATTGTAATGGGGTTCTTTGAGAATTAGGTGAGAACGCACGTTGCGTCTTACGATCGCAGCGCGTTCAGGAATACGGCGAAGCTGTTTTCCATGAAGACTTTATGAAAAACACGAACTAACACGAACACAGAACGACAAACGATACGATTGGAAAAGAGAGACACTCGAACATGGAAAAAAATTGACGGTAGATCCACGAGGTGAATGATGATGAGATTGGGCGAAGCTCCTGGAAGTAATCATCGGTTAAACCGTGAAATTTCTTCCGTTAATTCGCCCGATAAAAATGACGTGAAACGATTGATTAAATGTTTTATCAAACTTTTATTGCTGGTTTCCGTTGTCCTTTCATTATGACCGCTGTGTGGTCGGTGAAATGTAAGCTAAGTGGTTCTTGCACTGGTTGCAGATGAAAACCATTGCTTTACCTGGCGTCTTTCGTTAAGCAGCTGGCGTCTTTTCGTTTTGCTTTAGAAACATCTGGCGTCTTTCGTTAAGCAGCTGGCGTCTTTTCGTTTTGCTTTTAGAAAACATCTGGCGTCTTTCGTTGGTTTATTTCATCAATCAACGGCGTTTTGAACAAATTTTTATTGTTTAATCACGCACAGGAGAAATCTCACCAGGCACTACCTTGGAGGTAAACAATGGCTGCTACTGGGAATGAGAGACAGCAGAAGTCGGCTTTTAACACTTCTACTTCTACTAACGTTTCCTACTGGAACATGCCAATGGCTGCTAATGGGGAATGAGAGACAGAAGAATTCGGCTTTTAGTTAACGCGCACGCTGCGAATTTTTTTTATTGTTCAACAACGCACAGGAGAAATCTCCCACCGGCACCACCTTGGAGGTCAAAGCGTAAGACAGGTTACGCACTACGACTACGACTACGACTACGAGGGACGAACGGGTGCCGCTTTAAGGAGCTTCGCCCCTAAAAAGAACGCGCGCGCGAGTCCACACAGCTAGGCAACAGTCTCACCAAAGATGATGGGCTCAGGAGGGGTGAGTCACAGGAGGGAAGAGTCGGCGCGAGCCCGCGGTCGTCGCTGTGCCTGGTCGACGAAAGGTGGCCGGCACCGGTGCGGGTCAGGGACGCGGACGAGGAGGACGTCGGGCACCGGCGTCGCGACAAGCGTTGCGTCACCGCTCGGGGCTCCGAGAAAGAGGGCAGCACTCGGGTCTACACCCGACGGTGCTGTCGGTGGCACAGGCGGCTTGTCAGGTGATCCGTGGACAGCATTGCGAGCTCGGTGCCAAGCGAAGCCATACACTTCGACTCTTGGCGGCCGCCAGGCACTCGGGACTACGCCTCGACCAGTGGTCCTGGTGGAGAGCTCCCGTGCCACGTCCGCGCTGGTTGAACGCCGCCTCGCTTCTCCCAACATGGCGCCTCGCGCCCCGCTCCACGTGCCACGCTCATCTTTTCTCCTGGCGGCCGGATTTCTCCGCCTGTGGTCGTCCTTTTCACCGCCTCACGTGCAGAGCCGGCACTTCTTCGTGGCCGCTCTTTCCGTTGCGGGTTCGCCACAGCAACAAACACCACAGGCGCACACTTCTCGCATGACAATCATGCATCCTTATTTCTAATGATCAAATTTGCTTCTCTATATACAAGCGGCTTAAACACTCGCCAATTCGATGCCGTCCTTCTGCAGTTTTATGATGGGTCTTCAGAGCTTAAAGCTGAACGTCATCCAAGGGCTTACGAGCCCGCGATTACTTATATTATGCAGTAAATGTACCAGAAGTAGGAAAAATGGCGTATATACTACCACCTGTGGAATACCATTTTTGGGAAACTTTTTGTAAATAATATCTATTTTTCTTTCTTTCTTTTTCTTGTACCCAGGTTGGGACGTGGGACCCAAGACAGCGAGAACTTCTTCGAGAGCCAGGGCATTTTTTACGGCGGTAATTGAGGCGCAATTTTGCACACCTTAATGTTTTGCTGCTGCAGCAGTGATCTTCATTTCTGCTCACCTTTGCGCTGCATTTGATGTGATAATAATTTCAGCGCTATGATTAATAAAGCCTCTTTATCAAGGTCATGGGCTTATTATTGCTGCCATGCAGCCTTGTTCTCTCGCCGTTTATCTACTGTGAGGTAGATGCCATCCTATGCGTGTTCACATTTATACTTAGATCAAATGTGCCAGTGTTACAGTGCCGTCATTCATGTGTCACCAGCGCGAAGTCGGCGAAGGGAATGACAGCAGTTTCGGTCGTTCCGTACGCAAGCAAACACAGTGAAAGGATTGGAGTCGTGGTTGGGAAAACAATGCAGTTTAATGTATATCGGTAAAGTGGGACAAGGAACAGAAGGCCACAATACTTCACTTAAACTAATATTTACGCGCTTAACAGCGATCAAGGAGCTTTAGAAAACTAATCACAAGGGAAACTGACAAACAACCAAGGAAAATAAGCAACTAACAAACAGCCAGTAGGGCAATGAGAACAATCTACAACACCTAATGATACTTCAGGAAGAAAGTTAAGGCGTATAAGCAGGTGATGGCGTACGTAATTATGACCGTCAGCGTTGAAAGGCACTCGGCGGTCAGGTGCGGGAAGTCCGTAGTTCTGGCGCAGCTTCGACATCGACGGAGTTACCAAGCTGATGTTTCTTAGGAGCCTTGCTTGAAGGCAATGCCGAGCAGGCTGAGCTAACTCGAGACGAAGTTCCGATGCCTGCGTTGCAGACGGCAAGCGCGCATCTCAACTAGACAAAACGACTAAGGTTAGGTCCGCGCTTAAATACGCTCTTGTTTCCCCCAGCTGATTCGCTGTCTGCGGGATCGGGGGATCGGGATCGAGCATTGCATTTTTGGCGCCGCGCAAAAATATGGCCAAAGCCTTTCTCGCTGTTGCCGAGCCGGCATCTTCCTGCATCTCGCCTGATTGACAGGCCATTAGTGCCCGAGACGCGGGGGTCCTCGCTTTGCTGGTCATAACAAAGCTATGCATTAGTCGTCCACCTCGGCGTCGAGGGCCTGCCGACCACACTATAGCGTACTGTCCGCACGTGGCCAGTGCCCGCTGGACGGTGCCCCACTGTCTGCACCTGCACTGCTGACCCGAAGCACCGCGTCTCGGTATTTCAAGAATCACGCCGGGGACTCGCGTGGGAAGGCACCAAGTCGGTGTTTCCCAGCTGAGAAAGCGATCTCCTCCTTGTTTTCTTCGGAATGGGCCGAAGAGCTTCTGACTTCGCACTTGCGTGTTTACCGTGAATCTACAATTAGTCCGCCCAGAGGCAATGTCATTCCGTGACAGCGAGTTTTAGAATTTGGCGATCAATGACTTTAGGAACATATACAAGCTATCACGGCTGTCCTTATAATGTGTTTGGCTGGCAGAGTGACGACACCGTCAGTGACGACATCATCAGAAATTAGAGAAACAAGGGAGAGGCCTTTCCTGTTCATGAATAGGAACGTCTGCGACTACGACAATTGTTGGTTTATTGCCGCGGGTACATGTCCTCAAGTGTACTTTCTACAACGACGCAGAGAACATACAACATGTTGAGCACCGTTTGACATTATTGATGCTAAACCGTGTGCTCCAGTGGACTGATGCAGTGCACCGTCTCCGCGAAGTAGTGATGTCATACATGGTCAGTGGCGACACTAAAGCCACAGCAGCTCCTGCAGAGAATCTCGCACTGCGAGCTATGCTCTCTGCGGCGCACAGGCTGCTCCAAACAGGACATCTGAGCTCCGCAGTCAGGGTACTGTACCCTCCGAAAGGAAGCCAGGGAGAGATAAAGTGGCAGCACTAGGCCGGCAAGATTGAACAATTCTATGTGACCTATTGAATCATTATGGATCGTTAGCCGTCAATGTTCAAGTTGCATTATATTGTTTTAGGCGTAGCCATACAGTGTTACAAGCTTTCTCTAGAAACCTTGATTCAGTGAGGTACAAAAACGAATATATACAGGTAAAATCTAAACGGCCTTCGCAATGCGCTAGCACAGCCTTTTTCAAATGAAATTAGCAGAATCGTTAGCTCATAATTGCAGTCGTTACGTTTAGGCAAATTGCTGACCGCGGTTAATTTACCGTGCAATGTATGAGTGCCTCTAGGAAAGAGCACTTTAAATCCGTTGTCATGTCGGTGAGTGCCGTTGGATCCCCTTGCAGTCAAAGGTTTGGCTACAAAGTGAAATTTACGAGAAAGCTCTTGCGGCGAGGGGCCATGAGACGGGTCACTAACAATGTGCGAGTGGAAAATAGAAATAGAGGGTCCTGTTATGCCTATACGCATGTGAAAAATGTACTGTAAAAGAACTTTTTCAGTCCAGAATGAGCTCTAAATTTCGACAGCTACACGCCCCGCCCACTGCCGGTGACCTCCATTTCGCCATAGATTATGTGACGTCATCAGCAGCGCGGAGAACTGCCGTCTGCTCCAAACCGGCCACCGCACCATTTGCAGTCAGTGCGTTGCGGCAACATTTGTGTGACTTGTATAGCCATAAATTCAAAACGCTACACACATTGTGATGCTATTCGCCCCCTGCAATTCGTGCCAACAGCCGCACATACGGACTCCTTGCACCGTCAGGTGAGCCTAGCCAGTTTCGGCCGAAGCGCTCGCTCCTTTTGTTGGTGACACCGGCACAGAAATTCGCTGCCAATTCGTTTCTGAAACAAAATATTGAGACAACGTGACTTCAGAAGTGTAGATGTGGAACGCGGAGCGAAGTTGTAAATGCTGCACGTGTTTTCGACCTGGTGGTCGACCTGGTTGTTGCGGTCATCGCAGCCATCGTCTCTGCGACCCTGATCACCCGACTGGCACCTTGGTTATCGTTCGCTTCTAGAGCCTTACAGAAAAACTAATTGCGCTTCCATCTAAGGGAAGGATGAGAGCGTTGTGGGTTTTTCTCTAGAATTATTTACGTCTACCGATTACGGGCTACCGGAGAGCAAGCGTCATCGTCAAGATAGGCAACGTTGGTATATAGCAACATCTCCGTGACGTAGAGTTTAACCAGTGGCATATAAAGCTGATACTGCTGCGGCTTTCACGTTCGTGCTAAATGCCGTTGTAAAGTATTGGCCCAGAGATCATCGTTAACTCACAATACTTTTCTTATTTTCTTCCTACGAGAACGCCTACGGGAAGCAAATGTTCAAACGTATTAGTTTTAGAAAACGCCTAAGGTGTCACTACTAGTTATACTACTACTCGTGAACAGCCCGGTAATCCGATATAGACCTTTTCACTGTTTACATACAAACGCGCCCCTCGCAGGCCCCAGGCGACTTCCGGTGAGGGTCACTGGCTTGCGACTTTTTGTACTTCCGTTTGTCATCGTCGTCCTCATCATCAGCCTATTTTAAGTCCACTGAGTACGAAGGCCTCTCTCAATGATTTCCAAATATTCCTTATCCGGAGCGAGCTCATTCCACTTGATGTCCGCGAACTTAATTTCATCGCTCCACCGAACATCAATTGCCTGCCTCTTTTGCGTTTTCCCTCTCTTGCTATCCATTCCGTCGTTTTTACTGTCCATCTGTTATCTGTCATAACATGTTCTGCCAAGGTCCGATCCTTTCTTTTAATTGATATAATAATATCTGCTACTCCTGTCTGTTCCCTGATGCATTGCGCTCGTTTATCTTTTAGCGTTACACATATCATTTTTCTTTCCATTGCACGCAGCGTGCTCCTTATATCATCCCTAGTTTTCTTTCGTTATCCTCCACGTTTCTGCACCGTACTTTAGCATACCAGGAGAATGCAGTGATTAAATACTTACCACTTTCGTTGGAGCGAGGCAAACAACAGAACGCAGAATCGCAGCACTCGGGGACCCCTGCGAGCGAAAGTATGCTGGGATCCCGCACCGATTTGAGGCTTGTCGGCAACCTGCCGGTGAAAAAGAAAACAACGAGAGACAACGGGACACACAAAATTCCTTATCATTGTGCCCCGAGTGCTTATGTTGCGGACATACGCGCTCACGAGCTGGATCCGCACGGTAAGCGTGTCGGTAGCGGCCTCAAGGGCAACTCCGGCGATTTTTCATTGTGCACTTGCTGCTCTCAATCAAATTTTCAGTGTATGTTCTCCTCGGTACTACAATAATTTATGCCAATCAAGGCGGTTGCAATTAAGTCATTTAGTTTTTGTGAAAATGAATTTTAAAATTTGTTAGCGGATTCTCACTAGAGCCACCCTGTGTTTTTGACGTCATCTACCTTCAACGCTGCCTACCCGAGCAAGCGAGGGCCTTCTGAAGGAAGACGGTGGTACTTCAGCACTCAAATCGTCGCTGTCAAGTTCGGAAGAGCTCGGTACATCTTTAGATGACATCGCTGCTTTCATTTTTCTGGCACCAGCTCCATATTTATGATGGCGGGGAGACGGTGACGTCATCGCATACGCTGCGCGAAGTGTATACCCGCTTGGGTTTTGGCTTGAACACATCGTTCATTCGGGTATTTAAAATTATTGGCGAGTTTCTGAGGAAATTGAATGATCCTGGCTGCTTGAGGGCTACCAATACTATTGGGAAACAGCGATGTCAGAATACGGTGGAAAAACAACCGGAGTTGCCCTTTCAGCCGTAAGTAGGCATACATCTACCAGCGATCGGTGGCTGCTCGTGTAGGCGACACTCGGCGTGCAATTGGTGAAGGTTTGCGCTCACGTTGACCTGCTTTTATTGCCATTGTTTGTGTTGAACAAGGAAGCATATTCTGCAAAAAGGTTTCGATCCCCTGACTTCTTTGGCAAATGCACGAACGATTTTTTTAGCGTAGCGCTGTGAACGCGTTCAGGCGTCGTAACTGCTACACTTTATGCGTCTCACTTCATAATGTGTCCGTGAGACAGTGTCCGAAAAAGCCTTGAAATGACGCCCAAGGCTTTTTCGGTTAAGCTTGACTTTGATCAAGCACTTTCTCGCCTCGGACTACCTGCAGTGGTTTGTAAATTGGAAGAGATCCCGATAGCGGCTCAAGAGCGCAGCTGTTCTTTCTTTTAAGCTGTGTGTCGGCAGAGACGAGGTAAGAAATGGAGGTCTAAAGCAACATTGTGCAGTTTCAAAACCATAACTTTGCTCACGTGTACCGCTCTAGCCCTGCGATGAGAACAGATATCTTAATTCTCTCAGGTGTGCATGTTAAGGCATCGAAAGATGAATTAATATTGGCGCATTATACATGACTTTGAAAATGCAGCTAGTAAATCGGAAGCCTTTTGCAAAAACGTCGCGAACGACTACTGGGAAATTAATTTCACGCACGCTATAAGATTATATGCCAAATTTTTCAACCTTATGGATGCCCTAGCTCATGTGGTGTAATGGATTTCGACGCCTATCTTTGGCCCTGACATGCGGAAACACAACTGAACTTCCTCATTTTGAAATGTTATTAACATGCTGGGTTGTCCTACTCATTTGTGTAGGACAACCCGGCAACCCAGCTTGAAATGAGTTACCCTACTGATGTCAAGCTCGGTTACCGGGACGGCGTTGCCCGCGTCCTACGTTGTCTGCTAAAGAGTGATGTCGTTTTCAAGAACTGACATGGTTTCCATTACCAGCAGTACCATAATATCCACAAACTTCGGCTACACTATAGGGCCTACAATATGCTTGCTAGTGTGCTGAGTGGAGGTGGCTCTCCCAATGGCAGCAGGTGGCAGGATCGGTGGCGCCTTCCAATTCTGGTCGGCAGGAGGCGGTGCTGAAGTAAAGGTGCGGCCGCGTGGTCTTGTGCGCCTGCTGCTCCGTCAATGCTGTCCACGTTTGCATGGCAAAATTAGACAGAGAAAAGAAAACATTGAAGCATCACAAAAGGTAAGAAGCGAGGTGCTAGAGACATAGTGCCCACTCATTCCCCGCTTTAACTAATTACACAAGAGAAAAAGCCCAAGCTTGTTCCACAAGCTTCAACAGCTTTTGCATGAACTGCTTGCTCTACCAGCCTAAAAAGTGCCAGCATGCCAAATGGAGCAGACGCGTGGGTGTGGGCTGGGGACCTACAGTTGTACTTTAAACATCTACTGACGGCACAAATGTGCCAGTTTGAACGTCTCACAAGCCCGACGTTTATTTTCTAGCTGTTTGCGGCCACTGACTTCACTTCTTTTACGTCACATATAAAGCTGTCCACATTCAAACGCGTATTCTAGTATCCTAGCCGCGTGGATGGGCAATTAAAAGCTAATTAAAAGGGCAACTCGCACTCTGCAGGCATAGAAGAGTACATGGACATTTCATCGTGCTATTTACCAATAGGTATACATAGTGGCCGGCTTGTCGGCTGCACACGATATAGGAACGCCCCGCATGTTTATTATTTTTAGGAGACAGGCATGGGCATAAAATGCCCGCAACATAGGCATATCTGCTGTTTGCACTTTTGGGGGCCCCTATGTCCCTCTCTTTTTCTCCCCGAAAGAAAAAAAATCTTGCGCAACTGTTCCTGGTGTCCATGTCATGTATGCGTAAATTATGCTTCAATATCCGAGCTATCAGTCAGCGGTCTTTTACATCCATAAAATCATGTTGCAATGTTACTGTCGTGACTCTTTTAGGCGCGGAACACCTTAGAGAGTGGGGTTGTCGGTGTGTCCTGCTGCTGTCGTCATGGTAGAGCAAGTTGTCATACTAGGTCAAAAACAACTGGTTAATTGAAAAAAACTGGGTCAGAACAAACATGTTTCAGAATAATACAAGATGGAGGAAATATCAGGAGTTAATTGCATTAATCAATAGGAATTTTAAATTTCGTCTCAAAACTGCTTTGAAAACGTCGGTACAGCGCAATAGAGAACGCGACCACCTCAGCAGCAGCGGGCCACCGGTGCTCCTCTGTCGCCGTGTGGCGAGAGAGGGCGAACTAAGCGAACGACGCGTGTTGTCTCTGGAAACGTTCTTGTCGTTCTTTCCACGATGAACGCTGAACTGGCAGCTCCCAAGGAGCGCGAACGCGCTCTCGCCCGCGAAAGACAAAAAAGCCGACGCAGGGCCGATTAAGTTGTTCGTGGCCAGCAAGCAGCGGCCGCTCGGCAGCGCAGGCAAGCGGACCCTAGCCTCTGTATATAGTTGGAACAAAAGCTGTCTTCTGTCTCTCATTGCCCATTAGCAGCGATTGACGTGTTGCAGTGGGGTGGGAGCGCTATCACTTGTCAAGCTGCGTCTGTCCTGGGCTATTGTCTGACTTTTCAGTTTCGCTTGAGCGGTTAACCATAGAATGACGAAAACTAGCAGACGGCATGTTGTACTGTACGTACAGTACGTGTTAAACGTTCCGTCCTTTTCTAGTACCGCGTTATGTAAGTATTATCTGCGGGCAGTAATTTGACACGGTTCATGGTGGTGTACATATAACGTGTAACCTCACCAGGAACGATGACATCACATATATCATAAATAGAGCAAATAGCATGATCGGGTACATTCGTCAAAATTTTTCAAGTTTTTTTCTCTCTGTGAGCGTGTTTCAGACGACAGTCTGCTGCGGTGTTGTAGTGGATATATGGTGCCCGGCTGACACTCAAAAATACGTGGGATTGAGTCCGGTTGCGGCGGTCGCATTTTCGAAGGAGGCGAAAATGCTAGAGGCCCGTGCACTGTGTGTTGCCGGTGCACGTTAAAGAACCCCAATGTTCAAGATTTACGGAGCCCTCCATTACGGCGCTCCTCTTCCTTCTATCTCGATCATTCCGTTTCCCCTGCCCCACCCCGTATCCCCACGGACGCTGAGACGAGATGCCGACATGGCCTGCAGAAAATAACGTCCTTTCTTTAAGCGAACCACAACAATCCAACGAGACTGTTTTAAAAGCCACGATGAACGCTGAATTCGGGGCAGAAACACAGTGCTACGGAGCAGAAACCGCGGTTGCCGCGGAACGTGGGCGCGTGATGAACCTCTTAGACTTGCAGAGCCGCTATGCGGTTGCTGTGGGAAGGCATCTGCGGAGTGACCACGCGAGCGCGCGCGCTCAGCCCACTAATCAGTATATTTTAGGCACTGTAGTTAAATAAAACTAAAGCGCCTTGTTTCACTGAAAATATACGCTGAAAACGTAAGTTGAGGTAACAACGTTGAATTCAAACAAAAATTTTCGGATTCCGAACAAATAGCTTGCGCTCCTGTTTTCAGCATTCAACGTCACTACAATTGTCGTCGCCCGCAAAAACTATTGTTGTCAGCGTCTTTACACGTAGGAAAGGAACGATTTCGTAGGTACGAAAATTCTGTTTTAGTAATTTAACTCACTTCCTGGAGAGAAAAGGGAAGTTCTTGAATCACACACCCTTACAGGTACCTCTGTCTTAGTTTTCTATGTTATATATTTCACGCTTTCTATGGCACTTCTACAGTCATATTGCATCCTGTCATTGAGTTTTTGAGACCGTCAATACCCAAGTCTCATATACATTGCTGAATCTTTCTTATTGTTACCCGGCTTTTTGGCCGCGAATGGCCCTTGCGCCATAAAGAACCACAGATGATCATCAGCAATATGGGACGGTAGAAAGCCCCTTTAAATATCAACTTCAGGTAGATTACCAGCTTATCAGACACTTTTATTTAGGACGCAGAAAATTCTCACTTCCAAACAGTCTGTCCGCCCCCACTCGCTACTGACGAACTTGTACCCCTATCCTAGGCGTAAGAGCGGAATCAACCCGGACTGCAACGGCTCATTCAATTGTGCGAAATGTGGTGGACATCTGAAGCGTGGGCATATGTTGTGGGGAAGCGAAACGCAGGCCTCCAATCTGGGGGGCAAGAACTAGTGGGAGGGAGCGCTTAGGAACAGCGACATACAAGACCAACTCTGGTCTGTTCAGAAGGAACACGAAGCGGCGGAGAGTGCTCCTCGTCCGGGCGTAGGAGGTACCCTTCATATTTTGATACACATCCAGGTGTCCATCAGGACACTTTTCGGTAATCAAGCTTTACCACCACCTCACGCCACCACAATTGTTTTTGCCTTGTCTGAAAGTGAAACAGAAAGGCAGATCCAACGTGCGGTGGGAATAAAGGAAATGCGAAGCACGCGTCAGGAACGTAAAATGGATCGGCATTGTTGCCTCGCTATACCGATTTTGGTATATATGAAGTTAATTAAACGGCAGCACCAAAAATGTGGCATGTAAACCATGCCGCTCATCACACGTATGTCATGACTGTCATTTACATTCGTCGTGCAGTCGTGTTGTGCCATAGCAATTTTGGCATACAACCCATTAACGAAATGCGTGGCATGTAAATCATGCCGCTCATGACATTCATGTCAAAATTTTCATGTTCTTAGGACGTGTCACCCATGGTCGTCATACATTGTTGCCTCGCCATACCAGTTTTGGTATATATCAAGTTAACGGAACGGCCACAAGAGCACCAAGACCGTGGCACGTAAAGCAAGGTTTAGTACTTAGCCCCCTTCTTTTTTTTGATGTACATGTTTCCTCAAATATTCATCTTTTTGCAGATGATTTTGTAATCTTTAAGAAAATAGCTAGTGTAAACGATGTAACTATTCTTCGCTCTGACCTCAGCGCAGGCTTTTCGTGGTGGCAGGTGTGGCAAATGTAATTAAACATAGCTACATGCAAATTTATGCGAGTAACGCGATAGAAAACAATTCTATCTGTTGACAGACCCAATAGCGAACAATTAGAATCTCTTTCTTCGTACAAATACCTTGGTGTACATATAACGTGTAACCTATCCTGGAACGATGACATCACATATATCATAAATAGAGCAAATAGCATGCTCGGGTACATTCGTTGAAATTTTTCAAGCTCCCCTTCTACCTGAAAGCTTCTGTTATACAATCACTAATTAGACACAAACTGGAATATGCCGCATCAGTATGGGACCCTTCTCAGGAAAATCTGTCGCACGCACTCGAAATTACTCGGAACAATTCCATTCGTTGATTTGCTCTCAGTACAGCCCCACCGCCAGAATAACAGCAATGAGAAGTATTCTTAATTTACCTTCTCTCACATCTCGACGTAAAATGCGCCGTTTATTTTTTAAATGCGAAGCAATTCTTAGCGAACTTCGGCGACTTTGAACGTATCTATCTATCTATCTATCTATCTATCTATCTATCTATCTATCTATCTATCTATCTATCTATCTATCTATCTATCTAGCCGCCTACGACTTTGGGCTCTCCTAGCCGTTTCGTTAATGGGATGTATAGGAAAATTGGTGTGCCAGGATATGACTACAAATGGAACATAAATGACAGGTCATAACATGAAAATCATGAAATGCATGTCATGAGCGACATGATTGACATGCCATGGTCTTGGTACTTTCCCCGCCGTTTCGTTGATGAGATGTATACGAAAATGGCTATGCCAGAACATGACTGCATGACGATCAAAAATGACAGGCCATAACATGAAATTCATGATATGCATGTCATTAGCGGTATGATTTACGTGCCACGGTTTTGGTGCTCTTGCGGCCGCTTCGTTAACTTGATACATACTAAAATTGGTATGGCGAGCCAACAATGTCTGACGACCATGAGTGACATGTTCTAAGAACACGAAAATTGTGACATGCATGTAACGAAGATGCATGATTTAAATGCCACGTGTTTCGTTAATGGGATGTGTACCAAAATTGCTAAGGCACAATACGACCGCATGACGAACGCAAATAACAGGTGATAACATTGGAATCAAGACACGCGTGTCATCAGCGGCATGGTTTACATGCCACAGTATTAGTGCTCTTGCGGCCGTTTAGGTAGCTCATAAGTACCAATATTGGTATTGCGAGACAACAATGTAGATTCATTTTGCGTTCCTGATGCGTGCTTCGCATTTCCTTGATTCCCACTGTGCGTGTGGTCTGCCAATTTTTTTTCATAAGCACTATTACCATCCACGTTTGCATAGTGAATTAATTACTCCTCCACAGTATCTCACCAGTACACTAGATCATATACATAAAGTCGGAATTCCATCACGTAGAACTCACGCATTCGTCAGTTCATTCATACCACGTACATCGAAAGAGTTAAATTGCCTTCCTGCGCTGAAGGCTGAAGTAAAAGATTGTGAATTCTTCATCCGGTGCTCTACCAGTGGCTTCAAACTTTTTTTTCGGCATTTAGTGTACATGACGTAAGTGCTCTGTTTGATTTTACATTATGTACAGCGTAATTTCAATTTTCACTGCGTTATGTATAACTTCTTTTGGTGTTACTCTTCAAATATCATTGTAAAACATTGCCGGTTCACTTAATGTGTTTTTTGTAATGTATGTAAGTTGCACAATCATATACTATTATTTTATAAATAGAAATTATCACTTGTTTTGTACATATAACCACTCCGCTCCGTAATGTCTTTGGCCTTGAGGGTAAATAAATGCCCCTCATGACATACATACGTCATCATTTTCATGTTAGGACCTGTCAATTATGTTTGTCATGCAGTCATTTTGTTGCATACCAACTTTCGTATACATTCAGAATGAAACGGCCAGAGAGAGAGAGAGAGAAATAAGGAAGGGAAGGCAGGGATGTTAACCAGTCATGAGTCCGGTTTGCTACCCTACACTGGGGGATGGGAAAAGGGGAATAAAAGTAAAGAGAAGGAGAGAGGGGGAATGCCTACAGGGCAGTCCTATACAATATCATAGGCGCTCAGCTAGGCCAGATGCTTTTAGAAAGGCCAAAAGCGCTTTCCTTGCTTTCTGAGCCGTTGGACCGTGAGGACGGTATTCTAAGATTGTCTGTTCACAAAGTGGACGATCGTCGAGCTTTGTGAAGGACTCGGTCATAGGCAGTCGATGTTCCTCAAATTGTGGGCAGTGGCACAACAAGTGATCTATGGTCTCTGCGCATCCGCAGACAGCACACGCAGGACTATCAGCCATTCCAATCAGCGCAGAGTAAGCGTTCGTAAAGGCCACTCCCAAACACAATCGGCAAAGAAGCGAAGCCTCACGTCGGTGCAAACCAGCCGGAGGTCCGAGTTGCAGCGATGGGTTTAGCCGGTGCAGTCTGGTGCGCCTCGTGTATGGGGTATTCCACTCAGTTAAGGACATGGTTCGCGCAAGAGTGCGAAGTTGTCTTGCAGCGTCGGTCCTTGAGAGCGGAATGGGAACACAGCGGTCTTCATCGCCTGATGTCCGAGCTGCCTTATCTGCGGAGTCATTTCCACTGATACCGCAATGGCCTGGTATCCATTGAAAATATATCTCATGTCCTTTTTCTTGTAAATTTTGCACAAGTACCGCGATTTCGTATGTAAGGTGGTTTTGCTCCACGTGTCGAAGAAACGACTGTATACTTTGTAGAGCTGATCTTGAATCACAGAAGATTGCCCACTTTGCAGGACTCTCAGCGTGTATAATATGAAGCGCTCCGCGGAGAGCCGCGAGCTCTGCAGCTGTAGATGTGGTGACGTGGGAAGTTTTGAAGTGCTGGGTGACTCCCATTCTTGGGATAACTATAGCACCACCGGAACTGGTTGATGTGGTTGAGCCATCGGTATAAACTTCTGTGCAGCCCCTGTACTTCGCATACATGTGTAACATGCTTAGTTGTTTGAGTGCACATGGTGGTAAGTCCGACTTTCTCAGAATACCAGGGATGTTGAGGCAAACTTGAGGATGGTTCACACACCATGGAGGAATTGAAGCCTTTGTTGTAGGTGCGTAGCCTGACGAAAGAGAGGCACGGTGGGCGAGGACCTTTGAACTGAACGTTGTGCGGGGTCGTTCCACTGGAAGACCTGCGAGGTGGTGATTAGGGGTCCGGGCAGTGTCTTATGTGCACACGCATTGTTTCAATGGTTACATGCGTTCTGACATTGTGATCGCGAGCGATTGCTATAACGTCTGTCGACGACGCGCTCTTTGGCAGACCAAGGCATATTTTCAGGGCTTGGGCTTGGATGCCTTGGAGTGTATTCAAGTTAGTTTTGCAGGTGTTCGCGATCACTGGTAGGCTGTACCGCAGGAATCCAATGAAAAGGACTCGGTACAGCTGTAGCATAGATGTAATTGACACTCCCCAGGTCTTTCCTGCTAGGAATCTCAACATGTGACAGATTCCTGTCAACCGTTTCCTCACATAGTTCACATGGGGT
The DNA here is from genome assembly GCA_013339685.2 of Hyalomma asiaticum. Lineage (NCBI taxonomy): Eukaryota > Metazoa > Arthropoda > Arachnida > Ixodida > Ixodidae > Hyalomma > Hyalomma asiaticum. The sequence goes on from CM023481.1 coordinate 27,204,442, forward strand.
GTCCAGGACAGATTTCTGTCAACAATCACTCCCAAAAATCGGTGACTTTTGCTATAGGGGATCACCTGCCCGTCGAGGGTTATGACGTATGGCGACATTAGTTTCCTCGTAAATGCCACCACAGCACACTTTTCACAGGCTAGCTGCAGACCTTGCTCACGGAGGTAGGATGATGTCAAGGAACCTGCCTTCTGAAGCCGCGCACGAAGCTGAAGTCGTGTCACAGCCGATGCCCATATGCAAATGTCGTCGGCATAGATGGAGAGCCGAACGGTGCCAGGAAGGATGCCGGCGAGTCCAATGAGCGTTAGATTGAAGAGAGTTGGGCTCAGTACTCCGCCCTGGGGAACTCCACGGCTACTGTAATGTTGAGAGGTTGGGCCATCCTCTGTAAGTATGTAAAATGATCGCTGCTCTAGGTAGCTACTGATCCACAAATAGGTCTTGCCACCAAGTCCGACTGCTTCTAACGTGCTCAAAATTGCTTCGTGTGTTACGCTGTCGTATGCTCCCTTAACATCTAGAAACATGGCAGCAGATAATCGTTTGCGGGACTTCTCGTGCTCGACATATGTCACCAGGTCAATCACGTTGTCTATGGAGGAGCGACCACGCCTGAACCCGGACATCGCGTCTGGGTATATCTGGTAGTGTTCAAGGTACCATTCCAGCCGTGCTAGAATCATTCTCTCCATTAGTTTTCCAACGCAGCTTGCAAGTGCAATTGGTCGATATGATGCAATGTCTAAAGGCGACTTCCCAGGCTTAAGCAATGGAATTATGCTACTCGTCTTCCATTCCTTGGGAACCATGCCCGTCTCCCACGAGCTGTTGTATAAGAGGAGCAGCACCTTCCGAGCCTCTTCCCCTAGGTTACGTAAGGCACGGTAGGTTATATCGTCTGGTCCTGGCGATGACGAACGCTTGCACAAAGCAAGTGCAGCTTCGAGTTCACCCATAGTAAAAGCGCAGTCCATGCGGGGGTCGCGTGATGTGGGTAGGTGGTCGGGCATCAAAGTCCCAGCGGAGCTTGTAAAGGTTCCAGCGATCCCCCTGCAGAAACTGTCTGCGATGTCTATCTCGCTGCACTGTTGGTGAAGGGACAAAGACCTGAAAGGGTGACGCTGCTGAGGGGTCCCACAGAGGCCGCGAACAGTTCTCCATATCAGAGACAGAGGTTTTCTTGGGTCCAAAGATTCGCAAAAAGATCTCCACCTTTGCGATGCGAGTTTGTCTAAACGACGATGAATTTTCTTTTGAGTCCTTCTGGCCAACCTCAAGTCATGTACAGACTTTGTACGCCTGTACCTACGCTCTGCGCGGCGACGAATTGCACGGAGCTTTTCCAGCTCGATGTCATATTGAGCGCGTGTAGGTGTTTTTGAAAGGGAGTGTGTAGCAGCCTGCAAGGCTCCCTTTATAGTGTCCTCAAGACTAGAGGTCAAGCCGTCACGGCACTTGTCTTCCATAATTGATTTGAAGGTCGGCCAGTCCATATGGTGAGAGCTGCTAGCAGGCTTGAAGTCCATTAGCCCTTCAATCCTAAGATAAGTGGGGAGATGGTCACTTCCCCGCGTTTCAATGTCTGAGAACCACCTAACTTTTCTCATGAAGGAGCGTGAAACAAAGGTGAGATCCAAGCAGCTACTATATGAAGTTCCACGCAGAAAGATGGGGCTGCCGTCATTCAACAAACATAATTCTTGTTCGGAAGCAAATGTCACTAATCTTCGGCCCCGCAAATTTGTGTTAGAGCTTCCCCAGAGATGGTGGTGAGCATTAAAATCTCCGGTCATCACCCATGGCTGAGGAGTCGCTGTCAGGATTCGGCGTAACCGCTCGCAGTCTAGTCGGCTGGAGGGCGATATGTAGGCTCCGACAACTGTGAAAGTGAGCTTGCGTCTCTTCACTGTTACACACACATATTCGTTTCCATAGTCGGGTGGCACCGGATGATGAACATACGTAAGGTCACGACGCATGAAAACGATGACCTTGCTGCATTCTCCATGCGTGGCGGATACGAAACACTCATACCCTGACAGCCTGATATGAGTTGTCAGGGGCTCGCAGATGACGATAATGGGGAAGTGATTCGTAAAAACAAACTGTCTAAAGTCCGACATACGCGACTTTAGACCTCTGGCGTTCCACTGAAATATCGACGCGTTCCGGACATCGTCACGGAACGACGACGCCTGGCGAGCCATGATTTCAACGAAGAGCTGCAAGTACTGGGCTCAGTGTGTCCAGTACCTGTAGCGCGCTTTGCGCAGACGAAGATTTCATGTTGCTCAGAATAATACGAATGGCACTCATAAGGGATCGTAAAATGTTGATGACCTGGGCATCATTAGTCAACGCCTCTTCATTAGTTGCCGACGTCTTCGAGGTTGGTGAGCTTTGAGGTACTTCTGTAGCGCGTTGTACCCTCGGTGGCTGAGACAGTCTGTCCGGACGGGCAACTCGGTCCACTTTGCTCGTTGTCTCTGTATCTTTCTTGGCGGTGCTATGCGTTGATCTGGCAACCTTTTTGACCACCGATGTCGCGTCACTATCTACTTCTGCGGTTTTCTGTGAGCGTTTTCGGTGGCGACGCCGACGTCGCCGAAGAGTGGCAGCAGCCTCTCGATGTGTTGAGTTGTCTCGCACCATTTGTTTGAGAATGGCAGCTTCCTTGCGCATCTTCGGGCAATCCTTTGATGAGGCCTTGTGAGTACCACTGCAGTTGGGGCACTTGAAAACATCAGCGCTGCAGGCGTCTTCTGAGTGGGACTCTGAACACCGCGGGCACACGGTGTTGTTCACACAGACACCCTTCACATGGCCAATCTTGCAACACTTGAAGCACTGGAGGGGCTTGGGCACGAATGGTCGTACCGGGTGGCGAACATGTCCTACTTTGACGTGGGAAGGAAGGCTATCTCCTTCAAAGACAACCTTCACACAGCGTGAGCTCCCCAATCTGGTGACCTTCGTAATAAAGGTGCCTTCTGAAATTGGTTTGATCAGTATTGGCAAGTCGTCATTTGAGATGGCAACGTCGACGTCGTAGATGACGCCCGCAGCACTGTCACCGCCTAGAGGGATGACTGACTGCACCTTTATATTGTCGATCTCGGTTATACTGCGAAGGCCTTTTATAGCGCTCCGGTGTAGCACGTCAACTGCGAGGACATTCTTCCGAGAATTTATTCTTACATCTTTAATCTCATCTGGTGCGATTTTCTCAAGCAACAGAGAGAGGACCTGCCTGTTTAGGAGCCGCAGATTGGCCGTTGGATCAAGAGGTTTGAAGAGCACTGTGTGCGGCCAACGCTGCGGAGCACTCTTCACGGTAGCAGCGCTCGCCGGCGAAGATGCTTGCAGTAGTCTTCTTTTCGCTTCTTTGCTCAGCACGACTTGGAAGTCGTCGTCCGAGGAGTCGTAGCTCTCGGAGCACATCTCCGTGGCATCACTGTCGGTGTCACTTGACGTACTTCCACGCTTCCTGGACGTCATCCGGCTGGACGGTTGAACTCCAGGAAGGACCTCGGGCAGCTCTTCGTCCATTGCCGCAAGGGGGGGAGCGGCAGCTCCCAGAAATGCAGGAAAACAAAGCACAAAAGCCAGAGACAGAAACAGCAGTGTTCTATCGAAACAGGACGGCACAAATTCATAGGCGGCTAAAAAATAGATACGCTCAAAGTGGCCGAAGTTCGTTAAGAAACGCTTCGCATTTAATACGCAGCACGTGAGCAGGGAGTACACCTTTCTGCTGGACATGCGCTTGTGTGCGTAGTGTCAGCAGCACGACAGTGGACAGGTCCATGGCGACGGTGCGGTTACGAGTTACTGTTCACTATTTAGGAGTGCCATAAAAGTGATCTGTATAAGGCTGAAGTAAGCAAAGCGCTTGTACCGGCAAAAACCATTGCCCTCTGCAAGCAAGTGTAGAAGAGCACTGCGCGTAATTTCGCATCCGCAGTTTCCAGGTGGATACACTAGAGGCCCTGCTGCAGCTTCTAGGAGAGTAGTCATAACCGAAGGGGCGCAGTTGGCACTACTTGAGTTGTTTTTCTTCTTGTCTTTTTTTTCTTACTACAGCCAACTAAGACTCCTGGATCTTTGTAAAGAAAGCGACAGGTATTTGAGCCCATCGTCGCGCCCTGCAATATGCCGGTTGGGTACTCATAATATTTCTCGCCTTCACGCCCCACCTCAGTGGTCTAGCAGCGGTCTCTACGGCTGTTCTGTTTTTGAACGCGGAGTTTGGCATCTGGAACAACCTTCGTAAGAATCCATGCACCTTCCTTACATTGTTGTTGTGAAATAGAAGTGCGTAGGCACCTTATGCTTGAACGGACACGGGAATTATGAGCTTGACTTCAACGTTCGTCGCGAGACGTGCTAATATTCCGGGCAGCAGCGCTGTCGGTTGACGCGAGTGGCCAAAAGTTCTCTTCCATTCCTTGCGGTAACAAAACAATACATACTGGAACGAAACAGCACAGCAAAGACTGGTGGAACATCATTATTTCACTATTCCAGTATGTCGTACCAACAAGCCAAAGCTACCGGCTTAGCTGCAAAAATACCAGCAAGCGCATAATATGGATCCACGGAATCGGCAGCGATTCTTTTGTAACCACCGAAAACACCCGGCTATGCGAAGACTCATACCACGCTGTGGACACTGGTATTGCTCTTTTAGGGGCGAAGCTCCTTATAGCGGCACCCGTTCGTCCCTCGTCGTAGTAGTGTGTAACCAGTCTTAACGCTAGTACCACATCTTGACCTCCAAGGTGGTGCCGGTGGGAGATTTCTCCTGTGCGTTGTTGAACAATAAAAAATTCGCAGCGTGCGCGTTAACTAAAAGCCGTATTCTTCTGTCTCTCATTCCCCATTAGCAGCCATTGGCATGTTCCAGTAGGAAACGTTAGTAGAAGTAGAAGTGTAAGTGTTAGCTAAAAGCCGACTTCCTCTGTCTCTCATTCCCATTAGCAGCCATTGTTTACCTCCAAGGTAGTACCTGGTGAGATTTCTCCTGTGCGTGATTAGACAATAAAAATTTTGTTCAAAACGCCGTTGATTGATGAAATAAACCAACGAAAGACGCCAGGCACCCGCTCGCCCTCAGCGCATGCCTCCTGCCCTCGGCGCGTGCTGTCTTGTGATAGAGAGAGAGAGAGCGAAAGGGGCGCGTTGACTATGGAAACGGTCTTTCTTAGATGAACGCTCTACCAGCTCGCAAAGAAGTAGAACGCGCCCTCACCCGCGAGAGGTAACGTTGGCGCAGGTAGCGTCTCCTAGCCAGTTTCTTGATTGAGAAATACCGAATGCTCGCGTTGAAGAACCGTTGACCGGCCACCCATATATATATATATATATTTAGGCACTGGTCTTGACTTGCAACGAAGTGCCGGTGGGAGATTTCACTTGTGCGTATAGTTGAACCATGAGGATTCGTAGCGTGCGCGTTAACTCGATTAATCCGGAACTCGGCACGATCTGCGATGAACCTCCCGAGCTTCGCCCACTCGTGATCATTCACTCCGTGGATATGCTGTAATTTTTTTTCTTCCTCTTTCTTTTTGAAAGTGTACTGTTATATAGCACATGATTGAAATCAGTTCCTACAGCGTGTGTTCCGAACAAAAACTCTTCTGTATTTCTCCACTAAAAGCTCATTTTTCTCTAAGCCTCTGTTTGTACTCCATCTGCACACTCGAAAAAAAGACAATAAAGAGCCTCAACTCAGCTTTTCTGGTGGTAGTCGGATTTTAGGGCATAATTAGTATAGAAATGTCCTGGTAGTAGTAAGTTTTTAGGACACATATAGCGTAGAAATGCCCCATATTTATTTGCGTGTACTTTAGGTAACCTTGAAAACATAGCTCTATATCTGTAGGGTGAAAACTTGTGAAAACATACCTTCATATCTGAAAACATGCCTTTATATCTGCGGTGGCGCCTCCATGAGGAGTGGAGGTGGTGGAAACAGCAAAAGGAGTGCACATAATAAGTTTATTTTACTCAAAGAGATAATAAAAAATAATTGCAATCGGTGCCTCATAATGTAGCATCGTATATTTCTTTACTGGAATGTAGTCTGGCTGCAGACAATCCGCATACGGAATGCGAAACTTTCTCCTAAGTAACGCCCTCAATCGGAGCATTATATCAACAAATACCGTTCTTCTAAAAAGACCGCGTAACACTGCGAATACTGCCTAACAATGACGAACTCAATGAAACGACATAATGCAACGAAATAAATAAATGATGTGAAATATAATGACAATGAAACTTAATGAAACTACAGCGCTGGGGGCGCAATGGCGTTCCCAAATATTGCTGCATACTCACAGCCTGCTCATTTTTGAAAATGAAGAAACAAGCCCTCGGCTTACTCACACATCATCCCTACTCCAATAATAATTGTTGGGTTTTCACTTGCCAGTAGTAAAATATGATTGTGAGGCGCGCCGTAGTTGATGGCTTCAGAAATATATATATATAAGCGGGCCTCTGGTATTTTCGCACCCAACGTAAATGCGACCATTGCGGCCGGTGCGAACCAGGTCTTTAGGCTCAGCATCCGAGCACCATAACCACTGTGCCACCGCGGTGATCTCGACCTTTGCTTCAAGTCATGCTAATTTCAAGACGCGTAAGGAAAAACATAGCCTGTACGGGCGCTGTAGAAAACTGTCCACAATGAACTTTCAAACGGCTTCGAAAGCATGCTTCGAAGGCACACGTTTTATCAAAAGCTCAGGGGCTGCCAGCTCGCTCAAGTCATTGTTTCTGCCGTTTGAAGCTTCTCGAGCAGATTGTCAATAATTTAATGTTTCAGGTTCACCCTGTGTCCGGTTTAATGCACCCGCGCAATGCATGAGAGCGACAGAGCGTAGCCTCTAGCGCTGCTCCTTGGACCCTTTGAGAGGGTGCGCCTGTACTTGTCGCTACGTTTAAAAGAATAGAGGAACATCCCAGCCAACGAAGTCTTCGCGGGACCTAGCGGCGGAGAGTCGCGTCGCCGGCTCACTGCTACAGAGGCATGCGCTACAAAGACCGGCTGCCTCAGTAAGAACATCGCGGCGCCATGTCGCTGCTGAGGCCTCGCACAGCGTTCACCGCGTACAGGCGCAGCCGTCGCTAGCGTGCTACTCTCTCCACCCCCACCCCCCCCTACAAAGCGAGTTGAGGTGGAATCGCGGTGGTAAGGAGACAGGCAGAGAAACTAGGCCCACAGCGGTCTTAATGCCATGTGCTTCGTTTAATTTACAGTATGAATGTTTCGATAATGACCTAGCTTAATCAGCGACACGGTGTCGTTTGAATGACCCGTTCAGTGGAATTCACCCGACAGCCTTCTCCACAAAACAGACCTTGTGTGCAAAAGAAGTCTACACTTTTTGTTAATTCACGTGCGCTTTATTGAGTAACGACAAGCGCTCGAGTCGCGGTGTGCTGGTTCCCTTGGCGGTGTGTGCCCAGCATTCAACTGCGCATGGAATGTCAGCTCCTCTCCCTCACGGTTCAATATTGGAGAGGGCCATTTGTGAAGACGTTCTGCTCCTGGTGGGGAAGAAGCCGAAAATCCCGGTTGATCACTGGTGGAGTCGTCTACACCTCATTGGCATCAACAGCGGCTGCCTTCTCATCTTTGCCATCAACGTCGACCTCGGTGTGTCCATGTGAAATACCGCCCAGCCTCTCTGTGAGGGCGCTGGTATTCTCTCCCTCGTCGCCACGTTCTTCTGGCTTCAAAGGCGCGGACTCGCTGCCAAGGTCCATATACTGGGTGCCGTTTGCCTAAGCAAGAACAAGCTTGCTTCCGAATACGTTCCTTGATAGCGTGGAACTTCGCACTTACCCACTAGGGGGGTTGTATGCTTGACGATGATCATGCTGCTCCACCATATATGGCGCATACCCACGTCAGGGATCGGCCAAAACATGGCAATCTTAGATTAAGAATGTATTGCGCGTGTACCGCTTCATGAACAAAAAGAAATGAGAGATAAAGAAACGAAATTGGAGAAAGATAAGGAAAAAAGCTACATAGACTGATTCTACATTTGTTCTATCAAAGCAGATAGAGCTTACGTTTCTTTTTCGTTTTTCTTTGTGCTTCAGGCATAACCTTCATCATAACCCTAAGGACTTTGTTGTGTAAATAACTGCAAATCACTACAAATGCATTCGCTTTGGTGCTTCAATATAACTGCACACTGCATCAAAGATGTCCCGGTGGCTGAAGCCCAGTACCGAGGCACCAAAAGTAAAAATAATTTCCGCGAAAAAGTTCAGCCCAAGCTAAGAAAGCATAATTTCCAGGAGTGCTTTTATTACTGATATAAACCAACTACATATTAAAAACTAATACTCTCAAGTTTAAACTTCAAGACAGGATGGGCGCAGACGCGATATCACCAGACCAGCCATCTGTGAGTAGATATTTCATGGGGGGATTCGGCAAAGTAAACTCGTAGTCATCACTTCCGCTTTTTGCGACAGACACCACTGACTCTTCCATTGGAATTTAAATGCCAGAATTCTCTCCATTTTCTTAATTCGATGGCATCCCTGTGAATTGCAAATGCCCGATATCTTACCGGATTAGTAAATTCCATTGCTGGGAGAACTGAGACTATTGGTCCGTTAAACGAAGCTCGGTCTAATAAACCGGCGCTCTCATTTAGATTTAATCCTACGTGACTAGGAACAGTGCGTTCCAAGGACTAGCTGCAGTGTTTATAAAAGAAAGTGCTCCATAATTTGTGCGTGCACGTGAAACTGCTTACAACGATAGCAAAGAGGAACGTTTTGGATAGTACGTAACATATCGATGAAGTTGAAATGACGGACACTGTATAATATTTCTTAGAAATTTGTATGTAAGAACTGCGATGCGGAAACGAATGTGACAACGTAGTGTTAGAATAGGTAATACGGGATAAGCAAATGATATGGACTCAGTACGTTGGGCAAAACAGGTTATTCTCAAAACTATTTTGTGCTACCCGAATTGGCTGTAATGTTGTGGGATACGCCAGTCTGTAAACTGAAATACAATCGGACACATATGATTAAAAAAAACTACGGTAAAGGATCAGAATGGTGCGTAGTGGAAACAGATGCCATACCTTATAAAATATTGGTATATTGTTTAAATCTTCCTAGTCACATCATGCACATGATTGTGCCACGTCAGATGTTCATCTATCACTAATCCTAAGAATTTTGTTTGACTAACTTTTTCCAGAGCAACTCCGTTAAAATGCATCTTTCCATCCCTACTAAGTGGCATGTTTTTGGGGAAAAAAATTATAAAATTGCTTTTATCAAGATTTGGAATTAGTTCATTCATATGTAGCCAGTAAGAGAGTCTGTTCAGAGTGCGATTAGCTTTTTGGTCCAAGTCTTTCTCAGTCTTAGCAGCTATGAACGCATTTGTGTCATCCGCATATAGGACACATTCTTCCAGTAAGTGCGATGGGAGATCATTTAAGAATATAATGAACAAGAAAGGTCCTAATATCGACCCCTGCGGGACACCTGTACTAATGGGTTTTTTATCAAACCTTCGTCCATTGATGCACACATACTGTTTCCTATTCTTAAGATAGCTTTCTATTAACTTGTTAGGAATGCCACGAATGCCGTAGACCTCTAGTTTTGACAGTAGTTTCTTGTGATTAATAACGTCTAAGGCTTTTGCTAAGTCAATAAATATGCCCATGGTGAGGAGCTTATTTTCAATATTTTGCATATTTTTTTCCGTTAAGGTAAGTAACGCTAGTTCAGTACTTTTCGCTTTCAGGTAGCCATATTGCGCACTTGATAAAAGTTTGTTGTTTTCAAAATAAAATCTGATTCGCTTAAGAAGTAGTTTCTCTATTACCTTAGATAAAGGTGACAGCAAAGTAATGGGCCGGTAATTTGCGACGAGTAGTTTGTTGTTCTTTTAAATACCGGTATTACTTTGCCGATTTTCAAAGCTGTCGGAAAGACACCAGATCAAAACGCTGTGCTTGTTATATCGGCTAAAGGTTCCGCAATGAAATTCACTGATTGTTTCAACAGCGCTGCAGGTAAGTTGTCACGTCCTACAGAATTTGTGTTATTTAACGACAGCACAACACTACGGACCTGAGTAGGATCAGTAGGTGCCGAAGAAGAGGAGCTATTCTGATGCTTTATTATGGGTAAATCATCAGGCCTTTGAAAGTTCACAGGCTGTTGCTTCGAGGTAAGCTCTGCAAGAACCTCAGCGAAGTAACAGTTAAATTTTTCTGCCAGCGCATATGGTTCCGTTATGGCAGTATTACCATCAGTAATAGCTATAGATTTACTTTGGTGTGTCCCATTGTTCATTGCAATGTTCAGAACTTTCCATGTTTTAGCAGTATTTTTATCGGTACTAATTATTTGGCAATGATAATAATCAGCTTTCGAAATATGCAATAACTTTTCTAGACGTTTTTTATACATCTTGTATCTCTTCTCCAAGGCTACTCTGTAAGGAAAGAGCTTAAGTTCTATTTTGTGGATTATTCATGTGAATAGGTACTCATTGTAGGCTTTATTCAACACCTTTGTGGCTCTAGATATGCCCCATTCACATAATTGTATTCGTTTCAGAGGGTTTGCTGAATTAAACTCACTTGAAAGCAATTGAGCCAATTTGCCTTAGCACAGAGAAAAAAACAGGTACCACTGATATCCTACATTCATAAGTTGTCACATTACCTCAGAGCAAGTGTACAGCACTGGAACATTTTCATTGCTCAAACCCCTAACAAATTAAACAGCCTGGCAGCAAGACTAGACCATGATGTGGAAAAAGAACATAAATAAACACTGATTTTTCAGTACATGTTTCCCGCTAATATAAAACAGAATCGTCTCTTCTTTCTATGTTTGTGTTTTATTGCGGTAAACATATATAGCAGAACCCACCAAATAGAACAATTTGAGGTTCTTCTGAAACACTGACTTAAAGCAGGGTGTTGGATTGACATCACGTACTGGATTCCTACCGCTTGTGGAGCTAGCCCTGTGGGCCGGACTGACGAATGCCTTGACGTAGTTTTATGAGTACAAAAATTATCTTGAGCGAGCAGCCTGATGTTCTTTTGCACTTTGCTGCAAGAAGTGGACGTGCTATCCTCTCATCACTGATACAGAGATTATTGGTACTGCTATCCTCTCATCACTGATACAGAGATTATTGGTACAAGTATAAATGAATCAACCATACTCATCACCGAAGCCCATTGTATAACTGTGTGTGTTAAGGCATGTATCATTAAACCATGCCTATCAGTAACTGAGAATTAGATGCTATTTTTGAGCATGGTGTGATTAATTTTTACGTGAGCTCCCACACATGTCATGGCTGTTGTAAGGACAGTTTGAGTGTTTGATGTGTGAACATCGACTGAAGGCTATATGTGTTCTTGCAAATAAAAATGATTTGCTGAAATTTAGTACCATATCCGTATGTGTTGCATGCTTCCTTGTGTCCCTTTTAGTGTGTGCTACACCTTTAACAAGAAAAGTGTGCCGTGACATCTAAGCAGAAGGGGTATAATCTTCAGAATTCACCTTGTAGAATTACTGTGAGCAATTGAAAGGAATGAGACAAGCAGCTGTGCTGCCCATGGCATTCTTAATATCTTTCTCTGTTGCAAACCCAGCCTGTGCATGTTTATTCTTCTTCTACACATCCCTGATCTCACAAATGTACAAGCATGCCTTTTAATTGGCATCACTTAAGCACAATTTTTTTACAAGCAATGTTTGAGCACAGCAAATCATTTGTAAAGGTGTGCAAAGCATGCATGACAGAACTGTATTGCTATTGATTTGTGAAAACAAGTGTAAATGCCCAATTCAGACGCACACGGTTAACAGAAAAGAAGCAAAAGGTCTTCCAATTTATCTTAGCTTAATTTTTTGGCTTTACGTTCCATAATACCAAGACAGCAGAGCTGGTCTACAAAAAACTGTGCACATCAAAAAGCAATTTTCAATTCGTTCTGCGAAATCCCTGAAGCATATTGCAGCATATGCTGTAATGAGTCGCACTGTCATGGTGTCAGTTTGTGTGAATGCAGAAATAGCAGGAATCATAAATGTGTTGCTGTAAGCCCATTTACTGTCAATTCATAGTGCAAAACTGTAGTTCTACTCATGGGATTTGTGAGTGGACTAAACACTTGTTGCCATCTCAACGACAAGTTGCAGTGGCTGTAAAGGCATTGAAATACTTAACGATATGAATATGTGTTTATTGCAGTATCACAACAAAAACAAAATAATGTGCTTATGTCACCCCACCAACTCAAATAGGCTTCTCTTTATTTAGATTCTAAGATTGTGAAGGACCAGTGAGAGCGCCCTGATACACACTGCGTGCACATGTACCAGTGACAAAACGCTGAATTAAGAGCTATGCCTTCATTTCCCATCTCCAGTTTTCACGCAAGTTATGTGGCTCCTCTAACCATATAGATTTCACAAGTGAACAATGAAGGTGGTCACTCTTTGTAACGGTGCAAGAAGCACCTGCTTGCTTGTCTGACGTGGTGTCTGGAGTGGGATCGAAGCTAATTCCTGTGTGGCCACACATCTCTCAGCCAACACACAAACAGCTAGCAGCTTCTTGAACAAGAACAAGCTGCCAGTAACAATCGTCAAACCGGTGTTTCAGGATGGTGGAAAGCAACGCTAGCCCGTCAACTTCCCAAAACCTGCTGGCTGGCCTGCCCTGACAGATAAATTTCAATGAATGCAGATTTGCACCTGGAGTAAACGAATTTCAGGTAAGGACTCTTCTATGCAACAGGCAGGAAGTCATGTGATGTTCTTGGCCACTAAAAGTGAAATACAAAGAATTATAAAAGACAGTGAGCTAAGGCTTGGCCAGCATGTCAATGGTGAGGTCTCATATCCAGCTTAGGAAATGTGACATAATGGCCTCTCCAAGATTTTATCCTTCTTTCGTGCTCCATGTGAAGGTACATAAAGGAGCTGAATTGACAGTTGTCAGTGGAAATTTTCACCTTGCTCCGTGTCCTATGGACAAAGCAGCCAATCTGGAAACTGAACAGCGCAAGCATCTTTACATTTAAGAAGTTTGATGCTAAAGTAGCTTGGAAAGACGCTTGCAGTAAACCACGTATATTGCACACAGCTTGCACACCTTTGTTGGTATTTCCAGCCATCGCAGTTCTCCTTTTGTTAGAGTAATAAAGCTGTCCGAGGTGATAAGGATCTGTGTTGACTTTACTTGAGTGAGTCAGTTTGTTACACAAGGGCATTATTTGCTATTAAGAGTAGAGTATGTTAAGGCAAGGTTTCAGGAAGTGAAGGTGTTTTCTAGAATGAATGCCTATTATGGGTTATACCAGATATACCTCTCTAAAATGTGCCAATAGCAGGCTTTTATTATGCTGTATTTACAATACAAGCGGCCACAAGCTACCATTTGGGACCTGTTACGACCGGGCTTTCTGCTGAGAACGGCGCACGTTGCTTGTTACGTTTGGCGTGCAAAACGAGCCCGAAAAGGAAAGTCACCGGCTCGTTTGGTCTGAGCTCCGCGTCTTCGCAGATTAAAAACATCCGCATTCAGCCCAGGCGCCGCGGTGGTGCCGAAAAAGACGTCAGTGGCTGAGCCAAAGGCGTGGTCCTTTGTCCGAGACCCCACATGTACGTTTGGCCATCACCGAAGAGGCGACCCCGCATTGCACATCTGGACGTGGTTCGCCTGGCGCGCCAACCTTATCGGACCACACAAACTTTGACCAGGTGGAATGTCTCCGCACGTACGTGCACATGTGACGACGGTGGTGCTGGCCGCGTGATGTGTTCGGCTGCGGTATCGTCGGTGACTACCGCCATGGGCGGGTCAAGGACGTTTTGGAAACCTGCCACCCTCTCCCTCCTTCCTCGGCCAGGAGCCAATGGGAGAAGAGTCCGGGAACAAAAGGCCCTGAGACTCCTCGGGAAGAAAACGATCGGAAGAAAACCCTCTGGCTAGTGGAGCCTCGCGGAAGCGAGCTCCCTGTAAATATGTAGAATAAACATCTTTTTAAGTTCTCTCTGCCCCGTCTCCCGTCGTCCTGAGACCCGGTACCTGCGGGTCGTTCTCGCCGCTCGCCACCACGCTACCCGCTGCTCGGCTCTTGTAGCAGGCCAGTAGTAACAGACCATACGTACGCAAGAAATTCTTCAAGGTCCTCGTAAGATCTTGATGGGCCTGATGGCCTAGTAAACTACATCGGTGTATGGCTAGAACAAAGTGGTGCATAATAACTGCCTTTGTTATGTGCTTGACTGCTTGTGACAAAAAGGCGTAACGATTAAAAAAGAAAATGTTTTGCTGTTGCACATGCAGCATATCTGGGCAAGGCCTTCAACGGCAGTGATGTTTGCCGAGATCCTGATGCAGAACAACCAAGGGGTTGCCTTGAGCTTAAAATGTTAGATATTCATTCCTCAATGGAACGTGTGATCTTATTAGGATTCAGGATGTTGGTTCCTTTGGAGGCACCAGTGCATTAAGAGGAAAAGCATTAGCAAGAATGGCAGGATAAAAATGAGGACTGTTGCCTTCTTCTGAGTTGGGCCTTCTTGGCTTGAGTCAGTTATATTAAAAACATCCTGTAATCGCATGTGCAGAATCGAGCAATTCTGCAGCTCCTGTAAACCATAGTCTCCTAGTTTTGGTACTGAAACCCGGCAAACTTCAAATACCAGTAATCAATCAATCAATAAAATATTTATTAATTCACAAAAAGCTTTTACAGGTAGAGGTATACCGAAGGAGATCCCATAGTAGAAACTGAATTGGGACCTCCTGTTCATGGTTAACATAAAAATTACAGTGATAAAAACGGTAGCTGAATGAGTACAATTGAAAAAAATGATAAATAATTATACAGGTATAAGTAAATAACGATATCAATAGACAGCAGTGTGTCGACAGTAAGTAATATAGTGAAACTAGGTGAAACTAACATAGAAGTGGAGGAAAAAGAAAAAGCAAAAAATGAAAAACAACTTAGGCAACATAAGAATGGCAGGTCTAAAACAAAATCGGATCATACAGTTGACACATCCATATTACATAACAAAAAATTTTTACAATTCATGGCAAAGCCTATGGGCTCTCTGGAGTTTTATGACACATGGTAATGTGTTCCATGATGATATGGCTGCAAAGTGAACGGTCTGTCTGCCATAATTAGTATGTACTTTGGGCAGAATGAAGTTATTATGCAGCGCGAAACGTGTTGGTTTGGTGTTCGTTAGAGATGACATAGGAAATAGCGACAATGTGATCTTGTCATTAATTAGTCTCAAAAGGAAAGTGGCAAGGTTGAATTTCACAAGGGCGGCAACGTCAAGAGTGTTATTTTCGTGTAGTAACTTTTTAGCGTTGGCGGTGTGTGGACTCGACGTGATTATTCTGATGGCCTTGTTCTGGATAGTCTGTAGCGGTTTTAGGCGAGTAGTGTACGTGTTATCCCAGGAGGTTATGCAGTGGTTAATGTGAGAGTGTGCAAACGCGAAATAATTGAGAGCAACACAGATTGTAAAAAGAATGAATGTGGCCTAATGAGAATTCGTATTCCATGTGATAACTTTTTATACGAGTTATATGGCACTTAAATTTTAGGTTACAGTCAATAATAACACCTAAGTAAGTGACTTCTTCACTTGCTGATAATAAATGGTTAACAATGGAAATGGGCAGAATGCACAGTGATGATTTATTTTGGGATGAGAAGAGAAGAAATTTAGTTTTAGTCGGATTAATTGTAAGTCTCCTCATTTTGCACCATCCTGACAAGTTATGAAGATCAGTATTAAGCCTGGTTACTACCATTGACAGACATTCATCAGAATTAATAATTGTTGTGTCATCGGCGTATAGTATACACTTAGAAGATATGAGGCAGTTAGGCAGATCATTAATACAAAGTAAAAAGAGTAACGGGACCAAATGGTACACCTAAATTAGTCAGTTTTGGTTTAGAATAAGCATCGGAAACACTAACAACCTGATATCTGTCACGTAAGTAGTCCCGTAATATTAGTTATGGAGGACCTGTTATACCTATTGAATCTAGTTTAACATGAAGAATCTCGTGGTCAATGCTATAGATGCCTTTGGAAAATCTACAAATAAAGATCCTGCAGATTTACCGTCATCAATGGCTTTCTTTAGTTGGTCAGTAAGAGCACGGCCGCTGAATGAAAGCGCACAGGTACGGCCAGCTGCGTGCGCCGGAGACGGCGGGAGAGGACTAGTTCGTTCGGCGGCCGCCGCAGCGCCACCAGTCACGGATAGTGAGAGCGCCTGGACAGCGGTGTATGCGCGAAATCGTATGATGTTTCAGCGGTGCTCGCGGTACTGCATACGCACATGCCGAATTCGATACCCCCTCAGCGCATTGTTCTACGCTAGGGCAGTACATTTTTCTCATAATGACAAATGGTTTTCCTTTCCTGCAGGAGTCGAAGTGGCCTTGACTAAGCATGCCCGTCTCTGTGACAGACAATTCTGCACTTGTACTTAGAGCGTTTATGACAAGGTTTTCCCTTTTGTAGGACCAGTTTTATTATTACACCTTTGTTATGTTCTTTCACAAATGTACTGGCACATGCTTTCGGGGGATTTTTTTTTTCGCTTCTCGATAAAAACGTGCTTGAATGGCTACCGTGACTTGATTTTGCGTTTCTATACTAGAAGGGCAGTGAATACTTGATATTTTAGTTATTTCTAGTTTATTTTGCAGTTACTGTTACATAAAAAATGTCTTGCGTGAATTCTGTTCGAAAAGTGATGAGAAAAAATTTGTGCTCTTGTCTGCGCATACAGAAATGAAAATACTTGGTGTGCCTCAAAAATCAATAGTACGTTTCTTGAGCGAAGCTCTTTACCAGTATGTGTTTACTGGTGCAGTAAACAAATATCAGAGCTGTTTGCGCTCATCGCCCTCGAAGGCGAAGAACTTTTCGGGAGAGGGGCTTGTGTGACAGGCTCACCAGGCATTGCACAGTTGTATTTATATTTCCCGTCCAGTTAGCCAGCAACGGTCGCAACAGCTTCTTCAAGAAAAACATCGCAGAGGTGGCTCGTGTGCTCAAGGGCGTTGAACCACACCGTAATGCTGGACAGGTTACAGAATGTGAGAGGAGGGCTGAATGAGGAAGTTTGCAGAGGTTTCCACTTCTTCGCGAACTTCTGCGTGCTTCATCACCTCACTGACAAAATTTCGTGTCAGCTTGCAAATTTGTACGATCTCGTCCGTATAGAATTTTTCCTTTATTATTTTTTTGCTGTGAACTCGTAAATGCCACCGCAAGGATTTGGGTCTTGCAGGAGAACCTTGCAAGCATGACAGGTCAACCGCAAATAATAATATCAAGCCAAAGCAAAATATCAATCAAAAGTACTATGTAACAGGAGTGTGCAGGATATTTCAATTGCTTACATCGCTCAGACAAACAAATTCAACATCTAAAATTCCCTAAAGGAGCTAAAGCGGTAATTATGATAAATTATTTTGTCTTCGCCGATGTCGTTTAGAACAAGTAGCGTTTTTGACTCCGAATATTATGACAAATATTGTGAAAAATTGCAGTTCTTATGCGGGGAGAGCTTCGTAATTATTATTTATTGTACTGAAGAGCATGCCGGCTACATATAGTGTGTTCTATTGTAATGATCTAGGCTGCTACACGCAGTGATTACCCATTCGATCATTACGAGCAGCGTATATCTTCTGGCTCTAGTAAAAAAAAATTAATTCGAGTCGCAGCAAAGAAATGTTTATCCACTAAGAAGCGGCTCATGGAAAGCAGGGAGGCGCATACCTCCTTAGCGTGTGTACTGAAAAAGCTATATTAGGCGTATCGCCTTCAGTCAACACAGCGACCTGCACTTTATCAACTCAACTTCCTGTAACACAGTTACTGCAACACCATGATATACTTGAAGAGACGTAATTGGTCTGTAGTACCTCCCGACTTCCTGTTATTAGTGATGCGACGCCTATTTCACCTGTTGTGTGCCCGACATACTTCAGAATTGTGGCACGACAAGGCAACTTAAGCAGGCCTCTCGCCTCACGTGCTCGTAACCTTTGTTGGAGCAAGCTTTCCAAAGCACGCACTCCCTCAGAACTTATTACTGTACTCTGGATTCTTTGAAACAAAAATTTGACGCTTGGTTCTTGACAAACTGGCCGGTTTCATTGCCTGCGTCGGCTGATTTCAGCAAATTAAAAAAAGACTATTTCTTTGCTGCTTTCGAAAGGTGTCAGCCGTTCACGCGCTGTATCATACTTGCTTTGCAGTGTCTGTAATGAGTGCTTGAGACGTGATATTTTCTTCTGTAGGCGGTTATTTGTTCTCTTCGAATCCTCTATTACCCGCTTAACATCAAGGTCTGTTTGAGACATTTCATCTATCTGTGGCGCATACTGGCAGCAGGCAACCCACAATTCGACGTTGCCTCGGAATATTCGCCTGGCGCAGCGACCTGTTCTTGATCTCTGATTCCAGGCTCCAGATATTCATGCAGACTCTCATGAGCCACTTGGTGCGTTGTTGTTCGCTGAAGTTAAAGAAGCGTCATCTCCTACTTCCCGTCGAGGCCGCTTCCTTGTCCTTGGAGTAGTCTTGTAATCATTTTCAGTGAAGTACAGCGAGCAAGGAGAAGAACGGTCGCTGGGCACCCTTTTCCTCCATATTCTTGCCTGGCGATGTTGGTGAGCCAGGCTTATCAGCGTTCACCATTGGAGGGAAATTCATGGTATCCCAAGCCGGGATTTTTCTTCGCGTTCGACGTGCACAGTGGAACGCAGCAGTTCTTAGGCGCACTGCTGCTCTAACAACCTATTCAGGCTATGTTTGTGTTGTCAAGAGGGAGAACACACGGAATTCGGGACTACTAGCACTCCGCGCAAAGCAAAAAAGGCGCGCTCACCACAGCGCGCGGACTTCCGAGTATCACTAGAGTATCACCTACTACTAGCGCCCTCGGCGAAAGTTGCGGCCGAAACTGTCAACGCCGCTCTACCTCCCTGGACAATGCGCGACGGCTCCACGCAGCAGGCCGCACCTGTGCGCTTTCATCCAGCGGCCGTGGTAAGAGATACAAGTGCTAGGTCAGTAGAGTACCCTGATAGAAACCCAAATTGGTGAGGTGAAAGAATATAAAATTTGTTTAAGTATTTTTCAATCGCTATTCAATTATTTTCTCTGTAGTAGATGGCTATGAGTTGCCTGCATTACAATGGACAAGGCTAAGAGCTAAGAGCTACAGAGATTCCGGATATATTCCAAGACATTTAGAAAATAAATAGGGGGTGTCTTTTGTTGCCTTGTCTAATAAGAAATACACCTTATAAACTGACACATCAATCAGTCATCATGCAAAATGGAATTATCATGGTGATCGACTCTGATCAAGTATGAAGACCTCTATGAGGTGACATTCCACATTGTGAAGGGAATGACTCATTCATAGCAACACACTCAAACTTACACTGGAAATTCCAAGGAAGCAGTGAACTCTCGCCATCCAGGGCAGTTGATTCCCAAGGCATAAAGGTGGGTAATACCCCTGACACACGGGCATGCTAAACTACTTTAGGTAAGGGGACATACGCCGGAAAGGAGTTCATGCCCAGTGACACACGACAAAGGAGTATCTCCTTCCCGGCAAAGTTCCTTTTCAGAAAGGTAGATAGGCGATCTACTTTTCGAGCGTAAAGGCGTACTCTCGCCAACAGCGTACACGACCCGTAAACGGGAGAGAAGTTTTCACAAAATTACAACACCCTGCAACTATTTTCTTGCCTTGCGTATAAGCTTTAGCTTTTAGCCGTGTAATGAGATTCGTCGGGCCGCAAAGATTTATTTTTACCGCACTCTCGAACGCTGACACATCGCCGGCATGCGGGATTCCGGCAGTCATTATCTTTTTCGTTGTGGCGTGAAACGAACCATCAACATTATTAGCCATCAGCAATAAAAACGATATTTTTGCGATCCACAATCGCTAAAGGTAATTAAAGGCGGAACTTTTTAAAAATGTTCACTATCTTGCTGCTTTAACAAGGAGCGCCATATTTTGCGGCGTTCATCTTAGGAACCACCTAAAGAAGTTCACGCTCTGCCGTGTGTCATCGGCGCAACTACTTTCTGCAAAGGGTCCTTTAGAGTAGAAAAACGGGTTCACCACAAAGGACTTTACTTTCGCCCGTCTGTCAGGGGTATAAAATCCTTAACGAGCCAGACCGTAGGTAAATGTGTGACTTTATGTTCAAAAGGGACTGTTGTCATGGGAAGCTGGAGAAAAACCCTGCCAAAGCTCATCAACACAGCCTGTAAATGAATATAGAATGAGAAAAAATCAGAACCAAGTTAATCTGTGGTAGTTAACGGTAATAACATTGAAGCTAAGAGGGCAATCCTGCACTGAATGACACTGTCGAAGGCCTCTTGGTGGTGCTTATTCAGAATCTTTTACTGCTTTCGGAAGAAAAGGCGCACATGGAGGTTGCCTTTCCTTCTTTTTTTTCCTGTGAAGCTGCTTGTGTTCTTGTTTTATTTGTACAGAGTGCCAGTGATGCAAATGGCCAAAATCATTTTGAAGCAGATTCTGGAGCGGGAAAAGTTACAATTTCTAGCACCTGCTCTCATTTTAGTAGCAGGCTGCCAAGACAAGAATACAAGATAAAAGTCAGTAACTGCTTTTGACAGAGATATAAAAGAAGTTTAAATATTGATTACAATGAATGAATGAATGAATGAATGAATGAATGAATGAATGCTAGTTTGGCATTTAGGTGTGCTAAAATGAGAACAATGGCACTCCAGGATCCTCTACAAATACACTTAGAAAGCAAAAACAATGTAGGACTGAGAAGGTAAAACACACATCATAAGCACTTGTGGTGTGTTTACTTGAACATGCTATACCAACTGGCCCACCTAGCTATCCAAATCCTTCTTGATAAACAGCAAACAGTAAGACATCAACAACACTAGCGAAGAGACCTAAAACAAGCAGATTTTAAAAACTGCCCTGCTGACCAGACTTAAGAATGTGGTTTTCACTCAGTAGCAAATAAGTTACTTCAAGTAAGAAGAGAAGACAATATAAAATTACAGCACAAAGCACCCAGTCAAGTTGATGCCACCATACTGAAATATTAAGCTTTTCATAACTTTGTCTTAATAAACACCACATACAAATAATCTCTATATAAGGCAACATATTCATCCATGATTTTGACAAATCGAAGGTACGTTGTTGCTGCAAAGGTCACTGGTGAAACTACTAAGCCGAATGGTTAAACTACTGGACATGTCGTTTATTTCTTTTTTTGCCAACGCGTACATCATATAGCGTCACGACAGTGTGGCAGCATGCACTGCTGGCACACAATGCTGATGGTATGATACCTAAAACGTTCCTGGCTTTCTTGAAAGCATATTTAAGAAAAAAATAGAAGTCACAGCACCCACAAAGCTATTACTTTGGAAGCGATCTGTATATGCCCGAAATAAGGTGCTGCAGCTTGTTTTGAGATACCACAAACTCAGAAGAAGAGATGCTCAACGTGCTCAGGGAAATTACTCGGCAAGTTTTTATCCAAAATATAAGTGTTGAGTGCACTGCTTCCGCAATAGGTTTTGAATCATTTTTGCTGAATAATTTTTTGAGTCCTTCGTGGTAACCTGCGGTGCCACCACCCACTCCTGGAATTCTTATCAGTGCTCCATCAAAAAACTAACTTACAAGGCTTCTGTGTAACCAGTTCATAATGACTCTTCTGGTACAAAATGTTGCATGATTCTTCGAACTTAAACCTGTGCGCAGCATGTGATGGCCAAGTAAAATTCTGCAACGACACTACACTCCAACAATGGCCACACCGCCAGTACGTAGCATCTGAGCTTGCAAGTGAAAGTGATGCTCGCAATCTCAGGGACCATGTTTTGAAGCAGCATTGGAGCAGTTTCACTCGTTGTTAACAAGGATGTAGCAGATTTCGTAAAATGTAGCAGGCTGAGGCACTTGTAGCAGCATTCCCATCACTGCAATGGTAACCAATGAATGCATTGTTAAGCCTCTAACAGGTAGCACTTTGCACCATGGTGCTCGGAAATTTTCTCGTGCGATTGTTCTAGGAAACTACTATGCAGCGTAATTCGAGAGCAAGTTGCTAGCTCTGATTTAAAAAGTTTGGCAGATGTTACTAACGCTTGAAGGGGGCAAAAGCCTGCTGCATGCTTGCAAGACATGAGCCACTGTGCGATATTATTTTTAGGTCAGCCCTTCTGCGACATGAGCCAGCGCTTACTGAACTGCGTAAAGGTGCAGAAGTGATGCTTGTTGCTGGTAAGTGTTACATATGTGGTAGCACAAGCCAAAAACAATGCACTTGAAAGACACATTTATTTATTTATTTGTTTATTTATTTATATACCCTCAAGACCCAGACAAATCATAACAACAGTGAAGGAAATACAACAAATAACAATAGTTAAAAGGAAAAGAAAAACAAGAAAAAGAAAACGAAAAACAATATGGTGCAGTTATACCAATAAGTGTTTCGACACTGCGGACTTGAACAGTTCTTGGTCCTTAGTGGCAGCAATGGAAGGGGGAAGGCGGTTCCAGTCCCTGATTGTCTTCGGAAGAAAAGATTGCAAAAAGTGGTTGGTGCGGCTGAAAGGAATGGCTACATTATTCAGGTGGTCAACACGGGATGAGATATAAGCAGGTCCTGAGATTAACTCCTCTCTAAGTACTTGCTTATGAAAGAAAATTTTATGAAAGAGCGACAGGCGGAAAATTGTTCTTCTAGTTACCAGATCTGGGAGTTGAAGAGTAGATTTCATTAAGGTCACACTGGCAGTACGAGCATAGTTGTTATGAACGAAGCGGGCTGATCGGTTTTGGACAGCTTCTAAGGCTTCAATTAACGTTGGTTGAGCTGGGTCCCATATGGCAGACGCATACTCGAGTTTTGGTCGGACTATTGTTTGGTAAAGCTGTAATTTGAGGTGTGTTGGTGCTTGGCGAAAGTTTATGCGGAGGTAACCAACAGAACGGTTAGCGTTGTTATTAATGTAGGTAATGTGAGAATGCCACGATAGATCATTTGCTATGTAAACTCCAAGGTATTTGTAGCTACTAACCTGCTCTAATCTAGTTCCATTTAATATGTAGTTGAAAAGTTTCGGAGTGATAGAAGAACGTGTGATTGTCATGATTTTACACTTAGCAACGTTAAGGTTCATTAGCCACGTATTGCACCAGTCAGAGACGCGATTAAGATCACCTTGAAGAAGTAAGTTATCGTCTTCGTTAGTTATTCTGCGGTACAAAACGCAGTCGTCTGCAAACAGTTTTATGGATGACTTAATGTTACTTGCTAGATCGTTGATGTAAACTAAGAAGAGTAAAGGACCTAAAACGGAACCTTGCGGTACGCCAGATCTAACTGCACAGGGATTTGAGGAGGAATTATTAGTGGTAACATACTGAGTGCGGTTAGTAAGAAAGCATTCAATCCATTTTAGAGTGTTAGGGTCGATATTCAGTGTGATAAGCTTAACTAGGAGTAATTGGTCTGAAACTTTATCAAAGGCTTTCGCGAAATCTAAAAAAAATGCAATCAATCAGTATTTTGTTATCTAGTGCTGAGATGCCGTCATGTGTAAAAGATAGAAGCTGAGTTTCGCACGAATGATGCTTGCGAAATCCATGTTGGAACTTGCTGAAGAATGCGTTCGTTTCAAGAAATGCCATGAGACTAGAGTAAATTATGTGCTCGAGCATCTTACACGGAATACTTGTTAAAGAAATTGGTCGGTAGTTCAGGGGAGAGTGTTGGTTTCCGGATTTAAAGGCGCGAATAACCTTCCCCACCTTCCAGTCAGTTGGCAAAGTGGCACACTGGAGAGACTGCTTAAAAATGTGCAACAATAAAATGGAACAGTACACTTCGGTGTTCTTCAGAAATTTCGCGTTTATCTCATCAGTGCCACAGGCAGAAGACAGCTTAAGTCGCCGGATTAAGTTAATAATTCCATCAAATTCTATAGTTATGTAATCCATTGGAAAAAACCCGCTGTGATATACCTGCGGCACTGCAACTGCACATGAATCTGAAAAACATTGCGAAAAGATGTTGTTAAGAACAGAACAGCATTCTTCGTTGCGCATTGCGCGGCCATTGGAGTCAGTAAGTGATATGACGGTTTGTTTTATTGCGTTGACAGTTTTCCAAAATTTTGACGGGTTAGTAGACAACAACGAGGGAAGCGTAGTGTTGAAATAGTCACGCCTGGCATTTTTGAGGGAAAAGCGATTCGCGGAAAGAGCGTCGCGACAAGCCTGCCAACGAAAAACACAGCTTTCGAGCTTAGCCGAGCGGAAGAGGCGTTTTTTTGCTATCAAGAAGCCTTTTCAGGTGTGCTGTGAACCATGGCGATCGCTGCCTTTTTGATATAACTTGAAGCGGCGCATGCTTGTCGACCAATGAAGCAATTTTGTCTGTAAACCTACACCAATTCTGCTCGACTGATCGGTCAAAAAAACCAGGCATATAGCTATCAATAAACTGTTCAAGTTCTGTATTTATTGCAGCATAGTCCCCTTTTTTGTAGTTTCTTATGGTCTTGGTAATCTTAGTTCGGGGTGAAATGTCAGCCTTTAAAGTGAATTGCAGGCAGCAGTGGTCGCTAACACCAGGAAAACAAGTCAGGGAGTTCAGTAAGTTTGGTGTCGTAGTCAGGATTAAATCCAGTATATTAGCAGACGTAACGGCTCTTGTTGGTTCGGTGACCATTTGAGTTAAATTGAAATCTAAACATAAATTAACAAATGATTTATTCTACGCTATCGACTCTGTGATAGTAGGACTGGTACCTGACCAATCAATTTTAGGAAAGATGAGAATGCGGAAATTGTACAACTAGTGAATTCAAGACGTCATGCAATTCGTTACAAAAGTCAGGCGCCGCGTTGGGCGGCCTATAGCACACACAAAATAGAGCACTCTGATGGCGTAAAGGGATATTTGCCCAAACAATTTCTAAGGAAGAATTCACCGGTATCATGTGTGACTCTAGGTTATCGGCTACCGCTATAAGCACACCTCCCCCTTTTCCGCTACTACGATCACAGCGATAGATGGTGTACTTTTTGTCGCAGTCAAATAGTTCATTACTGGCTACATCGGGAGAGAGCCATGTTTCGGTGAGCGCCACGACGTCAGCGCAGGACGAGTCAATGACAGCCGATAATGTGTCTCGCTTATTGATTATGCTTCTGACATTTGATAAAAGAAAGGATGTCCCAGCCAAAAGAGGGGTCACAACATTTGATGTTCGGGCTAGGACAAGCAAGGTCCTCTGCCTGCAGACAGAAGTAGACGAAGAATCGTTCCCACTTTCATCTCTGTGGGATTCCACTTCACAGATGCTATCGGTTGTTCGCGAGTACACGAAGCACTTTTAAATGCGGAGCATTTCTTAGTCGCACGATGTCGCGCTTCGGCGGCGCCGTCCACACCCCCACTGCGCATGCTCGGCTCGTCTCGTGCCGGCCCACCGGGCGTTCAGCAAGCCGAGCATGCGCAGTGGGGGTGCGGACCTCTCCCCCGTACTCCTCTCCCTCGAACGCGGGCGGTGTGTATATAAGCGGCGGAGCGCGCGTTCGCAATTCAGTCAAGGGCGTCTTTGCGGACCTCTCCACTGTGCTCCTCTCCCTCGAACGCAGTCGGTGTGTATATAAGCGGCGGAGCGCGCGTTCGGAACTAAATCGATCACTCGGGCAGCGCGACGCTTCTGCGAAACGGCAACGCCGAGCTGCGGATTCCGAACTTCATGCACGCGAAGCAGAGGCGAAACGTGAGCAGCGAGCTTTAAGACCCCAGGTACGTGAGCGAGAAGCGGCGTGCAAACGTCGTCAACGAGACGCGGCTCCGAGCGCTGCTCGTGGACGCAAGCGCCCACCTTGGTGCCGTCCAATACAACGACGGCACCAAGCGATAAAGACACACTTTAACTTTACACTCCTTGCCTTCGCTTCTCCTTCGTTCAATAAATAAGAATAATAAAGACGAAATAACAATTAAGCATTCCCAAACCATACCCAATTGCGCAACATTCACGCGATACCCCCACCACTCTGCGACGCATTTACTCGAGTTCCCCCCGTGGGAAGATGCGGGCGGCATTTTTTTTTGTTTATATAGAGTCTGTTATAACGTACTGAAAACTGCTGTTTGCTAGCTTTTCCATATTCAAAAAGCTTTTTCCGCACACTTCTCGTAGTCGCACAGAAGTCCTCGTTAACCGATACGCCACAAGCCTTAAGTTTGGTTCTAGCGACCAAGATGCTCTAGCGTAGCTTGGAAGATGCGAATTTAATTATGACGGGTCGGCATTTTCCTGGCGCGTACTTTCCCAATCTGTGCGTGCGAGATATGCGTTCTTCATCGTCACCCAGATTTAGCTCTAACTCTGTATTAAGGATATTGCACACTGTTTTTTCACACTGGGTCCATGTTTCGGATGCAGTGTCTTCAATGCCGTGTAATATCAGATTATCGCGGCGGGAGCGATCTTCTAGTTCGTTGAGACGCTCGCTCAACGCTGCCAGTTTTGGCGCTACGCCCACACTGGCATTTTCACCGCTCAAGCGCATACTGTCCTCTACCAGGAAAAGCCTGCTGTGAATGTCGCAAATTTTTTCTTCAAGTGAACTCTGCGCTTCCTTGACAGCGCTAAGAGAAGCCATAACCTCGCTGTGCTTCGTGTCAACATTTTTATGAAGGGATTTTATCAAGAAAACAAGTGCTTTGTGCTCTTTGCTTGTCTCCTCCTTCGGCGGCCCAGGATTCAATTCCACGTCACCCGCTAGAAACAATAACCCCGCTACATGTACACACTCACAACAAAGAGAGAACAACACTTGTGGGCATGGAAGTACTAGCAAACAACCGTCGCTGGACGTTTTACAGTACAGCGGAAGGGGACAACCCACCTGCACGATAAATCAGAATGGCGATTGAGGCGGCTGCATCACTGCGATACTTCCACGCCCACTGAGCGGAGGCAGAGGTTTCTAGGTGCTTAAGAGGCGTTCCTGTGATGCATACGGCGATGTGGAAGACCAGCCTGGTGTGAGCACATGCAGGGATTCTTGAAGAACTGAAGCAGGAGCTTTGCAAGACGCCGAGGGCAACGCGAGCAGTCCGGTGAGAAACGAGCAGTCACATTAGGGCGGTCGTTGCTCGGCACTTGCGCTGTTTTGCTGGTTGCACGTGAAGGCGGTTATCAAAACCTGCACGATAAAGCAGAATGGCGATTGAGGCGGCTGCATCACTGCGGTACTTCCACGCCCTATGTTCTATGTTTTTGCTCTCTAGTCAACACAATGTTGCTCATTAGTCTATTTTTCAGCATCATCTGCTGGAAAGACATTTTCTGACCACACATCATCACAGCGGCACTGAAAACATAAATTTGTTTCCTTTCACATCGACATTTGCAAAAATTTTATGCGAGAATTTCTGTCTTATCGACGCGTTAGCCAGTGCGTAGCAGGCTTTTGACCCTAAGAAGTTTCATGTGGTGGATACATGCAGATCATGGGCACAACTATACAAGTATTCACCACAGCTTATCTTTATTTATTTATTTATGTATTTATTTATTTATTTATTTATTTATTTATTTATTTATTTAACAATGCTGCCAATCTCTTCAAAGATCATAGCAGGGAAGGCACATAAAAAATATTTGTTTACGCGAATCATATAAGGTCAAAATCAAAAAAATAAAAAATACATACAAAATCATACATTATACATTGCTATAGAAGAACACACAAAAAATTTTAGTAACAAAAGTAATGTACAAAGTTATCGCTAAGAACAACTGCAAAAAGATAAGGTATACATTTGTATTACAGCACGTATAGATTACTGATGGGCACATTGTTGAAACAATTTTATAAACAACCATTTAATCGATGAACATGTCACTCAATATAATACAATCGCAGAAATAGAATAGAAAAACTATGTATTAGTAACATGACACAAACTCATCGCTTAGCGGGCTTATTTATGCTGAAATTAGTTTAGTGCTCTTTGTGAATAAAAATGAATGTTTGAAGCAAATAGTGTTGGAAAAGTATTCGGCAATAGTATGAGAATGCTTATGACGGGTTGGTCTGCCAAGAAAGTAAGATATATACCTTGAAGTATCTATTTTTATTATGTTGTGTAGTAGTTGAAACATTAATTTTAGTGTTGGTAGTTTCGTTCGTTTTGTAGTGTTAAGATGCCAGCGTTATTAAGTAGATGTGTTGGAGAGTCTGTCAGTCTGTACTTGTAAAAAATAAACTTTATTGCTTTTCTTTGAACCGCTTCTACTTTATTAATCTGTTGGTGTTTAAACGGGAACCAGACAGCGCTGGCATATTCTAGAACCGATCGGACGAGGGTTGTATAAGCTATTAGTTTGGTATTCGTTGGTACATGCTTAAGACGTCTTTTCAGTAGAAATAGTCTTTTCAGGGCTGTGCTAGTAATGTTAACAATGTGAGTATCCCATCTCAGATCATTTGAAATTGTTGCTCCTAGATATTTGTGGTTAGAGGCTGTGCCTAATGTGCAGTTTTCAATAGTGTATGAAAAGATGGACCTGTGTTTTTTGCGGGTTATTGCCAAAAAAAACACATTTACCAATATTGAGGGACATTTGCCATTTTTCGCAACACTTGTGTCCATCTTCTAGTGCTCTGCTCAAGATTAGGTGATCGGCAGGAGTATTAATTTCTTGGTGAAGTACGCATTATGTTCCACTCAGTGTCACTGCGCTACATGAATATACCGTGATTGGGAATAGGCATCTTCCATACATTTCTATTCTTATGGGACAGCAAGGTTCTGCATATCGTTGTCAGCAACGTCACTACAACATTGACACCTTAAAGGCCAACTCCAGTGATTTTTTGAGGCTGATATATCTGCACAATATTCACTGTGCACATTCCTTGGCACACTTTCATCACCTGTGCAAAATTACAGGCTTGTAGATCGCTTGCAGTTCAATTTTACTGATTACCTGAAACCACCCACCTGGTTTCCTACAGTTATTGGCCGCACTTTGTGTTGAAGTCATTTTAGGCAAAGCGACAGAAGCGCACCACTACCATACCATGGCCTTTGAGATCTGCACGCGCCGACACTACTGCTAAGGGAACGGCCCATGCACTGTAGCACTATGCAAAAGGCGGGCTGACTGATTTGTTGCCACTGCTACGTTGGATTTCAGCTTCGGTTTCACGCTTTCTTTTGATTAAAAATTATTTTTGCATTTTCTGAAAATTTCTGCTATCAGGAGTGTAACAGGAGTGCCTCAGGAACATAGAATGGCCATTAACTTGACATGCTAAAAAATATTACCGGCGTTGGCCTTTAAGCGTTCACATTAGCGTTTTTTTTCTTACTTTCTCCCCAAACTACAGGTTCAACTCCCAAGCGATGTGGATCAGGGTTAGTAAGGGCTTGAATGCTGACAGGTACCAGTGCTCTGCTGAAGAGTACTGCAAGGAGAACAGCAGCTGCATTTGTATAACATTTTTTAATGTTTTTAGTGGATGTCATTAATCACTATGATTAACGAGAAACTTCTGCAGAATGACCTCAAGGTTGTTTTAAAAAATGAACACAAGGATTACAAGAGCAGGCTTGCTGGTGTTACGACTTCTTGCATACATTGCCTAAAGGAAAATAATAAATGGAATTGCTTAATGCAAGACTGTGTTGGTCATACTTTTTACATTTACACTACAGTACTGTCTGATACACTTGAAGGACTTGAGTTTGCTTTCAAATGTAAAGCAAGTTCAGTTTTGCTCTAGTGCATTCTAAATTATACCAAACTGCTGTTTGCTAACAATATC
Organism: Hyalomma asiaticum; assembly: GCA_013339685.2. Lineage (NCBI taxonomy): Eukaryota > Metazoa > Arthropoda > Arachnida > Ixodida > Ixodidae > Hyalomma > Hyalomma asiaticum. The sequence goes on from CM023481.1 coordinate 27,234,455, forward strand.
TAAAAATTTTAAAGGTTTCAATGGCTGATTATAGACATGTTTTAATAAATTATTTAATTAGGCCAACTAGTGCACATCAGGCAGTATGGCCCCCTACATTCCTGTCCATCAAAGAAACCTTGCAATGGACATTGAAGTCAGCTGCAGTTCTTGAACTTCTTCATTAACAAAAGCTGCGTCCTTTTTCTGCCATGCTGTAAAAGAAGGAATGCAAGATCGCTAATAATAAATGAGTTCTGTCGTACTATGCCTTGCATGAATGTATTCTGTTACCTAGTAAGCTGTACAGACGGTAAACTGACATTTCACTTCCAGAAGTTATCTAACATGACACTTGGAGGGTAAGGTGCTTCTTTCAATGCAGAAATGCTTATTTTCCACACTGACTTGCACCACATGAAAACTGTGCTACAGAATGTATACTTCTCATGCAATGATTTTATAAGCTTGTAAAGAAATCCTCCTCTAATTTATGTATTTATTTTATTTAACAATACAGTCAACCCTCGTGCACATCAAGTTCAAATAGCACACTATTACAAATATTTATGCAAAGTCAGTTCAAAATTAGACAAATAATTTTGATCCACAACACACATTGGCAATACATTCAACATTTCAATTACACTGGGAGAGGAGTAGTGCCTGAATGTATCGGTGTGAGCGCTTTACGCTTGGATTTGACAATTATGGTTAGTTATGCAGCTTCGTTTACCAGGTGGCAGCATGTATGCCTATTTCCTAACATTTATTTGGCCTTCGAGCACCTGGAGCAACAGTTTCAAGCGATTTTTTGCCTGCACGTTTCTGACAGGTACTAGTTACACTACCAGGTACAGTAATAGGTGGTGAACATGACAAGACTCTCTGGACATCGGAGGAACACAGCTAAGACACACTAACAAACTTGCCAGGAACGAGGAAGGACACTCGGCACTGACTATCATTGAAACCCAACGAGCAACAAGATTTTGCATGAAAAGTAATGATTGCGTTCATTTAAAATACATTCCCCTTTTTTAATAAAGCACGAAAAAAACAACTGCGTCACTATGATAGTTAACAAACAACATTTCACACATAAAACGTGCAAACTAAGAAATGTGTGCCACAGATACTGGCAAGGATTTTTAAAGCAAAACTGCTCCATTTCAAAGAGAATGAAATCTTTACAACATCTCGTGACCAAATTTAGAGTGCACTACAGTGCTGCCATGCAATACACTTCAGATACCTTAAGTGCATAATAAGGAGTGCTTGTTCAAATTTCAACAGTAGGTGATAGATGCTGAAGCACACTGCTTGCGAGACAGCAAGCTACAGTTCTTTCAAGAGGATCTAAAACTGGTGGTTGACCTTGCTACACCATCCCTCTCCAAGCACAGCTTGCTTGCATGCAGCGTTTGTGCTCCACCAGCAGCCATTCCAGCACAAAACAGTAGTAGATTGTTTTACGTAGGATGAGTGCCACGAGAAAGCTGCTGTCTATCCCGGCCGCGGCGGCTGCATTTCGATAGAGGCGAAATGTTGAGGCCCGTGTGCTGTGCGATGTCAGTGCACGTTAAAGAACCCCAGGTGGTCGAAATTTCCGGAGACCTCCACTACGGCGTCTCTCATAATCAGAGCTGGTTTTGGGACGTTAAACCCCACGAATCAATCAATCAAAGCTGCTGTCTATATGCTGTATTACAAAGTAATGTGACAGCATCTCTTCAAATTGCTGAAAAACCCCGATCTTCCAACTGTCTGTATTTGTGAACGTTAATATCTTAGCAGTGTGCTAGTTGTCAGGTCTTTTCGTATGTAGATGTATAAAAAATAGGAAAAGTTACATTTATCCTCCATGCCAAAATACATGAGAAAGTGGGTCTGTTGTGCTCTAGGTGTTGTTATCACCATTATTTCCGACATATCTTGCACTGGACAAATTTTCTAGCAATGGGCAATGGCCGCAGTGACTGCATGTGTTAAATTCAGTCTGTAAAAATTTTGCAGGTGCAAGTATTTTCACATTTTCAAGGCCCCTTGTGGCCGCCTCAGCTTGTGTGACTTGGTCTTATTCTGTCAAAACAACAAATTCTCTTTTACGGCCATAAATAAATATTGGTGCCAGGTTTTGTATTTCCACTCTATTTTACATTAAATACTTGTGAAGTGCCAAGGCGGCATTAGTGCATTCTAACGCAAGCCGTACAAGAGGTCTGTTGGCACATTACTCAAACATAGGGATGCTTTCAAAGTGTCTCAGACAGTTCACTGAATTTAAAAAAGATATTTCTGTTGGATTCCTAATACGAACCTCGGGCAGTAACGCCCAAACATGTATGCTCTGACAATATTTACTTTGTGAAATATATTCTTGCAAGAGTTTTTGCTATTTTCTGCATTCGGTTTCATTTCCATCTGTGTGAAGTCTGATTTAGTCTTCCTATAAGTCTTGCATGAATTATGCAGTCATAAGAGCACGTTAAAGAGCCCCAGGTGGACAAAATTTCCGGAGCCCTCTACTACGGTGTCTCTCATAATCAGAGCTGGTTTTGGGACGTTCAACCCCACATAACAACAGTCATAAGAAAATAAGCGCGCTTTAACACACACATGCGTAAGGAAATGAACATCAGCTCTGTTGACAAGGAAAAGGCGGAGAGTCACAAAACTTTCGATATTGCACATGTTCTTTCACTTGCGAAGAACTTGTTTGAAGCCAAAGTGTTTTGTAAATTTTTAAACATAGAGGTCATTTCCTGGAATGCCCTTACTTTCTTGCATTTCATCAGAAAGGTTTGCGACACTTGTGGCTGGCCAGTTAGCTTTTGTTTTCCATTTCTTCTCCACTAAAGACCCCACGACAAAAAATGCACAAAACAGCTTCAATAAGATCCTCCGTCACATATGCTAAAAATGAGCTGGTGATGCGACAGTGTTATCCTTGTTATGAGAAATTATGACAAGTCATGTTTGCATAGTTTGATAGCAAATGTGCTCTGGTAAGCTCCACCATATTATAGACGTGTATTGTGGTGAAGTCATGCGAAAACAGAATACTACGCCAAAGTGAGGTTACGTTATTTTTAAGGCGGAGCACACAAGTAGGATTTAATTTAATTTCCAAACTTCATTCTGATCAAATGCTTCGTCGGCCGCCTTCTGTTATGTAGATCATCTTGTTACTCCTGTGAAAGGAAAGCTTCGCCGCAATGCAGATTGGTGCAGTGGTGAAAAATATTTTTCCTTAGCATCGCATATTATCATTTGCACTATGTAGCTCAATGTAATTATGCGTGAGTGCTGCCAACAGCTGAGCTTGGGCTGGCATGGTGTCAAATAACGTCCACGAAGTATAAATACTGGCACATATTCTGCGAAATCTGCGTTTCGACCTGGAAAAAGAATTTATAACGAGACAAAGTGCTTGTTGAGGAGATAGTGTATAGTATAGTGATTTCTGAACTACGCTCCTGTTCATGCTCTAATATGAGGTATCTTTCGTCTCGTGTTTCGCGGTAATCCCGTTTTTTCAGGGGTGCGTAAGCTTTGACGCAGAGCAGGTCTCTGTAACTGTGGGATAACAGGCCTCTGTTGTGGGGTCACATGTGAATGAATCAAGCAGCACTGCGCGCACTTTAATAAAGACGAACGGGGTCGCGAAGTGGCCCAAGATGCAAGTTTGTGTATGTGCGTGTGGGAAAAGAGGGTCGAAGCTGACCCACACATGAGCCAGTTGGGACCGTAGTTGTGTTCGTGCCCAGTGTCGGTACTTTCTTTTGCCTTCGCTAGTTTCAAAACGGTAGCATGGCCTATTATATAGGCACGTTTATAGTCGCACAGTGCCGATTAGTATAGGTACGTTGCATACGTCGAGCCCTGTTAGCGCGCGTACGCGAGGGTCGCTAGCCCTCATGCACTGGTTGCCCTAAAGTCTCAGGAGCGCGCCTTTCGCAGCGATGTTATGAAAAGTTGCAAAAAAAAAAATTCCCGACTCTCAGTACCCCGACGTCTTCATTTCTTCCCACTGTGACTGCCTGTATCTGCTTGAGATGCGCGTAGTATGGTCCACGCGTAGCGTACGTGCAGATCCGATCGGCGCGGTACTGCGACGGCTGCGGCGCAGTGGCCGCGGCGATATCGAACACGATCTCGCAGAGTCTTCTGAAGCACCGCCATATTTCCCTTTCTCTATGGCACCGCGCGATCCGAACACGTACGCGCGTCGTCTCTTTCGAAGCACCTGAAGTTTAGTGACATGCCTCATATTCTAAGTGGCGTTAGCCTCGGCACTTTTTCGTCTGCTTCGGAGTGCATACAAGCAGCGCCTCTGCCGATACGAAAGCACGGCGGTGGCTGATGTCCACTTCCTCGCGCGAGCCAATGGGCGTGCGGCTTCAAATATTACCATCTGCCTGGTCGCTGGCTGTCTCTGCAATGGAAATACGCCGCCCGGTGTGCCCTAATGTTCACCGACGTCGGTGTCTCCGACGGCCGCGCCGGGGAACGAAGGCCACGTCAGGCGCCGGCCGTACGCAAGAACAAACAGCAGTGATGGCCTGGGGGAACAACTTTACTGAGAGTGTAGGGGATTACGTAGGTTGTACAGCCCCCGTTGGACCGGAGAGTATGTGACTGAAAACGAAACAGAAACTACGACACCACACCTACCTCCGAACATGCAGGCGCTCGATGCCCCTCGACATGATCAGCGCCGGGTTTCTGGTTCCTTGCATGGTTCTTCCAACACGCGTGGTGTTGCAATGGCACACAGTGGTCGTGATGCCAATCTCAAATACAAGGCCGCAATCGGCTCTGCCCTCCGCACTCCTACGCAGCAGCGGCATCCGTCAAACTTCTTCCCTAGCTCGGTCATAATGTACTGGAAGTCTTAGAGGACGTACATGATGGCCTAGTCCGGGGACACGTCATACTCAGTCTCGACATCCCACGACGCACATCGAACAACACACTTTATTCTCCGGCAATTCCGCCGAGAAAGCGGGCACGCTGACGTCAAGGAGACGATTCTGGTGCTGCTTCGAATGCGCGCCCGTGCCGTATCAGCCGCTTGTGTAGATGTACATGTAGGCCAGACTGAGTGGTGCACACCCACACTGGGGGATTGGCCAAGAGCCAGGTAGTTAGAAGAATGAAAGGAAGTAGTTGAAAAAGGTTAAAGCAATTCGAGAGTGCTAAGGTTAGAAAGAAAAACAGAAGGAATAAGGTATAATTTTCGGAGGAACGAACAAACTGAAGCATAGAGTAATCATGCTTTTAAACTTAAGTAAAATAAATTAAACAACAATTATGAAATATAGTGTCTATAACATAAATCCCCTCCTGACAGTGTGCAAGGTCGTTGGCTCCTTCTTTCTCTAATGCACTGTCGTTGATGAGTATTATTTATATCAGTCTCCACTCCTAAACATGGTGTCGGCATTGCTACAAAATGTGTCACTCTGTCTTGAGGCTGGCCTTTCATTTCATCATGGAGGTTTCCGTTTCTTTCGTGCTTGTTTTAAACGCTAAGCATTTCGGGCTCTCATAAACTCTGTCTGGCGTATAGCAAAATTATCATCCTCATTAGTGCAGGTCCCCAAGAGCGCGCGTACACTTCGTCTATGCAATGCCCAGTGTGCGGCGCTCGCACGCGCGCCTCTTCTTTTGCACACATGTTTTGCCCACTACCTTACTGGCTAAACTGCGGCTGACCGGCGCATTTGTTCAAGCACAAGAAAAACAAAACAAAGACAGTATCAGTACATTTGTCCGCTGCAGAACGCCTCGCAAAGCTAGGCGTTTGTGCACAGTTTCACACCAAGACAGCAGGCGTCCTCTCATGGTGCGAATCTAAGCCCATACGCATAGTCCAGCTTTGTAAAGGGGTGGGACAGCGTCAAGTCGACGTCATGCGTGGCCCGTCTGCTCCCGTCTGTGGTTCGCCACGAACGTCTTTACGCTGAGCTCAGAAAGACAGACAGAGGAATTTTATTGCGTCCTGGGACGAGGGTTTCTAAAAAATTCACAGCATATCCACGGGGTGAACGATGATGAGTGGGCGAAGCTCCGGAGTGAATCACCGGTAAACCGTTAATCTTCCGTGTAATTCGCCCAGTCGATCATCATGTAAAGACGTGAGAAACACTCTATTCGAACGCTGGGATCTCGCGTTTAAGGGGACGCTAGCACAAACGCGTTAGAAACATGCAGTACACTCTAGTAAGGGGGGAGAGGCCACAGCGTCTTACGCAGCCCCTTACACAGGCCGGAACGCGCACCGCGTTTGCCGACGCCATCACATGACTGCTGAAAGAGTATAAGGCGGAGAGGCCACAGCGTCTTACACTAGCTTCTTACACTCGCCGTAACGCGCTAGCACAAACCCATCATCATCGTTAGAAGCGGACAGTCTTTCGCTCTCTCTCTCTCTCTTTCTGTCTCTCTCACACAAGACAGCAGATGGAAGAGTGAGAGAGCTCGCGCGCCGGCAGGAACGCGCCGAGGGCGAGCGCGAGCCTCCCGGCGCGCGAGCTATCGAGCGCAATCCTAGAACGAGGTGGTTACGACTACAAGGGACGAACGACCCACGCCTTAAGGAGCTTCGCCCCTAAAACCTGCGGAGGGCATCGCCTGCCGAGGGGTCGGGAACCAAAGGTTCCCGATCGCTTCACAGGCCCCTTGACCGCCCGGAGTTCATTCGCAAGGTCTGGACTTGCGATGCAGTTTAAGAATTCCTTCTTGTTGACATGATGCTTTCTTGTGGAAACGCGCAAGCGGGGGCACCACCACATTAAATGAAATAAAGTTGCTAGTTGATCGCCATGCAGGCGCTCGATGCCCCTCGACATGATCACCACCGGGTTTCTGGTTCCTTGCACTTTTCCGAAATGTCCGCATACACAGCCATAGTGGCCGGCGACGGGAACGATCTAATCTGGAGGAGTCGGAGGGGGATCTACTGTCAACGGGTCCCCGTCGGCGGCATCGCCACTCCCCTGCCCTGCAGCGTGAAGGGGGCTCGTTTTCCCGAAGCCTCGGGCCACGACGAAATGTGGGTGGGCCCGAGACAAAGCAGGACCAGCCAAGTGACCATCAGCTTCGCCTAGCCTAGCGCCACTAGTGCAAGATTCAACAATTCTTTTCACCAATGAAATTCAAAAAACCCAGATTACCGAAACATAACGGAGGTATTTTGAGATTACACTTTCTTAATGCACCATCGTTAATGCAGAATGCCTAGAACTCGGCAATTTTCTGGGCCCTAAAGATCAACCCTAGTTGATACTCTAGGCTCGAGCTGGGGACTAAGACAGGGTTGCAGAAGGGCGGATAATCGGGCCAATTGGTACGCACTCACGGTGATAAGTGCGCAAACACAGCACCAGGACACGCTTTTTTATCTTGTATACTTATCGCTTGTTTCCTTTCCATCATCTATGTGTACTTATTCAGCTTCAATAAAAGTCAGTTTCAGTTGCGCTCGTTTGTGAAGGCAGGGTTTCCTACCGAGGTGATGGGCAAACATCCTGAGATTCCATCACAATGTGTTGAGGAATAATGCCAGACAGGCGAACTCAATCGATGTACTTCAGCAGATCGGTTAGACATGCCTAGTCTTGGAATAGCCACACCATTCCGTTCCGGCCAAAGTGCCCTCAACGAGCCAGTGCTCTATCAGCTCGCGCTATCTTAAGAGCCGTACTCTGTCTCTAGATTACGGCTTGGAGTTGTATCGCCCTAGGGCTATCACACCAGGTATGGTGCCCACTTATAGGCACCATCACGACAAGAACGCTGCAGGGTCCCCCGCGGGTAACGATCAGATCCAGAAGATATTCCTGAACATCACTGCAGGACAAATCATACAAAATTAGAAAAATATTCAACTCACCTTGAAGCGAATATAAAATACTAGACACACAACAGAGCAGAAATGCCCCCACGCACGAGAGGAACTAATTACTATCCTCTTCAACTGGGACTGGTGTTCCTGGTGTTCCTTGCGTCATTGCGACCCTCAAGTATTTATTGTACATAGTGCCTTATGTTACACAATAAATATCGATGTCTTGATTTCAGTCTTGTGTGTACGTACGTGGCAGGGAGTGCTGCAGATCGTTCGCAGCAGCGGTGCGCTCGCGGGACCGTGTTTCTTCAAGTGACCGAGCAGGCATCACGCGGTCACAGCGGTGAACCGTCAACTCCTGTACGCTGCCTATTGTCACCGAGTCTCCGACGACATCCACTACGGTGTGTGTCGTAACATATCGTGGTTATGGCAACGCAAACGTCGAAAATTATTTAAATGTGAAAAGGGAATTCGAGTGTAGAGGCCTCTTCTTTGTCAATCTTACACGAGTCGCCGCGATACGAGTGCACGCATAACATTCACACAGCAACAGATTTCGATCGCAGCATGATCTATTACAAACACATACAAAACTAATACATTCGCATAAATACATTCAAAATCACAAGTAACGATTAGAAAAAAGCTTTGAAGCTCGCAGAAAGAGGGGCCGCCGCATCGGTCCATGCTCGGCCACAAGGACAGCAATGGAGGCCCCATCTTCCAGTCGACGTCCCTTGGTAGCCGTTATCAATGCCATCAGCTACCTTGGGAGCAGCGACTTTGGGATGAACTTCTCGGCTCAAATAAACTCGCCACAGGTGACGCAATGGGCAAGTGCAGAGCCTGATGCCATTCAGCCGAAGCGGCCCCTGCAGGCACCTGTCGCGATGACAGCCAGTCTACCGGCGAGGCTGCACGGAACATGGAGAAGACCGTAAGCCATCAGAAACATAATTTCGAAATTATGAAATTAGAAAAAGGGCCCCAGTGCGACAAAGTACAAGCAGCATCAAGTCAACGAGTAAAGATCAGTTACGAAAACGCTTTGCCTAAACGCTTAAACGCCACGCTATAATAAACCAATGGTCAAAACGATGAAAGTGATGTTTTCATTTCACGTAGCTTTTCTAATTTTTTATTATAAAAATACAGCCATATTTGCAAAGAGTAAGCATTTCCTTTGTATGTTACAAAAACAAACCAACACTTCTAAAACACTCTAAATTCCAAGGTGGAGACAACCCCCCCTTCTCTTTTTTTGTTACAGTGCCTGGTAATCGTCGACCACGTGGTAATATTTTGTTTCTGCTTTGTTCATTGTAAAAGTTATAGATTATTTTTTCGAGTGAAAAACACACAAGCTATGTACTGTGTAGCATCATAACCCAAAATACACCCGTTTGCGAAGATTTATTTACATATACATGAAGGCGTGATGTCTGTAACTGGGTGAACACCACAAGCCCCGCATCGAAGCCCAAAGTCCTCCCATGGGGTGAGCGATGCCCTTCATTCTAAATCTTTCAATAGGTTGTCCGAACCAATATGTAGGAATGTACACCTTTTCTTCTCCACCTGCACGCGTTGAAGATTATCTACTCGCACCAGGATAGATATAAAACTAATCGGGTCCGAACAAGCACGACTGCGCTTACTTAGGATGAGTCACAGAATTGCCTCAAAGCATGACGCACTTGATTCGCCGGCTAGGAAGCCCTTAAATACCCGCATTAATTAGCGGCCAAGTCTAAGCTCTCCTCAATACATTATTCTAGTCCCGTTAGATTTTCTTTTTTAGCATCTGTATTGTTTTAGACATAGTCGTAATGTTGTTCTCTTTATTGTTTGAATTCCAAGTCACATGTCGTGTCCCGCAACCGCGCGCACACACACAAACACACACACACACACACACACACACACACACATATATATATATATATATATATATATATATATATATATATATATCATTTTATGGTACCAAATATGCCAACGATTGCTGCTATTGACACGCCACGTGGCCTTACCAACGGAGAGTGTATTGGAGAGACTTAGTAGTGCGGAAAATCTTCGCGTTAGCGTTGGCGAGTCACGCACGCTAAATTTTTGCGGAGTGCTATTCGATAGCATTACACAGCTCTATAGTTTTGTTAGTGGTAAAAGGTCACTGACCAGTGTCAAAAACAAAATGACGTTTCGGGGTCCGTACGGATATCTTGTTCACAATGGAATGAAGGCAGATCACCAGGTTCTTAAGTAGCGTTGAGCGCATAACGCAAAGTCCGGGAGTACACGTGGTTGAGGGTGCCAGATGATCTATTGATTGTGCTTCTTGTTGTCTGAATTATCAGTGATTCGAGATTGAGCCTTGTTGACCAATTCCTCTCCGTGGCCATGATGTGCGCATTGTCCCAGTTTATCTCGTGGCCCGTCTTCTCGGAGTGCTCTGCGAGTGCATTGGTCACTGTGTGGCCTTTGGCGACGTCTTTTTTGTGCTGCTTTAACCGCTTGCAAAATTTTCCGCTTTCACCAATATATACAGATTCACAGTCGGCGCACGGGATTTTGTATACCACACCAGGGAAACGTTGCCGGGGGAGAGGATCCTTCACATTTAGCAAGTCACCCTTGAGCTTGCTTGTTGGCACATGCGCAATCTGAACACCGCGTTTTCTAAATGCGCGAGCTAGGGCCTCGCTTATACCTTGAATGTACGGAATCGCTGCGCGCTTGTGTGCTGACGCAACGCCATCAATGGTTTGACTGTTTTGCTGCTGGTTACGCATGATGAATTTCGTTGTCTTCTTAATAAAATGTTTGGGATATCCATTCCTGATGAGGTCATCTTCAATGGTCTTGTGCTCTTCCTGCACGCTTCTTGTATCAGAACAGGTGCGAATGGCTCGTTGTACTAAAGAACGGACCACTGAGCGTTTGCGGGCTACCGGATGGACTGACTCGTAGTCAAGGTATCTACCGGAGTGAGTTGGCTTTCGGTATACGGCGAAGGCGAGACCTGTTGGCGTACATTTCACAATTGCGTCCAAGAACGGAAGGCATCCATCTTTTAAAGACGATAGTCTTTCTTGGGGTACTTCGACGCAGAAATTTTGGTGTGTGTGTGTGTGTCCTGCTGCGAAAGGTGAACCCCTTCCTCAAAGACCACCCGGCTTGAACTGGTGGCTACCTTCATACTTCTGAACAGAGTCGGCCAAAAAGCAAATATTACGCATATCTGAGGCGCAACATCAATACGGAAGTATTAGACGATGTGTTCCTTTAGTAGAAAGTACATAGATGCTTAATTCTAAAGACCCTAGTGCTTGTTAGGATTCGCAAAAGCGGACGTTTCCTGTACTAGGCAAGCTTCTTGCATTTCCCGAAACCATGGCCAGATGGCACCCTTACCTCACGCTCGTGCGGTTAGCGCAAGGCAGGGGAACGGCCGCCCGCCACTCCGGCCGGTCCCTTTGTCTCCTCGCGCCTCTTCGTTTTCTCTCTCGCTTGCGCAACTCCTCGGGGAAATAGAAACACGCGAACCGGGACTCATGTAGTACGGCCGGTAGAAGGCTATCGTCTTTCGACGACATTTGCAGCGAAGCACGGAGATACGCGGCCAATTTTTTCTTCTTCCACAGTGAACTTGATGGAAGGCTCGATGCCATTTAGGCAGTCAAGGAAAGGTTGCACGTCCTTCTTCTTTATGACGCAAAAGCAGTCGTCGACGTATCTCAGAAAAACCTTGGGTTTCAGCTGAAATGACTCCAATGCCTTGTTTTCAATTGCTTCCATTGTTACATTTGCAGTCGTGACTGAAATGGATGCTCCCATAGCGGTACCGAAAACTTGCCTGTAGAATTCGCCCTTGTACGAGAAGTAAGTGTTGGACAGGCAGAATCGTAACAAGTTGCAGAGCTCAGTGACGTCGAATGGTGTGCGGTCTGCCAATGTCGTGTCCTTGTGAAGTAACTGTCTGGAAGTTTCCACAGCAAGGTCGACGGGCACACTTGTGAAGAGCGAGCAGACGTAAAAAGAAACCAGTACTTCATCTGTGTCCACAGTGATGCTCTTCATCTTGTTTATGAAGTCATTAGTGTTCCGGAGATGAGTTTCAGTCTTGCCTGCCAGGGGAGCCAAGATGCCATGAAGATACCTTGAGAGGTTATACAGTGGTGACCTTGTGAAATCTACTATGGGCCTGTGAAATCTACAATGCCTTTACCTGACCAGACGGTATTCCGTCGAACTCTTGACTACGATAGCTCTATAGTATAACGCGAGATGACGACGCGCCGCAAAACACAAACCTTCGCTGCGCCATCTAAATGCGAATAGTGAAAGTGTCAAAGCCGCCCTAACTCTGAGGCGTATCGGCCGTTGTTAGTAACTAAAAAACAACGCAAGCGCAAAAGAATTAATAAAGAAAGACATTGTGCAATAAGAATTGCATAAGTGTTGCCGTAGTCTGACATGTCAGAGTTTCGCTTTCGCTGTCCATGTGTAAATGTGGTCAAAATAGAATACACAGCGAAAAGATCGTTGTCTTACCATCGGTTGTCTATTAGCGAAGTAAGAATACTCGAAGTGAAAACCAGCAACACGATTTATTTTGAATCAGCTAGTCCCATAATGATGCAAGACGACACGATAGATGCGAAACGGGCAGCCGTCACTTGTAGGGACCCGCGATGTTCTTCGCGCTAAACAAACTTAGCGAGCGTTTTGCGTCTCCGCTAAATTCGGCAAATAGCGAGCGATCGCTAAACGCAAAGCTGGAATAGCGTGCGTACGCATGCGCAGTCTGACCCCGCTAAATGTTAACGTTTAGCGGGACGCAACTTAAACTGCACTGAAACTATATATTATTTCAGCGCGAATATACGAAGTAGGCACACGAAAGAACGTGACAGGCGCTGACCGTAAACGCATTATTGAAGGGAAATGGCATATACGAGCGCGCACATCGTCGAAAACACAAACAATTGCTGCTGCCAGGCGAAAAAGGAAAAAAAAAAGACTTAGGGAGGTACCAATCTTTTGTGAAAACGACCTTTCAAGGATACGTCAGAACGACTTATTAAGACTCCCGCCCTGACTGCTATAACTGGTGCTCTAAATAGCAAATTACCAGTATTTAACTATGCCAGAACGTGTTTGATATCAATCTTCCGCTACGATGCTAAGCTATTCGCAAAAATCTCCTATCGGGGTAAACGGACAAGGAATGAGCTACGCGCTACGAGCATAACACACGATGAGTTCTGCTTCTCTCTTAATTACAAGGCCGCAGCACTTCCGTGGTATATAGGAAACCACATTCCACATATTGCGACGTAGGTTGAACGCCCACCGACGAACACAGAATTTATTATCACGACGATTCCGTTAGTGCGAGCTAGGTCGCTATGCATACTTTTCCCGTTTCTTACTTCACCCCCCCCCCTTCCCCCCAGCTGTCGCCCTCCTTTCGCCCTCGCTCTCTCTATCTCCCTCAGACAGCCACTTTGCCGCGGCAGAGAACAGAAGGATAATGACACACACTGGCCAAGCTACACGTGATGACGCGACAAACACGCCGTAAACTCCCGCGTCGCAGGCGAGACAATCAGGCATGCCTTTCTTGCATTGCATTGCGGACATTTTGAAATTGATCGCGTCACGATTGACGAGAAGGCACAGCAGGAATCTGTTCTTAAACACCTCGGCGACCCGACAACCCAGACGACTCGGCCATGCTTTTGTAGTAGACCAAGGGGTCCCGAGTTCGAATCCTTAAGCGTATAAGAAGTCTTTTTTCTTTTTTTTTCTTTTTTTAGCACTTCTGCCTTTTACCTTTTGATCCTTTATGGTCACTCTCTACGCTCCTGAGGTATCTTCTTTGTACCGACTACTTCTCTTTAATAATCATACCCTGTCCTGATTAACCCACTCACTGCAACACCTCTGAAAGTCTCCTCCCCCCGGCGGAGCATTTAGACAAAAGATGCATATGGACGCCCACCATCACCGTGCTTCATCTACGTAACTCACCTGAGCACCAGAACAGGAACTGGCCCCCCTGGTGCAACACCATGGACAACACCTCCCAAGCTACCGGACCAACCAAACCCTGGACCTACGACGACGACAACAACGGAGCTTCTAGCCACGGATGCGACCACACGGGTATGGGAAGAAAAGACTCAAACAGCCTCTGGACTCGGACAGGCCGTCATTGGAAATTAAACGTAGCGACTCTTAACACGCGAACCCTTTCAAGCGAAGCCAGATTAGCTGAATTACTAGAAGAATTAAGGGGTATTAATTGGGATACCATTGGCCTTAGCGAGGTTAGGAAAACAGAAGGGTACTTATCGCTTAATGAAGGACACGTTCTCTGCTACAGAGGACTACCAGAGAAGCGCGAATACGGCGTGGGGTTCCTTATACACAAAGACATAGCAGGTAACATCGAAGAATTCTATAGCATCAACGAAAGGGTAGCAGGCCTCGTGATAAAATTAAATACGAAATACAAACTAAAGCTAGTACAAAGTTACGCACCAACGACCAACCACAGTGACGAGGCTGTAGAACAGTTCTACGAGGATGTAGAAACGGCAATGAACAAGGTACACACCCAATATACGATTGTTATGGGGAACTTCAACGCGAAAATAGGAAAGAAACTAAAAGGAGAACGTGCCGTCGGTAATTACGGAGAAGGAGATAGGAATAGCAGAGGGGACATGCTAGTAGAATTCGCCGAAAGAAACCACCTCCGTGTAATGAATACTTTCTTCAAGAAACGTAAGAACAGGAAATGGACGTGGAAAAGCCCCAACGGAGAAACGAAAAACGCAATAGATTTCATAATGTACACTGATCTAGGTATAGTACAAGACACAGAAGTGGTTAATAAGGTTAGAATTAGTGACCACATACCAATAAGGGCGGAGATATCCCTCAATCTAAAGCGAACAAGGACAAAGTTAATCACACGGAAACAGGCCAACCCCGATAGCGTCAGGGCGAAAAGAGAAGAATTTAGAATTGCACTTAAGAACAAGTATGAGGCTCTAGGACAGGAAGATAATGAGGATATAGAGAAGATGAACGAAGACATTACTAATCTGATCACCGAAACAGCAATCGAAGTAGGGGGCAAAGCACCAAGACATGTTGTGAGTAAACTCTCGGAGTCTACTAAAAATCTAATCAAGCAACGCCAACAGATGAGAATAACTAACTCAAGAGACAAGATAGAATACGCCGAGCTATCTAAGCTCATCAGTAAAAGTAGAATCAGGGACGTACGTAACCATAACGTGAAAGAAATAGAAGCAGCCGTCAGAAAAGGAGTCAGCATCAAAACAACCAAAAGGAAGCTTTGTGCGGGAAAGAACATAATGCATGCAGTGAAAGATAAGCAGGGCAACATCGTTACTAACTTCAGTGGCATAACCAAAGTGGCCGAGGATTTCTATTCCGAACTATACAGCTCAAATACGAGTCTCCCCACTATGAGTGTATTAAATGCCGAGCAGGACTACGAAATCCCATGCGTCACTGCGGACGAAGTTAGGAAAGCAATACAGGGCATGTCCCGCGGAAAAGCGGCTGGAGATGACGGCATAACCGCCGACTTGATCAAAGATGGCGGAGACTTCCTAACTGGAAAGCTCGCGACACTATACACTCAATGCCTCAAAGCTTCAAATGTACCCGAAAGCTGGAAAAACGCAAATATTCAATTATTACATAAGAAGGGAGATGTTAAAGACTTGAGGAACTACATGCCGACCAGTCTACTCTCAGCACTTTACAAAATATTCACAAAGGTTATCTCAAACAGAATGAGGGCCACACTTGAATTTAATCAACCCAGAGAGCAAGCAGGGTTCAGAAAAGGATACTCTACCATGGACCACCTGCATGCGGTCAATCAAGTAATCGAGAAATCCGCTGAATACAACAAACCCCTCTATATGGCTTTCACAGATTACGAAAAGGCTTTCGACTCGGTAGAGATACCAGCAGTTCTGGAGGCGCTACGTCGTCAAGGAATATATGATAGCTATATAAACACAATAGCCAACATCTGTAAAGATTCTACAGCCGCCCTGCTCCTCCATAAGAAAAGCAGAAAAATCCCAATACAGAAAGGTGTCAGACAGTGAGATACAATTTCTCCCATGCTATTTACTGCATGTTTGGAAGAAATCTTCAAAAGGTTAGACTGGGACGAGACAGGGCTCAGGATTAACGGCGAATATCTGAGTAACCTGCGATTTGCAGATGACATAGTACTCTTTAGCAATGATGGCGACGAATTGCAAAAGATGATTGAAGACTTAAGCCGAGAAAGCGCTAAGGTAGGATTAAGGATGAACATGCAGAAAACAAAGATAATGCTAAGTGGCACGGCAAAAAAACGTCTATTCAAGGTCGAAACCCATACATTAGAAGCCGTAGAAGAATATCTGTACCTAGGACAGCTACTTACTGGAGAACCCACCCATATAAAAGAAATTCACCGTAGAATAAACATCGGATGGCTGGCTATAGTCGAGGCTGGTTATCTTTCTAGCTTTTCTTTCTCCCGAGTGCGTTGCACGTCTCGAACAACCTCGCAGCAAGGTACACGGGAACCAAAACCAAAACTGCAGAAGTAAGTGGCTTGAGCATACTTCACAAGCCAACGCAAACCAATCCGAAGCCTGTACTTCCCATAATTCCCATGATGGTTGAACGATCGCAGCGCCAGATGACCCTATAGTTTATAGTAAGAAACTCTATGCCACAGTTAAATCGAGCAGCCGCGCATTTTTATATATATATATATATAGGCACTGGATCTTGACTTGCAATGAAGCGCCGGTGGGAGATTTCACTTGTGCGTAGTTGAATCATAAGGATTCGTAGCGTGCATGTTAACTAAATTAATCCGGAACTCGGCACGATCTACGATCAATATCAGGAGCTTCGCCCACTGATCATCATTCACTCCGTGGATATGCGTTGGATTTTTTTTATTACAGTGTCTCGTAATTGTCGACCACGTGGTAATATTTTGTTTCTGCTTTATTCATTGTAAAAGTTAGAGATTATTTTGTCGAGTGACAAAGACACAGGCTATGCACTTTGTAACAACATGACCCAAAATACACCCGCTGACGAAGATTTATTTACGTATACATATCTTTTGATAACAGAAATTATGGCTGCTTCTTCTTCCATTACGATAAGTGAGTACGAGATAAAAAGTATTACGCACGTGGATAAGAAAATAAAAAATTATGCTTCTCACGTTCGAATTTTGGAAAATTGGCTGATAAAATGTAAAATATTCCTAAAATGGAGTGTTTTGGAAGGCATAAAATATTTTCTCTTACTGTCTGTACACCAGAGCATTATATGATTTTCTGCTGTGGTTTAAACATTGTACAACTCACACCTCAGCCTACTCGAGTGACGCCCCCAAGTAGTCACATACTTGACCTTGTCCTCAGTGATTAGCCCAGTGTTTATGCCTTCAAACTCGTGATCAGGCCTCCGTGACTCCTGTTCAACAAAAATTATGCCAGAGGGCGACGCCAAGCGTGTCCCCAAGAAAAGGAAACTAAGTAGAACAACCTGCAGTTCGGTCCACATACGCATTTCGCATTTTATTGGTGACTGCATGCCTGATCTTTAATTGACTTTGTCGACATGATTTTTTGAACAGACCCTTGAATATAGTAAGTCAATTTAGAAATAAAGTGAAATACAAGA
Organism: Hyalomma asiaticum; assembly: GCA_013339685.2. NCBI lineage: Eukaryota > Metazoa > Arthropoda > Arachnida > Ixodida > Ixodidae > Hyalomma > Hyalomma asiaticum. Next base: position 27,252,051 of record CM023481.1, read on the forward strand.
CCAATTAACGAGCCCAATTACAAGTCATCCTTTGCCGATATCGTTCGGCGTCGTTCAATACTACACTTTAGAGCGCCTTCCCGAAAACAAAAGAGCGCGTTTCTGAAGGTGAAATGGTAAAAAAAATACTCAACGGTTGAACAGGTACTACCTTCAGCATTTGACACTAAATAATTGCACCAATTAAGGTCATAAAAAATTTCAAAAATAATATCTTTCGATCATTACTCATCATTTAAAAAACTTCGAATACGACTAACAGGTGCAAAGGTAATTTTTTTCGTTAAACAATAGTGAAGGGTGTCCCTATTTCTCTTTCTCAACACACTTCTGTGGCCATATTCTGAGATGTGTTGCGAAAGGCGATAGTATCACTGTGGTGACGTAAGTGTCGCCTTTCGCGTCTCATGCGGTGGTTATTGGCTGGTTGAACAAACCGGAGAAGCGACGGCGGGTGTCCGGTTTCTTCAACCAGCCAATCACACCACAGGAGACACCAAAAGCAACACTCACGTCACCAAAGCGATACTATCGCCTTTGGCGACATAATTCAGAATACGGCCTTTGTTTTAAGTGAAACCTTTTTCATGTCTATTGGTGTATTTAAAGGAGCCACAGGCGTGCACAGGCCGAAAGGGCGACAGCTGCGGCCATATCTCATCAATCTCTCTTGTGTCCAGCACTGTTGCTCTGCATTCGTCGTCGATCGCTCATTCGTACAACGTAATATGTTTCAGAGACCTAATGTCACGGCCACATGCGTAATGTCACGGAACTGTAACCACGTCGGACAAGTGCCTGGACGCGCGACACTTTTTAAAACTCGCCCCCTTTCTTAGTATAGTGGAAAAATTAAAACCAATGCACCTATTAAGAAAGTGCGTCATCCGGATACTAACATGCTCTGCAACAGCATTGGTTAACATTTTGCGTTCGAAGCAAGAGATTAACGGTTGGTTAATTATAACAATCCTGCAGATCCCACGCATTGTGAGAATCAATGCCAATCGTAGCAGTCAGCGAGGGAATTGCCTATAAGGAATTGTTTGGCACTCAGAGAAGTGTTACGAGCATAGCACCCGTATTGGCACTTATTAACCTGCACCATGGCTGGTACTTGCCGGAAACGAGAACGTGTAGTCCCCATTGCGACTCAATGGTATACCTCGAAACATTACAAATGTCAAACGCGCCATCTCTCGGATGCGTTTTTTACGGCTTCCCACACGTGTGCATAATGCAAAGGTAAAAAACAGGCACGCATCAGAACGATCAGCGTATACCTTTAATGTGAAGCATTAAACTAAAAGTTTTCCGGATTCCTCCTTCCTGAGTTTTGTTGGTTTCAAACTTCTCTTAAAGATAAACATTGTGTCACTTTGTCTAGGTGATCACCTGCTTTTATCTAAAACACACTAGACGCACGCAGCTCAATTGCTGTTGAAACCTTTCTCTCTCTCTTTTTTTTCTAGCCCAAGATAACTACTGCACCGATATAGCTACTCCTTTATGTTAGGGCAGAAATTCACTTACACCATGCCTGGTGTGGTATGCGTGGATGATCAGCCAAGCTTAGTGCTTATTCTTTCAAGGTAGCGTGAATCTGCGCGGAATGAAGTCATCCTTCGTCAACAGCTCAACATAGTGTGACGTTAGAGATCGCTGGTGTCCTGCCGGTTTCTACAGTTCTTGTTGGAACACGAGTTTTCTCACCGCACAAGGATCCTCCAAATGCAGCTGCGTCGAGTGGGCCGCGTTGTTCAACGTGCAGGGTGGAGTGGCTCGGAGACGGATGCGTTGCTCACAGACCAACACGTCCAATCTCTCCTCGGCAGGAGCTACTGATCCAGAATCCTCGAGCATTGTGATCACGCCAGGCTCCACATCGCGGGTGCTCTGCTCCTCAGCACTGCGTTCAAGGGACAAACAACGAATTTTTAATGTACCTAAGTTACCTGGTTTCTTTATTTGAACGGAAAGCTTACCACTTAGATTGTCCAATCATGCAATGGCAGCGGGTAAATCGCCGTAAATCATTTTTAATCTTGCTTTTGGAGTCTTAACCCAATACATGTTGCAAACCTGATACCTGTTGTGTGTGTTTGCGCCAGGTTCTGCCCCGACAGAGCGCGTGCGCGCAACAAGATGCTGCCCGCATGTGCCGCGGTTAAAAGCAGATTTCGGTTGCCGTGAGGGCAGCGACGCTTGTCACTGTCGACTGCTGTAGCTGCATAGAACGCGAATAATAAGACTGGGATGCGTTTTTAGGGGCGCAGCTCCTTATGGCATCACCTGGGCGGTTCTCGGTTGTCGATGCATCCTGCGTAGCCAGTAGCGGTTCGGTGAACGTACGCTAGATGGCGTTGGCGGTGCAGCTGCTCTCCGATTGGCTGCTGCGCGGGCTGTGCCTGGGTGCGCGGGGAACGAGTGCCTCTCTCAGTCTCCTGGATCGTCGCCGTACGTGTCGGATCGTTGGTGGGGCATGGACGAAGCGGAGCAGCGGGCGCGGAGGCCCGCGGCGGCTCCTGCTCGTCGCATGAAGTGGCAGCCGAGTACCGTAACCACTACACCACCGCGGTGGACTAAGAAGTTGGTGTAAGACGCTGTGGCCTCTCCGCCTTATACTCTCTCAGCAGTCATGTGATGGCGTCGGCAAACGCAGTGCGCGTTCCGGCCTGTGTAAGGGGCTGCGTAAGACGCTGTGGCCTCTCCCCCTTACTAGAATGTAACTAGAACGCAAGCCATCCATCGTCTAAGAACAAATAAAAGTTGATTTGTATATATACACACAGTGTTTCTCACGTCTTCACATGATGACCGACTGGGCGAATTACACGGAAGATTCACGGTTTACCGATGATCCCCTCCGGAGCTTCGCCCACTCATCATCATTCACCCCGTGGATATGCTGTGAACTTTTTTATGTATTCATTGCAATTTTAAGACCGATTTATGGTTGTATATGAAGAGCAGCAGGCGACGTAGAGCAATTCACAGACTCCAGAAAGCAGTACCAAGGCTTCACTGCCAAACTACTCCACGTTTCGGTTAACCGCAACTTCAGTTGTCAGTCCCTTTAACACCGCATGACGACTGTGACCGTAACAACGCGCAGACAAGCCCATCCATTTAATTTTTTTCCGTTTTCTGCTGAGCAACTCCTTCTGAATCAAAACAATACGGATGTCATACTGTTTAAGCACTATGAAAGAAAACGTAGATTTCTCACTGCTTATTGGTGCTTACGAACAAGTACAGTCTGCGAATTTTACGTCTCAAAATCCAGGTAAACGTATATGAGCTAGGGGGCTCCAGATTTACTTTCATCCAATTGGGTTATTCTTCAACGTACCTGCGCCTTCTCTTATTAATTTCGACCTCATTAACAGGTATATCACCGTCGTCGCGATTTAAACTTGTCCACGGCCTTGCCTGCTTCACCCCTTACCTGCTATAGGCTAGCACATTTGATAGGTTTTGCTTTGTAACTGTAGAAAATACAGAACCAATTGCAACGCGCTGAATACAGTGCAAAGCCAGCAGACCGTTAGCAGGAATTGTGGATTCAGTTCACTACGAAACGTTCAGGAATTATCACAAAATTATCTTATGTTCGTCGAATATGAGTTTCCTGTTTCCATTTCCAAGGTAAAGCTAAACGCCGTTCACCAAGAATTTGACGTTGGCCATAGTAATCATGAGTTAGTAATGAAAACACCGGTAAAGCAATTTTCGCAGTGCCGCGATGATGGTAATCGTAGAGATTTCTCACTAGCAATTCTTATACAGTATATAAGCAGGCCACGTGAGAGAGCTGCTGTCTATTCCTGTGAAGCAGGTTGAGCTAACCCACTTCTGAGACTATACTACATAAAATGGGGCTGAATCGCATACCGACTCATAGAGACCTAGCACTAATATGACGCTTAAAATATTTGAAATTTGTAATTACGGCTTAAAATGTCCGGGTACACATTCTTAAATGTGAACCAAGATCAGGTTCTCTTTCTGCAAAGACTTTCTATAATTAAATTCGAAACGAACTAACGTACATGAGAGAGCAGAAAGGAGAGAAAAGCCCTAGTGTTTGGCCATTGTTGATTGTGGGTTTTAACGACCCAAAACCAGCTCTGATTATGAGAGACGCCGTAGTGGAGATCTCCGGAAATTTCGACCACCTGAGGTTCTCTCACGTGCACTGACATCGCACAGCCCACGGGCCTCAACATTTCGCCTCCATCGAAATGCAGCCCCCGCGGCCGGGATGTTGCCTATTGTTCACAGGCGCCTTCGTCATGCCGTTTTGATGCTTGTTTTGTGTTAATCTTTCTTCATGGCCTTTGGGCTTTCTTTGCGGGCACAGAAATGGCAGGCATCTTGGTAACATCATCCTCGTCTAGCCATATAAGCTGCGAATATATTTATATTCTTTTAACCCACAATACTCGATTCCACAAGTAACACGTGAGCTTTTACCTAAAAGCCCCCATTTGCTCAAAGTTATTATTCAAGAATACTGAGCTCCATGCTCAGAAAGATCCCGAATTGTTGCCCTGGCATTTTGAGTCTACACCTCTAAATTTTCCAAACACCAGCTTTGCTGTAAAACAGCGAGTGTTGCCGGCGCGTATTTTGTGGCCACCGCAAACACCTAGTGTACGTGTCTCTGATGGATGCAGAGTGAAGCAAAAGTTGTGCCGTGATCGGTTCTCTGGGAACACTCAATTAGACTCCACATGACGTTGTTGTTTTTGTATCTCGCGGGCTTTCTATAAAAGCACATTTAAGTAGTTCCAGCAAAGGTACGTAGTCGCAAACACTTCAATCGCCAATTTTTAAATTTGGTCAACAACCTTCCTACGGAAAATATTTTGCTGAAGCCAATAAATAAATGTTAGGCGAATCGCTTACGCCAACTGATTGACTTTGAAAAAAAAAGTGCCACCCGCTAGGGCACATGAGCCTCAACATCGCCGAGTTGCTAGCTCGCTGCGACTTTTTTTAAAAATCCTGGTTACATTTACGTGTGACACCCTGCACACGCTTTAGATTGTGCATAAAGTTGCACTATCGCTTTTGTTTCTGAGGTAGTGCGCCAAGAGTGATCACTGTATGATCACTAAAATCGAACAGCGATTATTCAAGAGATTCTAACATTATTAAATGACAACGGACATCCAGTTAGTTCCACCAGGAATGCCAATAAAGTGCCTGTGTAAATTAGCATGTAATCAAGGTAATTTTCAGAGCTATGTCATCCTCTATACCAATGGGAGGCGATGGGCAGAAACACATCGCCGGGTAGCAGCCTAATAAATCGAGGGAATTCTCCGTTATCGTTAATTTCACGACGTACAAACGGAATCCTGAGCTGGTTTCTCTGGCTTGAACATCATGCAAACTTCAGTTGATAGTGCACAACCAAGGCGATAGAACACAAATACCACGCCACCACTTCCTTTCGCCTTACATATTCCGTTTGAGCCACACTCTACACGATATTAACAAAGGAATAGCAATGATTCCAAGAATATTTTTTCCGAGAGGTTTTCTTTTTCTCTCTCACTCTTTTTCTAGGCACAACTCAACAGTGTCACAGAATAATGATGCCAAGAAACAAAAGAGGGCTTTCCTAATAGCCCCTTATCTAAGGTATACGAATTACGACAGAAAAGGAAATTGAATTAAAATAGACGGCAAAGAACTCGCCACCGGTGGGGACCGAACGTGGTACTTTCATTACACGTGTACTTCTTTTCCGCACTAAAGATATATTAAAGCTATTTTTTTCGGTTGCTTTGTGAAAAAAACTAGCCCATCAAAGCAATTTTCATGACAGCATATCAATAAAGTCCGCCTTGCCACTGCGTCCTCGGAATAGAGATACACAAAATAAAGTCGTACCTCCGAACCAGCGAGCGTCCGGTGCCCCTCCATATGACCACCGACTGGTGCCGGTTTCCTCGCGTGGCTCTTACAAGATGCGTGAGTTGTAAAGGCACGCAATGGTCTTCAGGCCCATGTCAAATATCAGATCACAGTCGGCCAAACGGAAGAGTCTTTTCCGACGTCCTACGAAGCTGCAGCGTCCGTCAGGCTCGTTCCAAGGATCGGCCACAGTGTCCTGGTAGTCGAAGAGGACGTACATGATGGCCTTGTTCTGGGACACGTCATCATCGGTCTGATCTCGACTTGCACTATGGGATATCGAGGAGGGCGTGTTAAGCGCTGGTGATCCTTCGGAGAAAGCGGACATGCTGCCGTCGATGAGACGCTTCCTGCTGCTACAGCTGGGTGCACCCATATCTACGGCTGGAACCATAGGCACAGGCCGTTCTTCTCAGCGACTCAGCCTAGAACGTCCGCTCCACCTAGCTGCCTCGTTCGAATGCGCGAGGAAGATGTTCGTGTCACGAGCCGCTCGTGACAGCGGGCGAAGTCATTGTCTCCTTCTTCCTCTACTCCATTGTAGTTGATGGTTATTTTAAATGCAAAGCATTGCAGGCTCTCATTATGCGTGCGTGTATGCAAAACTATCATTAGTTCAAGCACCCAAGAGTGCGCATGCACTTCTATGCAATGCCCAATGTGTGGCTTTGATGGTGATTATGAGCCTTCAAATATGGCGCATACCCACTTCGGGGGATTGGCCAAGGCATGATGTGCTTAACTTTTAGTTGGTATATTGTGAGAATACCACAACATGATGAATAAAAAAGAATAATAAATTAACAATAATCGAGAGAAAAATGAAAAAACTATGTAAACTGTTTGTGCACTTCCACTATCAAAACAGGTAAGGTGTTTTCCTTTTCTTTAATGCATAAGCTTTACCATATCCTTAAGAATTTCGGCATGTGAATAATCACAAGCGTATCCGTTTTGACGCCTTTATAAATCCGCGCACTGCATCAAATATGTCCCTGTGGCTGAAGCCCAGCACCAACGCACCAAAAGTAAGAATAGCTTCCAATGACAAGGTTAGCCCAAATTTACAAAGCGTAATTTCCAGGTGTCTTTTTCTTACTAATGTATACTGGCGGCATTTTAAAAAATAATGATCCATTGTTTCAATTTCAAGACAGAATGGGCACAGAGGCGATATCATCAGACCAGCCCTGCGCGAGTAAAGATTTAATGGTGGGACTCGGCAACGTAATCTCGTAATCAGCACTTCAGCTTGTCGCGACGGACACCACTGGCATTTCCATGGGAATTTTAGGAGTCAAAATTCTGTCCATGTTGTTCCCAGATATTTGAGAGAGGTCACTTGGGGAATTATATCATGCTTGTACACTAAAGAAATGGAAATAGGGACTGAATGGGAACACCAGGAATGCACTTTTACTAACATTTAACGTCATGCAAAGTTTGTCCAGCCAGATCTCGAGCATACCCATGTATCTTTGTAAATGTTGAAATAGGGCTGAAGAAGCGTGCGGCGTTTGCACGCACGCTTCTTTCTTCTCTTTCACACATGAGCTCCGCCCACTACAACACTGAAAAGAACTGCTGCTGGTTGGGCCCACGTGTTCAAGCAAGAGAAAAAGAAGACAAAGACGGTATGCATCTACTTGTCCGGAAGCACAGCGTCTCCCTAAGTGCTGTCGATCAAGAGAAGCCGAAGTATTGCTCAGCAGATTACGATGTCGTGTCCCCCGCCCCACCCCCCTCTATATCTGTAATCACACAGGGCTGGTTTTGTGTTGTCACCCCTCCGCCATTTCTGTCGTGAAATTGAAAGTATAGAACATTATTTCTAAGCTTGTTGTCAGTACACATTTCAATGAAAAAAGACTTCTAGAAATTTCGAATTGCAATTTGGGGCTACGTTTAACAGCAGAAATAGCTCTGTCTTTTGATGCCTCATCAGTGGGATATTGCCATAGGGACGTCTTTCATGCTCTTTGTAATTTTATACAAGAGATAAATTGTACACAATTTTCATTATTCTCATTGAAAAAGAGGATTCAAGCGCAAAAATAGACTACTCTTCTCGTCCGCGTTGTAAAACCTAATTATTATTTTGTGCAGGTTTCGTGAATCATCAGTCTGGTTTGAATAGTTAAAGAGCGCAATTCCACGAATTAAATTCCCTACAAAGATGTGCGCATGCTTTTTTGTGTTATTGGATCCAACAACACAACACGCCAGTCAGCAAGCCGACAAACCGTGCAGCACATACGACGGGGACGGCGGGGTGAGGGGCTCGCTCCCCGCCTGCGCTCTTTTTTTCCCATAGCGCCTTGCACGCGCCAACCAGGAAAAGGCACGGCGCTGCGATATTAGAAAAGGTCCATTCGTATCATCGAGACTCTACTGTAGCCCCCATCGAAATGCACTCACTGCAGCTGGAAGTTGAACTCGTGTCCTGAGCTGGGGACACTGGCTGACAGCGGCCAAGTAATTGAAGATTTATTGAAAGGTAGTAAGTGATCACTATCACATTACTTTCCTGCCGGCTTTTATTAATATTGTACCAGTACAGTAAATTGAATCACCTAGCCTGTCTATTACATGTATTGGGCCCCCGCAGCACTTCACAGCTTGTGTACTTACACTAATGATCAGCTTGTCTGTGTGATACGGGGACAGCTTTGCAATGGTTATATCCAAGTTATTTGTAGCATTTTCAATGAAAATACTGTTATACTTTATAATAACCAATAATTTATTATACCCATATTCGTTATACCAAGCTTTAATTCAATGAAGTGTTACATTACACTAGAACCTTATTAAAAGTTTTTAATAGGAATATAGGTTCTAATAGGTGTGTGCAAATATTTGAATAATTCTTGAATAGCATTTCCTGTTCGATGTGTACGCAATTTTCCTATTCAAACTATTCAAAGTTTATAATTAAGGAGCAAAATGTGCCGTGCCAAGAGGCCCATTCCTGCATGTTATACGCTTCACCACATAATACTTGTGTAATGCGGCAAGGTGGACACTTCTGTACAGCAGTGAAGTTAACACTTGCATACTGCGGCGAAGGTCACACTTGTGTGCTGCGACAAGGCTAGCTCACAAATATACCCACTGTTCTTTAGAACGTGATTGTTTTTAGGGGCGAAGCTCCTCTTAGTCTAACCTTGTCCCGCGTCAGTTGTCAGGCGTACCCCGCGTGCCGGGAGGCACGCGCTCGCCCTCAGCGCGTGCCTCTGCTGTCTTGTGAGAGAGAGAGACAGAGAGAGAACGAAAGGCGCGCGTTGGCTATGCAAACACTCTTTCTTAGATGAACGCTCTACCAGCTCGCAAAGAAGAATGCGCCCCCACCCGCGAGAGACAACGTTGGCGCATGCAGCATCTCCTAGCGAGTTTCTTGACTGAGAAATACCGACTGCTCGCGTTGGAGAAGCGTTCACCGGCAACCCACATATATATATATATATATATATATATATATATATATATATATATATATGCACTGGATCTTGACTCGTAATGAAGTGCCGGTGGGAGATTTCACTTGTGCATAGTTGAACCATGAGGATTCGTAGCGTGTGCGTTAACTAAATTAATCCGGAACTCGGCACGATCTACGATGAACCTCCTGAGCTTCACCCACTCATCATCATTCACTCCGTGGATATGCTGTAATTTTTCTTTCTAGAGACAACCTATGAGAGTACACTGGCCATGCAATTTTTCTTCTGCCCATGTTTAGCAGTACATTTCTCTGTAATATAACATGGTATTATTTTAAAAAATATTTAAACATTATTAAAAAGATATCCTATTCGATTCACACTCAAACATTAGTATTCAAATTTGCTTCACACTCAAAATTTGCTATTCACACAGCTCTGCTTATGAACTTTGACTGAAGTGTAGACTCTGAGTGACACCTAGCACTACATTTACTTGCATTAGGACGTTTAAAACAGTGTAACAAGAACGATGCACATGTAATACTCTGCGTCAGTCCACTTCACTGACTGTGACAGTTCTAAACCTTGTGAACATACAAGTGAAGTGGGAGCGGCCAGGTTCTACACTCTGAAGTCAGTGGTGTCTTCATACAAAAAGTCCATTGGCCTTAGCTGCCCGTGTCACTTTGTACAAGCTGGTCCACTGAGTTGGAGCTGAATAGTGCTGCTTGTGACAAATACTCTGATGACCTAGCCAAGGAACACTTAAGTATATTCTCCTATAGTGCAAACACAAGCCGAGCTGCAATGAATCGTGACATCAAAAGCCAACAAAACATATATGTGGATATCCTTTGGTATTGTGGTACATATACGACTGGCAGACATTTGTGTTTTTTGTTAGAAAAGCATCTTTTAGCACGTGACACAGCAACAAGCTTCGCTTGTTGAAAATTATAAGCGCTGAAGTCAGCATCAAACTTATTTTTGGTATTTACTCAAAAATACCAGTATGGGTATTTTGTGTTGGCATGCCCTCAGTTTTTACATGTTTCCTTTTGATTGCAACTTAATGAGCAAACAGACAATGAAGCCTATGCTTTCCTAGCTTCATTGTGTTTGCTCATTAAGTTGTTTCTAACGAATAAAGAACAAGCCCTTGACCCCTTCCCTTTCGTTATTTCATAGCTTGGGCCTCGTTGCGGCAGACTTGGTGCCTTAGGTAGCATGGGAGGGCTTATTGGGCAGCAGCCATCTCATCTAAGTTCACGTTCTACGTGACACCTCCTGGCAAGAAAGTGTGTTCTACACACGCCGCCTTGGCCACGAGTGGCGCTGCCTAACACTCCCAGGATAATACGTACATAAATACACAATAAAGTGGACGGGGAGACGGCCGCCTTCGTAGCTCAGTTGCTAGAGCATCGGACGCGACATCCGAAGGTCGTGGGTTCGGGTCCCACCGAAGGCAGGTTTGTCTTTTCGTACACTTTAATTCCTTTCTACTTTGTCCTCAATTACAATACCCCAAATAACTTCCCCTATGCTTTCCTAGCTTCATTGTCTGTTTGCTCATTAAGTTGTTTCTAACAAATAAAGAACGAGCCCTTGACCCCTTCCCTTTCGTTATTTCATAGCTTGGGCCTCGTTGCGGCAGACTTGGTGCCTTAGGTAGCATGGGAGGGCTTATTGGGCAGCAGCCATCTCATCTAAGTTCACGTTCTACGTGACACCTCCTGGCAAGAAAGTGTCTAACACCAGCAACGTCCTTGGGTGGCTCCAATTTGCGTAGGGCTTCGAGTTTGCTGGGACTCGGCGAGATACCGTTGGCATCGATGATCACACCCAGAAACTCTACTTTGTCTTGACCGAAGCAGCACTTCGACTTGTTGAGTTTAATTCCGGCTCTCCTCAGACGTTCAAGAACCTCCACAAGTCGCTTGTCGTGCTCTTCTCGGTCTTCTCCAAAAACCAGGATGTCGTCGCTCATGTTGACGACGTTCGGTTGTCCTTCCAGAATGCGAGCCATTTCTCGCTGAAAATACTCCGGTGCCGAGGTCAGGCCGAAAGTTAGACGACAGTAGCAGTAGCGTCCGAATGGCGGGATGAATGTGGTGTACTCTTGGCATTCTTGGGACAATCGCACTTGGTGAAATACTGCTGTCGCGTCGAGTTTAGAGAACACCTTTGCGTCGCCCAGTTGCCCGAGAACCCATTCGACCGTTGGAAGCACGTGCCTTTCACGGAGAACCTCCTTGTTGAGCTTTGTCAAGTCCACACATATTCGGATGCCGCCTGATGCCTTCGGTACTGCGACCAGACCTGCACACCGCAGCGTCGGCTTCGTAATGCGCCTGATGACGCCTTGTTTTTCCATCTGGTCCAGCTCTTGCTTCACCTGGTCGTACAGAGGAATCGGAATTCTGCGAGGTACACTGAGCGCAAATGGCTTGGTATTTGGCTTTAGCCTAATAGTGTACTCCTCCCCTATACGGTACCAAGTCCATCGAAGATATCCTGGCTAAGGGTGGCGTCGCTTGAAGAGCTGGCTGGCTTTTCAGGTCGCTGTGCGGCGTTGACGAATTTCACAACTCCCAATGCGAGGATAGCAGGGTAGCCTAGCAGAGGCGTAGACTACGACATACACTGGCTGTACGCAGGTGCGGCTCTTCCACTCCAACGTAGCTCTGAATTGGCCCGACACATTTAAAGGATAATTTCCAGGACCTGTTAGATGACCTTCCGGTTTTTCTAGTTGAGACGGTACTCCCGGAAAAGTGCTTGGAACGACGGTAACTTCCGCTCCGGAGTCGACTTTGAACTTGAGCGGGACGCCGTTCACGTGAACCCAAACGAACTTGGCGTTTGCTTCACGACTGGTCTTGACAGCATGCATCTCGATGGCATGTGACTGTCGGCTGTGCGAACGCTGCTTGGCTAAGCAAACTGCTTCAAAGTGCCCTTTCTTTTTGCAAAAATTGCAAACGGCTTTCTTGGCAGGACAAAATTCCCGCTGATGCTTTTTACGTCCACAGAAGTGACACGATCCGTGCGTCGCGTCGGAAAAAGGGGTTTCCCTTGATGCTGACGTCCCAAAACCAGCTCTGATTATGAGAGACGCCGTAGTGGAGGGCTCCGGAAATTTCCACCACCTGGGGTTCTTTAACGTGCAGTGACATCGCACAGCACACGGGCCTCAACATTTGGCCTCCATCGAAATGCAGCCGCCGCAGCCGGGATTCGATCCCGCGACCCTCGGATCAGCACCCGAGTACGATAGCCACTAGACCACCGTGGTGGGGCAAATGCTGCTTCCACTTAAAACGCGGCTTGCATCTTGCGGTACTATATATATAGAACCATGCTGTCTATTGTGGCTTTCCTAAAAAGCGGTTACCGCAATTTTCGACAGCGTCCTTGCTTTGGGCTACAGCGACCACTGGGGCCGCACAGCGCTTCATGAGTAAGTTACACACAAAATGAAATTTCAACGAGAAAATATATTTAGTTTGGTAGCTTTATCAAACCAACGCCTCCTAGAAAAGGCAATGCCTGGAATATCGCTCTTTTTCACATAGGGAGCTCCCTGCCGCGTGTTCCGACCAGGCGCCGTGCGAGAGCGCTCGCCTCCGGACCGCCTGGTCACGTGACATCACAGGCGTAGCCAATCGCGTAGCTGGGAGCAGCCGGCTTGTCCGGACCGTCGGCGCCGTCGGCGGGAGGGCGCGCGCTCTCCGTCGGCGGTTGTTCCATAGCAGATGACGCAGCGTTGAAACGCGTTGAAACTTACTTGCTGCTTTGCAGCAAAACGTTCTACTAAAACAAACCGACCCGCGACGAAATGCCCCATAAGGTTACTCGCATGATGTAGTTATTCAGGCACATAAACCCAGCAGCATCCGCTCGGCTCCCGGCGGCCGCGCGTCGGCGTGTTTACAAGGAGCGACCGCCAGAGGCGCTCACCTCCGTACCGGTGGGGGAGAGTAAAATCAGAGGGTAGGGCAGCGCGTTCGCGGCTCACGTTCCAGGCATTGTTTTAGATGCCAAGCAGCTCTTTGACTAGCCTGTGTAACGCCCTTTGTGCGTCCGTACGGCGAGGGCGAGGGCAACGCGCTGCCCTCGCCGCGGGTGTTGGAGCGGTGCCAAGTAGGTCACGCCGCAGCTGCGCGTTGACGTCACGCTCCCCTCGCCTGCCGCGCGCTCGCCGCCTCGTGCGTTCGCCCGCAACACCTGCCGCTACCGCCGCTCGCTCCGCTACCGCGACCGACAAAAAATTAACACCACCTTCCCAAAGGGAACCCTGATGGGATGCGAAGCACCTGCGTTAGCGCCGTTCAACCCGTGACGCCACCCGTGCGCAACGCTGCTGCTTCGCATCCCATCAGGGTTCCCTTTGGGAAGATGGTGTTAATTTTTTCTAGGAGGCGTTGATCAAACATAAAGCATGTTTTCGTGTTCAAATTCATTAGAGTCAGCGCATTGTACGCATGCGCGTTAGGTATTTTTATTCCTGATTGTTCCCAGCCAATCAGAACCAACAGCTGAACGAGCATAACAATGTCACATCCGCTTGCAGAAAGGGATGGTGTAAGACTGTGTGGTCGGCACGGAAGCCCATTTCAGGAAAAAGTAAAACTTATTATCCTCTGGTTTCGCCACTCTCACTGGTGCTATAGTCATCTTTCAGTAGCCCTTCAAGCAAACGTGCAATAATATCAACGTGCGTAAATCGCGTTTCAGGGACCATTCAAGCGAACGACAACTCGCCAGAACGTCTGACTGCACGTTGGTACAGTTGAAAACATCCTAAACTGCTGTGATGGAATCTAGTGTCCTTTCGCGATTTGGTTAAGATCTGTTTTCTTTTTAAACAGAGTTTTTTAAAAAAAATCATAGAAACTGGACGAAGCATATTAAAGTATCTCTAGGAGAAACCACAAAGCGGCCTCACTGGGGGGTGAAACCCTGATGCTCAATTTGTAGTCCTTCAAATTGCTATGCATCGCCTTCTGCCCTTCACATGACCATAACTCTGGCTTAAAATTACCGTCCATATATAAAAATGCATCCCTGCCCTATTCTTTGCTTACTACGCACAAAAAGGAGTAGTACACACCGAGTATAGCAGCGCTAAATTTGCAAGCTAAGAGTGGGCGTCACGTGACAATCCGGAAGCGTAGTCAAAAAGAAATTAAAGGACATAATCATGAGAAATGGACCCTAGCCGCGTGATAGGGAAGCGGTAGGTTAATGCAGAGTTAAACGTCATTAAACGTTACCGCGTGAGCGGCCCAGCAACATTGTCGACATAGTCCTATTGGCCTCCAGATCGAACACAGTCGGTGCCTGGCGGCGAGCCGACGAAGCTCCCAAGTGTGGATACACGGCCGCTCGATTAGCAACGCACGAGGTGCGGCCTGCTACGTCACGTGGCGAACGAAAGCGCAGCTGTGAGAGGAAAGTTGACATTTTTCGCCGCTTTTTAAGAGAGGGCGCCACTGCTACGGGACAACACTCCCAGCTCTCGCCACGCAGGCCGCTCCGTGAATCAGTACTGGACAAGTTTTCTGTGTGTGTCGACGAAATTCTGCACCTCGCTCGAACACCCTGTGACTGCAACGTGTCGAGGTGCGTCTCGTATTGTGCCATTGCCTCCTATAATTTTGGTTGTGCGCGGCATTATGCCGCGCAACTGTTGCGCGCCGCTGTGGGGCACAAACGCAAAGAAGGACCCTCAGATACGGTACCACGAGTTTCCGTGCGACGTAGATCGCCGTAAAGCATGGCAAAAAAAAAACATTTCTTGACGGGGAATAACTGGCAAAGTAAGCGTGTGCGAGCCAAATGACAGGTCGCTGGTGTGCTCACGTCGCTTCCCTGACGGTGACAATAAGAATTCCACGATGCTCAAGCTATTGCTTCCTACGGCTGTTCCGACGGCAGTTCGTGCGCTTGGCATCAACACTTCTACAAAATTGTGTGATATGTCGGGAACTGAGGCGTGACAGGGATGAACAAATTAAGCCACACCGAGGAGACCTGTGAGGTTTTTCTGAGCAAACTGTTGCGGCAAACAGGGCCGGAGACCTGAACGCAACTGTTGAGCGGTTCAAACTCGCTTACAAGTCTCTGTCACGGAAGGTGCTGCGACTTTGACGCAACGAGTCGCCTTTCCGTGGATGTACAGGTTGTAACTTGTAAATAAAGAAATGAGCCTGACACCGCCTTCGTCGACCTTTTATTTTTTTTCAATCAGTCAATCCGAATTAGTTCCGTCCTTACATAGAAATGCAAACACGCGTCTACAAAGCGGCTGAATATTCATTTCGTTGTAGATGTCTGCCTTATATTTATAAAAAGCTGGAACCAAAACACTATATAAGAACATTATTTGGCCAATCCAGTAAGTCGTACGCACGCATTTGTAAGAGCGTCTAATAAAACCAAGATCTTGCATTTCAGCCACCATAGAAGAACGCAGCGCCATTGCTCTATTGTGTTTATTTCACAAGTAGATTTATAGTAACAAATTTCACCGTTTGTCGCTTATACTCTTTTGCGCACATCTCGACGCATTCACAACGCGCGTAGTTTCATGCGAATTCACGGTCGCACACAGGCATGACTCATCACCACCACCCAGAGCCACTGCACATTGCAACGGTCTTCCTGATCACATTGTATCTATTGCTAACCGTGAAACATTCCGTGATAACCTAATTTCGTTGCGCTTTATCATTGTATAACGTTCTGCTGCTTGTAATATTTGTCTTGTTTCTTTCTTTTATATTTTCCCTTAATTTTTTGTCATTTGTTTAATATTTGTGTATTTTTCTGTTTTGTACATACGGATGCCCCCCCCCTTACTCAATACCCTTCAATGGGCCTGTAAGGAATTTTGAATAATAATAATAATAATAATAATAACATGTTTTTCTTTCAAGAGCAAACAAGCACATCAAGCAAGCGATAAGGAACTTGCCAGTTATATTGAGCGGTGGTCGCGTGTCGAAACCTGCGGCAAAAGTGCGCGGTTCGGGCTCGTGCGAGTCCATTAGCGGCCCAATGCCCGTACCGACCTCCTAGGTATAGTATGGCATTGATGTTCTTGCAGGCAGCGTAGAGATCTTATTTTGGCAAAGCAATACACAGTCTTGCATGAATAAAATGCAAACTCTGCGCGCCGCTGCGCGAAACATGCAGAACCAGCGACTTTTCCCGCGTGCACTTGGATGGATGGATGCTATGAGCGTCCCCTTTGTAACGGGGCGGTGACATGTGGGCCACCAGGCTCGTAAGAAGACTTAAGAACTTTTTTTTCTCTCTCTCTCTTTAAAATTTCCTCATGCCTTTTAAACTTGTCCCGTAGCAGAACTTGTCCCGTAGCAGTGGCGCCGCTGCGGCGGTGCGGAGAACTAGGCTCGTCACGGCGGTTTCGGGCGACGTGTCGAGGGCCGCACCACATGCGTATTTATCCACGTGCGTATTCATCCAGCGGCCGTGGTGGATAGCTCCTTGCGTCGTCTGCTAGCCACTGCGCTTTTACATGCGCGCGTACGTCACATATATCCTCCATTATGTTTGTTCCCTGAGCCGGTGCAGTGTTAAATGCTTTCAGTTATCCAAGCATAAAAATAATAGTTATAGTATTATTTGGCATTGGGGGGCTCGGCAGTCTTTGCTCTTTCTGAAAATCGCTGAGCGCATGTGTCTTGAGCATGCTATGTCATCGTCACACATTTGGTTTGGCACAGCTATTTCAGTTTCGATGCTGCTGTGCATTTCATGTATACGGCAAAGTGCACTTTGCGTCCTTGTGAATAAGTTAAGCGGGACACATCAACGTGTAAATGCAGTGCTGCAGCGATATCGTCTCGCAATATGCGATTGTGAGCATGACGGTAAATACAAGACGTTTTTCGCTTGAAGAACACATCTTTTTTTTTATGTGCATAAAAAATAAACTAAAATGTGGATGTTGGTCTTCAAGCAGGCCGCGACGTTGTTTTACAGACTGCTAGCAGGAAGGTAGATCTGGGTCCAGGCGAGCGCGCGCAAGAGCGTGGGTAACAACCACCGATCGTCGTCGTCTTCTGCATCCAGGCGTTCGGGCGCATGTCATACATCTTCAGTACAACTACTCCCCACGGAATAAGGAGCCATCCTGGCGACCTAGGGGCCAGAAAACACTGGGGGATCGTAACACTGCTTTAGACGGGATACGTGGACAATTTCCGTGCCGCGACGACGATGGTCAGAAGATGGTTGTAATGGCTCGATCACGTAGTTCACCGGTGATGTTTGGTCCAGAACACGATACGGACCATGGTATTTGGGCACAAACTTCGTCGAAAGGCCAGGGGTAGTGGACGGAACACGCAGCCAGACGAGCGAGCCGGGAGCATACGACGTAACTGTAGCGGACGCATCGTGGTTCTGCTTCTGGCGCGACTGGTCTTGTGACGTGAATGAACGTGCCAGTTGTCGGCATTCTTCGGCGTATGTAGCTGCTTGAGATATGGTCGTGGACTCCGAGGCGTCGGGGCGATATTTGAGGATAGTTTCCATGGTGCAAGAAGGTTCTCGTCCGTAGAGCAGAAAGAAGGGCGAAAATCCAGTTGTGCTTTGAATGGCAGTATTATACGCGAAGGTAACAAAAGGCAGTACTCGGTCCCAGTTGGAGTGGTCTGACGAGACGTACATAGCGAGCATGTCTCCCAGAGTGCGGTTAAAGCGTTCTGTCATCCCGTTTGTTTGTGGATGGTATGCACTGGTTGTGCGGTGGACGACGCGGCACTCGCGAAGCAATGTTGTGATTACGTCGGAGAGGAACATTCGACCGCGGTCGCTCAACAACTCTTGAGGAGCGCCATGACGAAGGACGAGATTGCGAAGAATGAAAGTCGCAACATCCTTTGCTGTAGACGACGGAAAGGCGGCAGTTTCCGCATATCGTGTGAGATGATCGACGGCAACGAGTATCCAACGGTTACCGTCTACTGTGGCGGGTAAAGGACCGTAGATGTCGACGCCGACGCGATCGAAAGGCCGGGCAGGGCATGGCAGGGGTAGTAAGGTGCCGGCGGCGCGCTGAGGCGGCGTATTTCGTCGCTGGCAGGTGGAACAGGACCGAACATACTGTCGAACGAAGCGGTACATGCCACGCCAGTAGTACCGAAGGCTAATCCGAGAATATGTCTTCAGAAAACCTGCGTGGCCACATTGTGGGTCGTCGTGAAAAGTGGAGCAGATTTCGGAGCGCAGATGACGGGGAATGACAAGGAGCCACTGACGACCGCCGGGGCTGTAATTCCGGCGGTACAGCACGTCTTCCCGAATAGTGAAGTGCCTGGCTTGCCGACGTAACGTCCGAGAAATGGGAGCAGGAGTCTGACCAGACAGAAAGTCTAGGATGGAAGCAATCCACGAATTCTTGCGCTGCTCGGAAGGCATGTCGGAGATGGCAAGGGCTGTGGTATCGCATATGGCGTCGGTGGAGCATGCTGTGACTGGAGGTAGGGGTGAGCGGGAGAGGGCGTCTGCGTCCGAATGTTTCCGACCGGAGCGATACACGACGCGTATGTCGTATTCTTGAAGGCGCATGGCCCATCGGGCGAGACGGCCAGTAGGATCTTTGAGCGACGACAACCAGCACAGGGCATGGTGGCCCGTCACTACGTCAAATGGGCGCCCGTATACGTATGGCCGAAATTTGTCGATAGCCCAAATGATGGCGAGACATTTTTTTCCGTGACCGAATAGTTGCCTTCTGCTTTGCTAAGAGTTCGGCTTGCATAGGCAACGACGTACTCTTCAAAGCCATCTTTACGTTGAGCAAGGACCGCTGGCGTCGGTGTGAATCTCAGTGGGTGCAGAGGGGTCGAAGTGTCGCAGAATAGGAGGCGATGTTAGCAGACGGCGTAGTTCGTCGAAAGCGTCGTCACAAGCAGGAGACCATGCTGAAAGGTCATGACTTTCAGCGAGGAGCTTGGTCAAAGGGGCGATAATTGCAGCGAAATTGCGCACAAAGCGTCGGAAATAAGAGCATAGACCGATGAAGCTGCGGAGCTCTTTCATGGTACTTGGTTTGGGGAACGCTGAAACGGCTGAAAGTTTGGCAGGGTCGGGGAGAATACCGTCCTTCGAAACAACATGCCCTAGAATGACAAGCTTTCGAGCTGCGAAGTGGCACTTCTTCAAGTTCAATTGAAGCCCCGCGGCAGTGAGACACGTGAGAACTTGTTCAAGTCGTATGAGATGGGACGCGAAATCGGTGGAAAAGACCACAATGTCGTCTAAATAACAGAGACAAATATTCCACTTGAGGCCTCGAAGGATAGTGTCCATCATGCGCTCGAAAGTAGCAGGCGCGTTGCAGAGGCTGAAAGGCATGACTTTAAACTCATAAAGGCCGTCGGGCGTGACAAAAGCAGTTTTTTCGCGATCGGCCTCCGCCATTGGTACCTGCCAGTATCCGGAGCGCAAATCTAAGGAGGAAAAGAATTCTGCTCCCTGTAAGCAGTCGAGGGCATCGTCGATGCGCGGCAATGGGTAGACATCCTTGCGCGTTATTCGGTTCAGACGTCGGTAATCCACGCAGAACCTGATTGACCCGTCCTTCTTCACCAGCGCAACTGGAGAGGCCCAAGGACTGCTGGATGGCTGGATTATTCCGCGGTTCAGCATATCATCTACCTGTTGATCAATGACACGGCGTTCTGCGGTCGACACACGGTATGGGCGTTGGCGCAGTGGTGCTTGTTCACCTGTATCGATGCGGTGAACAACTGTTGACGTTCGACCCAGAGATGATTGGTTGTAGTCGAATGAGGATCGGAAACGTTGTAGAAGACGGGCGATCTCTTTGTGCTGCAGGGGTGTGAGTTCGGGATCGATAGCGCTGAAGAATATGTCACCAGCTTCTGCGTCAGGGCTAGGTGCGACAGTACAAATGGGCAGTGGTGTCCTGTCGTCAAGCACTGCATCCTCGAAGACGCAGTCAAATGTCTCGAAGCTCCCCAGACACTCGCCGTGCAGCAGAAGTAATGGACATGCAGAGACATTGCACGCATAGATTGCCGAACAACCACTGCAGAAGGTAATGACAGCAAACGGGAGGAGAAAGTTTCGGCGACTTGCAGAAGCTGCAGATGGTGAAAACAGAACAGATGAGTCAGTGACGGCAGGCGAAAATACCGGCACGAGAACGGCAGACAAGGGCGCAATGTGGACGTCGGCTGCGGCAAACACTTTAGGGGCACTGTGGTCGTCCAGCTCAGGGCACGGCGTCGACAATATAAGTTCGGCACGAGAGCAGTCTACGAGGGCTTGATGCGCGGAAAGAAAATCCCATCCTAGGATGACATCATAGGAGGAGCGGGGAAGGACGATAAATTTAACGGCATACATGGCATTTTGAATGATTACACGGGCTGTGCACTGGGCGGTAGGCTTGATGTGATGCGAGGTCGCTGTTCGCAGGGAAAGGTCGGAAATCGGCGTGGTAACTTTTCTCAAATCGCGGCAAAGTTTTTCGCTCATTACTGAAACAACGGCTCCTGTATCGACAAGCGCGCGCACGGCAACACCTTCTACTGACACATCAATTTCGTTGGGCGGGTAAAAATGAGGTCTTGGACAGTTCGACGAAGACGCAGTTCTTGCCTCTGGAACTGCGGCTGTCAGTTTTCCTCTCGAGCGGGGCTAGGGCGACGAAGCATCGGTGAGATGGATCGACGACGTGAAGAAGACGAGCGGTATGACTCAAGGGGGCGGCGTGTAGAAGGAGAGTCGGCGACTGGAGAAGGAGCTCGTTGCGAATGGTGAGTGGGATAGGTTGGAGGAGCCACACTGTCTTGGTAACGGAAGCGGCGGCGATTACAGTATCGGGCTACATGTCCTGCGAAGCCACACGTGAAGCATATGGGGAGGTTATCGCTGGTGCGCCATGGGCTAGCCCGGGTTGGTCCGGGGGGCGGAGAGGAATATGGCACGGTGCGTGAAGGTGGCGGCGACGTGTACGAGGGACCCGTGGTCCGGTAGGCGCCAGGGACCGGTGGGGCTTGTCTGGCAACAACCGAGGCGTAAGTCAGCGGTGTAGCAACAGGCAGAGGCGCAGGGGCAGGTGGTAGTGCCTGAGCGACCTGCGTCTCAATGACATGGCGAAGAGGCGGGTCACGGTCACTTTTCTTGTCACGGTCACGCAAGCAGTTGTGCGAAGAAAGCGATGCGTTTGAGTATTAAAACGTTTACTCAATATAGGCCTGTGCTAATATCGTGGTAGTACTCAAGCGGCGTATACAGTCACGTAGCTTGACTAATAGAGCATGCTCACTGCCTTGCGTTTCATGGAACATAACATGTAAGGCACTGAAGCGCAAGTATGCGTGTCGGTGACACAGCGGAGTACACAAGCTGCTACTTCAACGCAATGCGCAGTAACTTTCGTTTTTTGTTGTTGTATCCAATAGTGAAAACTCAGCAAGAACGAAATACTAAACTGTTTCAGTCGCGTAACAGCAATCCCAACATTGTAGACAGTAGGGAACTTAAGTATGGTGAAAGAAAGACGGAGAGAACCGCCGAGGAAGTAAACTGTGGGGGGGGGGGGGGGGGGGGGGAGGGGTGATGGCCAGTGCCCCGTTCAATAGCATATCACACTTCCCTTACGTGCAATAAAAACGTTTTGCGCGCTTGTTGCACTGACGTGAGATTGAAGGATACACGTATTACCGTTTGACTGCAATCAATGGTTTTGTTTAGCTAACAACTGCCTCAAACCGCTCACAACAGAGCGCCGCTGTGTACATTTCAATGCGCGCCGGCGAACGCCTATCCACTCACGCGGTGATGGTGCTGCCATCTACATGTCGATCTCGAGGCCAACAGGCGCAAGCCGTGGCCTCCGCGATCGGCTGCGGCGGCGCGCACAAGCCATCACAGGAGACTGGTTTGCCGATGCTAGTGGAATAACGTGACTCCGCCTCCTAGACGATTTCTTCCGTGACTGAAAACTGCGTCTGCGGTACATGGGCACGTCCTCTCGAGCACTGCGCACACCGGGCTACGTCTGGGCAGAACCACGAAAACACACTCGACGGCTCTCGGCCGCTAGCTGTTCGCAACACCTGTTGTGTATGTGACTTCATCGGCAAAAAATTCTTATGAAAATGCTTCACGCGTTTTCCGCCTTGCCATTCACTGCTTAGGCCGTCTGACCAGTAGGCTTTTCAATGCGACAAAAAAAAGTTATCTCAAAAATTGGTTGCGAGTCCCTCAAAGCTTTTATGAAAAGTCCAGTGCTGTCTATCAAGGTAATCAAAGTAATGCTTAGAAGAGTACAATGCCGTGCCCCCAACCTCAATAACTTTATGCCAATTGTGCCAAGATGCTTGTATAACATATACAATAATTAATGCTGTTATGCCGCCGAGGCTCAGACTTTTCGAAACGCCGAAATACCGATTGCCCAAAATGCCAAAACATAGATTGAATTTCACATAGGACATAGCACTTATGCATTCGATGCTTCAAAGTTGGGATATAACGGATATTTGATGTTTTTTGAGTCTTTATTCAATAAATACAACGTACTATATGACCTTCACTATTATTTTTGTGTTTACCATAGTAATATTCTGCCTACATTGATAAACAATCATTTTCAAATCTTATTACACTTTCGTGACATATTCCCGCCAAAATCACGTAATGCAGTGTCACGTGCTATTGTATGATGCCTGACCAATTACGGCTAGCTTAAACAGCTCCACTGTTAAAAGTGGCATAACTATCTGAATGTTTCTGTTTCGGGAATCTACTAAGCTGTCTTTTTTGGCAGCACATTTGCACTGCATTCGTAATTCATCCTAGGCAAATTCTGTTTTCCTTTTCATTCTAACATCTTCTTTAATTATTTTTTACTTATTAAATAAGTTACCTCAAGATACTATCTGATAGTGCAAGCTTATAATTCTTGACCTATTGTCCATAGAGGATACGAGCCATCTGGGTTTGGCTCATCGCCATAGAGTTTCTTACTAAGTAAGAAACTCTATGGCTCATCGCATTGAGCCGCCGCCACGGTATAGTGGTTATGATACTCAGCAGCCACCCAAAAAACGCGGGTTCGATCCCAGCCGTGGCGGTCGAATTTTCAGTGGAGACGAAAATGCCAGAGGCCCGTCTACTGTGCGTTGTCAGCGCACGTTAAAGAATCCCAGGTAGTCAACATTTCCGAAGCTCTCCACTACGGCTTTTCTCTCTTTTAGGGGCGAAGCATCTTAAGACCTCGCAATGTCCCTCCGTCCGCCGTAGTCTACAGTCGAAGCGCAGGTGCAGAACACCTATGCATAAACCGTCTACAGAGCAAGCATATCATAGCGCGCATATGGTTTAAAAATAGACCGTATACTCGGCGCGGCGCCGCTCGAGAGCTGCTCGAAAGCTGATAACGGCCCGCTTTCCGCGCAGACTCAGCGCAGCCATTGGCGATAGCGCACGCAAGACGCTGCTCGCAGCAACAAAGCGGAAACGCCGCGACTCCGACCCCGATCTTCGAGCTCGAGAAGCTGCAGCAATACGGCAACGCCGACAAGCAGACGCGAAGCTGAGAGCTCGCGAAGCCGAGGCTTGACGGCAACGCCGACAACGGGCGCATCCGGCGACTATAAAGCGCAGGAAGCTCGCTCAACGCCAACATCGACTTTAGCACGCGCAGTGACTCAACAAGAGCGACGTGCTCTGCTTTACAGAAACGTGGAACTCCAAGAGACTCTACATCAAAGGGTACGTGCCGGTCTTCAAAACTGAGCATGCATACCGAAAAGCGGGCGGCGTTGCCATATACGTCAGAACGACACAGACCGCCTAAAACCTCGGGATGCCCCTGGCCACGGACTTCTTCAACGGCGAACACGGGGGCGTCAACACTCTACGACGGAATATACGTCGTCACCGTCTACCTCGACCCAGAACTCTCGGACAGCGGCGTCAGACGTTACATCAAGCAGGCGGTGGACGGCTACGAAGACACCTAGACAAAGAAGCCTTTCATACTGGCAGGAGATCTCAACGTCTCTTCCAGCGATTGGTTCGTCCACCACATGGAAGACGTATATAACCTGAAACTTGTTTTCCAGAGCAAACACGCCGCAACCAACAGGGGGTCGTGCATCGACCTAGTCTTTGCCAACTTTCTTCTTCTTCTTCTTCACCTCTGCGACTTTCCTCTGCGACTCTTTGACGAAGAACCGCTCGACCTCGTCTTCATCGACCACCGAGCCGTTATACTAAAGGGCAACAGGAATCCAAGACTTTATAAACAGCAACAATAATAATAATAATCGTTTACTGGTCATTTCACATAAGTCGTTTAATAGTCATTCACGGTCCGATGCACTGTGCTTCGCCCCATTGTTGTATCGGCGCGGCCGTCAGGAACGCCGGCGCCGGCAGGAACAAAAAAAACCGGCACGCCGGAGCGGCTGGCCTGCGATGCAGACGCAACCAGGACCCGAGTGGAAAAAGCCGTTTATTGAGGGGGGCGAGGGATTATAAGGGACTACACAATACCCCATGGGGGGAAAAGAACGCAACTGAAACAGAAACTGAAACCGACATCACACCCATCATCAACATTCACTTCATGGATGTACAATAATTTTCTATCTCTTATTCCCTTCGCCTTACCCCCACGGACGCTCAGCCATGCTCCCTATATGTGCTGCAGAAATTAGCGTCCTTTCCTTAAACCGAACCAGAATCATCATCACATTCCAACACGCGCTATCACGCGCTGCCACGCGCATGGGTTTCGAACGGCTGCTCGAGAGCTAAATCGCTGCTGACCACCAGAGCTAGCGGACGCGCCAGGACCGGCTCTTCACATTCCGGCCCGGCACCCGACTCCTGTGGCACCCTCCTTGGAGGACTGCGACGCGGTCGGGCACTGCGGGAGCGAATGTAGAGGAGAGCTCGACGTCGAGAAAGCGCCCTATCAACACCGGCGGGATCATGGACACGGAGCGCATCGATTCTGACCAGGAGGCGTCCTCGTCGAAGAGCAAGCGATCGAAGCACCCGATCAGCGACGGCAATGGCACAGGGCCTGCACGAGAGGCACCCGGTCGCAAGCGTACGCGCCGGGCATCCATCGAAGACGACGGCAAGCTGAAGAAAACAGCAAAGCCCGCGAACCTGACGCCGACCGTCGTCTCCGCCCGCTGGAAGAAAACAGAGGGACCCGTTGTCAGCAGCGTCGATCCACCAGCCAGCAACAGCCTCGCAACCGAGCTCCCGACAGAGAATCCGAACAAAAAACTCAGGCGATTGACGCCGGACTGCGCAGCCTCCACTACCAGCGAGAGTTCGAAGCGTCGAGGCCATTCGCAAAGCCACCATCATCAAGGCAAGAGAGATGGGTTCGTTCTGGATTCTCGTCGCGATCTCTGCGCGCAGCCACACTCGGCGCGGCCACCTCGTGGAGACCGCAAGCGCACGATGAGCAGGACGTCGGCTCGCAGTCATCGGGAGGAGACAAGCCCCAAACATCGTCGATCCAGAAGTTGCTCTCCGGCGACGACCACGCACACCAGACGCAAGGTGAAGCGGCAACAACGCGCAGCGCAGCACGCGATGGCCGCCGCGAAAGGCGGCACGTTCAGGAAACGCGCCGTCCGTCAAGCGACTTTGGGCTATGGTGAGCCGGAGCAAAAGATTCGCCGCACCAACTCGCGCAAGGCCAGAAACAACCCACCGTCCACGTCTCGCCATCGCGGTAGGTCGGCGAGGGTTCGCCGAAGGCCCCCAGTTTCTTCTCCCGTTACCGTACGATACCGACCCTGTTGCTGTTGGCTGAAGCTCTTCTTGCGCCCATGGGAATAGGAAGCCCGGTCAGGGAAGACCACGTCCCATGAGGCTTGGACGTGAGCTCCTGCGAGTGACCCGACCTGGCGCCCGCACCCGATAGGCAAATAAAATTTGTACTGGCTTATACTGGCTTTGATTATTCGTTAGTTACAGAATGCGCAAAACATTTTACAGCAAAAGGTCCGTTGTCCGCTGTGTTCGCAGACAGCACTCAGCACGCACTTGGTTTTGATCTTGCGGCGCTATTAGTGCGCGCACATTTTAGGGGCGAAGCTCCTTAGGGTGTTGGTCGTTCCCTGCTCCGTATGTACGTAGCCACCTCTAGTTTAGTTTATGAATGGCTCAATAGATGGCGTTGTGTGTCCAGGCTGCTACCTCTAGTTTATGAACTGCAGCATAAACTTGACTCCCCGAGTGTGAGGTACATTTAAAACTCGATTTAACGAACTAATTTGGCCCCCAAATCAATTAATAACGAAAATCACTAGGATTGTAGTCCCCTTTCCTCCGACCGAGGACGAGGCCGAGAAGGCGCATCGTCAGAAACTCAAGCAATGGTACGAAGAGATGCACGACGCTTTGGAGGGATCGTTCGTCTCGTTGGAAGAGTTTCTCGCCACCTTCGACGTTTTCGACGTTTCTCGCCACCTTCGATGATTTCCCCTCAGGAGCTTCGCCCACTCATCATCATTCACCCCGTGGATATGCTGTGATTTTTTTATTCCGCACAGGCATTTGTGCTCACGTCATTCTTGCGCCGGTATTTGAGCGCTTACTTATGCGCTCAACCCCAACTTTCTCTAAACCCACAATTACATTGCGGTAATTATGCGAGGCCAAATGCACGGTATTTACGCGCGCAATTCTTTCTCCTCTTGTGCTTAAACCTGCAACTCTCGTCTTCACCGCATGCACGACATGATGGTGACTACATGCGATGCTCAATGTGCGGCAATTAAAAAAAAGAGCCAGGCCTGCGCGGAAATGGAGGACAGTGACAGAGTAAGCTGGAGGAGTGAGACCACTGTAAACGCTGGGGGTCTGGCCAAGTGATCGGGCCATAAGGTATATCGAAGAGCCGAGTCAGGTTGCTGTCGGGGCTACGCACGTCGCGTGACGCATGGCACGATAAGACAGAACTGCTTCACGAGGCAGCGCTTTGTAATAATGATCACGCAAAACTTGAAAATCGTTTCATAATGATGATGTTGATGACGCCTCTGTAATGGGTGCAGAGCTACAAAGCACGCACCCCTGTGTTCTTTCAAATGATCCCTCGCACTCGTTATGCAATCCACTTTCTGCGACGCGTAGTGGCGTATTACTATTTTGCCACTTAGCATTACATTTGTTAATGAGATTCCTCGGCAGGCTTTATAACCATTCAGGTCTTTTAGCGGCGATTTTTGAAGCAAAGGCGCAGCGCAGTGGTAGAACGCTCGAATGCCACGCAAAGGGAAGTGAAGTGGGTTCGAATCCCCCTCTGTCTTGTTTTGTTTTGTTTTTTTTCTTCTAAAATATGCGCAATAGTGGTTACAGACAACGGCGGCGGCAGCGGTGAACAACTACGGCGCCAAAAACGGCTGTTGTGATCTCAAAACAGCTTACGCTGTAAAAAAAAAGAGTTGACAGACCCAAGCCACACGTGTATGGAACCTTCTTAGGAAACACAAAGCCGTAATCAATGAGACACATATTAATGAACCGTCGGGATTAACCCAGTGAAAGCCACCGAAGCCGCACATTTCACCTTTGCTGGCTTATCACCTGCAGTGCGGAGGGTATGGGCGGTGATCTTTTTCTTATGAGGAGCCTTTCTTGGCGAACTCGAGCAACTTTGACCATATCTATCTATCTATCCGCTTACATCTCGGTGCACTCCCTGTGTTCTCGTTCACCTGGTACACACCATGACTTGATTGATTGATTGATTGATTTATGGGGTTTAACGTCGCAAAACCAGCTCTGATTATGAGAGACGCCGTAGTGGAGGTCTCCGGGAATTTCGACCACCTGGGGTTCTTTAACGTGCACTGACATCGCACAGCACACGGGCCTCAACATTTCGCCTCCATCGAAATGCAGCCGCCGCGGCCGGGATTCGATTCCGCGACCTTCGGATCTGCAGCCGAGTGCCATAACCACTAGATCCCCGTGGCGGGGCACACCATGACTTGGAAGGTAAGGTAACAATGCATCACGAGCATGAATGATTGAGCTTCAAATCTCTGACGTGAAATACACGCCGTCCACGCCACGATTAACGACACTGCAATCACGTGTGCCGCATACAAGTGTCTGAATTTTATACAGCCTACGCAAATCGCGACCCAATTAAAAGAGGCGTTTTTGACATCATTAGAACCACTTAAAAACAACAAAGGCATACAATTTGTAGTAGCAAGGGATAGTGATGTATACATAACAAACAAGCACACACGAACGTGCCGTAATCTCCGACAGAAAACTACCAGTCTGTATTGATCCCGGGACAGTCCAGGTGCCAAGCAAGCACGGTACCAGGCTGACTTCCTTCTGCGCCATACATTCAACAGCAAGTTTGCGGGATCCGAAACTTCGTAAAAACGTATATTACCGCCTTAACCTCGCAACATAGCCTCGAATTAAAAGTTTCAGGGGGTAGATATTTCTGCGATGTACACATGCTATTTTGCGAGGCTAAGCGGTAATGCACGAAGTGTCTGATCCCGCAGACTTTTGCTGTTGACTGTACATACAGTAAATAAACCTACTCAACCAACAGTGGTGATGATGGCGCTTGTGTAACGTCAATTGCGCTTCTGATATGACTTAACCGCTATCACAGCAATGTGATAAGAAACACACGTCCTGCTATCTGCTCGGCATGCTTTCGTCCAATTTCAATTCAACGAAGGCCGCGTGTGCTGCTTTTCCCTTTCATTTCCTTTACCTACGCACGTCACCCCATCGTTTTTCTTATAGTGAATTCCACTGGTGGATCTGGAGAAAGCTTTTTGCTCCGCGGCCGAGAATTTGAATTCCACTGGCGGATCCCGAGCAAGTTCGCATGTTCCACTGGGCGATTTGGGGCAACTTGCTCCGCGACGGAGCGCTCCGCGTTGATCCGTCTCGTAGAGCCGGATTCTGCCGGAACTCCAGCTATACAGTGTCGTCATTTCCGGATAAGCCGAGCACAGCGATTTTCTTCAGCGTTTTTTTAGGCGCTGTCTGTTTTAGGCGCTGTCTGAAGGAGCTTGCCACTATGGTCGACTGAGACCACTGCAAAGCGATCAGAACGCCCGTACTGTGCTGCATCGACAATCGTAGCGAGGTCCGGGCTGTCTGCAACTGACTTCAATAAGGAACGGGCCCGAGCTATGCGGCGTCCTACATTGTACTGCGGGTGGACATTCCTGGGAAGTGGAGCTACGGCAAATGTACCTCTGATAGAAGACGGTAGAGTCACTTTACGTTCGCGAATCTGTGTAAGACCGCAGCCAATGGACTCCAGGATACGTCTACCGGCCTGCGAGGACGATAGGCGCACTACCTGAGCCAGTTGCTGCGCCTCGATCACCTCCGAGAGGGAGTTATGCATGCCTAGTTGTATGAGCTTTTCGGTGCTGGTGCTGATAGGCAACCCTAGAACTCGCTTTATACTCGTGCGCATTAGTGCGTCGATTTTTGCATCTTCCCTTTTGAACCAGTGCAGCGCCGAAGCGACGTAATTAATGTGGCTCATGAGAAACGCATGGTAGAGCCGAAGGAGATTGCTCTCGCTCAGCCCGCCCCTGCGGTTCGAGACCCTGAGTATGAGCCTAAGCATGTTCTCCGTCTTGGAAGTGATGCGAGCTATAATCTGCGAGTTGCCCCCCTTCGACTCCAGCAACAGTCCGAGCACCCTGATGCAGTCTACCCTGGGGATTCTCTGCCCGTCACGTGTGTATAGAGATATTGGAATGTGCTCTAGAGGGTGGGTCGGTAAAGTAACAACTGGGACTTGGAAGGCGATAGGCTCAATCCCGAACCGACTAGAAAGCCCTCCGTGACGTTGAGTGCCTGTTGAAGTGCCTGCTCTACCTCGGCATCGGACCCTCCCATGCACCACACAGTGATATCGTCCGCGTAGAGAGCATGGTTAATCCCGCGAACCGTGGCGAGTCGCTCGGAGAGGCCCTTCATGCCAATATTGAAGAGCAGAGGAGAGATGACGGCCCCCTGTGGAGTGCCTCTCGCTCCCAAGGTAAATTCCGCGGATTTTAGTTGGCCGATCTTAATGGATGCCCTGCGTTCCCTGAGAAAGGAGCTAACGTATGCGTGGAAACGTTGTCCCAGACACATATCCGAGACTGCCTCAAGCACAAACTTGTGAGAGATGCTGTCAAAAGCTTTGGCCAGGTCTAGAGCTAGTATGCCTCTAGTATCTCTGGTGTAGTTATCAATAATTTGTCTCTTAATGAGGAGCATGACGTCCTGTGCAGATAGGGCAGGCCTAAATCCCACCATGTTTTGCGGAAATAGCTCTTTAATTTCGATGTACCGGGACACCCTATTGTGGATCGCATGTTCAGCCACCTTTCCTACGCAGGACGTAAGCGAGATCGGCCGCATGTTCTCCGGTGCTAAAGGTTTCCCTGTCTTTGGAATAAGCACCACGGAGGCAGTCTTCCAGAATTCGGGGACAAGCCCCGTCTCCCAGATTTTGTTGACTTCCTCGGTTAGCTTCTGGATGGATTTACCGTCCGTTGAGCTCCTGGAGAACCTCCCAAATTTCTGGTTCAGTGAAAGGTGCGTCCAGCTCCGCCACCGTTCCCCCCCGGTAACGAGGATAGTCCGCGTCACCGGAAGGACCCAGCGGAAGATAGGTATCCGCTAACCCTTGCAGAAGGGCTGTTTCAGACACACCTTTCGCCTTTTCACTATGTACAACTCTGTCAATAGCGAATCTCTGGTTACCTTTGGATTGCGACTGATCAAGTAGTTGTTTAAGGAGGTTCCATTTGCCCCCCACTCTCATCTGTCCATCAACCGAAGAACATACTTCGTCCCACTGCTGTTTGGATAGTTCAATAGAATAAGCTTCGATCTCGCGATTGAGTTCCGCAATTTTCTTTCGGAGTCTGCGATTGAGCCTCTGCGGGTGCCACCGGGCTAGGATGGAAGTTTTGGCCTCTAAGAGGTGCGCGAGGTGAGAATCTATCCGATCAACTCTCAGGTCCGTTTTGACAACCTTGGTTGCAGCATTAACATCCTCCTTGAGCCTTGCAAGAAGGCTCTCTAAGCTGCCATATTCATCTTGTTCCTCCCTTCGCAATTTTCGAAAGGCATCCCAGTCCTTTACGTTAAATTCCCTGAGGGGAGCCGCATTGACAGCTAGGGTAATAGCCACCACGAAATGGTCGCTACCTAGATTCTCTTGCAGATTTAGCCACCCTGCTGTACGAACGTTCTTGACGAACGCCAAGTCCGGAGTCGAGTCTCGGGCTATCGACGTGCCCGTTCTTGTCGGGAACTGCGGATCCGTAATCAGTTCCAATGAAGAGTCCGATACCGCCTGTAGGAGACTATTGCCCTTGGGTGTTCGCCTAAGGTAGCCCCAAGCGTCGTGCGGAGCGTTAAAGTCTCCCGCTACCACGATGGGGGCTCCCTTAGCCAGAGTCACCGCTTTTGTCATGATCGAAGCGAACGCTTGCCGGATGTCCGACGGCGAGCTGTAGACATTCAGAATAAATACGCTGTTTCTGAGCCAGCTGTTCGGGATGAGTTCTACCAGAATTACCTCCGCCCTGTTTTTGCCCAGCTGTAGTTTGTGTTCCTGAAAGGAGCATTTTCTTGCGACCAAGGTTGCCAAACCCCGCTTTCCCTCCTCGCGCACCGAGACAA
This sequence comes from Hyalomma asiaticum, assembly GCA_013339685.2. Taxonomy (NCBI): domain Eukaryota; kingdom Metazoa; phylum Arthropoda; class Arachnida; order Ixodida; family Ixodidae; genus Hyalomma; species Hyalomma asiaticum. The sequence goes on from CM023481.1 coordinate 27,284,159, forward strand.
CTCGATAGCCCGAGAAGGTTAGCGCTTCACCGAGAGTTTCCTGTAAGATAATTACGTGCGGTTTGACCGCCTGAGAAGCGACGAACTGCTGCAGCGGAGCCCTGCGCCTTTTGAAACTGGCACAGTTCCACTGTCAAACGACAAGCTCATTAGTGTTGCCCGCCATGATTATTGCTCTGAGTTTGCCACTCCCGCGCCGGGTGTACTGCTAATGCGCCTGCAGGTGACGGCGCCCTGTTCGGACCTTGCGAAGACGAGCGGGTCGTAGCTAGCGCGGCCTGCGTGCTTTCAAGAGACGACACCCTTTGTAGTAGAGTAGCCATGCTATCAGCGAGTTGTTTTATCGATTGCTGCATGCTGCATGCGTGCCAATTCCGACAGTGCGTGGATCTGCAGGACTTTCCTTTTTTTCTTGTTTATTACGTTTTTTTGAGAGCGGAGCTTTTTATGCCGAGCGTAATCACTCCGGTCTGGTCAAAAAATTATCATCATCATCCTCATCATGATGATGAAATGTGCAAAATTGTGCGCTTGCGCATTTTTTCATCGAATTCATGTCATTTGCGCGCGCACTTCTTTTGCACGCATGCCCTCAGCTTGCAACAACAACAGCATGGATCGGTATAGTATTAGCCGCGAGCTCGCAGAGCTTCGGGGGGCAACGGACGAAGATCCGAGGGTGGATGGCTCCTTACGTCGCCTGCTAGCCACACATGCGCGCGTAGGTAACGCATATCCTCTATGACATTGGCGTAGCCAGACACATTCATTGATTGGTTTCTGGGCTTTTATGTCCCAAGACCACGATTTGATTACGAGAGACGCCGTAGTGGAGGGCTCCGGAAGTTTCAGCTACCTGGTGTTCTTTAACGTGCACTGACGTCGCACAGTACACGGGCCTCGACATTTCGTCTCCATCTAAATGCAGCCGCCGCGGCCGGGATTCGATTACGCAACCCGCGGATCAGCAGCCGAGTACCACAGCCACTAGACCACCGTGGCGGGGCGTAGCCAGATGTATTCTTCATGGCGTGTTATACGATGCGGTGTGCACATATTGTCACGCGGTCGTGCCGACGAAGGACGCAGCAGAACGCAAAGCATCGGCAGAACTGTTTATTGGGCGAAACGGTGCCCACAAAACCAAATCCACTGCAAGGTATTAGCGGCGAGAAGAGTTGTTGGTGGACGATAATAACTGACTAGCTTTTCCAGGTTCATCACAGCGCGTGCTGGTATTATCGCTGATGATCTCGAAGGCGCTCTTACGTGCCTGTCGGCCATGCAAAGTTTGTAGAACGGTCTAAACCATTCCCGGAGCGGCAAGCAAGCGCAGCCTGCGGTGCGCGTCACAAGAAAGTAAGGTGGGTGGGGGAGGGGCGCTACGAGAGCTCGGATATGGGTAAAACATGATTGCTGTGGCCTTCTGTACGAATGATGCGAGCATATTTGGAAAGTAAAAGATAATAGTCAAGGCCTGTTCACTAGCCCTTTAATAGGTACCACCATTCCAGAATAAAAGAACTAAGCCCTCGAGAAATTATTTAGTGATCCTGGCGAAATGCCAACGAGATCCACTGCCGCTGCAGCGGCTACTTTAACCAGGTCAAGGTGAAAACCCATGAAGGCATTAGGCTAAGGCGTAAAAGAAGGATGATGCACTGTCTCTGATGACATTGGAGAAACCCATATGGAGCTACGAGTTCCTAGATACTGATGGTCAGGCTTAGTTGGCTGAAATAGTTCCACCACCTTATTACTGGCCAATCAGGTGCCCTCAGCAACAGCGTATATGGCCAGAGCAGGTGGACTGGTCAGGTTTTCTTTTCATCGAAGTACTGATGAACGAATTTGATGGGTGAATTGTCCATAACACCACGCACTCTTCCTTGTGTTTGTAATATACATGATACAACCTCCGACCCTTCGTGTTCTTCAGGGTAACACGAAAGTGTTTGTTCGAAAAGGGGCATGTGCTACGCGCTTGCATCCAGCTATCGCGCGCACATTGCAGTGTGCTGCAATTGCCCACTGTCTGTATCTTTGCCCACGGAATCCACGAGGGAACAGGTAATGTCACGGGGCTTACATATCCAGCTGGTAATATTCACTAGTGCCTATTTTGCCTGCTTTCAGGAAATTGTTATCACTGGCGTGATCTTTCATCCGCAATAACCAGTTATCTTGCTTGCCGCAGTACACAGAAGCACAAACAGCACAGCCTGAACCAAATCAGGCAGGGTCGACAGCGATGCTGGTGCTAACTCCGGAATACATTGCGTTGAGGAATCGGTGTAACCACAGGCAGTAGCGCACCCAGGATTTCTGCCGGGGGGGGGGGGGGGGGAGGGGTTCAATTTTTCACGAAGGGCCGGGCAAGCGATTGCACAGTTGTTGCGTGTGCAAAGAAAAAGTAAATACAATGCCAAATAATAGTGACATCAATGATGATGATCATTTTTATTATTTTTTTCGGCGTTTTGCAGACATTAGCTCCACGTTCTTCCAGGACAAAGGAGCACTTACGGAGTGGGAGGTGGGTAAGGTCGGCTTCGGGGGGGGGGGGGGGGGTTACAACCCCCAAACCCCCCCGTCGGTGCGCCACTGACCACAGGCACGGACAGCACTGCCCTCCACAACAACAACAATTGATTCACCTCCAGTAGAAAGGTGCCCCTGCCCTTTCTACTGGAGGTGAATCACTTGTTGGTGAAACATCTTGCGATAATTACGCTGTGACAAGTTGCCCTGAGGCTAAAGCTGGGACCACAGATGGCCGCCAGCACGTGTGAATCGAAGCTGCCCGTGCACTTGCACATGTCGCCGCGCTAACCACTTGACGTGCAGCACGTTCCTTCCGAACGGTAAGCTCCTTGAACACTGTCCTAGCGTACACAAGATCACCCAAGCAAAAACGCATGCTCAGGACCATGGTATGAAATGACACGTTTCTTTTATGTCATCTTGTACTTGTTGCTTCTCGTTGATAAAGCCAGGTTTCTATGCTTGTCGAAACTATACAATATGGCCGTAGGACAAACCACTTTGATGAGGAAGCGCAGACGGACATTCACACGGACGCAAGCAATTTAGGCCTCGGTGCCGTCCTGGTTCAGTGGCAGAATGGCGAGGAACGAGTGATCGCATACGCTAGCCGCACTCTTTCGGGGGCTGAAACTAACTACAGCCACTGAAAAAGAATGCCTCGCGGTAATATGGGCCATAGCCAAGTTACGACCATACTTATACGGCAGACCGTTTCGAGCCATCAGCGATCTACATTCTTTGTGCTGGCTTGCAACCTCGAGGATCCTTCTGGGCGACTTCCTACACGGTGTTTGAGGCTGCAAGAATACGACATAACGGTCGTGTATAAATCCGGCCGAAAGCACAGTGATGCTGACTGCCTGTCACGTACGCACCGATCGAATCTCCCCCTGTGGAAGATGGAGACGAGTTTCCGTTTCTTGGAGTCGTGACGACATCACAAATGGCCAAGCATCAACGATCTGACGACGATCTGTCACTGCTCATCAAATACCTGGAAAGACACCCCGTCCGTGTTCCACGAGTTTTCACGCAAGGATTGTCGTCGTACGTACGTGCTGAATCATGGCGTCCTCTACAAAAGAAACTTTGAACACAGCATAGAAAAATTTCTCTTGGTCATCCCTTCAGCCTTAGGATCCGAAATTATGGAAGCCTGTCACGATGACCCATCCGCAGGGCACCTTAGAGCGAGTAGACCGTTCGCTCGAATTTTGAATTACTACTGGCCAAGGTTGTTGCATATTGTACAGCATTATGTGAGGACATGTCGGTGTTGCCAACGACGCAAAACGCCGCCATTAGGACCCGCAGGCCTTCTTCAACCAATAGAACCCCGCGAAACCCCGTCCGTTTCCGACGTCATCATCGGGGAAACGATTGATTCTAGTAGCGACAGATTATCTAACCCGCTACGCTGAGACAGCAACTCTGGTCCGTGGAACGGCGACTGGAGCAGCAGAGTTCTTTGCAACAAACATAATGCTCCGACATGGTGCCCTATAGCGTTGTCATCACGGACCGAGGAACGGCATTCACCGCCGATATGACGCAGTCCATTATGAAACTCACACAAGGCACAGAAAGACGACTGCGTACCACTCTCAAACAAATGGCCTACCGAGTGACTTAACAGAACGCTGACCGACATGTCGATGTACGTAGACCTGGAGCCCACCACATGGGATAAGATGCTACCCTACGCAACATTTCCGTATAACACCGCATTACAGGAGACCACTCAGTTGACGCCGTTCCTACTTGTATTTGGCCGTGAGGTTACCACGCCCTTGGATGTCATGCTTCCTGTAAGCGACGCCACAAAGCATCACGCAGCAATCAGCGACTTCACACAGAGAGCAGAAGAGGCGCGCCAGCTGGCGCGACACCGCATTCGAGAACGTCAACGCATCGACGCGGACCGATACAACTTGCGGTGTAGGGAAGTCGAGTATGCGCCAGGTGACAGAGTATGGATATGGACTCCCGTACGCACACCTGGCATGTCCGAAATGCTTTTGCTCCATTATTTAGGCCCTTGCCGAGTACTTCGCCGAATCAGACCTATAAACTACGAAGTGACGCCAGAGGAACAGAGCTCGCTTGTCCCGACAGCGACGTCGCACAAATAGTGCATGCAGTCAGAATGAAGCCATATTATGAGAGAGAATGATCATTGTCCAAAGCGCCGCAGTCGTGCGTCAAACGTTTAATAACGTATCAGGGTGATACGTCTTTGGCGGGGGAATAATGCTGCAGGACAAACCACGTTTAAAAGACGCGCGCAAGTTCAAGTTCAAGAGGACAGAGGCGCAGTGGTGCAACAGCACAAAGGCCATGATGGCCTTGTGGCACGCGATCGCGTGGGATACCAGGGAAAAGAAAAAAGAAGACGCCGATCGAACAGAAGGTTTCTGTGTTATTCGAGGAACGCTGCGTTTGATTTTTGGCTTGCAGAGCACAAGTTATAGCTCTCAATAAATAGTTCTTCCTAATCTACCTGAATTGTTCGTTGCAGTATTCCATGTTATTATACCCCAGAGGCAAAGACTTCTCGAAATGCCGAAATACCGACTAAAAAAATGTCAAAACATAGACTGAATTTCCCATACAAAATAGCACATATAATAAAAATTCGGTGCCTCAAAGCTGCGATATAGCACAAGGGATGCTTGACATTGTTTGGGTCTTTATTCCACAAATACAACTATACGACTTTCACTATTATTTCGATGATTACCATAGCAAAATTCTGCCTACACTGATAAACAATCATTTTCAACTTTTATTCCACTTTCATAAACATGCTCTCGCCAAATTCGTGTAACGCAGTGTCACATCGTATTGCATGATGCCTGACGAACTATACGGCTAGCTTAAACAGCTTCGCTGTTAAAAGGGGCTAACTGTTTAAAAGGTTCAGTTTCGGGAATATACTAAGCTGCCTTTCTTACTGCACATTTGCACTGCCTTCTAATTCATCCTAGGTGCGTTCTGTTTTCCTTTTCATTCTAACATCTTCTTTCATTATTTTTACTTATTACGTAGGTCCCCTCAAGATAGTACCTAATAGCGCAAGCTTATATTATACTTATTCCCCATAGTGGATACGGGCCATCTGGGTTTGGTTCAAAACATTCCATCACGCGCTATCACGCGCAGCCACGCGCGTTGGTTTCGAACGGCTGCTCGAGAGCCAGATCGCTGCTGACCACCAGAGCTAGCGGACGCGCGCCAGGACCGGCTCTTCGCATTCCGGCCCGAGGCTCGGCTCCTGTAGTACCCTCCCCGGAGGACTGCGGTGCGGTCGGGCGCTGCGGGAGCGAATGCAGAGAGCTCGACGCCGAGAAAGCGCATATACCAGCACCGGCGGGATCATGGACCCGGAGCGCTTAAATTCTGACCAGGAGGCGTCCCCGTCGAAGAGCAAGCGATCGAAGCACCCGATTAGCGATGGCAATGGCACAGTGCCTACGCGAGGGGCACCCAGTCGCAAGCGCACGCGCCGGGCATCCATCGAAGATGACGGCAAGCTGAAAAGAGCAAAGCCCGCGAAGCTGACGCCGACCGTCGCTTCCGCCCGCTGGAAGAAGACAGAGGGACCCGTTGTCAGCAGCGTCGATGCACCAGCCAGCAAGAGCCTCGCAACCAAGCTCCCGACAGAGAATCCGAACAAAAGACCTAGGCGGTCGACGCCGGACTGCACAGTCTCGACCACCAGCGAGAGTCCGAAGCGTCGAGGCCATTCGCAGAGCCACCATCATCAAGGCAAGAGCGATGGGTTCGTTCTGGATTCTCGTCGCGATCTCTGCGCGCAGCTACACTCGGCCCGCCCATCTCGTGGAGACCGCAAGCGCACGATGAGCAGGACGTCGGCTGGCAGTCATACGGAGGAGACTAGCCCCAAACACCGTCGATCAAGAAGTTGCTCTCCGGCGACGACCACGCACACCAGACGCAAGGTGAAGCGGCAACAACGCGCAGCGCAGCACGCGATGGCCGCCGCGAAGGGCTGCCCGTCCAGGAAACGCGCCGTCCGTCAAGCGACTTTGGGCTGTGGTGAGCCGGAGCGAAAGATTCGCCGCACCAACTCGCGGAAGGACGCAAACAATTCGTCGTCCACGTCTCGCCATCGCGGTAGGTCGGCGAGGGTTCGCCGAAGGCGCCCAATTTCTTCTCCCGTTACCGTACGAGACCGACCGTGCTGCGGTCGGCTGAGACGCGTCTTGCGCCGATGGGAATAGGAAGCCCGGTGAGCGAAGGTCACGTCCCATGAGGCTTGCAAGTTCGGACGTGAACTCCTACGAGTAACCATGCCCGAGGCCGATAGGAAAATAAAATTTTCTACTTTTTCTGGCTTTAAATATTCTTTAGCTACAGTTTGTTTAAAACATATAAAAGCAAAGGTAGTACATTGTCCGCTGTGTTCGCAGAAAGCATTGCGTCAGCACTTTTCTTGCGCCAGTATTTGAGAGCGCACCTTTCCGCTCGATCCCAACTAGCCCTCAACCAACTACTAATCACGGTCAAGTCAGCCATTAAAGTGTTCAAGGGCGAGTATACAGCCCTCTGGTTTAAAATTTGTTTTGAGGAGACAAATGTGCACGTGTACGATGTGAACACGATTCCACAAGAATTTTGCGAATATAGGAGCGGTAATAACGAAGTCACAGGAGCTAGAACAACCTTTTCATGGCCGCATCACCCAGGTCTGGTTTTGCACTCAGCTTCCCTACCGTTCTCCGACGCGAAGAGGGTTCGCCAGCCCGTCGGCATGGCTACGCCCACTTCGGTTACGCGGCACAATGTCAGTATTGACATTGTGCCGCTCCTCACCAGTATTGACACGTGCCGTTGTTTTTGTTTAAGGGGAACGCCGTTATCACTCTCCTATGACACACGCGCTTGTTCTGATTGTTTGCCGGCAGTGCCGTTATCACTTTCTGTTAAGCGCAGCGCAGGCCGCGTATATCTTGCACGTCACTTCGGGAACCTTGACAACCATTCTTGAAACTTTGCATGCATGACGCGCACATTTGAGTGACTTCTGGAATTTCAGAGATAATGCGAGAACGTGTACGTGTGTATAAAAGGCGACACATTTCGCCGCTTGTCACTCTTCCCGTCGATCGACGACTGTTCACCCCGCTATCATCTTGCAGTGTGGTTTGCTTTACTTTGCTGGGCACAAGTTCGCCCAATAAACACTTGGACTGACAACGTCTTGAGTTCGGCGTGCTTCGTGTTGACTGCTGCGCGCGTCACGACCACGTAACAGTACACTGCACGACAGCAAGGCCCAGGCGCAGTTTAGCACTGCTTGTTCAGACCAATTCAAGATCTCCATGCTGTGTCAATTTCCCCAATAGGAGAGCTTCCCAGGCGAAGAGGACTCATCAAGCGCTTGAGAGTGGAAAATATTTTTGAAACAGAGCATCTGCGTGGGGGAGGGGGGGGGGGGGGCGTGCAAATCATGATTACTGCGGCCTTCTCTACGAAGCATGCCAGCATATTCGGAAAGTAAAAAAAAAAGAATTCGACAATACCTAAGCATATTCTCATGAGATGAGAACGCAAAAGCGTTTCTTTTCGCTAAATTGTTGTTGCGGAGCGGTGCTGCAAAATGGTGTTACCGAGTTGTATTATAAAGAATAAAGCAATGCGGGAGGCCGGATTGTGTTTATTTACGTGATTTGATGCCATCAAAGTGGTGGCGATACTTCACATGTCCTCTTCTGTTTCGGTAGTATATGCAGATACGCCCGAGGCAGGTCTCGGGCATGTCGAAGTAGTACTACCGCCGCGGCGTTGTGGGTGGTGTCATTAGACCGTCACCGGTGTCGCCACCCTCTTATCGTTTCTGTGACGGCGTACTTGGGCCTGGGCACATAGACACTACCATGGCCTTGTGATCCGAGTAGTAGGTAGAGCCGTTGCAGCGGCTACTTCACCCAGGTCCTACAAGGTGAAAATAGAGATGGGCAAAGCGGCTCACTTGAGTGAGCGGCTCAGAACGGCTCAGCTCACTGCAATGATCCGGTTCATTTCAACGGCTCACCAGGTACGAGGGAAAACGCTCTGGCGCGAGGGAAGAACGGGACCGGCCAGAGCGGTGGGCGGCCGTTCGGCTGCCTTGCATTAGGGCCTATACTCGGTCAGCCCGCACGCCGCTCCGCACGCGTGCGGAGAGCGTACGGAAGGGTGAAAACGGCTGTTAAAAGGATCAAATCGCGAATTATTGAAGTCGGTGGGTTCACGCAAGCCCCACCAAATCCGATATTTCTCGATTCGTTCCTTTTGACAGCCGTTTTCACCTTTACGCACGCCCTCCGCACGCTTGTGGAACGGCGTGCGGGCTGACCGAGAATAGGCGGCCTATACTCGCTCAGCCCGCACGCCGCTCCGCACGCCGTTTTCGCCCCTCCGCACACGTGCGGAGGGGCAAAAACGGCTGTAGACGGGACCGGTCGCGAAATGTCGTTCTCGGTGGGGCCGCACGACTGGTCACCGGCTGGACTGGATGCGCGCGCTGATTGGGCGACACGAAGTTTGTTAGGGAGACAACAGTTCGGCGGAGCAAAGGAGTTCGAAGTTGGCAACGTTCACCGAGAGCAGATGACACATATTTTTGCTGATGTGAGTTCAGTTTGCCGCGTTGTGGTAAAAGCGAAACATTTGTGCTGCAAGATTATGTTGTGCGGCGATCAACGGCGGTTGAAATCTTGCGCAGGACCTGCGCCACTTTTTTAAAGATATATTTCATATGCAGCTGCGGCACCACGTAGAACCAACCGGCCCACATGTACTCGGTTGTGTCAGGTACGATATCGTAGCGTTCAGAGTTGTGCTCGCATCGCAGCGTGCGTGAACACGGCGTCTCCACACGCGTACTGCTTTCGGAACACTGCGTCGTCGCGCATGAATCAGCTGCGGAGCGTGTCGCGACGTCAGCATTGCACACGATTGCATCGACGCGAAATCTGCTCTGGTCAAATACCTAAATTTATCATTGAGCACGTGTGCCAAACCTGAGCTACCGCTTATTTGTTTATTTGCACTTTGCTGTTCATGTCACAGGGTAGGCAGGGTCCGCATACACTGAACACATGGGGTATCATGTGTGTGTGCGTTTACTCTGGAGAGCAAATAGAGCTATTTTTATATATTTTGAAATGCAGTCAGAAATTTTGTGCCCTTTCCTTGTAATCAGCAGCGGGGTCACGACACCCTTTGCCCCCACCCCTCCCTGTGCAAGCCTGTGGTGGGTGCATGCGACTTTCATTTTTCATCTTATGTGAGAGCCACAGAGACGAGCTGCCCCTCATGAAACCGCAGCTTAGTCGAAATTTGACGATATTTGTTTGTAAGCTTTCAAATTCAATTAAAGATCTACTGAACGGGTAACCCAACGTACAGCTGTGCCCAACAATGTCTGAACTTCTTTGCATGAAAATGGGCATGAATAGTTATTTAACTAGTTGCCACAAATGCATGCACAGTAGTATATAACTGGTGTGATAGCTACCATGTGCAGAGCCTTTCAATGACTGTTTTCAAGAATACAGCGGCTACAAGAAAGCACGTGTTTCCTCACAAGACAACTTGTTTGGTGTGAGAACACATAATGCTCACATATTTCTGTTCCTCGCCTTGCTGTCGTTATGCCACATCATCATTGTATTTAGTCACACTTGATACAGCACTTCAGCAATGAATGCTGCATTGTTTCAGCAATGAATGCTTCAGCAATGAATGCTGCAACGCAGCAATGCAGCAATGAATGCTGCATTGCTGCGTTGTTCATAAGGTACGACACAAGATGGGGCAGAACGTTTACCTTGGGCTGAATGTCACACCTGTTTGAAGCCGTAGCTGTGTACATGCACTGAATGCCCATTTATTGCATTTCTGCATCTTGTATCAGGCTCTACTTACAGAGCACAGTGTTCACTCCATGACCATTACTTCATTACAGACCCAAGTAGCTCACTCATTTTCACCGCCTGTAGCCACAACATCACTATCACTCATTCATTTATTTATTAGACGCAAAACATCAGCATTGTGGCTCTTTTATTAGCACAACAGCCAAAGCAGCCCAAGACATTTTATGCAATAACAAGCCAAATTATAGCTCCTTTATTGAGCTGTTGAGATTGATGTGCAGTATGTGCTATTTGAACATACATGGTTGATGTCTCTTAGATTTACATAATCATTGCCCAACTACCCAATCAAATGAGGATACCTCTACAAGCACTGTAAAGTGCACATAGAAATATGAGCAAAACATAAAGTTGATTAACAAGAAAACATGGACAGTGCAAATTTTGAGTGCATTCACTAGCACCACACATATTCACACACCACACACAGTCTTTCACTTCTTCCCACATTGCTTCACATTACGTATAACTGACTGCAAAGCTATGTGTTAGGTAATGTAGCCTCACAAATCACAGCTTTGGTTGTTCATTGCATTGCAGTTATAGTAATGTTAAAGCTAGGACAAGCACAGATAGCACAAGACACAACAACACGATTTCTTAAACAGCATGAAAAGAACAAGAGGCACCGACGAGTGCTGACTTTAAAGTAGAAATTCTTTATTCACTGAGCTCATTTCACAAAAACAAAAAAAAAACAGGAAACATGTTCCTCTAAATGAAGCATTGATAAAACGCAACTTGCATGAGTGTCAGATATTCATAAGGGGGTAGATGGTCAGTGCTGCCGGTGTACAAACTTCAGTTTACAATGAAAAACAGATGATCAAGAAGGATACATGTACTGGCACAGCTTGCCCCTGCAGCTTCGTGCAATATGCATGTTGATAAATCTACGAACCCTCAGTGGAAACATACGGTACTCATTTTCTGAGGCTCTTATGAGAAACTCCAAAGAGAATAATGTCAAAAACACATTAAATTTACCTTCATATATGAAGAAATTGCTACTGCAACATGAACAGTTGCTTCTGAGGGTACTTGCAGGTTTAAATGAAGGTTGAGTACGTTTCTCAATGCTTGTTAAATTGTACATTTGTGTTTATGTGTCATGGTGACTTGGCTCTCCATGCTGCGCAATTAAAAGAGCATTTCATTATTGAAGCCAATACTAGGCATTAAGGCTGTGGGTCCATACAATTTGCTTACTTTAAATATTACAATGTAAATAAATCACAATCATTCTAACTTGATGAGGTAATCTAGTAGAATATATATAAACAAAGCTTTGCTTTCCATACAGAAATATTTTGATTTCGGACCTGCCCATTTATTAAATACTTAAGGCATGTTAAGCTAACCCAACACTAAATCTTGAAACAATGCAAGTAAAGCAGAGTAGCTGAACTACCAATACAAACCAACACACATTTTGTAGTAGTGTCCACGAGATTTACATTTTTATTGAATATGTACGTGCAAACACAAGGGTTGGATGATAGAGCTTCTTTTAATCAGAATAATAATATTATTGTCCTTGCACACGACCACAAAGCTTGTGACTGGGGGAGTGGGGGGCCTATGTACCTAATGTGACGAGAAAAGTGCTGCAATCTTGCAGGCAGCACGGCCTACAAGACTGGCTCACATCATGACGAAGCACCAGTTATCACAAGGGAAAACCAAGAACCTATCAAATGCACCGCGCACTTCAGAGTGAGATTTCAGCTTGAGAGGTGCATGCACTCAATCATGACCCAACGGTTACAGAATGGCTGCCGTCCCAGAAAACATGTAATTTCTCCATTGTTCACGCATATTGTTTTATAGCGCTCTAGGCACATATCACCCATTGCATGGGAAGTATCTAACAGAAAACTTGGGTGACTATTGTTCAGAATATCCTAATGGCAGGCAACGTGCATCCTTTATTTTTCAGAGTAGCAGAAAATTAGACATGTTCTTGAGATCGACGCCTGCGTACACCGCAAGAGGCACAGGAGTCCCATGTTTGTTTTGTGGCGAGCTCATGTGCCGTGGTGCCACAGGTTTTATGACGAGATGCTGTGCTGGCACCAATTATGAGCCTCTTTGTGCACTGACATTAGCTGAATGCTCGTGAACAAGTCTGACAATGAACTACAGTGATGTATCTCTTTCTACGTTCTGGCAGTATGCTGAAGAAAGCTTGTTTAACGAGCAGGCTCCCAGCATTTGAAAAACATAGACACTGAGTGTGCACTTGGGCGATCTAAAATGCTGCATGGCTGATGGCATTTTCAGTAACAATACCAGCAACATACTAAACCAGTGCATTTTTCAGGCACAACTTGTTTTTTGACAGTATCCGATAATGACTGTTGCCTAAATTAGTGACACACTACTTGTGCCTAAAAAGAGGCCAATCAGATTATACGCGTAAAAGGTGTCAATTTTGTTCACAATAGAGTAAAGGCTCCTGGAAGTCGGAGTCTGCATAGTGCACAGCGCAGAAAAAACAAAGGAAGAGAAGGACACAACACAGGCGCTGACTTCAACTAAGCTTTATTAGCGTAATCACCAGAAATATATGGGTGAGAAACTGACTGACATGAGCACAAGAACCTAGATCACATCATGCACCCCACTGCATCACACCCTGCCACGGTGGTCTAGTGGCTGTGGCACTCGGTTGCATATCTTAAGGTCACGGATTCAATCCTGGCCACAGTGGCTGCATTTCAATGAGTGAAAAATGGTGAGGCCTGCGTAATGTGTAATGTCATTGCATACCGAAGAACGCCGGGTGGTTGAAATTTTCAGAGCCCTCCACTACGGCGTTTCTCATCATCATAGTGTGGTTTTGGGATGTACAACCCCAAAAATCAACCAATAATCGCCTCACAGCACAACCAACTGTACTCCTGACCTTCCCTGCAAGCGAAAAGCCAGTGCGCACGTGCTAGCTCTTCTTTCTACCACTAGGGGCCTTTTTGCCACGGATTTTGGCCCCATCACACCACAACCACGCCACTTCTCTGCGGTCATCTGCTTCCACTGTGCCATGATGCTTGCATGGTCAGGCACTCTGCACTCAGAAGAAAATATTAACAAAAGCGCCTCAATTGAGCTAAATCAGCATTAACGGTACACTGTAGTTGTCTGTAACGTACGTGTGTGAGAAAGAAGTTGCGGTAGTTTCTAGAAAAGGTGAGAATTTTTAACATTTGCATGCACAAAAGTGTAAATGCGCACGTCGCAATATTGTATGGACGTGTTGTATCACTAATGAGCCAAACTTGCCCATTTTCTTTTGCTCAATAACACTGTCCGAGTGTGTTCACTCCCAATTTGAAAACTTTTTCGCTTGGGCGAGTGGCAACACAGAAAAAGAAAAGGAAATGCCAAGGGTCCTAGTGGCGTATGAGGGCAGTTGATTCTTTGGTCAATAAACTCCTGAAGGTTGCCTGAAGTGCCCCATGAACATTCTCGATGTTACAAGACATTGCAAGAGCTCGAAAATATGCACAACTTTCTAAATACTATGAAGAAGCAAAGCATTTGCACAGCGTTTACTGTTCCGCACCCATGCTTCTGACAATGCTATAAGGTGGGGTAACTAGAGTGCCTTCTTAGCGGTGAAGTTTGGAACGGCAGAAGGCGCAAGCAGCTCCATAGAACACCACTTGATCGGCAGGTCAGGAGTACAGTAGGTCGTGCATCGCAGCCAGATACTCGGTTTCATTTTTGGTAGGGGCGATCAATGGAATGCTGATACAGAGGTCGCATAGCTGCTGTATCTTATCCATTTCTATATTTTCTAGGGTGAGCTGCTGACGATGTTTTGATACAAGGGTGCAGTGTTTTAAATCCAGCTGACAGCCATAATACCTGCCCTTACGAAAATTTTTAATATGTTTTTTAGAAAGCCTTTTGATCTTGCTCGATAGAATCTTATGGTGTTTATTTTGACGCCCTATAGAATTTTTCTATGGTGTTCCAAAAGTGATTTGGCCACCGCATTCTTATAGAAACTGCTGCTGCTGTATCTTATCCATTTCTATATTTTCTAGGGTGAGCTGCTGACGATGTTTTGATACAAGGGTGCAGTGTTTTAAATCCAGCTGACAGCCATAATACCTGCCCTTACGAAAATTTTTAATATGTTTTTTAGAAAGCCTTTTGATCTTGCTCGATAGAATCTTATGGTGTTTATTTTGACGCCCTATAGAATTTTTCTATGGTGTTCCAAAAGTGATTTGGCCACCGCATTCTTATAGAAACTTTATAGATGGTTTCCTATAGAGCATGTCTATCGAGCTTCTTTTAAGATCGTACAGAAACATTTCAATAGAGAATTTCTACCGAGTTCTTTTTGAGACTGTAAAGACAAATTTCTATAGAGATGTTCCATGATGTTTCTTTAGGATGGCAATAGAAATCTATCGCAATAATTTTTCGAAAAAAAAACCCTTTTTATGCCACTCGCTCGCCACATTGAGGGATGTCCTCTCGAGAGGGTACTGTACTCAACAGAAGGCGAGGTCGGGCGCTCTGATTTTTTTAAGATGAACCGATGGTCCTAGGTCCGGCAGTGGGATTCGAACTTGGTACCTCTCGCACTTGACGCCGATACTCTACCACTGCGCCACCGCCGCGTTTGCTTTTCCATGCGCAAATTTCAGTCATATGCTAGTCGAAGTCAAGGTCATGAAATTAGCATATGGGAAGGAAGTGTAGTGCGAAGGGAAGGTAACCAATGGTCATTAATGGCGACAGATTGGATTCCAAGGGAAGCAAAAAAAAAAAAAGAAGAAGAAGCGGGGCGGGGCGGGAGGCGGCAGGACGCTAGCTGGTCGGATTAGCTTAAAATGTTTGTGACGATAGCATAGCCGCAGTTACGACATGACCATGTTAATTGGAGAAAAATATGGAAGAGATTTTTGCCCTGCAGTGGGCGTAAATAGGTCCCTGATGAAACATTTTTTCATAAAAATGTTATATGTATTAATACACCGTCTATAGATCCCTTATAGAGGACGTATAGAAATGCAGCCTATAGACAGGTAGCGTTAAGAGTTCTAAAGGTACTCTGTAAAGGTTACTTTATAGAATTTAGTAGATACATCCCTTATAGAGCGCGTATGGTGAAGCAGTCTATAGAAAGAAAGCGTTAAATGTTTTAAAGACGCTCTATAAAAGTTAATTTATAGAATTCAGTACATATGACGTCAATACGCTTTCTATTGTGCGTGAAATTACGTGTTTCTATAGAAGGTATTTTTAGACTTTCTATAGTCGTCCTATGGAAAACATTCTATAGATGGCGAGTTCCTTTTGAGTTCCTTTAGACCCTATAGGAACTCATTAGGAGTTCTAAAGGAACTCTAAATCGATTTTCGTAAGGGTGCAGTGACATCAAGGTCATTTTTCGGCCCCAATACTCTGTGGTTGTGTGGATGGCCATGCCAGATGAAGGAGCACTTGCGAAATTTGCCATAGGAATCATCTCGCAGGATGCACTGAGGGTGTCACACATATGATCAGCCTAAGCTGTGACAAAAAGTACATTGGGAAAATGGGCAGATGCTTAAATGGACGCTTCAAGGAGCATTTTTATAATGCTAACACAACTGTTCAGGACAATCTCGGCACCTACTGCAGGGACTGTGGCTGTCAGCCGGATTTCAAAAAGAGCACCATTGTATCAAAATGTCGTGAGCAACTCACTCAAGAAATGACAGAAGCAGATAAGGTACAGCAGCGAGGTGACCTCTGTATCAGTATGTCATCAGCTGCCCACTCTGAAAATGAAAGCGAGCACCTGGCTGTGATGCGATGGGATGCATGATGTGAACTATAGATTCTTCTGTTCATGTTAGTTGATTTCTCATGCATATATTTCGGGCAGTTTCGTCAATAAATCTCGGTTGAAGTCAGTACCCGTGATGTGTTCTTGTCTCTGTCCTCGCTTTTCTGCGCTGTGCACCATGCCGATTTCATATCGCCAACTTGCCCACGCTACCACTTTATCAAGTTACACTCCTGGAATAAATGGCTGTCACAAACGGAGTTAACAAAAGCAGATCTAAATGTAGTCACTAACTTTCCAACTAAGGATTTTTAAAAAGCAAGGCTGCCAGTTTTAACAACACGACTGTGGCCGTTACCAGCGAAGGCGCACTACCACCTAGGTTTCCTATACATTATTCTGCGGTTTGTTGGCAGAATATTATCTACTGAACATAACCCATTTGATTGAGCATTCTGTCATATTTATTCATGGATATGGCTGTCTATCATCAAATGGAAATTTCCTATGAATTCAAATGAAGTACCCATTATTCATCTATATGAATATCTGCTTCATCTTTGCACATCATCTCGAATCCTAAAATTTCTGGAATTCCCTGTTCACCTCACACTTTGTCCGCCTTCGTATTTGTGATGTGGCCCCATTGGCCGCATCACAAGTACGAAGGCTACCTGAAGTTAGCGATCATGACCCGATAATGTCGGGCATCAACAGCGTTGTATAACATAAGTATCTTTAAATGTGCAGAAATGACTTTAAACAAACGATACGTGGATGAAACGTCAAATTCTATTCTGACAGCGTTTCTCGATCTAGCCCAGACAGGCGATACACAAATTGAACTGGCAGCGTACTGCATCCCTCACTTGAGGGCACACACACACATCGCAAATTATGAGCACTTCTACGTCTACCACGACTGCAGCAGATCACAGGTACTACATATCGCGATTTGTATCAAGTAGAGACACTTCGTCAAGGGACGCGACCGAGCACTCGCACGCTACGTAGTTACCACAACCCACCGCAATCGGAACGACAGCTCACACGCAGTATCACATGTCGAACACGGCGATAACGAGGCAACAAAGCTTATCGCTAGTGGCTGCATCGTCACTTCAAAACTTTTGGGGAACTGATCATTCGCTGAAAACACAAATACAGGGGCACACATTTCACAGCGCGGAACCCCATACGGGGAGCACATACACGTCGCTTGGGCTGAATGCAGCGATCGAACACTTCATCTTCGCCCACAGTGAACAAGTGAACATGTGTCACGCTAAAGTACTAGTCACTCCCACATTTCAAGTGCACGCGATGAGCTTCTCGTTTCCAAAGAAAAGCGGGTGACGGCGCACAACACACAAAATCGCCGGTATCCGACGATCGCGTAAACACAGCACGGTGGTTTCTTCCTCGGCGATCGCACATATTGATGAGGGCAGGAAGGCTGCGTGGGCTTGCTTGCTTTCGATGACTACCTCTGCTGGTGCTAGATAACTCCACTTCATATCACAATAAGGAACAAAATAAACTTATTTTCGACGTAGCTGGAGCCTAGGCCTCGCGCCCCGCTTCGCCTCGACTCAGGCAGGCGCCATGTTGGCTGCCGGAGCCGTTCCATCGTCGTACGGTGTCAGCAAAGCAACAACCGAGAGAACGACCGGTGTCGCACCGTCCGTGCGCTGCCAAAAAGTTTGTCTCCGTCTGTTCGGTCGGCCGGTTGGCGAGACGGAGAGCCGAAGTGGCGTGCGGAGCGGCGTGCGGGTTGAGTGAGTATCATGTCACTGGGGGCCCTGTTAACATCCCTGCTTAAGGCAAGCGAAGCACACATAACTTCCGCGTATATGACTTCCGCACAATTCAACTCTGCGAGGGACCTTATATTGCAGTGATCGTTCTACACGTATTAAGTATAATATGCACCATCATCATCATCATCATCCTGTCTACGCCCACTGCAGGGCAAAGGCCTCTCCCATGGATCTCCAATTATCCCTGTCCTGTGCTAACTGGGCCCAATTTATCCCCGCAAACTTCCTGATCTCATCTGCCCACCGAACTTTCTGCCGCCCCCTGCTACGCTTGCCTTCTCTAGGAATCCACTCTATTACCCTTAATGACCAACGGTTGTCTTGTCTTCACATTACATGGCCCGCCCAGGCCCATTTCTTCTTCTTGATTTCTATTATTATGTCCTTAACACGCGTTTGTTCCCTAACCCACACCGCTCTCTTCTTGTCCCTTAAGGTTACACCTACCATTTTCCGTTCCATAGCTCGCTGCGTCGTCCTCAATTTAAGCTGAACCGTCTTAGTTAGCCTCCAAGTTTCTGCCCCGTAGGTGAGTACCGGTAACATGCAGCTGTTATACACTTTCCTCTTCAGAGACAATGGTAAGCTACCATTCATTATCGGAGAATGCTTGCCGAATGCACCCCACCCCATTCTAATCCTCCTAATCACCTCAGCCTCACGGTTCGGATCAGGGGTCACTACCTGGCCTAAGTAGACAGTCATATTCACTTGCTACTTCCAATGCCTCGCCAGCTATCTGAAATCGCTGGGCTCGCCGAAGCTTGCTATTGAACATTACTTTAGTTTTCCGCATATTAATTTTCAGGCCCACTGTTATACTTTGCCCGTTTTGGTCAGTGTCCATGCTTTGTAATTCATCTCCCGAGTTACTTAGCAAGGCAATGTCATCAGCAAATCGGAGGTTACTGAGATATTCCCCATTAACCCTTACACCCACCTGTTCCCAATCCAGCGTCCTAAATACTTCTTGTAAACATGCTGTGAATAACATTGGAGAGATTGTGTCACCTTGTCTTACGCCCTTCCTTATAGGTATCTTGCTGCTCTCCTTATGGGGGACTATAGTGGCTGTGGAGCCGTTGTAGATGTCTTCCAGTAGTATTACGTAGTGCTCGTCTATGCCCTGATTCCGCAATGCCTGCATGACTGCTGAGGTATCGACCGAGTAAAATGCCTTCTCGTAATCTATGAAGGCTATATATAGGGGTTGATTATACTCCGCGCATTTCTCTATCACCTGATTGATAGTGTGAATATGATCTACTGTTGAGTAGCCTTTACGAAACCCTGCTTGTTCCTTAGGTTGACTGAAATCTAAGGTGGCACAAATTCTGTTAGTGATTACCTTGGTAAATACCTTGTAAACGACTGACAGTAAGCTAATCGGCCTGTAATTTTTCAAGTCCTTTGTGTCGCCTTTCTTATGGATTAGGATGATGTTAGCATTCTTCCGAGATTCCGGTATGCTCGCAGTCATTAGGCATTGCGTGTACAGGCTTGCCAGTTTTTCCAGTATAATCGGCCCACCATCCTTTAGCAGTTCTGCTGTTATCTGATCCTCACCGGGTTCCTTTCCCGCTTGCATCTCTTTCAAAGCTTTCATTACTTCCTCTGTCAGTATTGGTGGAATGTCAGCCTCTTCTAAACTGCTTCCCCGTTCACTATTCTGGTTATCACGACTACTGTAGAGATCTCTGTAAAACTCCTCGGCAATTATCACTATCTCATCCCTATTCGTGATCACATTTCCTTGCCTGTCTCGCAATGCATACATCTGATTTCTACCTATGCCTAGACGTCTCTTCGCCGCTTTCAGGCTCCTTCCGTTCTTTAGAGCATGCTCAATCCGCTCCATATTATACTTTCGTATGTCGGCTGTCTTACGCTTATTGATTAACTTCGATAGCTCCGCTAGTTCTATTCTGTCAATTGCATTTCATACTGTCATGCCTTGCCGCTTCTTAATCAAGTCTTTCGTCTCCTGAGAAAGTTTGCTAATAATCTCTCTACCGATCTTACCTCCTACTTCTATTGCACATTCCGTGACAATCCGCGTGAGATTATCGCTGACTTCCTGAACGCAATTGTCTACTTGGTCTGTTCGAGCTGCATATCTGTTCTGCAGCGCTATCTGGAATTACTGGACTTTCCGTCTTACAGTTAGCCCATTGATCGGCGTCTTTCGTATTAGTTTATTGCGGTTCATCCTCAAGTCTAGCCGAATTTGAGATCTCACCATCCTATATATGGTCACTGCACCTAACTCTGCCCAGCACTTCCACATCCTGCACGACGCCAGGGTTCTCGCATAGTATGTAGTCTATTTCATTTTTATGCTCGCCATTCGGGCTTTTCCACGTCCACTTCCGATTCTCCCGTTTACGGAAGAACGTGTTCATGATACGCAGATTATTCCGCTCGGCGAACTCTACTAATAAGTCCCCTCTGTCATTCCTACAACCCACGCCATAGTTCCCGACTGCCTTGTCTCCAGCCTGCCTCTTGCCTACCTTAGCATTGAAGTCTCCCATCACAATAGTGTACTGCGTCTTTACTTTAGCCATTGCCGATTCCGTATGTTCATAGAAGCGTTCAACTAGCTGGTCGTCATGGCTAGATATAGGTGCATAGCCCTGTACCACCTTCAATTTGTACCTCTTATTAAGCTTAATTACAAGACCTGCTACCCTCTCGTTAATGCTCTAGTATTCTACTATGTTGCCAGCAATGGTCTTGTTGACCATAAATCCCACCCCTAGTTCTCTTTTGTCTTCTAGGCCACGATAACATAGGATGCGCCCATTTTTCAGCAGTGTAAAGGCTTCACCCGTCCTCCTAACCTCACTGAGCCCTATAACGTCCCATTTAATGCCCGCTAATTCCTCAAACAATACCTCTAGGCTTCCCTCGCTAGATAAAGTTCTTGCGTTAAATGTTGCCAGGGTCAGATTCCAGTGGCGGCCTGTCCGGACGCAGAGATTCTTAGCACCCTCTGCTGCGTCACAGGTCTGACCGCCGCCATGGTCAGTTGCTTCGCAGCCGCTGGGGACTGAAGGCCGAGGGTTAATTGGCGTATTCATGGGAGGTTGTGGCCGTTACTGCACCAGGGTGGCCAATCCTGCTCTGGTGAAGGAGTGCCTTACCGGCTATGGTCGCCGGGATCCGGCCGCACCCCAAGCCTCCTTATGCAATTCGATCAACACGCGGTTTTTTTTTAATCCGGCGGAGAATTGCCCGGAACCGGGATTCTAACCACGGTCCTTTTGCACGCGAGGCGGATGCTCTACCTCTACGCCATCGCTGCGCTCCATTAAACCATTAAAAAACTAACTGCAGGGTATGTGAGAGCTTTTCTCTATTTTTGTTTCCGGTTCATGCAGTTTTGTTAGGACACATTTTCATTCGCTGAGGGGTGAGGTGGGTGGCAGAAATTATGAGGCGCTTAGCAGATACTAACATGCATAATGATCTTATCTCACAACAATACCACAAAACTTGATTCGACCAACATGTCTTCCGAAAATCATATAACCAAGAAAGGAAACGCTGCGCGCGTGTGTATGAGTGTCTGTTTTCTGTCTGTGACTCTGTATCTAGTTCGTGCTTTCTTATTCTTCCTAGAAAGTATGCCTGCCTCCGCTTCATGGAACGGCATACAATCAGCCTTATCGGCGCGGTACCGGCTCGTCTACAATTCACCACGTATCCGGTCGCCATGCATTTTCCATCGACACATTTCGCTAGAAAGAACGTGACATGTTCTTGCTGAGAACTCGGTTTGTGCACTGGACTGGAGCGCGCCGCCCATTATTAGATATTGCTACCCTTGACTCTTGACCATCGTGAATGCGAAGAGGGCAAACAAAAGCCCCTGTTCCTGCGCGTCAAGTGTTGGCTAAGTCCGTAGTAGCCACGTGAAAGCGTGGCATCGTCTGCTAATCGTCCTCGTGGAGGATTAGCAGATTGTCAGTAAATTTATTTGCTGTGCAGCGCCACCGTGTACGGACATTGTGAATATATGCACCATCATGTCGAAAAATAAGAAAATTTGCAAGCTACGCCTGTTGTCGTCCTTTATTCATCTTGGTTCTGTCAGAGTTTTGCGCTGCTTTTTCCCTTTTGTAACAGCAAACTCCTTTTCTTTCTCTGAAACACGTTCACCTTTCGACAAATCACATTACTGCTAAAAAGAGAGAGATTCCTGAGGTAAAAAAAAAACTACGCGGCACCGTTCCAAATTGGCCCGGGTTTTCCTTATCAACGGAAAAAAAGAAGCACTTTCTTTCTGTTCTGCTGCACGGCAGTGCAAAGAAAGGGTCGTTACTTGTAAAGTGCGCTTTTGTGGCGCCGCGCATATTTACAACAGTTCCATAAGTAATTACAGCCGCACCAAGGGAGCGTTAAACAGATACAATGAAGAATTCCCCACGCTGTGTGTGAGACAACCCCCTTCACGTTTGAAAAGTACATGCGAGAGCTGCTTTGAAATATCCGGAAAGCAGCACTTGCCGTGTTTCACTATCCTGTGTCGGGACCTGCCTTAAATCAAGCACTTAATTTTAACGTGTGTCACTGTGAACGAACGCATTTCTGGAAGACGTTCATTTACCTAAAATAGCTTAGAGTGCCCGTCAGTCTGGGTGCCATCATGATGTGCCGTAAATTTGAAGAGATGTTTAGCTTCCGTCACCCATTGACAGAAACAAAGACGTCGAACAATATCTGTGCAGCCCATATAAACAGATCAAAACGAAGTGCGATCATGC
Organism: Hyalomma asiaticum; assembly: GCA_013339685.2. Taxonomy (NCBI): domain Eukaryota; kingdom Metazoa; phylum Arthropoda; class Arachnida; order Ixodida; family Ixodidae; genus Hyalomma; species Hyalomma asiaticum. The sequence goes on from CM023481.1 coordinate 27,307,032, forward strand.
CATGATTTTTTTTCCAACATGCGCCACGACGAAATAATATGAAGCCTTGACGTACACAACACGGCATGTTATTCGTTTTATTGATGTGCTAAAATACATGCTCAGGAAGTTCAGAGGACTGGATGATATGGGTGACATATTTATAACTATACTAATGAGCACTAATGAGGACCTAAGCTACATTGACCTGTTGTCTTTAATGACACCAAATACCCTTCGAAGTGTTGCACGAGCTCACGATGAACTGCCTCACGCAGCGCACACAGCGAGCGAGATTCGAGTAGCGCGAGTCAGCCCGCGACGGCCAACACTCGTCGCCGCCGTCGAAACGAAAAGCGATCCAGGTACTTCAGTTCAGCACGGCTCACCGCGGCTCATTAAGCGAGAGAGAACCGCCTTCCGCTCTCGGATCTCTGAGCGAGAGAAAGCACGGCTCACATCGGTTCACTGAGCGAGAGAGAGTCCCAAAGAACCGCCGCTCATTTTTACTGAGCCGGCTCACCTCGGCTCTCTGAGCGAGAGAGAACGCACGGTTCACTGAGCGAGAGCGAACCGCCTCCCGCCCTCGGTTCACTGAGCGAGAGAGAACCGCCGTCTGCTCTCCCAAAGAACCGCCGCTCCGTTTTACTGAGCCGCGGATCACTCGCTCTTTGGAAAGAGCCGCTCAAAATATCCGGCTCACTCCTGAGCGACCCATCTCTAGGTGAAAACCAATGAAGGCATTAGGCTAAGGAGTAACAGAAGGATGATGCACCGTGTCTGATGACATGGGAGAAACCCACATGGAGCTACGAGTTCCCAAATACTGATAGTCAGGCTGGGTTGGCAGAAATAGTTCCACCACCTTATTACTGGCCAATCAGGTGCCCTCAGCAACAGCGTATATGGCCAGAGCAGGTGGACTGGTCAGGTTTTCTTTTCATCGAAGTACTGATGAACGAATTTGATGGGTGAATTGTCCATAACACCATGCACTCTTCCTTGTGTTTGTAATATACATGATACAACCTCCGACCCTTCGTGTTTTTCAGGGTAACACGAAAGTGTTTATTCGAAAAGGGGCATGTCGTGCTACGCGCTTGCACCCAGCTATCCCGCGCACATTGCAGTGCGCTGCTTCAATTGTCCACTGTCTGTATCTTTGCCCACGGAATCCACGAGGGAACAGGTAATGTCACAGGGCTTACATATCCAGCTGGTAATATTCATTAGTGCCTATTTTGCCTGCTTTCAGGAAATTGTTATCACTGGCGTGATCTTTCATCCGCAATAACCAGTTATCTTGCTTGCCGCACTACACAGAAGCACAAATAGCACAGCCTGCACCAAATCAGGCAGCGTCGACAGCGATGCTGGTGCTAACTCCGGAATACATTGCGGTGAGGAATCGGTGTAACCACCAGGCACGGAGAGCACTGTCCTCCACAAAAGATTAAATAACGGCTGCCTTAAGGAGTACTGCCACGAAAATTTTCAGTTGGCGTTTTTTTTTTGCATGAAATCAAAGGCCAAGCCCTCCAGAGCCCAGAAAACGTACTGGTAAGCGTGAGCGCGCCGTAAAAATTTATTTACAGCATGCCTTTAAAAGCTGGTTTCGGTTCCTACTGTAGCCTGACGTCACGAGACAGTATGTGCATAGTAATGAGCCTCTCGTGACGTGCTCCGCAAAAAATCGTGGCGTTTTCGACCAGTGGTCTCTCGCGCGCAGCACCTGTAGCAAGTGTGGGGTCAACGATGTACAAAATTTTGTATAGCGACTTTGCGACGACAGCAAATACTTCGGCACAGTGGAAGATGCAACGTACGCCACGCACGGTGGGTGTCGCCGTGGCTCCGGAGCCTGCGATAAGCTAAGTTGGCCTCCGAGACCTCCGCTGCATTTCAAGGGCAAAATGTCGGCACCATAGCCACCTTGTCTTCCGATTATACGCGGGCACACATGACGATAGAGGGTAGTTCGACCTCGCTCGCTTGCTTCACGGACACTCTTAACTACGGCGACTGAACGGCGAAAGCAGACGACCGCGTGTGACACGCGAGCGGCCATTTTGCATGTTTTTATACCTGACGTCATCACAACTTGCCATACTGCTGCGTGAAGTCACCAAAATTTGTACTGTAGCCTGACGTCACACTAGTGTCGATGTCAGTAGGCACGCCATGTGAAAATTGACTTTGACGTCGAATTAAAATATCTTATCAGCATTTCCTGAGCTTAACATTTGCTCAGTGTTGTCTACGCATATAGGAGAGTTGTATGGTGGAGTAAACTCAGCTTCGAAAATTGGTGTCAGTACTCCTTTAGGATTATCCATCAGTTGAGGTACACTGAGGTGCGCCTGCCCTTTCTACTGGAGGTGAATCACTTGTTGGTGAAACATCTTGCGGTAATTACGCTGTGACAAGTTGCCCCGCGGCTAAAGCTGGGACCACAGATGGCCAGAAAATGTGAATCGAAGCTACCCATGCACTTCCACAACATATGTCACCGCGCTAATCACTTGACGTGCAACACCTTTCTTCCGAACGGTAAGCTCCTTGCACACTGCCCTGACGTACACAAGATCCCCCAAACAAAAACGCATGCTCAGGACCATGTATGAAATGACACGCTTCTTTTATGTCAACTTGTACTTGTTGCTTCTCGTTGATAAAGCCAGGTTTCTACCAACATGCTTGTCGAAACTATACAATATTGTATGTTATTATACCCCCGAGGCAGAGACTTCTCGAAACGCCGAAATACCGACTGCCGAAATGCGAAAACATAGATGAGTTTCCCATATGAAATAGCACTTATAAATTCGGTGCCTCAAAGCTGGGATATAGCACAAGGGATGCTTGTCGTTGTTTGGGTCTTTATTCAACAAATACAATAGACTCTTTTCATAAATACGGCACCTGGTGGTGGGCTTTTCGTCAGTTTCGCTTTGCAAGGCATTTTGCGGCATTTTGGGTTCGCGAGCGGCCATCATGAAGGCTTCGCTGCAGAGCGGGGGCATGGCGCGAGTGTGTTGGCAGCTGTTTCCCGTGGGATCCGCCGAAATCTCATCGTCTGTATTTGCGAACGTGCTTTTCGTGCAATGTGTTCGTGCCTCCCAATTAAGCGCTTCTCCTCTACAGTGAATGGTATTTTGTGCCCATTAACGTGATGGTCGGGCAGAGTAGCTCGGTCGCAGGACGATGATAAACCTGCAAGTGTGTTTCGTCAACGTCTGCGGCAGCGTGCATCACCGGGACGATAATAAGGGCTCGCCGCATTTTGGCGACATTTGCGTCGCGACATCAACTTTTCGTGCTTCCTAGAAACAAGAAAGGTGAGTCGCTACCGTTCTGTGCGTGCACATAAACATGCTGCCGGTGCTATGCATACGCGGCGACGTTCGTGTTCGCACCGTTTACGGATGCTTTTTTTTTCTCCTGCAGGGAGAACCGAGGAGGCACCATCCTGTTTCAAGGGTCATCGTTCGCTGCCGCAGCAGGAAAGAAGTGTTTTTGAATAAAGTTCATGGTTTGGTTGTTTTTGTTACTCATTTCCCGGGCCCCTCCAAACGGCATAAATCACTGTCCGCCTAGCTGGCAAAAAGCTCATACAACGTGACCGAAGGTAAAAAAGAAAAATCGATGTGAGAATTAAGATGCCGAATAAGGCTTGGCTTAACCTTAGTGACGAACTCTGCAAGGGCATTTGCCGAAAATGTCGGCGTAATCGCTTTCCTGACACGATTGTCGACCTTAATTGTATGCACCGATAAATTCCGTGCTGTTATTCATGATACTGTTCATGGCTGCGGTCACCGCGTAAAAAATGCACGCACCGTTATTATTTTTTTTTCTGCGTCTGATATTTGCAGTCGTCCTTGGCTCAGGCAGCCCTGGTGAACTTTCAGGCTCGCGCGCGCATCGCAGTCCACCGCATGGTGGGAAAAAACAAGAAACCTTAGCTTAATTGTCGCAATGAAACTTTCCTATGTGCAGCGCGTTTACGAATGAGAGCCCATCAGCGCCTGTTCTTAGGTTTTTATAACTCGGAGACGTACCAGGCTAGGCTTTCGTTCATTCTTGTCCGTAAGAAAAAGCCGTCGGCCAACCTCAGAGGTAATGAAAAACATTGTGACGTGCAGAAAGCTTCAGACATTCCGCCCGTTATAATAATAAATAAGACAAGAATCGGTTCACATAATCTGGGCTAGAAGAGATCCGCTTGAAGTGCCACACCACTTTGAGTGACAGCGGTCGTCTGTGGACATAAACTTCGCCATTAATCTAAGATTGTAGCCAAACGAATCAGTTTACATATCGTCAATCACAAAGTTATCTTCACGGCCATTACACTATACTGAAAGGGAATACGCGCATCTTTTTCTAACCACGTGTGGTGCGCCACAGCTCCTCTGGTTTCCAATTACACTTATAACCTTTTCACTGTTCTCGTCACGGCATCCTCAACGCTAGCACGTCGGAATGTAGCCCGTTTGGATTATTGTACAACGGGCTCGAACAATAAGGCACCCCAAGAACAAGCAGGAGCAATTCAGTATATCCAGCGGTGCTGAAATGTCACGCACTCGCGCGTCGACATTCGCCGAGGCTCGCGTCGTCTGCCAGGGTTCCCTCATCATAGCAGCGGGTTGTAGTTCGCGCGTTTGGCGCTAGAGGCGCCCTTTTACGAAAAGGGTCTATTATACGACCTTCACTATTATTTCGACGATTACCACGGCAAAATCATGCCCACAATGATAAACAATCATTTTCAAATTTTATGCCACTTTCATAAACATGCTCCCGCCAAAATCGTGTAACGCAATGTCACGTCGTATTGCACGATGCCTGACGAATTACGGCTAGCTTAAAGGGACCGATAATTGACCAGTACCTACGATTAGATTCTGGCGGGAATGAAAAAACCATGAATTAGGGTGACATATTCAAGCATATTTAATGGGGTTTGAGTGGAATTTGTATTTTTAAATTGAGTTTGAAAATCACAAAAAAACGGGTATGTCGCGCAGCGTAGCCGTAGAGACTTCGTACTGCTATATGGAGTCTTCGGTTTGGTGTGCGTAGTCAGATGCTTTTATACGCACCATAATTAGTGCTCAGAGTTAGAGCAAGCATATTATTAAGCATTCCCGCTCTCTTCTTCTGTGCTGCCCACGAGGTACGAAACAAATAAGTTGACACTGCATGAGAAGCGGCGCTGCCTTCGCGGCGCAACCGTGGAACGGTCTCTGGAGGCTGCGACGCATGTGCGCGCCGTTTTTCTCTCGTGTCTGCGAAACCGGTGCCGGAGTGTACAGCCCGAATTCGCGAGTGAGATCACAAGTCATAGCAACATTGATTTCTTTACATTTAGGGCTTCACTAGTTTCCTTTTCCCATTGCGGCCTTATAATCGCTATCGGCCTCACCTCCCACTGTTTGCAACTCCGTGGCCTGTAAGGACTCCATAGTCGCCGCAGATGAAAAATTCGGATTTTATATGTATCGCGGCGTTTTCGGCGTTACTACTCGGTGATTAGGCACTCTGACCGGATAAGTTTTCAGTTGCACTGATAAAAGCAGGTACCACAAAAATTGGTTGTCGGTCCCTTTAAACAGATTCGCTGTTAAAAGGGGCGTAGCTATCTAAAAGGTTCAGTTTCGGGAATATACTAAGCTGTCTTAATTACCACACATTTGCACTGCCTTCATATTCATCCTAGGTGAGTTCTGTTTTCCTTTACATTCTGACATCTTCTTTCTTTATTTTTACTCATTACATAGGTCACCTCACGCCAACTGTGAAGGAGCATCATCATCATCATCATCATCACCTCAAGATAGTATCTAATAGCGCAAGCTTACATTATGCCTATTCCCCATAGTGGATACGGGCCATCTGGGTTTGGTTCAAAACATTCCATCACGAGCTATCACGCGCAGCCACGCGCGTTGGTTTCGAACGGCTGCTCGAGAGCCAGATCGCTGGTGACCACCAGAGCTAGCGGACGCGCGCCAGGACCGGCTCTTCGCATTCCGGCCCGAGGCTCGGCTCCTGTAGCACCCTCCCCGGAGGACTGCGGCGCGGTCGGGCGCACCGGCGGGATCATGGACCCGGAGCACTTAAATTCTGACCAGGAGGCGTCCCCGTCGAAGAGCAAGCGATTGAAGCACCCGATCAGTGATGGCAATGGCACAGGGCCTGCACGCGAGGCACCCGGTCGCAAGCGCACGCGCCGGGCATCCATCGAAGACGCCGGCAAGCTGAAGAAAAGAGCAAAGCCCGCGAAGCTGACGCTGACCGTCGCCGCGGCCTGCTGCAAGACGACAAAGAGACCCGTTGTCAGCAGCGTCGATGCACCAGCCAGCAAGAGCCTCGCAACCAAGCTCCCGACAGAGAATCCGAACAAAAGACCTAGGCGGTCGACGCCGGACTGCGCAGTCTCGACTACCAGCGAGAGTCCGAAGCTTCGAGGCCATTCGCAAAGCCACCATCATCAAGGCAAGAGAGATGGGTTCGATCTGGATTCTCGTCGCAATCTCTGCGCGCAGCTACAATCGGCCCGCCCATCTCGTGGAGACCGCAAGCGCACGATGAGCAGGACGTCGGCTGGCAGTAATCCGGAGGAGACAAGCCCCAAACATCGTCGATCAAGAAGTTGCTCTCCGGCGACGACCACGCACACCAGACGCAAGGTGAAGCGGCAACAACGCGCAGCTCAGCACGCGATGGCCGCCGCGAAAGGCGGCACGTTCAGGAAACTCGCCGTCCGTCAATCGACTTCGGGCTATGGTGAGCCGGAGCAAAAGATCTGCCGCACCAACTCGCGCAAGGCCACAAACAACCCACCGTCCACGTCTCGCCATCGCGGTAGGTCGGGGAGGGTTCGCAAAAGTCGCCCAGTTTCTTCTCCCGTTACCGTACGAGACCGACCGTGCTGCTGTCGGCTGAGACGCGTCTTGTGCCGAAGGGAATAATTCCGGTCAGCGAAGGTCACGCCCAACAAGGCTTGCAAGTTTGGACGTGAACTCCTACGAGTGACCATGCCCGAGGCCTATGGGCAAATAAAATTTTCTACTTTTACTGGCTTTTATTCTTTAGCTAGTTTGTTCAAAACATATAACAGGAAAGGTGCATTGTCCGCTGTGTTCGCAGAGAGCATTGCGGGGCACTTTTCTTGCGCCAGTATTTGAGCGCACGCTTCTTTTTCGCTCGATCCCAACTGGCCCTCAACCCACTACTAAATCAAGGTAAGCCAAATGCACAACGTTTACGCGCGCACATTTTTTTTTCTTGTGCTCAAACTAGCCACTCTCGCCTGCACCGCATGCACGACATGATGGTTGCGGCACTCAAACAAAAAAAACTGATAAACGGAAGCCAAACGTGTGTGGAACCTCATTCAGAAACACAAAGCCACAATCAATAGTTGAGAAAGCCATTACTGAACCGTCGGGGATTGACCCAGTGAAAACCACCGAGGCCACACATTTCAACTTTGCTTACTCACCATCTGCAGTGCGGAGTGCATGGATGAATGCATGGAAAATGTCCAATATGTCGCGCTAGTTGTCTAGCTCGAAGCGGGCTCCTCCAACATTGGGACAGAAACGCATAGCCTTCCACTTCGCGGGCCCGTTGAACTGCGCATAGCTGCTCTTCTAATGTGAGACTGCGTAGAGCTGCGTCCCACCGCTCTTCAGTGTTTTCCTTGTCGCTGTGTAACGCGGAGCAGCGCCAGAGGATGTAATTGAGGTCTATGGGAGCGTTCTATTTATCGCATGTTGTAGCAGTAGAGAACTCTGGATATATCTCGCTGAATAATAGCTGGTCTGGGTAGGTTCTTGTTTGTAAGAGCCTTAGCGTAATGACCTGAGCTCTGTTTAGGTTACTGTGCAAAGGGCAGGAAGACCGTGCGTCGTAAGTAGACGTGTTTGGTTAGCTCGTTGTATGTCAGGAGGTGGTCCTCGCAATCCGGAACCTCAGCATCATACTGCCTTGTAACTGCACGATTGGCGAGCCCTCGAGTAGCATTGTAGGCAGATTCGTTAAGACTAGTGGGAGTACCTTTGATTTCTCCTATATGAGCAGGAAGCCCGACGATCGTGTGGGGTTTGGCGACCTTTCTGTCGAGAATTTCCAGAGTCTGCCTAGAGCTGACGCCTTTGACAAATGCTCGGATGGCTGCACTAGGATGGCTGCGGATCGTAAATCTCTTGGGTCTAAAAGTGCCACAGCGATGGCTACTTGTTCTGAAATTTCTGGTTGTGTCATGTACGTGGAAGCCAAGTTGACTTTTGGGTATGAAAGCGGCGTCGGCGAATGAGCAGTATTCAACCTGACTTTAAGCTTCCTCCAGTAAAGCGTTGGCTCTGGCTCGCCTTCAGCCCACATTATAAATGAACATTTCGCGGTACAGGCATCACTGTGATATTTTCCTGCAGGTCTTTAGGAATTTATCTGCGATTATTGTCTATTGCCGTAATGTGTACACCAATCCTCTTGAGGATGCTTCTTCCTGATCGCGTGGTGGTGAACAATGTACTGAGCTCTTTCTTGTGCTGCGGCAATTTCCTCCAGTGTATTGTGCATCCCTAGTTGCAAATCTTTCATTTTCCATGTACATGGGGAGCCCAAGAGCTAACTTGAATACTTTTCTTAACAATGCTGCCACCGATCGTGAGTTGTGAGACACGGGACGCAATAGCCAGAAATAATTCCACGAACCAACATGTCAGTTCCTCGAAAGAGATCCCACAAAAGCTTTGACAATTAGATTTTGTCCCCTTCGGCGCACTAGCAAAACGCCAGCAGTGGTTCAAAGACCAAGTCAGAGCCAAGGGTGATCACACAAAACAAATATATTCTCATCAAACAGGCAGTTACATAAAAACTTGCACAAAATCGGCTCTTTCCAATACAAACACAGATGGTTTACAACATTGCATCAAACCAACACCAAACGTACAAGCTCATGCACCTGCAACAAAGAATAAAACACCAAAAGAGTCCTATTCACCAGTCACTCAAGGTGCCTTCTCAACCTGAAGCTTGCAGGCATGGCTCGTCAGCTGGCTCGCGCAGTAGCGTCGATTAACGTCTTCTTGCTTCTTTTCGCTGAGCTACATATGACTGCTACTCACAGCCCATGGTCGACTCTTTATATTGCCTTGGAAAGCCATTCTCGAAGTTTCGGTGCGGCACCCTGATCCAAGCAAGCGCAAGGTTGATCGAACCTTCTTGCCCTTTCTTGATCCTTCGCTGCTTGGACGGCGCCTCTTTCTCCCTCTCAAGGCATGAGGAGCATCGGTACGCACTGTCTGCCTCCTCTCTTCCCTCCGTCTGACTCGCGCACTCGCTCGCCGCGATAAAATGAGTCACTGACGCGTTCTACAAAATTCTCCCTCCTTCGAGGTTCAGCCAGCTGCGGCATGACTGGGCGCCTCTTCCGCGCGTGCCGCTTTTTTTTCTTGTTTTTTCGACTTTCCCTTTAGCTTGACGCCGAGTTTTTCAGCGAAATGGGCACTATTTTGTGATAAATGCAATGAGCTGATCTCTTTCAGATCTGTGTCACTCGTGCATCGCTGCTACGTAGGCGAAGTGGCAGAGTGCAAGGGCGTAAACTGGTCTGACGACGTTGTCTCTTCCTGGCCCATGTCATCGGTTACTCTTTTATGAGCCTGATTGCGTTGTCAACTTTCTTTGCGATACATAGAATTGCTTGATTGTTGGACCCATTGGCTTCTATCACCAAGTTCATGGGCAGGGAATTTTTGTTCTTTGAAAGCGGAGCTCTTTATGCCGAGCCTATCTCTCTGGTCTAGACAAAAACGATCATCACCCTCATCATGAAATATGCAAAATTGTGAGCGTGCACTCATTTCATGAAATGCACAATATTTTCGTGCACACTTCTCTCTTGTCTTGCACGCATGCTCTCAGCCCACTACAACATAAAGGCAGACGCATTTTATAGCATAGCATCCATTGGTCCAGTGCTGGCCGCAAGATCGAAGAGTCGGCACCTAGCAGGCAACAGACGAAGCTCACAAGTGAGAATGGCTTCTTGCATCGCCAGCTAGCCACTGCGTGTTTATATGCACATGTACATAATGCGTATCCTCCAGGACACTGGCATAGCCAGATATATTCTTCAGGAGGTGCCATACGATGCAGTGTGCACATATTGTCATGTGGTCATGACAACGAAGGACGCAGCAGAACTCAAGGCGTCGGCAGAAGAACTGTTTACTAGGCGAAACTGTGCCCAGCTAAACAAATTCACTGCAAGGTGTTACCGGCGAGAAAAGTCATTGGTCGACGATAAAGACTGACTATTGGTGAAATGCGTCAGCTTTTACATGTTCATCACAGTGCGTTCTGGCATTGATTCGTCAATACAGTGTGAGCATATGCCGTAAAGAAGTCACACGTACACTCCCCATCATTACGTTCATGTAGCAGGGTTGTTCAAAGGCATGCATGCCTAAAGAATGCCTGACGCAACAATGAAGAACTTCAGTCAACACATCACAGTTAACTTGATGCCCTTAAATGTGACTGATCGATAACATGACAAAAAAATAAGCTTTACTAGTGATCTTTTATTCAGAATTTCCGCACTGAGGTGCCCGAAACAGTGCTATATTCTGCCTACCTAACAAGAAAAGCAGACTATGCAGACAAAAGAGCCACAGGCAAGAGCAGCAGTGTAATATAACAGCAACAGCATCATAGCTTGCTTATGTAGCTAAGAATGCAAGTGTCTGCACATCAAAGAAAATTCATACACACACATTCACAAGCCAATAACATCTTCAAACACTGGTTCACAAAATTACCGAAAGCTAAATAGCCAGGTGCAGTTGTGTTGCTCCACAAGGATGCTGAGAAGAGCTTGCTGGCTGGCGGCTTTCTCAAAGCACCTAGACAACTTCAATATGCTTCTGCCGTGGCAGCTTCTGTGGCACATTCTCTTGGACCTGACAATATAAACAGATATCTTCACTTTCTAGTACAGGAATAATTATTAATTTGTAGTTCAACTGAACTAAAACAACATGAACATTGCATTAAAACTTATTTCTTGCTCAAACAAGAAAGCACATAGCAGCAACTCTGAGCTCAGTCAGAAGCGGCCATGTCAAGTTAGAGATGGGCAAAACCGCTCACTGTAGTGAGCATCTCCGAGCAGCTCCGCTCACAGAAAGGAATCAATTCAGTGGAGCGGCTCACTGATTGCTCTTAAAAACAGTGCTAATGGCTCAGTGATTCACTCAAATCTCTTGCCTGTCTTATGCATTGTCTAGTCACATGGCATTGACAAAAACGATAAATGCCTTTGCATAGTAGTTACGTAGCCTGGCACTGGTTTAATAATATCAAATTGCAAAAGCAGTATGTTAATTTTAATTAAACAGTTTTAATACAGAGAAAAATATCCATCTTATACTACACCAATGAGAATTTGAGGATGTTTCCAGGAAAACACTGTTAATGGTCCTTACAAAGAATTGTTTCAAGATATGGTTGCTTGGGTCAGAACAGGAATGCTACAATGTAAGCTTGCTTTAATTACATACACAGTCACTTAGAGCCGTTGCCGACACATCAACACAGTTCTTCTTCAACAGCAATTAGGAAAACTGCATATTTCACCCTAATCTTTTTTCCTCACAGGTTATGAATACCACATGTGAAACATTCCAACTCTATGGCACATTTCTATGTAAATTCATATAGGTGTTTATTCAAACAATGAACAAACACGATTGTATTTTGTTATAACAACAACAAATGAAAAAACTTTTGCTTTAAAATTGCAACACGCACCCATCTCTGTGCATGCAAAATAGAAACGGTCTTCACTTAGAAATACTAATAGCTGCTGATGTTTTTCAAACCAAAATAATACAGGATAAAGCGCAACCAAAATCATGATTATGAGGCACGCCGTATCAGAGGGCACTGTAATTTTGACCACCTGGAGTTTTTTTTCATGTATACTGACATTGTACACTACACAGGTCCTTCACATAAAGAAGCAGCAAGCATACCTATCAGGATCTGTGGTTATGAGCAGACACCTAGCCGAAGCTAGCAAGTCTAAAGCAAACACTAAATCAATGAACCCAATTGAAGTAGTGAGCCCGGCTCTCTCTAACCAAATGGCCAGCTCAAGGAATACGGTGAACCGTTCATGGCGAGCCACCGAGTGACAGCCAAAGTTCACCTCGTGGCACAAGCAAGGGAGTGCATCTAGCCACACTAGGACGAAAAATATAAGGTCCCTGTTTTGAAAAATATATAGTACAGTCGAACACGGATATATCGAACTCGCCAAAAAACGTGTATTAGTTCAATATATGGCATAATTCAATATAGGCCTGCTATAGGATCTGACGACTTAAAGGCACATACCCTAAAAGCACTTTATTATAATATAGTGACTTACTTGCAGGCTCTATTTTGGCACAAAATAGCCCTGGATTTTTCGCAGGGGTGGGTTCACCCATGCACATCCGGTCTAAACCATATTTCCTAGGATGGTACCGGCAGTTTTCCCCGGCCCCGTGAGGAAAAGCCAACTTGCGGGGCACATTTGAGGCACACGGAGATCGATATATCGGTTGTCGTTGCTATTTTCGTTCGATTTAACCGTAAGTTCTGCAATACATTCTCAATGTAAATCTGCCGTGTTTAGAGATTGTTCGATATACGGAAGAATTTGATATAAGCGAGTTCGATATGGCCGGTCTCGACTGTACCTCACTCTCCCATCAGGGTAACGTGGGTAGCTCATACTGGCTCAGGAGCGAATCAGACCTGCTGAGTCGATTCCGCAAGCCGCTCTTGCTTCTTTCACTCAGGAGGCCTCCGAATGCACTGCTCATTCAGGTGAAGAATATGGCGAGTCGCTCACTGCTCACTGCTGAGCAGTGAGCAGTTAATCACTACTCTGTGGCTGGTCTGGCCAGTCCAATGGATCTGCGACTTTGAAGAGCCGGCTCCCCTTCGTTAGAGGTGCTGTGCATGGCCTCCGACACAAGGTGGATACATGGTACACAAGCGTAGGGTTACGAATTACATAGGCCATATTAATTAGAGCCCTAATTACACAGTCCAAAGCCCATAGCTTGGCTTCCACAAAAGTTAGGAGGCTGATGTTCGGGCTGTCGGCACATTTCCAATAGTTGACAGCACAGTGTACAGCACCTTTCACCTGAGTTTAGGGTGATGTAAGTCCTGACGTCACTTCGTGGTAAGTGAAGTCTCCCCGTCCCCCCAAACCCTGTGGCACTCGCATGGGGCACGCGACCGGTGCTCATGCGCCGCCGTGCCGGCTACATGGTTACATTTCCACCAGGTCATGTGTAAATTGAGCCTGTCAATTGCTGCTCTGGATGTGGAAGGAAAAGGATGCACACACTCTTGGCTCCGTGATCGCAGAAGTCGACAATGCAGAATGAGCAGGTAAAGGAATGCGTGTGTGCTGATGAAGCTATGCAAGTTGGGGGCTAATGCCATAAAGACACCTAAGTGGACTATTAAGGTCGCCTAAAGATTTTGCGATGCAGTTTGCTATGCAAACGATGCTGTACCATTTCAGTAGGTGCCTATCTTCATCCCTGAAGGAAACGCTGCTCAGTTTTATTGAATCACGAGGCGCTCCCTCAGCAGCTCAAAAGTATCGATTCAGTCCAGAGCTACCCACCTCTATGTCAAATACTGTAATGTTTTCATGCTAGCCCCAGAATCTATGCAAAACACATGCTAAGTCTAAATGACACCACATGGTCAGACATTAATGCATGAAACAAAGAAAGAATGACAAGTAGAACAGGTTTAACAAGCGATAAGTTGAGAGTACTTTTTGGACTACTAATTTAGTCATTGACAAAAGATGATGTAGGCCTTAATTTAAGTGTGCAAGCCAAAATCATGCCAATATTACGCACAATGACAGATGCAGGAACGAAAGAAGGCATTTTAATTTTATTTAGGCAACCAAGATTATTTGTATTTCAATAGCCCATGACTGCACATACTAACCAAAGCTTCTCACGCAGGTTGAGGGTTCAAGCAGCTGGTCACTTTTACCCTCACCCCCTCCATCAACACTGCATTGGTGGAAATTGCTGTTGTTGTTGTTGTTGTTGTTGTTGTTGTTGTTGTGTAATGCACATGTGCCGTTTAATCTAGTGATCCTGGCAAAATGATGGACATGCAAACGAGACCCACTGCCATTGCAGTGGCTACTTCACCCAGGTCCTACAAGGTGAAATCCGATGAAGGCATTAGGCTAAGGTGTAATAGAAAGATGATGCACCGTCTCTGATGACATGGGGGAAAACCATATGGAGCTAAGAGTTCCCAGATACTGATGATCAGGCTGAATTGGCAGCAATAGTTCCCCCACCATATTCTGGCCAATCGGGTGCCCTCGGCAACAGGGTACGTGGCTAGAACTGGTAGACTAGTCAGGTTTTCCATTCTTTAAGGTACTGATGAATGAATTTGATGGTGAATCATTCATTAAACCACGCATTCTTCCTTGTGTTCGTAATATGCGTGATGGAACCTTTCGTGTTCCTCAGGGTAACACGAAATTGTCTATTCAAAAAGGGGGGATGTGTTAAGTGCTTGCATGCAGCTACCGTGCATTAGTAGCAGTGTGCTGTTTCATTGTCCACTGTCTTTATCTGTGCTCACGAAATCCACGGGGGAATAAGTAATGTCATGGGGCTTACATATCCAGCTGAAAATAAACACTGGGACCTTTTTTGGCTGCTTTCAAGAAGTAGTTATCACTGACGTGATCTTTCATCCGTTATAGCCAGGTCGCTTGCTAGCCACTGCACGCAGAAGCACAAACAGCACAGTCTACACCAGATCAGGCAGCACCGACAGCAATGCTGGGGCTCATTCTGGAATACAGTCATCAACCGATTTTTCTGAAGTGCCTGAATATATGGACTCTGCCATGGCGCCATCACAAGCTCCACAAGGTCAGTGTATAACACAGAACAAAATTTCAGACGTATGAAACCCTTCTCATTCAATTTTCTGGACTTTTTCTATTGATCGTCAGTCAAAAGGTACGAAAAACCCAAACATGGTGGCCATTTTTTTTCCTGCAGCCTCGAACCCATGGCATTGCAAGTGCATTCTCAAGTACAGCAAGTACAGTAGCCTAGATAGCAGACACTGCTTACTGCTGGTGTCGGCCCCGTCAAGCCTCATAAAGGAAGGAATTCGGTCGTCACTCACCCCCATGCTTGCCCCAGAGACGTTTAGCCACATCAACCCCTTCAACATCCGATCATCGCTTCATCACCAGCTGTTACCGATGGCACAGACACCGCCTTCCTCATCCACCTCGTCGACAAAAACTTCGAAGTGAGGAAGCTACAGCCGAGTGGCAATGGAAAAGAAGGCCATAATCAAAAGAAGAGGCGTGCAGGACACAGACACAAGGAGAGCAGTGAACACCACGAACGCAGACTAACAACTGATGCACAGCACAGAGGTGAAAAAGAAGGAAGACACACAGCTTATCTGCGCATGCTCGGAATGGTAGCGCCACCTGTCAAACGGTTACACGTGCCGGTCTTCGCGATAGACAACTCCTAAGGCATTCTATCTCCTCTCTGTTTAAGCTAATCGACGGCTGACTCACACATGCGCTTCCACTAATACTGATATGCCAGGCCTCAACCAATAAACGCGTATCTTCGTTCTTATGCCTGTACAGGATCTCGGTTTTGTCTAACTCGGGCATGCAGCTACAGACCTGGCAGTGCAAGGATAGATTGGACGGTGTCCCACCTGATAACGACCTTCTGTGTTCAATTAATCTTTGATTAATACAACGCGCAGTTTGCCCTACATAAAAACGTCCGCAGCTAAAATGAATAAACCACACCCATGCGACAGTCGGTGAAATTGTTTTTGGCTAAGTGCTTAACCGGACAGATATCCGTTCGCTTCTTACCTTCCATCTGCTCATTTCTTCTATGCACGGCAGCACAAACCCTTCTTAACTTATTGGGAGCCGTAAACACAACATTAACCCCATATTTACTTCCCACTTTCTTAAGCCTGTGCGAAACTGCGTGGATATACGGAATACTCACGACCTTTTTCTTGTTAATGTTACTCTCTGCTACAGCTTTCGTTCCGGTCAAAATCGACTTCTTAAGATGCTCAGCTACTGTCGCTATGGCTAGTCTAGGGTAACCTGCATCTAAGAGGCGCTCCACCTGCGCATTAAAGCTAATGGTCAAACGGTGCACGCACGACTTTGATAGGGCTGACTTTAAACAGGACAAGGCTATTCCGTTTTTTACTACTTTCGAATGCTTGGAGTCAAAGTTTAACAACGGCTTAGATGCTCTAGGGGAATACTGCCAACACACGTGATTCTGCTCAAATGACAACGAGATATCTAAAAATTGCATTACGTTGCTCCCCGGTAGTTCTTTCGTAAACCTTAGACCATCTCCATTAAGTTTAAATTGATCGCTTACATAGGTGACGACGGATTCAAAATCATCCTTACTACAAAGTACCAAGTAATCGTCCGCATACCGAAATACCCTGATGATGCGGTCCCCTGACGCCTCTTTTAAACGGCAGTCAAACTTGCTCAAATATAGATCACTTAGAATAGGGGCTACCTTTGAACCTATACAAATCCCTGATTTCTGCACAAACACGCCTCCCCTGTATCCAACTAACGTTGACGTTAAGTACATGGAAAGAATTTCTAGAAAGGTACCTGTGGAAACTCCGCATCTATCTATGAAACCGGACTCTTGGCCTTGTTCTTGAATACATTCTTTCACGCAATTTAATAAACCTTCATGCGGCAACGAGTAATACAAATCTTCAACATCCATGCTAAACGCTGTGCAGTTGCCAGGATTTTCCTCTGTTAACAACTGAACTAGAGCCTGATTATGGACTGTTACCAACTCGCTTAACTTTCTGTCCTTTTGAAAAGAAGGCCACTGTTATCAGGGAAGTGCAAAGTGGCCAGTCGCAAGCGGACGTCACCAAGGAGTTTGAAATCTCAAAGCAGACAATCTCAGACTACCTAAAAGACAAGGTGAGGATTCTAGAAGCCACAGAGAAGTCAACACAATCCCGACAGAACAATGTAAGCCAAGGTGCCCATCCAAAACTTGAGAAATCTATTCTCATGTGGCTGAAAGTCATGATTGCCAAATAGGTGCCAGTGTCTGGTGATGTTTTGAAGAAAAAGGCAGAAACCTTAGCGCTTCAGATGAATATTCATGGCTGCAATTTAGTGATAGCTGGGTCCGAAATTTTAAGGCAGAAATGACTTGAGCTTGAAAAAAATGTGTGCTGAGAGTTCCCACGGTCAATGAGTCAGCTGTTGAAAGTTATTGCTGTGGTCGGAGCTCCAGCAGTTTGCACCTGAAGATACGTTTAAGTGTGACAAAACCGAGCTGTTTTATAGGTTGCTACCGGAAAAAACCCTTGCTTTCGCTGGGAATCCTTGCCACGGTGGCAAAAACAGCAAGGAGCATCTCACAGTCCTCGTCGACAGCAACATGCTCGGTACCGAAAAGGTTCCGATTCTTGTTACTAGAAAATCAAGGAACCCAAGATGTTTCAAGGGAGCACAAGTTCCAGTGCTTTACGAAGCAAACAAGAAGGCATGGATTACGCAGTCTTTTCGGAGAATATATCCAAAAGCTGGACAGGCAGTTTGAGCACCAAGGATACAAAGTTGTAATGCTGGCGGACAACTGCACTGCACATGGCCATGTCAAGTGTCTCAAAGCCATGCGACTCGAATTCTTGCCACCAAACACGACGTCACTACTACAGCCCATGGACCAGGGAATTATCCGGACACTCAAGCAGCTGTATCATATACGCATGCTTTGTCGCATGGTGCTATGCGTGGACAGTGGCAAAAGCTACAATGTTGACTTGTCCACACTCGGCATGCTTTCAGACGCATGGGAAGCGGTGAACAAGAACACAATACGGAATTGCTTCTGCCACATGGGTTTCGCAATCAGAGATGAGGTGCATCATCTGAGGATAACAACCCTAGTGAACCTGATCAACCCACTTTGTCTGCTGACCTGATTGAACATTTGCACGTTGCAGGCGCTGTTCCCATGGAAGTCACACTGGAGCAGTTCACTAATGCCGAAAACTGGATCGCCAGGTGTTGGAAGATGATAACTCAGGCTCCCACAATGAGAACCCAGTCAGGAGCCAATGAGTAGCCTGTGCTGCCAAATACTTCCGCATTGATACAAGCCTTTGTGGTGTTGTCTGCCGTTTATAGCAAGAACGTCACCCTCGCTGGCATGCAAGCTGGTCTGTTGGTACGACAACGTAGTGCCCTGCAGAAGCATATTGACGAGTTTTTCAAGCAGCTCAGTAAATAAAGTGACTTTTTTCGTGAATTCATTTTCTTCAGACTGCCCGATTTTTCAGACGCTATTTTGGCCTTTTAGGGTCCGAAAAATTGGTCAGCGACTGCACATGGCAGTAAGAACCCAGTGCAATCACAGACACGGACTGTACTGTCCTCCGCAACGGGTCAAGTAACGGCTGCCTCAGGATTATCCATCAGTAGTGGTACACCAAAGTCTGTGTGCCCTTTCTACTGGAGGTGAATCACTTGTTGCTGAAACATCTCGCCATAATTCTATAGTGCGAAGTCCCCCTGAGGTTAAAGATGGGACCACAGATGGTCTGCTATGAGAGAACTTTTGCAGCCCAGAGACATCCCAGACATACTGTAGTTGTACAAAGCACCACATGATACCGCCGCTATCTACACTATGGCTATATTTAGCTCCCAATTACCTGTTGTCGTGCATCTCCGTGTCTGTTGATGTGTTTTTGTGCTACATTATGATGTTAGGGGAACTCCAACTGGCCCAACAGCAACTGGTTCTGCAGATTATGTCGAGGTTTTTAACAGTAAAAAATTCAGGACACCTTAAATAAGGAACACAGTACACATCAACACCACCAAGACGGTACTTTGTCGACTAATGCATAGGACACTGTACACATGGTATCCTCAAAATCATGTACAAGTCCGTAAAACATACTGTAGGAGTCTACGGTTATTCATCCATTCAAGTACGTGAAAAGGAGTGCATAAAGTCACAATTTTTTTCCTAGGCAAGATTGCTTGTTCGTTATTGCTCC
Source organism: Hyalomma asiaticum (assembly GCA_013339685.2). NCBI lineage: Eukaryota > Metazoa > Arthropoda > Arachnida > Ixodida > Ixodidae > Hyalomma > Hyalomma asiaticum. The sequence continues at coordinate 27,326,223 of CM023481.1, forward strand.
AAACACAACTTTGCAAGTGTTTTGGAACCAAAGAAGTCATGTTTAAGCCCAATACATGGTGCAGTGCATATTTCAATGCAGGCTGCAAGAAATGCATAAATAACCATGAATGCCAATGGCAAAGAACGTTTGCACCAACGTCAAAGTGCATGCACCTTCAGATGAAGCTTGAAATGTGATGTCGCATTATATGCACCACTGATAACAGACTACTCACCTAGATTTAATGTTGTCTCTATCAGAAGAAGCAGCAGAAAAGTATGTGCAGTCCAATATAACATGGGGACTGGCATTATCCTTGTTGAGTTCCATAAGAGAAGCCTTCAGTAGACAACTTCCAGATGTTGAAGATGAACTCACCGATCACCTGCATTAGTACAGTGAACCAGAATACATAGTATTAGTAAACTTCAATCACACTATTGTTTTCTTGTGTTGTAATCAAGAGGCACTACTTCCTTTTGGCAGCTAAGCAAACAAGACACAGCACAACGCTCGATCTCCTCATCTCCTCACTGCCCACGTGTTCCGCGCCTTCGCAGCTCACTCATTCACTTCAAAAAGGGCACATAGTCTATTGACAGCATTATCATATTGGTGGCAGCGGTATCAGCTTGAGAAACTGAGTCCAGCCAGCAGACATAGTTTCGTGCAGTGATGCTGCAAGAACGGTATCTTGTACCTTAGACACACAATACATTTTTGTCCTTATATCAGAACTACAAATACTAATACAAGTCTTGTCAGAAATGTTCACAAAAATTATGAGATCCTTAAACTTGACCTTAAGAGTTGAAAGTGATATTGATGCCTGATCCCATTCTCACCGTGCTCTCTTCCGCTTGCCATTCTCTTCAGTCACCTAGCCATGTAATTGTCACGACACCACTTGGCAGAAAGTGTGAGTTACTTGCATTACTGCGTGGCCTCTCTCGTCGTCTTGCACCATTTGGCATAGATGCACCATCAAACCTCGCCAATGAACATGGCACCATTATAATTGAGACTTGAGCTAGTTTGTAATGGTTCATTTTGAGGTGGATGAAGCGCCACAGGAAACACGGACAAAGAGGAAGATGCACCTGTCCTGCACATCTCCTTTGTCCATGTTTCACGCTGCACCCACCTCAAGATGAAGAAGGCAGCACACTACATGTGGGGTGGCCGAGTGTAGCGCATCATGCTAAGGAGCAAGGGATGCCAGGTTCGATTCCCCAGTCACCAAAGGTTTTATCTTATTTCTTTATTTGCATCCACCTCGAATTTTCACTTACGGACAACACTGATTTTTTGCTCACAACCAACCACACCGACACCACAATTTCTGCGAAATGAGCTGTTTAAAGCTATCACATTAAAATATTTGACACCCAAAGAGTGTCTAGAAACTATCTAAGATACACGTACCTTTGATATTACCCGGCAAGTCACTACTTCCAGACTTGTCACTACGACATACTTTAGCTGGTAATTGTTCGCGCCAAGAGCCATGGCCTAAACACAGCACACTATATTCATGCTGCACCAAGAGTACACATTAGTTTATCCTCTCCCAGGACTCCTAACAATGGCTGGTGGTCAGCAGAGTATAAGGTGCCTAGCATATAAATAACAATGAAATTCCTTTAGCCTACAGACCAGAGCTAAAGTTTCTACTCACCAGGTACTTCTTTTCTGCTGCTGCTAGTGTGTGAAAGGCAAAAGCTATGGGGAACTCGTTTCCACCTTTTGTCGCATGAAATATAATGGCTCATAATACACAGAACAGGTATGCAAAACACACACACACTTAAATGTTCACTTAATAAATATAAATGTTCACTTAATAAATATGTGCAAAGAACAAGGTTGATAAAAGCATGCTGTTGCATGTTGTACAAGTTACTGCTTGGACATAGCGAGCATAGAGCGTTACTTTATCATGCGTTAATGAACCTTGCTTAGTGCATGCTGAATAGAGTTGAAACTGTTCCATCTGACTTAAGTTGGCATAGGTATAAATAAGCTGGTGCAAGCCACAAGATCATTTAGCTGCGGATGATTCTACATAGCGCAAACAGGACACTGTATTCATCAGGGATTGATTGAATATAGAATGTTATCAGGCAGAACACCATCTAATCTATTATTGCAATGCCAGGACTGTAACTGCATGCCCAAGTTAGACGATTGCGCGATTCTGAACAGGCATAAGAATGAAGAAACGCGTTTAATGGTCGAGGCTTGGCATATCAATAATAGTGGAAGCACGTGCATGAGTAAGCCGTCGATTAGCTTAACAGCCTTAATACTGGTGTCACACGGGCGTTTCGAAGGCCTTTGAACCAACAGTCCATCGACTCAAAGGTCAAGTTTGAGCTGCTACACGGGCGGTTTCGATGGCCGTCGAGCCGATAGTCTATCGAGTCAACTCCTTCGAGACTTCAAAGGCCGTTGAACGACGGAAGCGGAAGTGGCGCGAACTCCGAGACTTGGTGCACCGGCAGCTCCCACGCACGTTAGTCTCTGAGGCCATGGCCCTATTTATGTCGTTGTATCAATAAGTAGAATCTTACACCTGTGAAAAATATTTGAAACGTGCCGAGAGGCCAACGCTCTCACTTTATTGCATTAGTTCTAGAACGAATACGCCATCACTGGTATAAAAACGAACGCCATGCAGCTGGTGGGAAACACTGCGTGTAGCGCCATCTGGTGCCTATGAATCAAACTACTTTTGAGGCTCATGCTAGGAACTTAGGCATAGCAGTGTCAAAATCGGCACGTTTTCTGAATAACGACTGCAAAACGTCGCACATACTTTGTCCCTTTTGGTACATGGGATTAAGAGAAAGCTCAACGTAATGTTTGTTTCTTGCTGTTGGTGCGAATGGCAAGCAACTAGTGCGAATTAGAATTGAAGCGGGTGCCTTGGCTGCCGCCATGTTGCGAAATCACTCGGCGACTCAACGGCCATTCAAAACTGCTGTGTAGCAGCATCAGCATGTATTTTGAGTCAATAGAGTTGTGGGCTTTTCGAAGGTCATCGACTCGAAGGCCTTCCAATGTGCCCGTGTGACACAGGTATAACATTTGTCCCACGTAGACCTGCATGTGTACCAGTTTGACAGGTGGTGCCCCCATTCCCAAGCATGCGCAGATAAATTGTGTGTCCTTTTTCTTTTTTTTTCCTCAGCGCTCTGCTTCAGTTGATAGCCAGCGTTCATGTCGTACACACCTCTTCCTTTGTGTCCGTGTTTTACACGCCTGTTCTTTGCATTCTGATCTTTGCACTCTCAACTTTCTGTCCTTTAATGGCTCCCAAGCCACACAAGGCATGAGAGAGCATGGCAACGGGCTTAAAACTCTCGTCATAGAAGGTCAAATGTGACTGCCGGTGAACAACTTTGCACTTGTAAAGCATGACTACATTGCTGACTACGACCACTTCTGATCCTTCTTTAAAAACCACTAAAGTGACTCTGCTACTGTGAACACATTCGTCAAAAATCTAGAACAGAAATTTCACATCCCCAGATATCGCTTCAGTTCAGTGGCTGAGCTTGGCTCTGGCACCCGCAAAATCGCTTTGATCATGGTGTCCGTGGGATAGCTACCCTCTTAAGCCACTTTATGACTCAGGTACATACATCACTGAGTTTTGGAAGGCATGACATTTGTTCATGTTCAACGTGATGTTGTAATCACATGGTCACTCCAAGATAGGTTCAAGAGTCTTGGCAATATCCAAGCCTGTCACAATGACGTCGGCCATGAAGCATCCAACTCGAGGGATATCCCACAAGACTGCATCCATCAAGGATTGAAAGATGGCTAGGGAGCTCGCAACACAGTACCAAAGGCATTGAAATTCAAAGAGCCCCAGAGTGGCGTCAACAGTCAGAAGTGGTTTAGCTTCCAGAGCAAGTGACATCTGCTGCCAGGCAGCCAATAGATCTAACATACAAAATATTTGACCACCTGCAAGCATTGGGTACAGATCTTCAGGCTTTGTAGCGGGTAATGCTTGTAAGAATTGAGATCGTGGCCCTTTTGGCCTCCTTCGACAAGTTACCATGCTGCCACGCCCCATGCCAACTCAAGCTGGGAGCCACTATAAAGTGGCATCATGGTGGACACGGCTGACAGACAGGTCTCCCATCCGCACACACCATGTTCCTTCCTCCTGGCATCAAGTCACCACGCTAGCACATATCAACACTATGTGCCCTGATTGGACCCCAGCAGCAGCCCTCTGCCCATGAACTTTCTACCACTCCGTGCCAAAGTGCTGCGGCAGAAGCTTGCAGGACCCGCAACAAGTGGTTACACGAAGCCTCTGGCAGGTGACTTCTCATTCATCCATTGAGCGCCCTTGCCATCCGGCACACTTGGTTAGCTTTTGGTGCCGCGGGCACACATACTGGTGAGCCTCCCTTTTTAATGCAAGCCATGAATGTGGCACCATGCGCATCATGGGTTAACAACCCTTTGTTTGGTGACTAAATGCTTTGATGCCCTCTGTGTGCTGTGGCAGTGTGTCACCAAACACGACAGACAACCATTGCATCTCTGACCGTGCCCGCAAGACAAGTCTAGTGCAAACCCATCTCCACATGTTCAGTCTTCAACCTTGGGTTTATAGCAACATTGTAATGATCACATAACCTCAAGCTACCACCTTTTTTTTTCTTTACAACTACAAGTAGCTGCGCCTAAGCGCTGTGTGAAACCTTATTAAGCATGCCACATTGTACCACTTAGTTCAATCGTTTCTCTATTTTTTCTGATAGCACAAACAGAACTGTTCTTGTGTGACAAAAACTGGAGTAACATTTGTTGCTAGCACCACCTTTGCTTCAAAGCCCCGTACAGTGCTTAGTGCACTTGAGAATACAGAGGGAAATGCTGTACACAGCACATCTATGCAGACTTAACTTGATGTGTGACTTAATCTGTCATCACTTGGTGCTAAAGATGTTCACACCAGTTACAGCCTAACTGGCACTGTCATGCGCTTGCTTCCATACTCCACTCTTACATCACAGTGGCCCTTCAAGGACAAGTGTTCTCCCATATATATATATATATATATATATTGTAAGCACTTTTTGCATACTTCATCGTCATCATTTCTATACAGCCATCATCATCCCTGTTCTTACTCTTCTTTGGACTTGAGGCTGGTGAGAGCTTGCCGTTAACAGGTCTGCTGGCACTGCCTGGTCCTGTTGTCTTCAGTCTTGTATGCACAGGTGACATTCTAGCTTGTCTGCATTTCACATGCAGGAAAACAAGCAAGCAATTGCACCAAGGGAATGTGAACTGTTGCTCTTTTCACAAGCAAAGGTTAGAGGGGGGGGAGGGAGAGGTAGTATTCGCTACGAATGAGAAAAACAAAGCTGGTACAAACAGACATCCGAGCCAATACTAATGAATCAATACTAATAAAATGTCAATACTGTAATGGATTGTGACAGCCACAGCAGAGACCACTCTGAGGGAGGCATCCCAGATGCAATCTGCATGCCAGGTATTCTATGAAGCACGGTTGGAGGAAGGATTGCTACGACAGGCATGAAGACGAACAAAAGGAGCTATACTATGTTTCATAGATCTGGTGCAACGATATGGAGTCTACCAGGACTTCTAGCAGTATGTGAGTTTGCGTCAAAAAATGTTTCCTTCTTTTCCATTCCTGCAATGTAATCTTTTTCCATTTTATGATGAGCAATAAATAAAAAGTGTTCATGCCTTAGAAAGAGCTCAGTTACACAGTATGGCTTAGCATCTCATTGCCTTCATTTCTTTGTCTTGACTTTGCAGCCATGCACTATGCCTGACATGCAGGCCCTTGCTTTGCTCACACAAGCACTTGCAGTGAGAAGAGACTGCTTTGAGACGTGCAGAATTACACTTTTTGCTAACTGAACTTCTTGCACAGCCTCCGCAGTACGGCACTTGATGCTTAAAATGGAGTCTAGTAATAGCATGTTTGTGCATAACAGTCTCCTGTACCACCAAGAATGTGCACCTGGGCAGGAATGCAGTTATTTGGTGCAACCCCTTGGGCACTGCTCAGAGGTTATAAATATGGCGCACAATTCTCCTTAGGCAGGACATCTGTGAGTGCACAAAACAGCGAGTTGCATAGAAACCCTCCTCTTATTTACCAATTATGGCTCACAGCATTAAAGATAACTGCCGATTACATCACCCCTGCCAGGTAAAATCTCCTAAAAATAGTATTATTATTTCATAACAAGAGATGGCAGGCTAGTTGGTGATGCATATCTTCTAAGAACAACACAAAAGCACAAAAGCCGAAAACACGGACCAGGAAGACATTGGACAGAGTGCTGACTTCAACTAACAGTTTATATTGGTTCAGCTTGCATATTTATGGGGTACCCTTTCAAAATAACAAGATAAAACCAAAACCACAGAACAGAAATGTCACTGATACCTCAAGCACCACCGCATCATTCATTCAAGATCAAGCGATCACTCCTTAACTAGCGATAGGTAATCATGTTCCTTCTTCGTGAGCGGAATAGAAGGAGCACTAACGCATGATGAGCCTGCCGTTTTATTCCGGCTTTTGCGCAGCACAGAGGTTTGCCCCTATAGCGGATTACAGCCACAGTCTCAGCAGTGCATCGCTAAGTGACCCGACATCAGTCTTGTCACGTTATAGTGGTGCTCCTTGAGACTTTCATTTAAGCACCTGCTGGTCTGGCCTATGCACCTTCTCCAGCAGGATAGTAGAATGGAATACACCACGTCATCCACACAACCCACAAATGGTGTGCGGTGTTGTTTAGTGCAGCGGGAGGCAGGTTCATCAGTGTTTACTGCCTTGCCTATCCAACCTAACTTTTGAGGCACGGAAAAGACAACGTGACCGCCCATGCGATTGCCCACCTTTTTTAGATTGTGGGAAATCATGTGGCGATGTGGGAAGATGGTCACATTCCTTTTTTCTTTCACTGTGGTTTTTTCCTGGAACCTCACTGGGTTCTTAATCCTCAGAAGCAGGCTTTCAGCCACTGCTAACAGGATAGGCATAGGGTATCCAGCTTTCGTTAGGCGTTGCACTTGAGCACTGAGGCTGCTCTCCCCTCTATGAGCACAAGACCTCTGCAGTGCACGGGACAAAGTCGACTGAACGATAGCTCTCTTTGTTAGTTTTGAATGAGCCGATCTAAAAGGAAGTAGCGGCTTTTTCACAGCGGCGTTTCTGTTCTGTGGTTTTTTGGTTTTATCTTGTTATTATTGAAGGAGTACCCCATAAAATATGCAAGCTGAACCAAAATAAACTGTTAGTTGATGTCAGCACTTTTTCCAGTGTCTTCATGGTCCGTGTTTTCGGTTTTTTGTGTTTTTATGCTGTTGTTCTTAGAAAATTACTATTTAAGTGCCTACTTCATTACTGGCAGACTGGATGTTGCACTTTACATTATGAGCATGGACTGCATAGGGCCAATTCACTCATGGGTGCCTCATACGTGTCGTGGATGCATACACAAGATGACTAGAAATGATCTGTTTGAAGGCACTGCAAGCCAAGGCCACATGTGGTGCCATCTTGCAGATATCCTCATGCTTAGAGGTCCAAGAAGCGATATCCCCTGAGCAACAAATGAACAAACTTTACACAGTTGAGCCTCGTTAGTTTGAAGTTGAATAATTCCAACCAACAAATAATTTGAACTGGCCCGTTGGTCCCGGCAAAGTTACATGTATTTGAATGGGAAAAAACTCTTAATTCGAAACTGAAACATGTGCCACGGTTAATTCAAACAAGATTGCCCATCCGCTAAGACTACATTTTGTGAAATCTCAAGCCAATGACCAAAGGTTGATGCATCAGCCACCGTAGCATTGCAAACGAACCCGTACCCATCTTCTCACTCCGCGCGCTTGTAAGGGTGCCCGGCGCCGTCCTTCTGCAATGCATGCGAGGAAAAAGTAGTAGCTCAGTGGCTACAGGCCACCAGGCGAGCGAAGCTGTTGCGGCCGTGCCACTGAGCTGTGCTGGACATGCACAGTGGCATCTCCGGTGGCCCACAAGCACGCTGCAAGATGAGACTGGCGGTGGCAGAGCAGGAGTCACAGTCAATAGCGCATGTTTTTAATGTCAGTACTGTGCCGTCAATATTGTACCGTATTGTACCGTCAATCAAAGGGACCCTCGCTAATTCGAACCCTGGTTAATTCAAACAGATTTCCTGTCCCCTCGGAGTTTGAATTAACGAGGTTTGACTATATATACAAACTTACTCGAGAGTTCCTCAGTAAGACAGGTGCCTGTCAGTGTTTCTCAAACCAAGTTACCCAGCAAAGGAACACTAAGTCACAGCAATGAAACAATGTGTTATAGCAGTGCTTCCGTTTCACTAAAAAGTGAGGGAGTGACATTGTTCTATGCGCTGGGTCCACCAGAAGGTACTAGACACAAGAGGCTGATTCTTTTGTTTGTTTGTTTGTTTGTTTGTTTGTTTTTAATTTCGTGTATAACAGGCTGCTCACCGATTAATTTCCCACTCAAAAATGCATGGTCCAATGAGTGGACAGTTATGGACATTACAGGTGTTTCTGCTGGACAGTACCTTTTCGCTCCGTTTGAGTAATTGCCCTTCACTTCATTAGAGATGGGTCACTCATGAGCGAACCACATCTTCTGAGCTGCTTTTTTGAATAAGTGAGTGAGTGGCAGCCCAGTAAAAGTGAGCAGCGGCTCTTTGAGAGAGGAGCAGAGGCAAACAAACGAGGCAAACCAAGGTGAACCACAGCGCCTCTATCAGGTCAAACTGGCTTGCTCAGCAACGAGCCAAGCATTTCGAGCTGCTCAGTGAGCCGTGTAAATTCGAACCACCAAAGTATCTGCCATCGCTGACATTACGTGGGCCTCGCAATCTTCGTGACGTCATCGAGCTGTGTAAAAGAACCAAGTTCATCAGATACCGTCGCATTTGTTCAGCGGTGGTGGTGGCGGGCGGACACACGGGAGACTGACTTCTTCAAATCTTGCAGGTTAGTCACAAAGCCTAAACATTTCTTCTCTGTTGTGCCGCCCACCACCACCGCAATCGCTTTTTTTGTTTTTTGTATTTCATCATTTGCTTTGTGGGTGCTGCGTGATTTGTAGTGTTATACATTTAGGGTGTGTACTGAGAACGGCAGCTTCTGCCTTGTGTTTAGTGTGCAAAGAGGCACTTCCCGATCCCGGCAGTTGCCCAATGTGCTCAGAATGTAGCTACGGTTATCATGTTGGGCCCTGCTCAGGAGTAACAAAGACTGCATTTAGGACAGGCGACGAGGCAGCAAAAAAGGCATGGAAATGTCAAGCGTGTGTTATTCTAGCTGCACGTGCGAACGCCAGCAGTGGAAAGTTGCAGCTGCAGCACACATCTGACACTGGAAAAATACTGGCTGAAATAAATCGCAAGTTGTCAGAGATACCCACCATCAAATGCAAAATAGATCAATTAATGCAACTGAAGGACACAGTCCAAAATATGGAACAATCGGTTAAACACTTGTCAGAGCAGTACGACGAGGTACTCATCGAGATGAGGAAGCAATCATGTGAAATAGCTACTCTAAAGAAAAGAGTTGAAAAGGCTGAAGCAGCCAATGACACTCTGGAAATTCAGAAGCTGCGACAGCATCTCAACTACTTAGAGCAATATAGCCGCCGTCAAAATTTAGAAATTCATGGTCTCCCACATAGCCAAAACGAACAGTTGCTTGATAAACTGAATAACCTGGCGAAACAGTTAAACCTTGCCGAGCTCACGCCAGCTAATACTGACGGCTTGCACAGGCTTCCGCCCAAGCCAGGTAAAGAACCAGCGGTGCTCGTTTGCTTTGTGTCGCGCGCTACACGGGATGAATGGATGGCAAAAAAAGGCTATTTGAAGACTTCAAAATCGGATGTCTACTTCTTGGATAATCTGACAGCAGAAAACAGGAAGCTTTTGTGGCTGGTGAGGGCTAGGGCACAAGAATTCCCCGTCTATAAGAAGCCGGTCAACACAGCTCTGTGACAGTGGGCTCGGCGACAGCACTGGCGGCAACATGCTTAGAAATCCGCTTTGCTTCGTTATCCAGGTTAGTGACTATTTGTCTGGGAGTTGTTACCGAAGCGATAACCGGTGTCTAGTGCTGTTGCCTTGCCCACTGTGTATAAAATGGTTTTTAAATTGTGTTTTGCCTTCTGACAATGACCTGCTACATTGTGGTGATATCGAGGCCAATCCTGGGCCCTCTGATAGGGAAATGTTATCCGAAATATTGAAAGGTCAAAAAACTATCAGTTCGGCAGTTGAAGGCATACAGAGTGCACAGAAAGTGATAGAAAAGAAGCTTACCAAAATAACTGAACGTATTGATGACATTGATGAACAGCTACAAAAACTGAATGCTGTAGCCTTGAAGGTTGAAAATATAGAATCATCAGTTTCTAAACTTGAATCGCAGGTATTGGCACTTCAAGATCATATAGATGACTTAGAAAACCGAGGTCGTAAAAACAATTTAGTTATACATGGTCTGGATGAGCCAACTGAGGAGTCAAACGATAAGCTACTTAAAAGGGTACAAGAAGATATTTTTGTCAAACATTTCGGCAGGGTGGTAGACGGCATAGAAAGGTGTCATAGATTAGGAAAAAAACAGCAAAACAAGTCACGCCCTGTAATAATGAAAATTCTCGACTATCGTGAAAAAGTGTCTATATTAAAATCGGCTCATAAGCTAAAAGGCACAGATCTATCTTTATCCGAAGACTTTTCCAAACGGCTTCGTGACGTAAGGCAGAAATTATGGAAGAGCGCGGCAGGAGAGAAGGCAAATTAATTTATGATAAAGTGAGCATAAATAATACTTTGTTCGGCTGGGATGAGGAGAGAAATGTACGCTTTCAGATATCCAAAGCAAAGACTGGCTGACATCAGTATCCTAAAGCCCGATCTCTAAAGATAATCAATGTAAATTGTAGGAGCGTACTTAACAAGGTCGCTCAATTGGAGGCTCTCATCCTCTCACATGATCCTGCTGTTGCAGTTCTGACAGAAACGTGGCTAAACGACTCAATATATGACAGCGAGTTTGTTCCCTCTGGTTACAGAGCGTTTAGAAAAGATCGAGACAGCAGAGGTGGAGGTGTCTGTATTCTTTTCAAGTCGTCGCTAAATATCTTCAGAATGCCGAATATACACAACATTGAATGTATTTTTTGTACCAGTTATTTCAGTGATATCAGATACATTATAGGAGCGATATACAGACCTCCAAATGCTCCACTTTCCATGTTTGAGGAGCTCGAGAACTACTTGCACGAGAATATAAGACCCAATGATCGGGTCGTTCTTTCAGGGGACTTTAATTTACCAAATATACACTGGCCAACTTTCACACTCACAAAGTACGATCTTGTCGGAGAAGCAATGCTAAACATTGCATTTACATACGACCTTCTTCAAGTTGTACAGGATTACACCAGAATTCAGGGATCTTCCAAATCCATTTTGGACTTATTTTTTGTCAGCGGATCAATCGACGCTCGAGCAACCTGCGAGGTAGTTCCGGGAATATCAGACCACCAAGCCGTGGTCCTAAGCCTATGTAACACTGCATTAGACAAAAAATTGCAACGTTTATCTTTCCCTGATTTCTCTCGGGCAGACGACGTTTCAATCCTCGATACCCTCGCGTTTCATTTTAATGAATTTGAAAACAGCAAGTGCGATGTAAATGAACTTTGGATCCAGTTTAAAAACATTATTAACACTTGTATTATTTCTTTTGTGCCACGAGTAACTAAAAAGAGGAAACATAAATATCCCTGGATTTCTCGTAATACACTTCAATTGAAAAGACGGTTAAAACGAATGAAGAAAAAAAATAAGGATTTCGCTTGTGATGACAACGAAGTCCATGAACTAACGGTAAAACTTAAAAATCAAGTCAGTGGTGACAGGCAGCGCTATTATGGTGACTTATTACCAAGTTACATCAAGTCAGCCCCAGAGAAATTTTGGAGAAGTATTAGCCCCAAGTCTGAGGAGTGTGATGTGTTTGATGTAAATGGTGCATTGGTTCATAAAACCAAAGAAATTGCAAACCTATTTATAGTACATTTCAAATCTGTCTTTACTAGAGATAATAGCATTTTACCATCTTACGATGTCGCCCTGCCTCCTATACCTGACATTGAGATCACTGAATCGGGTGTTTTTAATATGTTACTAAATCTAGATATAAGAAAATCTTCTGGCCCAGATGACATTCCAAATTGTTTTCTTAAACGTTATGCAGAATGGGTATCCAAATATTTAAAGGTCTTGTTTATGAAATTCTTGGAATTTGGCCAAGTGCCAGGCGACTGGAAGACCGCCAGAGTCAAGCCACTCCACAAAACCGGGAATAAGCAGCACATCAAAAATTACCGCCCTATTTCATTAACTTCAACTGCATGCAAAATCCTGGAACACATCATTCACAAACACATTTTGTAATTCCTCGAGAAACATAAATTTCTAACAATCCATCAGCATGGATTCCGTAAAGGCTATTCGACAATAACCCAATTGGTACAAACTGTACATGACTTCGCAAACAATATAAACAACAGGAAACAAACAGACACCATATTCATGGATTTTTCGAAAGCCTTCGATAAAGTGTCGCATCAGAAACTGCTGCATAAATTAAACATAATTCTTAATAATCCGCAGCTGATTAATTGGATTTCTGACTACCTTAGTGGATGTAGTCAATTCGTTCCTTTAAAAATCACGACTCTGATAAACTTTCTGTTGACTCTGGTGTTCCCCAGGGTTCGGTTCTAGGCCCTCTTTTCTTTTTGCTGTATATAAATGATATGGCAAATGACCTACCTGTTAAGATTAAATTATATGCCGATGACTGTGTCCTATACTCCACAATTGATAGTCATTCCGATCAAATGTTACTAAATGATGCATTTCAGCAAGTTGTTGCCTGGTGTAAAGATTGGCAAATGTCGGTTAATTTCGAGAAAACTGTTTTTATGTGCATTACTAATAAAAAAGACAAGCTAAGTTTCTATTACTCGGCTAACAATATTTTCCTCTCTGAGGTAACAGAATACAAGTGCCTTGGCCTGCACATAACAAACACTCTAAAATGGAATCGACACATTGAAAAAGTGACCGCTAATGCCTACCGTAGATTGTTTTTTCTTAGGAGGGCACTCAAACTGTCAACACCTTCCGTTCGCTTGTTAGCATACAAAACAGTTATACTTCCAGTACTTGATTATGCCGCAATTATTTGGGACCCCTATACTCAAACTAACATAAAAAAACTTGAACGGGTGCAATGTAAGGCAGTCCGCTTTATCTACAATAACTACTCCCAAACCTCTGCAACAGAACTCCTAAAACAAGCCAATTTGCCCTCACTTACGGAACGCAATCGTGTTTCCCGATTAAAATTCTTATTTCAGCTTATAAATAAACAATATAATATTGATATTTTTGACATCATTACTTTTTCTTCTGGGTATGCGACAAGACAAAGGCATCACCTAACATTAACTCCATTCCGCGTAAAAAATAATTGTTTCAAATATTCTTTTTTTCCAAGGACTGTGACTGAATGGAATAACCTAACTAACACTCAAGTTGCTCAACCTTCACTCTCTTCATTTGCTGCAAATATCTCTTAATTACTTTCTAATTTGCAGCACGATCTCGTTCAAATATGTATTTTTTTTCTTTTTTGCCATTTTTATGTAGTTGATGTTCCGTATGCGTGCTCTGTATTTATCTGTATAGTTTTTCTGGAAGCAATGTTTGCTACCCTTTGTTGTTTTGCTGCCTAAACTTTTCTTTTTTTACCATGACGATGTATATCCACCCTGCTAAAATCCCCTATGGGGATTGCAGTATCTGTAAATCAAATAAATAAATAAATAAAAGCACTATCAGTTCGTTTGGCAGAAAGAAGAAAAGATGTTTGTGCGTAGGGCACATGGCGAGCGAGCGATCCGCATTGAATGTGAAACCGGTTTAGATAAGATACAATGAGCTCCTGATTAGTCTGTGACGTGTCTTTCTGTGTTTGCATACTTTTTTTCTATGATGACAGTATCATCTAGCATAAGCTATTATACAGTAGAATCTCGTTAATTTGGCCCCCATTAATTCGGAAATTCGGATAATTCGTCATTCCCAAACCCTCCCTTCAAAAATGTTCACAGCCCTATGGCAACAAACATTCCCTAATTCGACGCAAAAGTACGCGCGCACTGGTTAATTTGGTCTGGAGGCAAGCCAAAGATGGCGAAACTTAAACTGAAACTGCATCTCGGAGGCCATTATATTTATCGCATTGCATTTTCTTTGCCACACGTGCAAACTTTTGGTCACCGAGATGGCCTCCGGCAGCAACGGTGCGCTGTCGATGCCGATCGCGGAGGCCAAGGAAGACCGCATTTTTTTTTTTTGAAACTTATGAAAGGGGATGCAAGGTGGCATTTTGGAGCATGCAGAGCTTGGTGGCCCGGCTACCGCCCCGTTATAAAGGGGACGCTCCTAATATCCATCCATCCATGTCCTGTCATCGGCGGAGAATGGATAACAAAAAAACAAGGCCTCAGACGGATAGCGTGCGGACCTGCAGGCGTCGGTTGTGCTTTTTTTCCCCCTCTTCAGTGCGTTGTGACATATCGGCGTATTGGAAATGTCGGTGCGCGAGGTGGTGGTCGGGCAATAGTGGTGGTGTGATATCACCCTGCCGCGATGTCGGAACCGGCGAAACGCGCGAAGTACACGGCGAAGGACGATGTGGCGTTCCTTGGCCTGCTTCCCTCCGAAGTGGAGCTTGCAGATTACATTACAGTTGATGACAGCGTTTTCGTCGCCGATCACTTGAACGATGACGAGATTGTCAGTACTGCCCTCGGTGAGACTGATTAGCCGTCCGACGAAGACCCGTGCGATGAACTACGCCCGGTGCATTGTACTGCAAAAGCAGCCGCGGACGCTCTCGTCGTTCTAGAGGAGTTTTGTTACGATGTCCCACGCAATACTCTTGCGCTAGAGGGTTTGTCACATGCCCCCAAACTAGTCCTTGCCGCCCAGCTGTCCACAAAAAAACAAACAAGCATCACGGACTACTTCTCGAAATAAAGGTATGCAATAAAGGAATTGAAAATGTGCGTTTTTGTTATGCATTCGTTAATTCGACATTCGGGTAATTCAGACATTTTTTTCACTCCCTTGAGATCCAAATTAACGAGGTTTTACTGTAACAGCTGTATTTTCAATTCTACCTTGCGGTGTCATTCTTTAAAGCCGAGTGATCATTTGTCTATTTTTCATGTGAATAGCAGAAGCTTGAGTGGTAAGGCCATGGAATTAGAAATGGCTCTGGAGGCACTAGATCATAAATTTGACATTCTTGCATTTACAGAGACGTGGTTTTCGTCGGTTTCTGGTGTCAATTTTCTTGACGGTTACAAGTGTGAAAGTGTCTACAGGAAAAATCGTCGAGGGGGTGGTTGTTCACTTTATATTAGAAATAACCTGAACTACTTTGTTCTCGCTGAATTTTTGGCTGTTAACGATGATTGTGAGTTGATTGCTGTCAAGTGTTGTAGTACCGTGATTGCATCTATCTATCGCCCCCCTTCTGATCATTTTCATGAATTTAATTTGTCTGTTAGCAAGATTCTTCAATACGCTACCATGACAGGTCTGTCGGTTGTTTTGATTGGTGATTTTAATATAAATTTATTAATATCCAATTCTCAAACACAACATTTTAAAGATGTCATGGAGTCATTTCATTGTTCTAACACTATTAATTGGGCCACTAGAATAACGCCGGATACAGAAAGATTAATTGATTTGTGTATAACAAATCATGATAGCGCCGATGTATTTTCAGGAATCCTTACTTTCGATATTAGTGATCATCTGCCAATCTTTGTTTTCATACCGCGCCCCAAGAGAAAAAAACTGTCATGCAAAACAATGCCCCTTTTTTGAGAAGAAATTTTAATAATGAGGCACTGAATGCATTTAGGTCACTGGTCGATAGTATAGATTGGACAGATGTATACAACGAGAAAGATTCGAATTTATCCTACAATTCATTCTTACAGAAAGTTAAGCACTCGTATGACATTGCTTTTCCACTACATTCAGTTAAAGGTCATCGAAAATCTAGAAAACCACGGGTTACCCATGAGTTATACCACAGAATTCGAATGAGGGATAGATAATTTGACACTTTCATTCGCGTAAATGACGAAACAATTCTCCGGGAATATAAAAAGCTCAGGAACAAGCTCAACTCGGATCTTCGGAAAGCTCGCACTCAGTACTGCCAAGATGTGTTTGCGTCGATATCAGGCGACCCTAAAAAAATATGGGCTGCAATTCGAAAACTCAAAAGCAACTCAAACACTGTGATCCCTAGCACACTTATGTTCGATAATGTGGAATATACCAATACTCCACTGATGAACAAATTTAACGATCACTTCTTGCATGCAGGTATTGCAAATAACCCTGGTACAAGCAATCTTACAAAGGACCCATATGGATATATATCATCTGACAGTACCAACTCCATGTTTCTTTCTCCGTGCACCGCACATGAAACTTTTAATTTAATCAAATCTTTGAAAACAGATAGCACAGCCGAGTATGATGAAATCAAAGAGAGACCAATTATACATGTTGCTGATATATTATGTGCCCCGCTTTGTCATATATGTAATAGCGTGCTAGCTACCGGGATTTTTCCTGCTAGTATGAAAATAGCCAAAGTAGTAGTCTTGCACAAAGGTGGATCCTTCAATGATCTAAATAACTACAGGCCAATATCTGTGCTACCTCTTTTTTCTAAAGTATTAGAATTAATTTTAAAGTTTAGGTTAACCAAATTCCTCGATGAAAAGCGGGCACTTGTTGACAATCAATTCGGCTTTCGCAAGAATAAGTCAACAGAGGAGGCACTGCTGAGTGTTAAAGAAGAAATAATTGACAATTTCGAAAATAGGTTATATACTGTCGGAGTTTTTCTTGACTTCAGAAAAGCTTTCGACTCTATAAAGCATCACATTTTGTTTCAAAAGCTACCTTTATATGGAATTAGAGGCATTACCTTAGAACTTATAAATAGTTATTTTTCAGATAGGTTTCAATTTGTAAGCCATAACAGCATATGCTCAGAGATGAAGGAAATAAAGTGCGGCATACCTCAGGGGTCCGTTTTGGGTCCTCTATTTTTTATCATTTATATTAACGATATCATAAATATACCACTTACGCCTAAAATGGTTCACTACGCCGACGATACCAGTTTATTTTTCTCTGGTCATAATTTGGCTGACTTGGCAACAGCGGCAAATGATTGGTTGCACGAGCTGCTGATTTGGTTGTCTCAACCAACTTCAGTTGAATGTTGCTAAAACGAAATTCATTGTTTTTAAACCTAAGAATAAACCTGATGTCGCTGACATTCCTCTTCGTTTTGATGCTTGCGCTATTGAACGGGCATCTGTATTTAAGTTTCTGGGAGTATTGTTCGAAGAACATTTGAACTGGACTCATCACGTAAACAAATTACATACTAGCGTTTCCAGGTCCAATCGAGTGTTTTATAAAATCTGGCATCTGGTTCCGACTTGGCTAAAACGTCAGCTGTACTATACACTCATACATTCTCAACTATATTACTGCCTCTTAGTCTGGGGCACTACAAGCACAACAAACTTATGTAGGCTGACAGTCCTTCAAACACAAGCTGTTCGACACATAGAAAACCTTGCATGGCTTGATCATACAGCACCGTT
The DNA here is from genome assembly GCA_013339685.2 of Hyalomma asiaticum. Classification (NCBI taxonomy): domain Eukaryota; kingdom Metazoa; phylum Arthropoda; class Arachnida; order Ixodida; family Ixodidae; genus Hyalomma; species Hyalomma asiaticum. The sequence continues at coordinate 27,344,059 of CM023481.1, forward strand.
TTTCTTAAAAAATGAGATATTAAAAGTTGATCAGCTATACAACCTCAAACTTGCTACATACATACACAGAAAAATGCGTCAAAATGAATCTATTTTTTCACACATGTATTTGACTAACCGCAAGCCATACAGTTTATGACATAGCCACTTCGAAGTTCCACTCTGCAGAACAAAATACGGCACTAAACAACTTAAATACATGATCCCTTCTTTCTTAAACCAACATCCGCAAGTACTAAGCAATGTGTATAAAGTTGTATCAACATGCCTGTTTAAGCATGTTGTCAAATCGTATTTGTTGTCTTGTGTGCCTTCATAGTATGAGTAAGACCTCTAATATCATGTGGCTTACGACCTGTTATATTAAAAAAAGAACTCGACTGTATTATTCTTGTATGTATGTCGTCATCCCTTGCTAATAGCACTATGTCATGTTTTTTTTCTTTTTTATTTCCGTGCAGAGCTTCCGCTTTCTATTGTATAATTTCTTAATGATGGTCACAACCCTGTTGAACAGTGCTTGGGTGGTAGGGCCATTGTCAGGCAGTTAATCTGCCTTTATCCGTATCGTCCCTTAACATGTATTATGTTAAAAAATAAACAATTCAATTCAATTCAATTCAATAACCTATCTATGTCCCAGCACCGCAGCACCCCTATCGAAAAAGAGTGGAGGAATTGCCGAGTGTTCTTGAGCGAGCCGAATCTTTTGAGTGCTCAGTGAGTTACGATTCAGTTGGAGCAAATGATCGCTAGAGACACCGAACTTGCAGATTCAAGTGAAATGGTGAACCATTCAAATGAACCGATTCACCTCAGTGAGCGGAGCGGTTCTGAACCACTCACTGAAGGAAGCCATCTTGACCATCTGTAGACAGCATGGCAGCAAATGTAAGTTAGTAGCCCTACAGCAGTGCAGTATGTGTACATCAATCAGTACTTCACAATAACTAATAAAGAAGTTGTGGAGGGAGATCATTATGATTCATGAAACAGGGAAAAGGTAAACTGATAATAAGAAGGCGGATGCAGCCAGCAAAAGTATTGCAGCAGTTCCACCCGTACATCAGTGAGTAGGAGGTTGGCACATGTCAACCGAGGTGCGGCAACAATCTATGGGAATATCATGTGCATATTAGTGCAGTAAGAATGTTTGAAGACTATCACGAGTTCACAGATGTGGCCACACTTCCTGCCTCTTTCAGAGCAAGTTCTCAGCTTCCACCTGTCACCCTAAACCACCTGCATATGTTCAAGCATGTGCTCGCATAAGAGTCCTCGTAAGTTAGCACAATGCATATCTGCAGAGAGACCGTGCACATGTAGAAGTGGAGCCAACAAAAGAGCTGAATGACGCCAGTCTACCTTTACAATGTGACCGAGGCATTGAGACAGGAAGCAAAAACCAAGTCAAACAACATAAGGAATGGGCCTCCCAATGCCCAGCAGAAATATCATGTTCACACCCCATTGTATGTGTGGCAAAATGCAATGAATTAGTTAGGCTGTGTTGCAAGCGCTGAAAGCTGAACAGCGTAGCCGAGCAGGACACACATCCAATGAATGTGTCAAAGGAGGTATTGTTCCAAGTAGCTAAGGCAAACTGCTCTACATTAACAAGTCTTGAGCAGTCAACACGAGAAACAAGGACAAAAGCAAGAAGGCTCTCAAACCACAGCACTGTCACTGTCTCGCCCAAATGTCAATCCTTCTACATTAATAGACAAGCCGGAAAGGTACTGAGAAAGATCTTCACAAGGACCAGATGCAACACTGAGCACGATCATGACATGTGGCCAATACACATGGAGGGTAGTGGCATTCAGACTCAAAGACACAAGCTCCATGTTTCAGCACGTCACTATTTGTCAAACAAGCGAAATGTGCAGGCACAAAACAAGAAGGGAGGCAAACATGAGAGCAGACTACTATTAACAATAGATTTACTTGAAAAAACACAGTGCATACCCTATATAATGGGCACAGATGCACACATCAATTGATGAAAGGGGCCCTGCAACACTTTTTGAACAAAGTCAGGAAACAGTGCCGATCAGTCGTGGAAACTCCTGTGAACATATGAGGCAAGTATTATTCCACTGCATGCACCAGAGAATTTGCAAATTTGTTTCCGATGTAGTTGGAAGGCGGCTCCTCTTCTATCAATATGTAGCGTCCAATGTGGCGCCGATGAAGTCGCTTAAGGCATAAATAGTATTGAATGATTCCATGATTCCGGAAAGACCGTGTGCTATGTTATACTTGTTTCAACTAATAAACAAAATGTGAATATGTGTATCACTCTTAAGAAGCAACGAAAAGAAGCCAAGCGACTTAGTCAGCGCCACATGTGAAGTCATAAATTGAAAGGGCTGGCACTTTCCAGCTGTGTTAAAACCAAATTACAATTTTCCTGGTGCATGCTGCAATAATATTTGGCTCACATGTTCACAAAAGCCACCACAATTGATCGGCACCATTTTCTGGGTATTTGCAAGAACTGTGGCATGGCCCCTTGGACTATTTTTTGTTATGGCACCACAGGCCATTGGACGCGGAGTTCCAATGACATCAAGAGGCTCAAAAAAAATTAAGTCCAGCATCTTACAGGCAACTATGGCCATCTGGCACATTCTTTCAACACTCCACTTTCCACTTCAGTTTTATTTGTTTATATATTGCATGCTGTTGTGCCACCACGAGCGAAACTCCGGCCGAAGGCAGTATTGAGTTCCGTAAGTATGGCGGCTTCACTGGCGGAGCGTTCCGCGAAAGTAGACTTCTGTAGAAAGCGCTTCGGTCATTTATACTGCCAATTTTTATTACCCCGACAGTAGTGATGGCTCTAGTGATGGTGTAAAATGTTTATATTACAGTTTTGACGAAGACGTGCCCACTTGGGTCACTCATACTGCAATAAGCACAACAATGTGAGTTTCGTTTACTTCATGCTGTATACATAACATGAATATGCTTCACAGTTGACAGCTACTACTCTGCCTTTGTGTTTAGGGCCTAAAGAACGTAAGGACAGAATATTTTGACAAATACAGAGCACAGCATAACATGGGCCCCACAGTACAGTTGGTGCCCATGTTGAAGCAACACTGTGTGGAAGGATGCATGTTGATTTTTAGGAACACTGGATTTTCTTTTCTCTTCTTGTTTGTAACCGAAATTATCAAGACTTGGTGTGAGAACACAAACAACTATGGCTGAATGCATGTTTTGGAATAAAAGACATAGTTTCAGCAAATGCCTCCAGAAAGGAGTTGCCCCAAGAGATAATGAGACTTATTCAGATTTTGACCTACATGGGTTCCCAAAGTCATCAAAAAGCTACTTTTTGTTTGCCAATGTGATGCTGGACTGTCAGGCATGGATAAATCAAATCAAGTTATTGGCACATACAACATCTTCAGAATAATACGTGCATTCGTGGAAACTGAATTTTCAGGCTGCAGACAACAGGTGTGTAAGCAGCTGCATTCACTTCCAAGAGCAGCGAAAAGACAACCAAACAGTCCAAGGAGTTTCCAGAAGCCCCTGTTTTGACCAAATGGGATTATGAGAAGAATCAATTCAGTAAATAATCAAATAATCTTAAGCCACATAAGGATATGTCCACGAAGATACATCAAGGATAACACCCCTTCTTGGAAGTTTTTGTCGTCAAATCATCTCAGGTGACCAGCCAGCATTAACATACTATTTTGTTGGGAGCCGAGAAAACAGCCCTGACACTGGCCCCAGCAACAATCTTCTCAATGCGACGCAAAATCTTGTATACGCAAGATATTGCGGTATGACAGCAGTGCATTGCCTTTTAGTGGTATTAGATGACACTGTCTTTCTAATTAACAGCCCCTGGACAAGCTTCTCAGCAATGCTGCACAAAAAAATCAGGAAGCCAGCTGAACCACAGCCGGTGATCTTGCGACTAGATGGGCACATGACTTGATAAGGCACTCCTAAGAACAGCAGCTGCTACTCCACATTTTACACTCTTTGAATGCGCAGAAGAATATGAGAACAAAGGGCATAAGCCCCGCACGCATGATCATCAGATAAGTGAACTTTAAAATCAAGGAACCTTATCACCTGATTTTCAGGGAGCTCTCTAGTTGGGACAAAGCGTCATGACCGATGATAAGGAGGGCCCATCACCTTTTTAAACTAATCTCATAGCCTAAGTATGTTGGATAACCAGGAGAGACTGCCCTTTCATCAAATGGCGATGTATGCGTCTGCGCCCAGTACTATATATATACCGTATTTTCCGGTGTATAAGATGCGGTTTTTTTTCAAACTTTTCGGAGGTGCGTCTTATACAACGGTGCGTCTTATACATACTTTTTCTGTAGTTCTTTTGGGAGAAACTCGTGTTGATGTTGATAAGTCTTTTTTTTTTACGACTACAGCAGTCCGACGCGAATGATGCGTCATAATTATAATAACGAAGACTCAACGCGCCGGTACTACAGTTCCACAACAAAACCAAAGCATATAAAACGGAAAAATAAAAAGAAGTATGTAGTCGTGCGAGTTCTCAGCTCACTGAAGCTGTGCGGGTTTCGGAGGCTGCACCATAGTGAGCCAGTTAATGAAATCGGCGTGAGATGGCGATAGGTGCGCGACGGGTTTGGCTCGGCTTCGGCCGCCATGCCGGCCACGCTGTCGTTCAGCGAGTTGGGCTAGTTGCCATTTGCAACTTCATTTGTTCGGTTGGTCCGCGCTGAGCGTATTTCCCTAACATATCCAGAGAGCCTAGAAACTGCGGTTCACTGAGATGTCCAACGGCTGAAGCATTTTTGTCATCCTGCCTGGGATAACCGCAGCGGTGCAGTTTTTTGCCTTGATGCGCTTCAAAGTGAGCTCCGCTATATGCGCCCGCATGCTATCCAAGACCAGGAGGCCCTTCTTGGCATGAAAGAAACCGTCTGGTCGCTTAGAAAAGCATTTTTCGAGCCACTTGCCCATCATCTCTTCGTCCATCCAGCCTTTCACGTTCGTTTCTATGACAACGCCAGGCGGGAAGGGTTCTTTCGGCATCGTCTTCCGCTTGAATATTATCACTGGTGGAAGTTTTTGCCCGTCAGCGCAACATGCGAGCACAACCGTGAAGTGCACTTTTTCGTGGCCGGTAGTTCTGATGGTGACGGACTTGTCACCTTTAGGTGCCACACTCCTTTTCATCAGAATGTCAAACGTAAGTGGCACCTCGTCCATATTTATTATATGGCTGTCCGATGCCATCGTCTTCAATGGCTTTCTTAACGAAAGCCTGGAATCTCTCAAGCTTGTCCTTGAAGTCTGCTGGCAGATTCTGGCACGTGGTTGTGCGGGCCCTCATCGCCAGCGCTTTGTGGCGCATAAATCTGGAGCACCAGGACGGCCCGCCAACAAAATCAACGGTGCCCATCTCCTTAGCTAGCGCCTGCGCTTTGAGATGCAGCTGCACCGTTGACATCGCCCTACCTTGGGCACGCTGCTCGAGTATCCATGAGTGCAGGCGTCCCTCAAGGAGTGGCCATCGTGATTCCTTGCCGCGGTCAGCTTTCTTGTCACTCTTCATGGCCTGAAGCTTAGCAGTTGACTGTCGCCATGTGCGGATCATCTTCTCCATGACATCGAACTGATGGCCCCGCTGCCCGGTTCCCGTAGTCCTCTGCATACTTCACAGCTGTAAGCTAAGCACGTCGGAGGACGAGGACTTTGAGGGCTTTGACGAATAAAATGTTTTTCCTGCAGTCATGCGGAACGTTTCAGGGGGTGTGCATTATTTTTTTCTCGCAAGTTTGGTGTAGTAGAAGTTTTCTTACGGACTCGCGCTCAGAAACGTAAGTACGGCATTTTACAATGCTCGCTCAACCCCACGTTGTGAAGTTTTTTTGCGGGAAGTGAGTGAATGTAGATGCGTCTTGCACACCGGTGCGTCTTATATATTAATTTTTGCATGAAAGCTTGCGAAAATTGGGGGGTGCGTCTTATACAAAGATGCGTCTTATACACCGGAAAATATGGTATGCTGCGTTCTTTCGTATAAATGTATCGCTGACAGACTGCACTTGTTTTCTACTGTCTCTGCACAGTTCGCTTATTTGTCAGCATGCACCAACAAGTCCAGATTTCAACCTTACTTCACTATTTGTCCACATTCGCCATTGGAGCAATGTTGTCAACATGGTATGACAAGTGAGTAGGTAGTTAGTTGTGCCAACATTATATTGCAGTGACCACCACAGACTATTCCAATTTCACTGCCCTACCAGATAACAGATGGAGAGTAAGAGCGACGCAATGGACACTGTGATGATGTCGAGTAGGTGGCGCGTGACTGTGACATGGAAGAAAAGGAAGTGTGGGACAAGACAGTCAGTGATGATGAAGACAGAAGACCGCGAGACACGAAGTGGCTAGCAGAACGAGCAGATCATGACAGCGAGCGGACGCCCTGAACGGCAGTTCGTTCATCAGTGGTTCGAGGCTTGTGTGGGTGACCGGGTGTCCTGCTACCGTGCGGACCTGGGGCCAAGATCCCGCTCATGATCGTGCTCTCCTGTGCACCAGCGGCCTGCTGTCCTGGCGGCCCGGTGCGGTGTCTCCTGTGACAACCATGCATTCCGAACTTCCGGCTGATCGAGCCCGATGTGCTAGGACCTGAGGCGGCACCGAAGTGGCTGGTTAGACTTTGGCCAATTGCAGCAGGGGCCTGGTGTCCTGCCGGCCTGCTACCCCTGGCGACTTCCACATCGCGACTGTCTTGACGACGACGGCATAGGAGGAGTCATCGCCAACGTCACCAGCCAATGCACCGGACATGCAGCGACGCAACTACAGAGTCGACAACCGTGCCGACCACTGCGATGACACACACTGGCGAGTGGTCATACGCATGAGTGCTAGGCACGGTGTTGTTTCAGAACTGTAGTTTCATTTGGAACTGTACTTGTATATGCGTCCTTGTCAATGTAATTATGTCCTAGTCGTATAGCTTGTAACATAGTCAGTGTTGAGTGTAAAAGGCTCCCAACTGCCATGTCAGTTTACTGAATGGATCCTGGGCCCAAACACTAAGCGTTATCCATCACAGATACCAAGAGAGGCACCAAACGCAACAGAGCCAGGCAAAAGGTTAGATGGAGCGATGAAATTAAAAATTTTGCAGGCATAAAGTGGAACCAACTTGCTCAGGATAGGGTGGATTGGAAATCGTTGGGAGAGGCCTTTGTCCTGCACTGGACCTGAAATATGATGATGATGATGATGATGATCTCCTCCTCCACTGCTATCAGCAGCTGCACAAGGGTAGTACATACAAAAAAGGGTAGCTCTCTCCAATGGCACGATGCACTTGCTTTTTTTCTTATTGCCAGTGTGTTCTTTTCTCTTGCTGTGTGCCCTCATTGTGCGCTCCCTCTTGTCCAAGTGCATTTCAGCTGAAATGGCTCCCTGTTCTGTGCCTCTGTGCAAGTCTGATATGAATCACCAGCCACGTCTATATGTACTGCTTCACAAGGTGCCATCGAGTAAAGGCAGCATTAAGCAGATTTAATTCCCCTACACTGCACCTTGTTTATCTAGAAACACCCCTTAATGTGTAACAATTTTTGTCCTGTGGTAGGAAAATTTGTGTGCAACAGTAAAGCTTCATTATAAGAGACACTTAAGGTGGCAGTTCCACAGCCGCCATCTTGAGAGTAAGACTTTACCACCAGGATACACCACTCGTTCAGGGCAGCCAAGGGCAGCAAAGAACGGAGCAAAGAAAACTGCAGACCGGCTCTGGGTGAGGAGGAGACGCTGGACTGCAGACATTCATACCAACTGGTGAAAGTGGCCAAGAACAGGACACAAGAAGGAAGAAAGAGGAAAGGAGGGGGGGGGGGGGCAAACTACAGTAGAATCTCGATGATACAATTACGGTTGATGCGAATTTCGCGATGATGCGAATTTTAATGTTGTTTTAGACGGACTACGCTGTATAAAATGCGCTGTCATTCAGTGTTATATGAACAGTTTCCCCAGCCACTGCGGATGATACGAACGCACAAAATGACTACTTCACGCGAGCGGCTGACTCAAAGTGAGAGAGTGGCCACCACGGCTGCCGGCTGTTTTTTTTCACCCCGCTTGCCTTCACTTCTTTGCCCCAGCAGCGCAAAAAAGCGGCGAAATCTGCCCCCCCCCCCCCCCCCCCCGAGCAGCAAACCCGTCCACAGCCACGCTGCACCCCGCTGACGAGAAAGAGAAAACCTCTCCGGCACACAGGCTCGGGAAACGAGCGTGCGAGGAGGAGAGTGGCGACAAGGAATGCGGGGCCTCCCATTCAATATTTCTTGTTTCCAGGCCGGGTCACGCACCTGACAAGTTTGGTACATCAGCCCTTTCCTGGCAGCTCATTGGCGTATTAGTGTTTTTTTTTTCTTTTTTTAACTGCTACGTCGCGCGCACCACGCGTTTTCACGTGGTGAGGGGCAGAGCAGGCTGGTGTTCTCTGATGCGAGTGCGCATGAAGGCACATGTTTTGCTGCTGCAACTGCAGTGTGCATAACGTTTAAGAGTTGCTGCACGTACTGGAAGACCGAAGCATTCGTTGACATGTCTCAGAAGCGGAAGGCCCTTTCTTTTAAAGAGAAGATTGAAATTCTGAGGAAGTTCGACGAAAACCCCAAGAAAAAACGCAGTGACTTGGCAAAAGAGTTAGGCATAGCACCGTCAATGCTCTGCACCATTGTTGGGCAGCAAGACGTCGTCTTGAGGAATGCCCAGCAATTTGGCGCTAATGTCAAGCAAGCGAAGACGGCTACACACGTGAAGCTGGAAGAGGTCCTGCTGACGTGGTTTCGTGAAGTGACAGCAGCTGGCATCAGCGTGGACGGCAAGGTGCTACGCAAAAAGGCAGACAACATTGCGCTTTCCCTTGGTACTGACAATTTCCAAGCTTCCAGCAGATGGCTGCACTGTTTCAAAGAGAGGCACGGACTAGTTTACAAAGTTGTCAGCGATGAAGCAAAAAAAAATGTAGATGAGTCTCAGGTCACTGACTGGCTGAACACACTGCCGGCGCTGATTTCGGACTACGCACCGCGCGATGTGTTTAACGCTGACAAGGCCAGACTCTTTTTCAACCTGCAGCCGGAGAGAAGCTTGTGTGTGAAAGGCCAGGCTTGCCAGGGTGGCCAGAAAAGTAAGGAACGTGTCACCGAGCTATTTTGTGCAAATACCGACAGCTCTGAAAAAATTCAGCTTACCGTCATAGGCAAATCAAAACAACCAAGGTGCTTCCGATCAGCAGGATGTTTGCCTAGCTTGTACAAGGGAAACAAAAAAGCATGGATGATTGCAGATTTTCTCCGCTAGTTCCTTATGACTTTGGGTCAGAAAATGGCAGCGAAAAACAAAAATTTTGCTTCTAATCGGCCAGTGTTCAGCCCATCCCAAAGACTGCAACTTACAGCCACTGGATGCGGGAATAATCTGAAATGTGAAGCACCGTTTCAAGGGGTTGCTTGTGCAGAGGCTCCTGGCGAAAATGGAATGCAAGAATGAAAACTTGCGGATTAGCCTGCTTGACGCGTTACATTTCTTGGCCTTGTCCTGGGATAATGTGACCAAGGACACGATCGCGAACCGTTTTCGCAAGTGTGGATTTTTTACAGAATTGGATACGGCTCCGACAGTAGAAAACCAAGAGCCTGACGCCGGTTTGCACATCCAGGGTTGGGAGAACCTTGAAACTCAAGCTTCGGTGCGAGACTTCGTCACCGCGGATGACCTGTGGGCTGCAATCCGGCTAAGAATTGGTCGACGAGGCAAAGGATACCGAGTCTGATAGTGATGGTGATGATGTCGGTGAGTGTGATCTCCTACTGCCAACGTCGGAAAACCTTGACGCCCTTGATGTCCTGCATCGCACCGTAAGCACCGGCAGCGTGAGTGAAGAAACCACAGTACGGTTTTATTCCTTTCAGGTGGCTTTCTTGAGGGACAGCCAAGGTAAAAAAGTTCAAAAGAACATCATGGACTTATTCAGCAAGAAGTAGTTGACCTCAATAAAGTTCTTGTTCATCTTCAAGATCAGCTTTAACTTGTTTTGGCTCATATTATTCGACATGATACAAATATTTTACATGCTCCCTACAAATTCATATCATCAAGATTCTACTGTACAATTCTGTGGCTTTTCCCCTAGCTTCTTTTATTCTGTCCTTTGTGTTCCCCACTGAGCCAGAAGTCAAGAAGTACTTACTGTTGTTAGTCACACTCTTGCAGCAGTGTGTGTCGCGGCTGTTGTTGACTGTCCCCCCACATGCCTTGCCACCTGGCTTATTGTTGGGGCCCCCAACCGCTAGAAGCCCTGTGTTATTGAGTCCCTTTGTTGTTTCCTGGCATTTCCCTGCAAGGGCTTGCAGAAACGGTCAAATTAGGAAGTGATGGCGAATGACGCTGCAGCAAACAACAAAATAGAGAGGAGGAGGACTTGTTGAAAAGTTGGAAACTTTTGCCCTTTGAGGCAAAATGCCCACCACACTTGGCTAAACAGGAAGCTTCTTGATGCAGCGAGCCAAAAATTCTTTTAATTGTAAAACTAATGGAACTTTTCAGTATTCCTGCAGTTTTTTGCTGTGATTCGTGTCTGCAAATATGACAGCAGGCCCTAGATGTAGCTTTCAACCTACACCTGCTCTGTTTTCAACATGGTTTGCAAATTAACGGAGACTTTGTTGATAGTTAGAGCGCTACAAATTAGGTAGGAATCTTTGAGTGCTTCGCTTGACATTTCTGCTTACTTTATTTAAGGACCATTTCTTGATATACTTGATTTATTATCCTACTTCTTCGTTCGCAAGCTCACGCCCGCTGGTTTAACGGCATTCTGGTAAAGTACGCAGAACTAGGACCCATATACGCAGGTATAGCCTAATTTAGACCATTATAACAAAAAATGCACAGCTCGTGCGGTAATAAAACTAAGCAGTCATACTCAAGATGTCTTCTATATTCGCTCCAAAAATCAACTTGGTCTGGGGAGTAGTTTCCAGACTATTTGCGACAAAAATTGCTTTAGTTGGCTATTTTTAAAAGCAAAAATGCAACAAAACTTTCCAGTCAATATTACTAGATAATTATGTCTTAAAGGTGCTGTGTAAAAAACACTGTTGTAGAGCTAGTAGATTTTTCAAAATGTCGTCACAACTGGAACACAGTCAGCGAAACCCATGTCATTAGGTCAGATTCATGCCCGTCCTTCTCTAAACTATGCCTTTGTAGTTATTTATAATGTACAGATAACAAGCTTTTCGATGATCCACAGGACAACTTTGTACACCAAGCAGGAGAGCCACTGTGGCTGCTCAAACAGTGACTAAAACGGCTTGGTCGAGCCACCGGAGTGAGACCACCACCTTAAGGGAACCAGGAAACATGTCTCTTGTAACCGAAAATTAAAAAAACACCAACGAAGTGCACTACACCACTTTGTTATGCATCATCACCAAAGTTTTAAAGACATCTACAGAAACTCACTCATGGTAGCTTAGAGAAGTAGTTTGTTCTTTAGCAAGTGCTGAATACACTAGCTTCCTTCCGTACTTTTCGAGGTAAGGCTCTTTGTGAGCCTGCCTGCTGGCCACACTACCTTTAAAGCATTCTTTAATTTTCATCAGCATTAACTGCAGACATTTTCAACCCAGGAATGTCCTCCTAGTTCATCTCTAGTTCATCCTCAAGGGGGACATGCACAATTTACTTGTGAGAGGTTTGCATAATCCATAAGCTCTTCAGAGCAAATGAGGCCCGTGAGGTGAATACGTCAGGTTGTTTGTCTTCTAAATAGTGAAGAATTTACTATAGGGACTTGCAAAAGTTGCCCTTAGTAACAGAGGTGTGTGTTGTAAACATGCCTCTTGTATGAATGTTGTTAACATGGCAAACATAGGAAAACCAACCAAGCCATTTTCAAGTGTCTCCCATAAACGCGTTATCTGAAGGTCGTGGGTTCGGTTCCCACCGAAAGGAGGTTTGTCTTTTCGTCCACTTTAATTCCTTTCTACTTACTTCCCCCACAATTACAATACTACAATTAAGAAACTTCAATGACTTCCCCAGTGCTTTCCTAGGCTTCACTGTCTGTTGGTTCATTAAGTTGTTCCTAACAAACGAGCCCTCGACCCCTTCCTTTCGGTATCCCATAAACAAGCGTCTCTAGTAACAAGAAGTACTGTACTCCGTACAGCTGGAAGAAGGACATGTGCACAATCTCTATGGTCGCACAAAGTTGATGCATTGCTGCGTTAGGCTGCTATAAATTTACTGAATTCGACATCACATCTTCTGATTTTCTATGTTTCCAAGTGTGACCTTACTTCTTGTATTAAGCTAGACACTAATTCTCTTTAGTCTTTGTTATAAGCATCAGAGTCACAAACACCACTTGTCCTGACACAAATGAAAAATTCAAGACAACTGCCGCTTCTCTTCAACAGTGCTGAACAGCATTGCAAAGCATCAATAGTAACAGTACTAACTGTGCAAACCTTGCAAAAGGAACAAATAATAAAAACCAGATAGCACGGGCGCACCCCTCACCGTTGCTAGATCTGTCCCGCAGGTGGTGCAGCCAACACAAAGACTGCCCTGTATAGGTTGAGGGGCCTGTACTTGCACCAACGGCAGCAGCCCATTTTTGTCGTATTTTTCTGCCAGGCACTGAAAGTATAGTGGAGTCACTGTTACTGCATGCTCAAACAGACACAGTGAAAGGGTCAGAGTGAGAAGTGCAAGAAAAAATATACAGTAAAACCTCGAAATATAATGAACTTCAATATAAGTACTTGGCTTTTTACAATGTGATGTGCATAGAACACCCCCCCCCATATAGCATTTTTTATCTCCATACAAAGAAGCACCTTTATCCACAATTTCAGGAGAACGAAGTCCAAGTGCGCCCACCAATGCAGAGCAGTGCCTCTTCCATCCAGGGTTACCATATTTACTCGAATCTAATGCGCACTTTTTTTCCGATAAAACAGGTCCAAAAATAGCATGCGCGTTAGAATCGAGTGCGAACGAGCGACACCATTACCATATCGCCGGCATCAAAACGGCCGCCTCCTACAAGGTTCGAGCACTGTCGAACAGTCACCGGCGAAAAAACGAACTAGCGGCCCGTGGCGGTATTTGGCGCGCATATCTTCAGTAGTCTGTCACCGCCGGTCCCGCGCTGAACGACGCCACGACGCATATGATGCGTAGGCCAATGATACTCGCCGCGCCGGCTTGACTGTCTTGCGGCCAACCAAAGTCGCTACATCGCCGATGCAAACTCTGAGACGCCCAGCCGCACCAGCTTTCAGTAGCGTTCGCTTTCGGTAGTGTTCGCGGGTAGTCATAAGGGGGAGATGTTTCCCATCACCGCACGCAAAACGGCTCATCATCACATTTCTCCCTCATATCTGTGCCGAGCCTGAGCCACCCGAGCCTCTCAGTCGTGCGCGCTGCCTGACGTCCAAGATTGCATCGCGGCAATCTCGGGGACCACGCCCGACCATGCTTAGCTTATCTGCGCCAGCCTGCGCAGCACGCATGGCAGCACGCGGCAGCGGGCGTGAAGGAACTGCGATAGCACGGAGGAATGCAGCACTGCGAGTAAATGATGTTATCACCGCTTGCACGCGGCTACGCCCGGCGGCGTGTGGCAGTTTTATCGGGACCCAGGAGTTATGAATTGGCGCGTCGAACGTGTTCGAGACACCGTGGATTGAGTGAAGTGGGAAAGCCATAGCGCAGCCGTTCGAGGGACTGCGGGGGTTCAAGTTGGTGGCACGTTTATTATGCGAGTGCGTTCATTACACGAGTGTGGCATTCTTTTTTATGAATGTGAGAAGGTTGATTACTAAGGGCCTCTTTTTCCGTGTCGCAAAATATGGGAGCGCGTTACAATCTATGTTACACTTTTTTTTATGGTTGCGGGAAACGGGTGCACGTTAGAATCAAGTAAATACGGTAATTCAGCGGGCTCTCACTTATCCTGTGAGAGAGCGCGATCATTCAGGAAACTGATGTTGCCGACTAGGCTTGCATCTAGCTGGGTTCCCAAATGGCGAAGAAAAGGGTGTCATTGCTTCTGTCTGGAACCACCAGCTATGAACCTTTTTTTGTGATCCAGAGGACAATGCCGATGTTATGTTCAGTAAGCAAGATAACACCTGCATTGCCCCCTTGATCTGGGTAATGCCAGAAGTTTTGGTTAAAAGCCGCAATGGCCATGCTGATCACTTCTTACCAGTGAGTTGTATCTTCATTTCTTCAGGCCCTACTTATGATGTACAACTATTGTGACAAGGGCTTCAACCACGTGTTACCAAATTATAGTCACCAGATACCCAGCACAACAGAATTCTTTTGTAAAGATCATTAAATTAAATGTAATAATAACAGCAACGAAAAATAGACACAGTGCTGTTTCCGAGGCCAGCTGTTCTATTCTGCCCTCGCCTTCCTTGTCTACGGGCTATCCCGCACTGCTAGCGCAAGCGTCAGGGACTCTGTGTGTTTTTGCCATTACACTCGGCCACGACTGCGGGTGTCAAGAGCAGCCGAAAATGTCTCTGGTGGGCAGCACTGGCTGTGCCGCTGTGGTCAATTGTGGCTACGTAGCGACTTGCTATGCCCCTTGTCACACAATGTTCTGTTGTGCGAAATGGGCAACAAGGTTGTAGTCTGTGCTGTCCACACTGCGAGTGTAGGGATCCGTTAAATATGTCCAACAGGAGGCGCTGACTATGCTGCTCTGGTCTTGCACCTGCGGCGACTTCTCATGAAATTGTGGCAATAACGGCTGTGAATGATGCAGGCTGTATCGCGGTGTACGCTGGTATCACAGTACGATTCATCATGCCTTGAAGTCAGGAGGCCCTGTGCCCTCTACGGCCCTAGGTCGCACTGGTCAGTGACACTGACCACGAACAATTGCATTCAGGTTCTGTCTGCTGTTTCTTAGCCTTGTGTGGCAAAGGGATGAGCTTCCTTTTTGTCATACGGCACAAGCCATACCTTGACAGTGCTACCACTGAAGTGCTGCATGTGCAGCTTGAACTGGCAGTACTTAAGGGCATGCCATGTGGAGCAGACCCTGCTTGATCAACTATGGCAACAGTAAAGGCCTTGAGCTGCTCTTAGATGAAATTGACATCATGAACAGAATCAGCTTCTTTGTGCGAGCTTGGGCACCACATGTCTAACTCCAGCCTCTGTCAGCGATGCTCTGCGGTCAGACACCCCCGCAGAATCACAGACCTGCTGTGGAAGGCAGCAGCTGTGGTCCATGCACAGAATGAGGTGTCCTGTAGCATATGCTCTTGGGAAGTTGCAGGGCAGAGTTGCAGCCTCGAGGAGATACCCCACTTGAGCTCCATCCTCGGTAGCTGACGGGTGGACTGGGCGGTGGCAAAGTGATGGTAGTGCGTCCTGCCTAAAGCAGTTATGAATTTGGAGCTCCACTCCTCCCATGACTGCCGCTTCCTGCCATCATAATTGTGCCACGGCAGGACACCATTTCGAAGACAGTCATGGCCCCTCATTATTTCTGCTGGACCATCCAGATCTTGCGGGCTCCGGTAGCACAGAAGGTCATCACCCAATTATCAGTGGGGTCCTGGAAGCTGAAAAACTCCAGCAAGTGGCCAGTGATGGTAGGGCAGCAGACACCACGACACCACGACAGCTACTGCCAAGCCTGCACTATTCATTGTACGCAGACGACATCTGCATATGGGCATCTGGGCTGCATATACGAGAAATACAACCAACACTGCAAAAGGGGCTCGACATTATACATAACTTTTTTAAAGAAAGAGGTATGAGTCTCTCGCTCGCAAAAACTGCAGTACTGCCTTTCACTAGGCGACATCTGAAGGACTTCAATCTACTTGAAGGACAATCATTGATGTTTGCGAAAGAACATGAATTCCTTGGCATTATTCTTGACAGACAGTTGTTGTGGGCATCGCATATCCATGGTATTGAGAAGCAGGTGAACTCAGTAGTAAATGTACTTCACCGACTCGCTGGTACCACATGGGGAGGATCAGTCTGATCCCTATTACAAGTGTATAACGCCCTTATAAAGCAAAAAATTGCTTATTCTGTGCCTATTCTCCATGGCTTATCACGAAGTTCTGAGGAACGTCTTCAGCGCTTACTCGCAAGGGGGCTGAGGATTTGTCTTGGTGTCCCGCAGGCGACCTCGAGTTCACTCGAGTCATTCTGGTGGCTTGGAGATGCTGAACGGAAGTTAGATGGGGCCCACCATGCGTGTGGCTATCGAAGCCGGTGGCAGAGTGACCTATCCGTCGGGGGTGCAACAGCGACCACGGTAAGGCAAATTCCAGGCCGATTCGCAAAAGAAGGCTGTGTTGGAGGACAGAGGTTTGATTCCTCCGTAAGAGGTCGGCGAGCAAGGGGAAGCAGCATATCTTGGACAAAGCCCTATGCATCGCAACGTGACACTACAGGATTTGAAATCGACAGCTCTCAATTACTGTCTGCAGATGTGATGGACAGCCGGTGAGGAGGTGATCTTGGGGTTATAGGAAAGACACTTATATCTGTAACATACAAGGGAGCAAGGCACAGCGTTTTTGAGGGGAGGGAAAGAAGAGAGCAGGAAGGAGAGGGCACCTTCTTGAGAGCCACACCACACATGCCAGGTCGAGGTATCTCTCTCCTTCTCTATTAGAAGAACCACGTTAGAAGAACCATATTAGGCTACCATGAAAGACATGTTCATGGTAGCCACTCAGCAACTGGTGCTATTCCAAATTTACTCATCATATCCACAGTATGTCCACGTTTATAGAGATGGTTCGTGTAATAACAACACATCTACTTCTGCATATGTTGTACCACGGTTGTCGATAGAGCAAACATTTAAAATCTCTCGTGTGACATCCTCCACTGTTGCAGAGCTTTTTGCAATCCTCTATGTGTTGCGCTTCATTACAACAGTAAAAAACGCACAACAATGGCTTATTCTTAGTGACTCGCAAGCAGCCCTTGCATCGCTAAAAAGCAATGAGAAAAGATCTTTAGATAGTATATTGCTGTATGAGATGCTCAAAGAACCCACAAAAGCAAGTGCTATGAACCACACAATTGCGCTTCAGTGGATACCAGGACATTGCAATACTCCCGGTAATACAGCAGCGGATGCAGCAGCAGGTCGTGCGCACAGTAACACAGAGACAATTGGTCTTCCTATTTTGTGCAATGAAATCCGTCTACTCCTGAGAAAAATGTCCTTTGAGCTCAGCAAAAAGGGTTGGTTTGACGAAAAATCAAAGAGATCAGACTTATTTTCCACTGACCCAGGCATACAACTCTCGATTCCAACAAGTCTGAACGAAAATAGAAAGTTTTAAACATTGCTGCACCGCCTGCGGCTTGGTACAGCAATTACGAGGCACTTCCTCTACAGGATCCAACGGGTGTCTAGCCTGCAGTGCTCATGTGGCCACCCAGACGAAGATACACATCATCTGCTCAAGTGCACAAAGCACGGTTCGCCACGGAGTGTGCTGCGAGCAAATTTGTCGCTTTTAGATAGAAGATCTTTTAACCTAAAAAAGATCCTTGGTCCGTGGCCAACAGCAGTCCTTCAGAAAGGAGCACTTTATGCACTAAAAAAGTTCTTAGAAGACACAAATATCCTCTGGAAATATTAACTTTGGCTTGATTCCAAAGACCCAACGAATAATGTAACCCCTATGTATTCAGCAGTGTTCTTTGTTGTTCTCACATGTTTCAGATTATGTCTAATTACTTGTGTTGTGTGTGTTTTGTTTCGCACAGACGTTTATATGAACTATTCTAATCGCATGTGCACACAGTTCCTATGTGAAAGTCGGCACGGAACTCTGATCCACGCACCGTCGAACTGTATATAGCGCCGACCCTTTTAGTGTTACAAATGTTTATGTCTTGTGAAACTTTTTTTCTTGCTTTTTTTTTTACTTGTTTATTGAAATTTTGCTGGAATTGCTAAGTGAGAAGGAGTAGCCGGTGCCATACTAAAGGCACTAACCTCTCCTATTCACCACTTCAATAAAAAAAAAGGGTAGCAGGTGAAAACTCGGAGTGTGATAACACCAAGAAGACCAGTTGGTATGTGAGCTCTGTAAGGGTGCAATGGAGTTCTCTGCGGTTCCTGGATGAGCTGCTCTCATGGTCTGGCAAGGCGGCTGAAGCCAACATGGCATTAATTGTACACGATGCAGGCAAGGTTGTAGGACATAGCCGAAAAGGTCGACCTTCACAGAGTTGCGCAACAGTGAGTAATAGCTCCGTGGCACTGTCGAGTGATCCGTACGCAGTGCCAATGGTAACATCCAAGGAGTACAAGACGGTCACTGTGGGATCTTTGTTCGAGGGAGCTTGAACAGCATTCCTATGTGGCTCAGGTGCCGATCAAGTCCTGAGCGATAGGTCATAAAAACGGGAAGTGTTCACGGAGCTCCCGGGGAATAGCAAGCCGTGCACTGCCCTGATGGCACTGGGGTAAGCCTTCTCTTGGGCCAAGAAGGCCTCCACACCGTCTACCTATGATGGCCTAGGTGCCTCAGGCAGTAGCAGGGCCACAGTCACAGGTTTCATGATCGCAGAAGGATGGACAAAGTTCTTACGATAGAGGCCCGCAGCATCAATGACTGGAGCTGTGTAAATAGCGAAATTTTGAGTGTGAAGTGAATTCAAATGTTTATGTTCGAGTGCGAATTGAATATTTTTCAGATAATTTTCAAATATTTTTAACAATACCATATATATTTATATATTGTATTATTAACCATATGGGGCAGAAACATGGAGAATTACAAAGAAGCTAGAAAGGAAGTTAAGAACCACGCGGTGGGTGATAGAATAAAAAATGATAGGTGTTACTCTAAGAGATAGGAAGAGAGCAGAGTGAGTTAGGGGACAGGGGTAGCTGACATAATAGTAGAAGAAAAAATGGACGTGGGCAGGCCACATGATGAGAAGGCTAGATAACCGAGGGACGGTTAGAACAATGGAATGGATACCAAGAGAGGGTAAGCGTAGCCGTGGACTACAGAGAGTAAGATGGAGTGACGAAATTAAGACCTTCGCAGGCATCAAATGGAATCAGCTCGCACAGGACAGGAAAGGATGGAGAGCATTGGGAGAGGCCTTCATCCTGCAGTGGACATAAGATGGGCTGATGATGATGGTGATGATGATAATGATGATGATATAATTATGGAGAAATGCCCTGTTAAACATGGGCAAGAAATTTATTGCATGAGTAGTGTTTCCTACAGTGCCATTCCAAAGTCCTAAAGAACAGTCCAACAAGAGAACTGTGCAACAGAAAGCTGAGTTAACTTTGCTGCAGTACACTGGTGTTAGCTTCGCCACAGTATGCGAGGGCTTCGCCGCAGAACACAGGTGTTAAAGGGCAACTCCAGCGATTTTTCAGTGTCCACTGATCTCAATGAAATTTTCAGTATATATTCTTCTCATTAGTACAATAATATATGTCAAGTCAGGTGGCTGTAAGTAATTTAGTTTTCCTGTAAATGAATTTTGAAAATTTTTAGCAGATTCTTATGTGGGCCACCCTGTCCTTTTGACGTCATTACCTTCAATGCTGCCTACCTGAGTCAGCGGGCCATAAAAAGCAAAACGTCGATACTTCAGCGCTTAAATCTTCGCTGACAGTTTCAGAAAAGCTGGCAGAACTCAATATATCGCTGGATGACCTTGCCATTGTCATTTTTCTGGCGTCAGCTCCATATATCTGATGGCAGGAAGGTTGTGACGTCATCACATACGCTGAACGAAGCATCTACGCATTTCGGTTTCGGTTTGAACACGACTTTCAGTTGCTTATTTAAAATTTTTTGTACGTTTTTGAGCAAACTGAACCACCCTGGCTGTTACAGGGCTATCAGTACCATTAGAAAACACCGATATCAGAATATGGTGAAAAAACCGCCGGAGTTCCCCTTTAACATCGCCGCAGTACACAGGTGTTGCCTAGCCGCAGGACGCGAGTGTTAGCTTCGCCGCAGTACGCGAGTGCTGGCTCCAGCTCAGCACACCAGTGTTATGTGGCAAAGCACACTACATGCGAGAATGGGCCACTTGTCACAAAACATAGCATATATTTTACCTTCATTAAGAACTTTGAATAGTACAAGTTAAGTGCAAATCGAATCGAATAGCAAACCCATTCAAAAATTATTCAAAATTTCGAATATTCGCACATCCCTATAGATGACCCAGAAATAGGCACCGTCGTTTGTCGACTATGCCACTGTAATGATAACAGTGGAGAGAAAAAGACACAACACCTGCTTGCTAGACCAGCTGTTCTATCCTGCCCTCACCTT
The DNA here is from genome assembly GCA_013339685.2 of Hyalomma asiaticum. NCBI lineage: Eukaryota > Metazoa > Arthropoda > Arachnida > Ixodida > Ixodidae > Hyalomma > Hyalomma asiaticum. Next base: position 27,364,470 of record CM023481.1, read on the forward strand.
CCTCATCTATGCACTATCCCGCGCTGCTGGCACGAACGTCAGAGCCGCAGTCATTACATAATATTACTTGCCTTTTTTTCTTACTGCTGTTATTAGAACATTCTCGCAGAACTTCTGTGTAAAAATAAGGATCCTTTAGCTATAACACATAGCATTAAAGGCTAAATTTCAATTTACAAAAGCTTCAATAAAGCAAAACAAATTGCCAGTTTTACCAACTTTGTTATACCAAAGTTTAACTATATTCGTAGACAGGCAATTATACACAAAAGGCAACAAAGGGCAGGAAGCTAGCACAGAAGTAATTAGTATCGATCAATGATGACAACAAAAGAAATGTAACAAAGAGTTGAAGGGACACGAAAGGCAAATATTAAGTCTGTATTCATTGTCAAAGTACTAACTCAAGAAACGCCGTAGTGCTTGTTTTGTGCCAAGAAAATGCATAGTTTGAGCAAAAGTCATGTTTTACGGGTCAGCATACCATTAGAACTATTCGAACTTGCCACCCTGAATGGCCCACTGACAGACTCACAGTTTTCTCTCTTTGCTCGCTGGCAGCTGAGCCAGCTGTGCGAAAGGCAGATGCAAGCAGGAGAGACTGAGGGTTTAGCTATGGTTAGCGTGCCGCGGTGGTCCCCATCACCAGGCAAAGAGGGCATCGAGGCCCTCTGCAGCCACGGGGAACTGGCCCTGCTGCATACCACTGCCTCGTCTGCGTCACGGCACCAAGTTCGCAGAACATCCTGCAGGTGATGAAAGCTGTGTCATACACTTACCTAAATTTCTCAGTGAAAAAAACGGCGGTAAAGATAATACTGACGTTTCTGACATTCTTAAGCACTCACCCATCATTCTAACAAAAAAGAGTTGTTCGCCTTTAGTGTCCCTTTAACAATGACAAATTAGAAACGGGTGAGGATGAAATCTAACCAACAATGTTCAGAAATACGCTCAAAAGAGGTTACTAAATGAAAGTCCATATAACAAAATGGCACAGTAATGCCCAGTCTATAAACAGTAAAGTCCACAAAAGTGCTAGCCAAAGAAAGTTGCAGAGTGTTCTTGAGGTGGATGCAGTTGCTAGGTTAGTCTTACCAGAAGCCTACATCTTATGACTTCCCGTGAGCACGTTTCACCAACTTTAGGGGAAACGCTGTGGGCCTGGCTGCACGCATCAGCTTGTCATCTCTTATGTCAACTAGAACTCAAGCCCAGGGTAAGATGGAGGCTTGAATTGATGAAGAGATCATTAAATATGTTGAAGAACAGGGAATGTCAAAACGTTCGCCTCCAGAGACCTTCCCTGTTCTTCGTTTTCAATCACCTCATCATCAATTTATGTCAACCAGTCATTTGAAGTTCAGGTGAGGTTAGGCAGCCTAATCAAAACTTGACAATAGAATGTGCTACGTGGCGCTAGCTTCTACACTGCTTAGCAGGAGCTGTTAGCCACAAGAAGTTAGGGTGGCACTACTTCATGGGATGGTGAGGATGGCATCACATCAAGGACTCGTACTTCAGCTCTCTTCTCCCATCATCACATTTGGTGGCACTGCATGTTTGTCTTTTGTTGCTTGCCTTCAGCTTGTAAGGAAGAGCAAAAACATCAGTGAAAATTATTCAGGCTAAGAACAATGATATATTCATGCATAGTTTCAAACCATGCAGGCTTCGTTGCTTCGTTGTGCATACCTCGAAGCAGCTCAGGTAAGAATACTGGCCATGGTGCGTTTATATCAGAGCAAAATGTAAGAACATCTGTGCACTTCGATTTAACAGGAAATAACTCCAGGAGGCAAAATTATTGCAAGATGCCCCACGACAGCTTGCGTTGTAATTGTATCATGGTTTCTGCATAGACATCACCATAATTACATTATTGTGCCGCGTTGTTCTCGGCCCAGCCTTTCAGAGGATGGTTTCCCCACCGCAAGTTTTCCTTGCGTTTGACACAAACTTATCTGCAGACATTTCTGGGGGGACCGCTACCTGTGCCCAGTTGCAAAAGCGTCCTGCGGGCAGTGTCAAGTCTCGCAAAATATCTCTAAAATGATCTCCCTACAATATTACCCCAGCTGTTGTGATATCCTTAAGTATTCGTTCACTCGCCCTATTATTAATGTCACATTCCTTTCAAGTTTTATCACAATAATTTTGATGGCTCTGTTCACTACGAAAGCTCATTATAATTTACATTACCTACTGCCAGCTTGCCTCTTCATGCAGAATTGTGGCAGCGGTGCAGTCAGGCTCACATGTACCACTTTAGGTAAACTACTCCCAAATTATTTTGCTTGCAGTTGCATTACCCATGAACAGTATCAAATGGCATATGTCGACAAAGGGTGAGACAACTGGGTGCCTTATTGAGGTACAGAACATTTATTATGCGGGCCAAATCGCTGAGAGTGCTGTCAAAACAGCTCAGAGTACTCATTTCAACTTTCTGGCATTTGCATTCATTTTGCAAGTTACTGCTATCATTAGCACTCAACATGAAGTGAGAGATTACTGTTCGTGGCGTGGCACAGATCAGGCCAGCTGTTCACACAAAACAGGGTACAAGTACATATCCACTGGCGAATGTCGCGAAGAAACCTCCACATGCCCAACGTGGCAATGTATTACATGTCAAAAAATGCTATGAGACTGGCATTATTAATTTGTGTAATGGTTCAATATTCTAGTTCTTACAAGTGATTGCTTATAACAGACAGATTAGGCTGAGGCCTCCTGCAGCACGTAGCACTATTGTGTCAAATTTCTTAAATTACTTTCAGGGCATGCATGAAATGCACGAAAATCCACAATTTAGCTGATCAATACCAAAATTCACTACCTTATTTGTAATGGTTCGGGACACACATAACGCGGTTCAAGCAAATTCTGTAGTGAATGTTTAATGATTCAGCAGAGATCTTTTCCTAGTACCGATTCCTTGTAATATGCATTGTAAAGTAAGCATTGCAACAAAATGTCATGCTGTTCTGATAAAGTAGCATCTTTTTGAGCTGCAGCTTTTGTTTAGGCAACAGGTTGCCCTAAACATTACATGATTAAAAATTTTATTCGAACTTTTGTCAGGTTAGATAGCCCGGGACAGTATTGAAAACTTGCAACTTCTGCCATTCATGCTTGTCTTCTATAGTCTTTTTTTTTTAATGTCGTCGTCTCGTCATCTGTTGTGTGCTTCCTTTTGTCACAACACTCTGTGACCTATACCATGCTAGTGATTTGTGGATCTGTGCATCCCACAAACACAGCTTGTACTCTATGATTCCCAGAAGGACGTCGAACTCTGTTTTAGCCACTTTCCCAATGCATGCGTGTTGATAGAGAATTTTCCACAGCCATCCCTGCAAAAAGCTCAGCATGTATGGAATATCAAGGTGGCGCTGATGAAATCTTCAGCCCTTCCTTAGACAGTCCCTGCCCACCTTAATACCTGACCACAGTTGTTTCCCTTTGCGGCACACCCCAAGAATCTGCAGCAACCATTGTTCAGCATGTCTCCCACTCTAATATTAAATTCGATACCATGACCATGAATTATCAATCAGGTGCTCGTTTTGCACCACGCAAACATCACATCGATGACCTGGCAATGTTCTTCAAGACTGGGAGGAACATTCGTGACATTTGGATGTAATATCTGCGAAGGGTCTCATCATTAATCCGAGGAAGCGTCACTTTGTGAAGAGAGAGTGTCTGATTCACACTGTATGGATCGGGAATCAGTACATCGACCCGTCGAAAGTTGAAGCTATCGAGGAAATTCTGATGCTACAAACAAAGAGCTCAGGATAATATTAAAGGTGGCCAATCATCACCACTTAACCAAGCACTCTCATGTCATTTTTCCCGACAAGTTTAAAGAGACACTAAGGACAAATATTAAGTTGAGCAAGATTGAAAGATTTGGCTTGTGTGATAACCTGTTTGCCATTCCTAGCGAGAACAGACTAGTTGTAGGCATTAGGAATTGGAGTGGCTCCTTCTGTCTTGCTCTGTGGGTACCTTTTTGAAATGATGTCAGCTCATGTATCGTGAGTACTCTATTGCTCCTCCAGATTATAAAAGATTTATTTAGATAAAATTTGACAAAAATAAATGTGCAGTAAGCCACAGATGTTGCTACATCTTGCAACTGTGAAGCTTACTGCGCCGTAATGTTAGTAGCCGAGATCACAACCCCTCTTTTCGACACGGTTGATTCAATTTGAGCGGCACCACCAGGTACTTTCAGCGGCTGTTCTCAACGCAAAAAATCCAATTGCTAGGTACCCAGAAAGTGATGACAGGCTCCAACACAGGTATGAAATCAATCTAGTCAAGCTTAATATTTTAGTTTAGTGCCCCTTCAACGATTGTGCACACGCCGGTGCACGTGTGCACGACGAGGCAGAGTCAGCATTTGAGGAAGTAAAAGAACTTGTCAAAGCACGCAGTAATGTTCTTTACATGTAACCCTGAAAAAGCGTGCATGCTAACAACCATTGCATTTGATAATGCCATTGGTGCAGGTCCTGCGCATCACATCATGGCACTGCAACAATGTGGGGAGACAGTGACCTATGCATTCCTTAAAGCAAGAGTTGGTGCCAGCCAAAGCTCCATGGAAAATGATCAAAAAGGAAGTTTGTGTCCAGGGACTCTGGAATGTCCTTGGGAGTGGGGGGGGGGGGCAAGTATTGTCCTCTTTGTATGTTGTGTTTATTATGTATTTGTTCTCAATAATTGTCGATTCAAATTTATTTAAATTATATATTATATAATCATCACATCATATAATGTTTTAATTCACTTTAGCCATATTAAATGTTACGTATTTGCATCCTCGCTTATTTCGCATTGGTATACACTTAAAAAATGGTTGGAAATTTCGAAAGTACCCAAAACCTGTGCAGACCGTGCAACGCACATGGTTTTGAAGTCCAGCGCTTTGGAGTGTGGGTGGTTGTGTGGTCCAGTGCATTGGAAAACACTGGACCACCCAATTAACCACCAGTATGAAAATTCTTGTCACAAATTTGATTTCGGTGCAAACGGTTGGAAAGTGCGGGGAGGGCTCTGCCCCCTCTGGAAAAATGTTAGGGGGGTGACCGCCACACCTGCGCCCCCAGTTCTGGAGTCCCTGTTTGTGTCGTCATTTGACTCTTAGCAAGGCTCTACAGTTAGGTGTTCAGGGTGCAAGTCCAGGTGGCGACCAACCACAATCTGTAGTGATTGTACAGAATCAAGTTTCCTGTACAGAACCTGCGCAAGTACCTAGCTCCAAGCCACCCGCAAACAACTCACAGTCAGTGTGGAGGTGATGTACTGAGCCAAATCGAAGTACAGTCAACCACAAAAGTTTGCGGACCACATGAGCGCATGCCAGACTGGCTTTCCATGCCACCTAGAGGCATGCCACCTAACGGCGACTGGAGAGCTCCACCGGAACTGAGTCTTCTTGATACTGGCTAGCATGTCAGTTTTTCAGGGCTGCGCATCGTATTGTTAGTTTGCACAGCTCTCATCAGCGGTGAGGACACCACATATCTGCCTTGATAGTGGTATCACAGCCACTCCAGCCTGCATCAACTGTGTGCCGATGAAGAGATATCAGTTTCGCTAAGAGTCATCGAGATATAAACACGTAGCCTCAGTTACCAAAGAGCGCGTCGCGTTAAAAAGAGGAAAGTGAAAAATATTTGTGCGCATTTGGAAAACAGATAGGCCATAGACTTAAGGAGGGATGCTTCTTGAATGTAGCATTGCTGTCAATCGCAGGTGACGCAGCGGAAGTATCGCAAAGAAGTTGTTGGCCATGTGCTCGCATGGTCCATAAACTTTTGTGGTTGACTGTACAACTTACCACAGTTCAAAAACAAGCCTGGAGGATGCACATGCAGCCACTTCAGTCCTGTATGTGCAGTGGCTCACACAGTACCTTCAAAGAGCAGCCGGCCCTGTAGATATGACCACTCCAGGCAAACATTCTTTGAGCCTTGTCACGAGAATGGCCACAACACAGTGATGTTTGGAACTCCTGTTGCAGGGGCCAACTGCTGGCAGTTCTGGAGGACTCACATTCTGTGGTGCCACCTGCATCAGAAGTGCGAAGATCCAGCAGGTTTTTAAGTTGCCTTTGACAATTACATTATCATTATTTGCATTGTTTGTTTGTTTGTGACTAAGTGCATTATGCTTCCTTGTCTTGTTTTTCTTCATATTTGATGCTGCATGTCATTTCATAAATCACCAGTGCTGACTGTACTACACAAAGGTAGCTGCAGGCTATATTCAAGCTAGCTCTACAAGAGCAGCTTTGCCCCAGTTTCCTATCATTGCTGTAATGATTAAAGAGATTATTATTATTATTATTATTATTATTATTATTATTATTATTATTATTATTATTATTATTATTAACACCAGGGCTTTCATGCAAGTAATCAACCAATGACTTCCCACATGCAGCTGTACACCTGTGTAATACACCACTAACAAATCTCAAGAACAGGCGCCTGTTTTGAAAGTGTACTTTCCAGCTCCAAGCAAGTACATGTGGGCACAGGCCACATAGATGATGGAACCAACCTTGAGTGGACCAATCACATCTCCAAGGAAAGCAATCTTGGCAATGATTGGATAATTTAAACAAGAATGCGCGACGAAAAGTAAGTAACAGATGTGGTAAAGAAATTTGTACACAACCCCCCCCCCCCCACCAGCCGGATCCTATACCCCTCCCTAAAATTTCCAGTTAGTCAATAACTTCTTATCCATCGCAGCCCACTGTGTTCTGGTAACACCATGGGTAACATCCCCCCTCAAAATCTAAATTCTGGATAAATCTGTGGGTGTGGACAGATGAAACTGAATGAACTTCATGTCCTGTATGGCAGTCTCCTCTTACATGCCAATTAATAAAATGAAATAGAAACGAAAATTCTACTCAAAAATTTTTAAACCTAAGGCAATATATCAAATTATCAAAAACACATACGACAGCAGGTGCACAATGCAGTGGTCTGCAAAGGCCAGCATGAAACAAGACTTCTGGTGTATCTCTATAAGAAGTGCACAGTGACTGGAAGCAAACAGTGACGTTAGCAGCAGAGCGAAATGCACAAAGCAAAGTTTTCTATCTGGTAGAGTTTTGAACTTTGAGGACCAATAACTTCAGTTACTGTGAATCAATTATTATAATTATTTTCATGTTCATCTCAACATTTAATACTAGTACACACACTCCAAGTGCTACAACAGGCAGTCCAAAAAGAAATGCTGCAAGATCAACAGACTGAAAACATGACCCCATCCACTGATTGCTGTCAAACCTTGCTGCAATTATATGCCACAAAGGCAACAAAGCTGTCACCACAAATAGAGCAAAGAAAACAATGTATGTAGATGCACATACCATGGCTCCCTTTCCTTTTTTTTTCCTGCTCAACTCCCACTGCCCTGTTCTCCTGCCTCTTCTTCACAGCTTTCATTGATCACCTGCATCTGCTTTCCATTTGGTAGCACACAAAACACAGACATCTCATTCAGGTCACTGATACAGTGCTTACAACACTACAAGTACACATCCGCCACACACCAAAAGCCCTTTGCAAGTATGGGAATTCCTGCTGTATTTATGTTTTTAACGCAATAACACTCGTACACTAAATAAAGCTAATTGAACTATACACCTTTCCACAGGAGGCATGGAGCACCGCCATATTGGACTGTGCACGACAGTAAAAATGCTTTTGTTGTCTGTTTCGTTCCGTTTGTCTTTGCACATGTGCACCGTTTGATATTAAAGACCTTCCAACTCATCAAAATTGCTACTACAAACTCTCGGCAGTGCTTTTTTGGGGGGTCACGCACATGCTGCACAACCCAGCAGAGGTTCTGGTGGCACCCAGGGAGCCTTCTCTGAAAAGGTATATAGGATGTTTTGCTACCACTTGACAGATTTTGTACTAACTAGCACAAATGTACCTGTGGGTTTTCATGAACTTCGTAGTTCCTTGTCTGTCATAGTAACACATTTAAACATGCTGATGAATGGCCTAAATCTGCACATGTGAACTCGTCAGGTAAAGATGTTCTGCTTACATAGTGGCAGCTTTTCTTCAAGCAGTTCCACTGCGCAGAATGGCCTTGTGAACATGAAAAAAAAATGCTGTGCTTTGTCAAAGTCAAAATGACCTTTACACTGTTCAGCACAGAATTTGCATAACCCAGTGCCTAAGAAGGCAGTAACATTGGGACTGTCCAATGGCTTAGAGACTCCGGTAAAGAAAGCGGGAAGGAAAAGAGACTGCAGCTTAATGTGTTCAAGCACAGTGAACTGGTACTCAGCTGCACAGTGGTTGCACTAGTAAAGTCATAGAGGATGCCTCATGTCAGAAATAGGCTGCTGTGTGATGTACCATATTATTCGCTAGAAAGTTGAACAGCATAAAGAGTATAACTATTTTATGTTAAGTCAGCGGCTGGCTCACTTTGTAAAGACTGAGACAAACAAAAAAAAGCACCACACCCTATCTCCCATTCCTACATACAGTGGATAACAATACACATTCTTATCTGTGTAAGTCCACAGCGCACTGCAGTAAGCTTCACAAGCAGCGCGGTAATTTCATGCTGCCTACATGCAACTGGTTCTTGGCACATCAAAAGAAAAATCAGTACATCGCAGCCAGTTGCACTGCGCAGCAGTAGTTCTTGCAAGGATGCCCATTTCCAAAAAATAGAGTGTTAGCAAATTACCATCAAAAGTTCAGGCACATGCACCACATTTGCAAGGATCATATAATCAACAGAACACTTGCACTTATTCAGCCTCCACTTTAAAAAAAAAAGCTATAGTGCCCTTGGCTAACATTCTCTTTCAATGCAAATGCATTAATTTCATCCAATGCATTGAATTTAATGCTATGAACAGTTCCTTTAATGCACTGAAACAGCACATGCAATAAACCAGGCCTGTAGCCAAGGAGAAGGGGGGGGGGGGGGGCTAAGGGCCCTGGACCCTCCTAAAATTTTCGTTAAGGGGTATTGTTAATAACACAGTGTAGTGCTAATAACATAAAATTTAAGCCCATTAATAATGTTACATTTGAGAAGTCACATAATGTACATACTGTGATTTTTACCAAAAATCAATAATGAAAACAGAAGTTTTTCACAAACAGTCAAGGCCTTCAGCAAGCAGCCCCCCTCCCCCCCCCCACCTCTGAAAAAAGTTCCTGCCTACAGGCCTGCAATAAGCATGCGACCAGAAAGTACTCAAGGCCTCGACACAAGACATTTATACAATGTAAATGCAATTTTCGGCAAGCAGTTGCCTGAAAATGCGACTCAAGTAGCCTGTTTCAGTGAAAATGTGAGTTCGGTAAGTATGAAACTCATCGCACTCTTCCGTCTTTCACATTGTTTAAATTATGTAGAACACAAAGCAGCTAACCAAAACTGCATGCTCTATCGCAAGAGGTTATGACATGACACCACTTTTATTCACGGAACAAACTGAAATCATCAGTCACCAAAAAGCACGTGCCTGTTCATTTAAGGCTGCATCACCTATACACAAAGAGGCTACTGGCATGTAGCAGGCACCACATAGAACACATAAGAACAAGGGACAGAGAACCCACAACTGAAAAGTTTGATTACAATACACACTCAGAAAACTAGAAAATAAATTATGGAGGAGGAGGTGAAAACAACACATTCCTTCTGACATTTCTATCACCTCAGCACAAAAAGCAACAGACAAGCACCTAATACAGGTATCTGAGTTCGTGACAACACAGTAAGCTTAGGTAACTTATGGTCTTATGGGGTACCCATGTTAAACTACAAGTAGTCACAACTTGCTAAATAAGCTGTCAGGTCAGATGGCTAAGCAGAGATTTTAAACGCAGAGAATGCACCAAACAGTTCCAATGTCTGATAACTGACAAATGGTGTCTTTTCAATGAACCTGATCTCTGCATTCTACAACCTAACCTAATGGAAGTGTAAATAATACAGTCTCAAACTGTCTCCTTTATATGTTACACTTCCATTTGTTTGAGTCTAGTCATTTCTCTTACCTATGGAGCATTTTCCTCAGAACTCCCTTTCAGGGCTGTGGAAGCTACAGGACTGCTCAGCCAATAAGAAGGGCAAAAACAGCTCGGGATCTCTTCGTCCATGTCATGTTGTCTGCTCAGCATCTCCGTGACACCTGCATGAAGGTGTAAGGTGAGTAAAGGTGAGCAGAAGGTAGCACCAGAAGAAGCTGACATGGTAGCACCCACTGAAGTGACTGCTTTGAGCCTGAAATTTATTAAGTCATTGTTGTGCACTGTGTGGCCCGTAAGTTCTGAACTGATGCTCGTATTCACTTTAGATTTGTGTCTTCACATTTCGACAACAGTCATGATCATTTGGCACTGTTCCCAAGGGCCGACCTCAAATTCTAGGTGATTTAGGATTAGCAAGCTTGACTGAACAAAGTGTTGATCCCAGTAATAACAACAAAACAGAGATGGTTTGTCCTCAGCATAAGATGATGCAAAGTGTTGGCTGATTTCACCATTTTTGCTGGCAAGACAGTAGGCAAGCAGGAAGCAAGAGTTTGGATGAAAGAGGACAGCTGCTTCCACATGGACACTGCCATGCTGACTCGTAACCGCAACTACCAAAGGTTACCAATGCGATAACTGAAGGCATGCGACTTACATACGTTCATATGTCACTGTGACATGCAATGTGCCAAGCAAGCGCAAATGCCTCAACCCTGGAAATGATAAGCCAACTAGGTGTGGAGCTATAAGTCTTGCTGCACAAGCACAATTCTTGCTTACACCCCATAGCTTTCGTAGTGCTGCAAAACAGTGGAACGGTAGAGTACAGAATCTTAATATGTGACTTACACAAGCAGTTGTTGAATGAGCAAGCAAGTGGACTAAGTGGTACTTCTTAATTCTAGATCAAAGAAAGGTTCAGACTGCATCAGTGGCACCTCTGCTAGGCTGCATGATATGGATGACAATATTTATGATAAGTGCTGAGCTGGCTCTTTAGCCTACCTGGTCATGCAAACTCATAACTGCATTCTGTGCATGTGAACTTTTGGCGTGTACATACCTACATATTTATCCTGGATAAGACAGTTGGAAGTTATAGTCCATATGTTGTTCGCGTTTCTTTTGGCCTACTCGTTATTCGTTAGCATTAAAAATATCATGCGCAAAAATCGGAGACGGCGGGAATTTAACAACATGAAAGACAGTCGGGCTACAAGGCATTTTTGGGGCCCGTATGTAGAATGCACAAATGTTCAATGCTACATATAACAGAGAGTCATTGTTTTCATCGCACTACGAATACACGAAGACGCGCGCACACGCACAAAAAGTGAAAACCGGGTCATTACTATGAAAACAATATTTAGCTGCGAGCATAGCCTGAAATGGTAACCATATTCAATCTTCGTCTCACGCTTGTAACCAGGGTGTCTAGCAAATTGGAGAAGTCGATTTCCCTGACTTTTCCAGGTTTTCCCTGACCATTTTTGCTAAAATTCCCTGACCTATACAACAGACACCATTTTGTGGAAATGGTCCGTGAAACATATAAAAAGGGTATACAGAAAACACATTTCATTGTAGAGGAAAACATTTATTGCAACTGGCCTCATAATCAATTAGGGTTTGAGAGAGTTTATCTCGTCTTGAAGAATGGAAGCTTCAAGTTGCGCTTCACTGAGCAGCCTTTGCTTTTTTTCTTGTAGCTCTTTAATCAGAGCTAGAGGCGCAGATCCAGCGCTACTGCTAGGCGAGGCGTCCGTCGGGCTCTTAAAAAATGACAATAGCTTTGGCTGGGAAGCACTTGAGAAAATTCAATGCAGCAACGTGCTTCTTGCTAGAGGTATGACTTGAAACAGCTCTGTGACCCATGTTGCTCAGCGAAAACGTTTTCCGGCAAACTGTACACATGGCTTCGTGCGAATCATTTTCCAAAGGCCTAATCCAACTTGCATAGTCTGAGACACTTGGGTTCGCCCAGTCCGCATTAAAGGAACACTTCTTGCCTCCTGACATCTTCGATGAAAAATATTTTGCGGCGCGCGACACCGAAGCACAGCACTGATAAGCAACGCGCGACACTGATCCTCGCGTCGGAAATGCTGCAGGTCCGACGGATTTCTTCTCTCCGAAATATGTCGTCACATAAATATACGGATATGTTTCACCTCAAATCACAGAAGCACCTAGTCGCGGACAACGTCGCACACCACAATTCGCACTACGCAGGAACTCCGGGAAAACGTCAGCGAAAACGCAAAGCTCACAATTCACACAGTTTCAGACGTAGTAGAGCCTAGTTAGAGTGTACAAGCCTAGTCGCACTGTACAACCACAGGCTGTGATACACAAAGCATAGAGATAATATACTGACTGACACAAAGGGACGTCGCCATGCTGGATTTGTTGCGTGCGGCTTGTCGTGGCTCGGCTCGATATGCTACGTTACCCTGCCTGTGCAGCCAGAACGCGCAAACTAATTTTAGTAGAGGTCCTTGCGTGAAAACGATGACTCAAAAATAGGTGACGCCGAAAACATGCAGTCTTCCACTTCGATTACTTAATTTTGACTCTTGACGTCGTAAGAAAGCATTGCCTTCAATATTCGCTACCAAAATGCATCGCCTCCAAGATTGGCTACCAAAATACATCGCCTCCAAGATTTGCTATCAAAGTGCATCGCCTTCAAGATTTGCTACCAAAATGCATTGCCTTCAAGATTCCCTACATAAAGAAAAAGCAAACCGAACGTGAAATTTGGACACCTCCTATCCTTCTATGGAAATTTCATTCCCCTGACGCGAGCGTTTCGCCCAAAGCGATCGGATGTGCGAGTCATCAGTAGCGTGGGCAGGCCCTAAGACAGTTTTCCCTGACGTGTCTCGCTTGATTGACGAATTCCCTGACAATTTCCTCACTTTTCCCGGTGGCTAAAAATTCCCCGACTTTTCCCGGTTTTCCCGGCTTTCCCGGTCACTAGACACCCTGGTAACCAAATCTCACCCATGCCCCTGTGCACCTTTGTGGTCAGGGGCATAGGTGAGAAAGACGTCGCACTTTGAGCTCCGGCTTCATTTAATCACCCCGATCAAAGTGCTCCAGTGAAGTCGACTCTGCGATTAGAGCAAGTTGCTAAAGAAGCGATGAAAAGTCAGGCAGCTAATGCGTCCGCAAAACTGGCAACGCCACACAATAAAATATGCATTAAGCATGCGCCCTAGTTGACTAAAACAACCGCACGCCAATGCTACGACTCCGTGCATACAAATCCAGGGCATAGAGAAAAGGCGTAGCTCCCTTTGCCTATGCCTAGGGTTTGTGTTTACCTCGTGAGGAACACATTCGCTTCTACTTTACCTGGTACGGGACCAGCATAACCGCCTGAACTCGGTGTTTTAACAGCTGAGAGGTCTCAATCAACCAGACCCGCGTATTTTTCGATTTGCCGCCATTACCCCATTACCGATCATTGTCACAGACAGGATTAAAAAAAAAAAAAAAGAACGTCTAAACTCGGACCGTGAACACCAAGGGAACACCAAAACGAAAATTGCATACAGCAAAAAACTGCAAAAATTAATTACATCATGCCTCTTTAATTTTTAGGGCATAAGTTTATATATTATTATACTTTGTTGTTCTTTGTTGATATATTGTTAGTTTTCACTTATATCTTTGCATCAGTTCCACTGGTTCCACTGTCATCATCATCGCAGCAATGGCAGCCTCCAGTGTCAAACTTTTCGCCGCACGCTCGCTGGGTCAATGTGATTGAAACTATCGTTCCCGGCTTCTCGCATTTGCGATTTACGGTCAGAATAAAACGTAGATGTACTAGTACGTTTGGAGAATTCCCTCGTAAAACGTTAGCAAGCTCTGACGACTGACGACATCGTCCTCAAAACACAACTTGCACCGTAACCTGAAGACGCGTCCTCGCCTATTTCCCGCCGGGCGCCTACAGTAATGCAGCGTTGCATCGTTTTTGCGGGAAGAAATCTGCCGACCCGGGGCGCAACCTGCAGTGCCACGAGAACGGCGTCAGTGAGTTGCTTTAACGTGGCTACTTCTAGTTTCGGATCGCCCTCGGCGCAGTGAAGGTGTGAACTTCATAGTTCGACGACGCGATGGATGTACATAACTGCATTTTTTAGAGGTTTTTAAAGCTAACAGCATGTTGCCCTAGTAGCTACGTTGCCTGGGCCCACCAAGGGCGTAGCCAGGATTTTGTTGCTTGCGAGGACAGAGGTGTCCATTGCGTGCGTGCGTTAAATTTTCTTGCCCTGTGTAGGTGCAAACAGCAAAAACTTAAAAGGAAGGGGTGGGGAGATTTGAACCTCCCATCAACCCGCCTGCACATGGATATTGTAAAGCTTGCCCCCGACTGTGTCCGTCAAACGCCGTTAGTGTGTGTGTGATAGGGAGAGAGAGGAGGGAGGGGAGGGGGCACCTTTTGCCAGCGCATGGACATCTCATGTTTTGCATCAGCATCTATGTCTTTTGTTTAGCGCCCGAGTGCTTCGTTCACAGATTGTCGACGGGAGATTAACTGCTGTCCACAACTAACACGGATCATGGCGTGAAAACAAAGAAGGGCAGCTGTGTGGCTTAATCAAACAGAACAACTACAGAACAAACTTCTTAAAATTGACAGTGGAAGGAAAACTTGAAGGATGTTCACATTCTTCATAACAACTCAGATCACTTCGCAAATGCAAATAGTTTCCAGTAGTTGAAGCTTTCTGAATGTGCGTGATCCACATATGAATTGGAACCATCTTCAGTATAAATATGAAGAACGAGCGTCACTTTATACAAGCTTGGCAAAGCTGAGCATGTTTCACAACATCATCTTGTATTTGTTTTCGTTCTTTGTTATGTTTGTATTGTTTGTTTGTTTTTTGAAACAGTTCCTTTATGTTCTATGTGCAAACACGCTTCTTTTCTTGCAAATGAGCCCTATTCAGTGTTATTGTTTGTGACACCCATTTGTTTCTGACGTGCGTGTAGGGTGGCCAGGACACCCTCAAGCTGTTTCATCAGCTTTGTCCCCTGGTCTCCCGCAACATTTCTTTGCTATTGCAAATAAACGAATGAATATTTTTCTGTATCTATTTGAGTGTACCCTTGATTGATAATGAACTGACTGACTGTAACATTAGTTTATCTTTACATTTCTAATTAAGGCAACTTTATTCTTTCTAATCAAACAATCAACTACTTGACATGTAAGAGCTATGAATAAATTATTCCCTGACACTTCAATGTGTTTAATTGCCTGCTACTGCTTCATTCTAATACATTCTTTTCTTTTGTAAAAACGCTTTACATTTCTTGCACTCACTCATGATTCAGTATTGTGACGTCGTGCCTGTCGCATAGCTAATGTGTGAAAGCATCATAAGCTCAAAAAAAAGCAAGTTCATAACTTTGTGCAAAACTACTTAAAATGAGGGGAAGTATAACGCGGGCATGAAAGTTCATTTGTCAAATGCATTAATGTTGTCACTCAGCACAGTGAACAGAAAAAAGTGACATGCTCGCCTCAACGGGCACTTGGCCTTTGAAGTGCAAGCCTGTCGCACTAATAGGCCAATAGCCAATAGGTGGTGTGTTCAATACATATTGAGATGCAGTATACCACTTGAGCATTGCAGTTGCAAAACGAGCAATTTATAAGCAGGCCTGCACTTTCTAAGAGGACTGCGTACTCAGTGCATGCAAGAAATTGCAGGTGGCTTCGATCACATGTCTCCGTTATTTTGCCTGGACCATTTCAATAGCTAGTTTGATAGTTGAACCACCTCTGTCAGTGTGTAACTCCAGTGTGTATAAAATTGGGTGAGAAGGGTATGAAGCGATGTAATTTCCATGTGGCTTTTGCAGTAGTCACTTTGTGGAACTTCAAGGCGAGCTATATGCTTCTCTGTGCAACACTTTGTTTTTGGGACCCAATGAACAGTTATTTCTCATTGTTTCGAGCCCATGTGAATAGTTCACGTAGTGTTGATGAAACAGGATTACAGAAACCTGTGGCGGGTGGTTGTGTGAATTGCATCGATGGTAGCAAACTGGTTTGAGCAATCACGAAAGAGTGTTCACGATCACGAAGAGTGTCAGTCCAGCACCCACGTGCTGTGCACTGGTCTGAACAAAGAGAACTTCAAAATTTTTTTCTTTGTCAAAACAAAAATTACTCCTTTAAAACATTTTGTGTGAATTAGCCACAAAGAGTACTACTTAGTGAGTTATTATTTATTTATTTATTTATTCATTTATTTATTACCCTCAGGGCCAAAGGTATTAAAGAGGGGAGTGGGTTACAGCAAATGAACATAAAAACAATAAACAAAGCAGTTAGAATGTTCAAGTACAAAGGCTTCTGATTATACAGTTTTAGCTAGGGTTAAATCGTCATAAGAATTGATATCAAAGTGCAACATTAAAATGTTAAATACAAAATACACTTAGGTTACAAACATATAGTAGGAAAAAGGCTTCAGTTATACAATGTTAGCTAAAGACGCTCAAAACCTTTAGTTATCGTGAATGGATGTGATTCCAGCAGGAAGGTGGTTGCATTCCGTGGATGACCAAAGGAAAAATGATAGCAATAAAGTTTTAATGTGACATAATTCGGGACCAACTTTATAACAATGGTCGATATGAGGTGATATGTATTGTTGCTGAAAAATGAAGTCATTGCGGAGTGTTGAATGATGGTATACCTTTTGAAAAAGAATGTGTGTGATTTTGCGATGAGAAGAAAGTAGATTAAGCAAAAGGCTAGTTTTTATGGCAGACACACTTGCAGTTCTATTGTAATTATGTAAGATGAAACGAACTGAGTTATTTTGAATGAGTTCCAATGAATTAATTAGTTTATCAGTGGCAGGATCCCAAACAGCACATGCATATTCTAGTGTCAGACGTATAAGGGTAGTATAAAGAAGCATCTTTAGAGATGAAGGGGCAGTTGAAAAGTTACGGCGCAGGTAACCATGCATGCGGTTAGCACTGCTAATTACGTGGTCGGTATGAACATTCCAAGATAAGTTATCAGAGATATGCACACCTAGGTATTTGTAAGAGTTAACCATTTCCAAGGGAACATTATTTAGATAGTATGTATGCAGATAATATGTATGCACCATTACACTGCTAAAATGATGGGTCAGTATAGGTCAAGATACGATTTTTTCCAATTTTGCCCCTCTCTAGCCACAAGGTTTCTGCTTTATAAGATCTCGCAGTATTTTTATCTCTTAGTACTTGAAGCTAGAAAGTGGGAACTGGGGTCATGTTTCTCATAATAATGTCGGCATATTTATTAAAAATTGCCATTAATAATATAGATTGAGTAAACAATGACCAGGCCATAATAGTAGTAATGAAAGACTGGCACCATAAGAATAAAAAAATTGTTCTGCAGCAATGCCTCAAAGAAATAACATTGTGTCAATTTATTTGGTTGACGCAGTTTCACTTTTGATGATGATGATGCGGCCAACCCTTTGCATCGGGTAGATGTGAAAACCACGCCCTAGCCAAAGCAGCTCTACTGCCTACCCATTACGGTACACTACAGGTAGGAACTGAAAGAATGCAGAAAAAAAAGAAAAAACCCCAGCACAAGGAACAAGAAAGAACACAAGCCACGCTGACAGTTATGGCAGTTGTGGATGTCTTGCCACAACTGCTTCTCGCCAGCATTCGAGGCGTCTCTTTATCGATGTAACTGTGGCTCTATCTACACCACACCGACCATCTTCTCCTTGGGCCTGATCGAAGCCCAGAGCAGATTCCTGAGAAACACCATGCGCAACTGCTGAGCCAATGCCTTCACACCATAGTACCACATGTTCAATGGTTAGTACGAAGTTTGAAGCGCCCTCACTCGGCGAGAAAATTTTGCCCAAAAAATGATCGTTGAATAATTACTTTCCACATGCAGATGTAACAATATGATTTTTTCAGCGAGATGGGAGATGGTCAAAAAAACAAACCCTTACATTTGATATGGAATGACCTTAATATACTTTATGTATATATATATACATAATTTTGTTATGAGGAGGCGATATCCCAGCCGCAGGTGCTGCATTTCGATAGAGGCGAAATGTTGAGGCCCGTGTACTGTGCGATGTCAGCACACGCTAAAGAACCCCAGAGGGTCTACTACTCATCTCTGCCTTCACGCCTCCGGCCTATTCACCACCATGACTGCTATATATATATATATATATAAAAGAATTGACGATGCGCCTCTTAGAGAACGACGGTTTATTAAGTCAACGTTTCGGTCGGAGCCCGACTTTTTTCAAGACCTTTTTCAAGACAATATATATATATATATATATATATATATATATATATATATATATATATATACATTCAAATAAAAGTTAGTGGTGGGACAGCACTGTGGTTTGTGTCTTTCCTTGCATTTTGTACTCGTTTTTTCGTTCTGACAGACAAAATGCTTAACTAGCTCCAACTTGCCCACATGACCATCCTTCTGCATGCAATGCTAGCATAACCGTGCCAAGCTATAGTAGAGGCAATTTAAGCTTCCTAAGATTAGTTAGATCTGCCTAATTCAGTGGAGCCTACTTAAGACTAATTAAGTGAAGCCTAGTTCATCATCAGCCTATTTTAAGTCCACTGCAGGACGAAGGCCTCTCCCAGCGTTTTCCAATCTACCCTATCCTGAGCGAGCTGGTTCCACTTTATGCTATCTACGTAACCTTTTGCCTGCCTCTGTTGCTTTTCCCTCTCATGGTATCCATTCCGTCGCTCTTACTGTTATCTGTCCTCCTCATCACATGTCCTAGTTTAACTAGCCTAGTTCAGACAGGACTTAGGTAATTCAAGGTTAGTTAGGATATGACAAACTAATTCATACTTAAGTAGGTGAGACTAATAGCGAGTAATGAAGATGTAATACTAATTAAAGCATGTCTAATTAAGGTTAGCCAAAAATAATCAAGTCTAGCATAAGTAACCTTAGACAAATTGGGCCGAGAACATTTAAGCCAGGGTTAATTAAACCATTCATAAATAAGTTATCACTAATGAAGTCAAACCTAAATAAGCTGTGACTAAGTCATCCAAGGCTGATTAGGCTACGACTAATGAAGCCAAGTCGAAGTTGAGATAAAATAACTCATGATCATTTAGGTCAGAACTAATTAAATCAGGTTTAATTAAGATAATAGTCATTAGGCGATGCTTAATCCAGCTAATATCAAAGTCTAGCATAACTGAGCCTAGACTAATTAGGCCGAGCTTGATCAAGGTAATAATAATTAATTGAACCATGTTTATGGTGTGTCTAGTTAAGTTCAGCATATGAGTTCATGCCTCGTTAGATTTAAGTGCATTAGACCAAGTCTGATTAAGATTAATTAAGCGAGTTCTAATTAAGTTAGGACTAAATCAATTCTAATTGAGCTCAGACTATTAAGCTGCACCTAATGAAGCTAGACATTAAGGGTGTAATCCATTTTAATGTACACTAATCCACCTTAGTCAACCCTAATCTGATGTAATCCGCTTTAATATGTGGTAGTCCAGATTAATGCACTTTGTCTTAAGTCACCCTAATACGCCTTATTCAGCTCTAATCCACCGTAATCCGCACCATAGTCATTTAATCCACCTTGTCCAAGAAAGATTTTGGGTTCCATTCCAGTCGTGCTCTTGAGTTCGAGTCATAGAGGGTGGCGCATTGGAGTCCCGTAGGTATAAATCAATCTACAATCTCTTATCAATGATTGATTAAAGTTTGGGAATCATTTCCCATGCGCTGCTAGTAGGTATTTGTTGGCCCCTTGGGAAACGATATTTGTGGTGAATTTGGACCGTGCTGTTCGCGTCGACGCCGAGGTAGTCTACGGACACCTTCCAATGATATCTCTGAGACTTGCGCATTAAAAAAAATATTTTTTTTTACGTATTTTCAGCAACTATTCTGCCTAGGCGTTCACGACGCAAAGAAAAGCGAGCGGAGTGCACGTGCGCTTTCGATTTTAAAGAATGCGCGCTGCTCAAACCCCGTGCCTCGGTGCGGCGGGCGCAAGCCGAATGGGCTAATTTATCTCTTGCGTTGGCCAATAGCAGCGGCGCTCCTTGTACATGCTCCATGACGAAACAAAGCATATGCAAGGAGCGTGAGGAGAAGCCTCTTTTTGAGTTGTCTCCTGAGGAAGTGGAAACTTTGTGCTCCGCTTGTGAACGCTACGCTTCGCGGATGGCTACAGAATTTGGCTCAGATGTTCATTACAGCGTAGCCTAGCCGAAGAATGCTTTTTTCACCAAGCCCATGGGGTGGTTGAGGACCCGTTTAATTAAACCACTGGTTATTTTGCCTTTGCATTACGTGACCTGCCCATGCCCATTTCATCTTCATTTCTACCAAGATATCATTAACACGTGTTTGTTCTCTGAACCACTCCGCAATCTTCTTGTCCCGTGTCGTTACACTTGTCATTTTCCGTTGCATTGCTGCTCGCTGCGTCAGTTTAAGTTGCACCCCTTTTAGTGAGCCGCCGGGTTTCTGCCCCGTATAAGTTCTGGTAAGATGCAGCAGTCCTACACTTTCTTCTTGGGGGACATTGGCGAGCTGTCATTCGTGAATCGAGAATACCTGCCAGATGCATTCCAGCTCGTTCTAATTCTTCTCTCGTTACCTCAATTTTCCGTTTCGGATATGGGCTCACTATAACCTGGCCTAAGTGTACGCAGTCGCCTACCGCTTTCACCGTTTGACCACCTGTTGCAAACCACTGTGCTCTTCCAAGACTATTTAACATCAGTTTTTTGCATATTAATTTTCAAACCCACAGTTTGATTTCTTGACCGTCTAAATCGGCGATAGTGCTTTGCAGTTCTTCCCCGGAGTTACCTAATTAGCAAGGCAATGTCGTCAGCAAATCTGAGGTTACTGAGGTATTCTCCACTAGCCCTTACACCCACCTGTTCCTAGTCCACTGTTACAAGTACTTCATGTAAACATGCAGTGAATTGTCCTTGTCTTGAACCCTTCCTTATTGGTATATTACCGCTCTCCTTGTAGAGGACTATGGTAGCTGTGGAACCACCGTAAATACCTTCTAGCGAATTTACGTAATGCGCATCTGCTCCCTTATTCCGACTGATGTGCATGACTGCGGAGCTTTCCACCGAGTCAAATGCTTTATGGTAATCTACGAAGGACTTGTGGGTGTCGGTTATATGCAGCGCATTTCTATGTCACCTGATTTGATTTGACCAGGGTTGGTACCCTCTCACGCCTATTGTCGTACCAGCCAGCACCGTGAGGGAAAAAAATGGCTAGCTGGGCAACAACCAAGGCAGCTTTCCATTTTTGCACTCAGTGTAGCCGGTTCTTATCCGCGCCAAAGCCCCTCTCATGCTTGAAATCACTGCCGAGTGTTGCAACTGCATTGTCAAATGTCTGCCGAGGGATGAACATGTCTGTCTGTCTGGCTGTTTCGGTTGGTTGGTTTCTTTTTGTTTGTTTTCTATAACGGGAACTATCCAATGCCTCCCTTATTAGCCATTATCCCTGAACATCTAAGTACTGGCCAATGCCATATACAGTATATCATATACGTGGCTGTGCTTGGTCTATGATTTTTCTTTTCGCTGTCTGCCTTTTGCACTGCCATTAGTTTCTCCCTGAAACGCGTAACAGCCTGCTTACCTTTAAGCATTACGTACTGCGATTGTAAAATAAATTATTGTAATTTTAGAAACACTTGAGCGTATTTTCTATTTATTTATTTATTTATTTATTTATTTATTTATTTATTTATTTATTTATTTATTTATTTATTTCAGAATACTGTTGGCCCTCAGGCCGTTACAGGGGTGGGTTACAGTAATACACAGGAATACAACAGTCCTTGTTACACAGCAATATATTAATGTATGTTTCACAGCTACTAAAGTTGAACTTAAAACAATTCGAGTTACAAGCATACAATACAACATGTGTATCGAACAACCACAACGCGTACTATAGTGCTTAACAATGCAGTAAGTGATTTAAAAAACGCTGCTATGTGGTTTATAACAGAAAATTTCTAAATAATTAATAGCACAGCGCAATTAAACAGGTACGCGGTTATTTAACTAATCAACCTAGCCATAGAAGTACAGAAAAATGAAAACATTTATTAAAGTTTTTAAGTACTACACAGCCTTATAATTCAGACTCTACAAAATACCTTTTGAGTCCTTCCTCAAAGCCTTCCGCAGTGGTAGATCGCAGCAGTGTTGGAGGCAGTGAATTCCATTCTCTTGTTGTTTTTGGAAAGAATGAATTTGCATATTGCTTAATACGTTGTTGGGGCACATCGTATGCGTATTCATTAACTCCTCTAAGGCTTCTGGTTCTGCGAGGCGATACGTATTGTGTCGTGTCTAATTTGAATTTATTTTTTGTAAGTAGAAAAAAGAATTTTAGCCTGGCCAGTTGTCGACGCTTAGCTAGGGTGGGAAGTCCCACAAGGCGTAGCATTTCCGTTACTGATTCTGTAGATTTGTAATTTGAGAGGATGAATCTAGCGGCTCTCCTCTGTACTCTTTCTACCATTTTTACTATTCCAACCTCACAGGGGTCCCAGATAATACTTGCGTATTCTAAAGTTGGCCGCACATACGTGAGATATGCTGTTAGCTTAACCGGAGTCGTAGCAAGCTTTAATTTTCGACGAAAATACCACAGTTCCTTTTCTGCTGCTGAGCAGATGTTTTCAATATGGCTACTCCATTTTAGGTTACTCGATATTGTTACGCCCAAGTCCTTTATCGCGTCAACTGTAGAGAGAGGACTAGTGCCTATACCATAATTGTAAACTAGGACGTTATTAATCTTATTTGATACGCGTAACGCTACAGTTTTGCTCTTATTTATTTCCATTTTTGAAGTTGTGCACCAATCGCTGATTACCTTAAGAGTGTCGTTTAGAGCCATCTGATCATTTATATCATTTATTGTTTTATAAACTAAGGTGTCATCGGCAAAAAGACGTGTCGTTATGTTTTTATCGATGTTTGTTGTAATGTCATTTATATATATTAGGAAGAGTATTGGCCCTATGACGGAACCTTGCGGTACGCCTGAAGTAATTTGTAATGGGTCAGATTTGTAGCCATTTACTTCCACATATTGTGTCCGTCCCGTCAGGTAAGCGCCTATCCATTGTACAACGCCGTAGTTTATGCCGTGTTGTACTAATTTGTTTATTAACTCAATGTGCGGAACCTTATCGAAGGCTTTCGAAAAATCGAGGCATATTGCGTCAATCTGGCTTCTGTCATTTAGAGCACGTGTAAAGTCGTCGATAGTTTCCAAAAGCTGGGTTACCGTTGAAAGGTTCTATTATGCTTGCCAATAGGTGTACATTTTGAGAATCCCAGATTTTTTGAAACCTCTCAGTATGCCGTCTAATGCCTGTGCTGTACATTCATGCAAAAAGGACCACAAATTATTGTCATGGTTTTCTTTACCTTTTAAGACAGTTTGTGAAAAACACGGGGTATGATTGGATGCCGGGTAACATATGTAGTTAATGGTGCACGTGGCTAGCGAGCTTGAGATTCTAGCTTCGATTTCTCAATGGCAAGACCGATCCCTTAGTAACAGAGAAAGCGTAATGCAGCACATTACCCTTGCAGACTTGGCACATGTTTGATTGGTGCATGAGGACGCATTTCTTTTACAGTAATGAAAAGCATGTGTGCCAGAAATGTGTCATTAGGTTCCAAGTCTGCTTACTACAGTAATAAAATGCTACAAATTAATAAAACGGGAGAACGAAGTTGGGGGCACAGCCGGAAGAGTGCATCTCTACGGATGGTTTGTGTATGCAAGTATAAGCACTTTTTAAAATTAAATCTCATTGCACTGATCTCAAAATAAAGGAACAGGCGAAACAGTGGCATTGCCTGAACTGCTGAGCTTGATTTGGACTCTCTGTGAAACGTAAAACAATGAGAAACCTTTCTTTTTTTCTATATTATTCTTAGACTAAGCCAACAGAATCGAAGATACTGGAAAAACTGAAGGAAGCTCTTAAAGTGAGTTTTTCTCTCTTTTTTTTTTCTTTTTTAACTACTACGGCTACTACTCTCGATGTTCCCTCGATGTTGCTGTAACAGAAATCGGTAATCCGGGAAGCCCGATGCTCAAAGCACCCTTGGTGGTTTGGTGCATAGACCCTTTTTGCTCTAAACTTGAACTGGTACAGGAAATTCATAGCCTGAATGCGTGCATAACGAGACAGAATGTCCACCATTAGTCATTCTGTCAGACATTCCGTATGCATATAGTGGCGCGGTGCTATACCTGTCCCAAAATGAGATAGTTGGTTAATAATAATTGGTGGGGTCTTGCGTGCCATAACAGCGGTATAATTATGAGTCACGCTATACTAGAGGACCCCGGCAATTTTGATCGCATATAGCGTTCTTTGACGTGTATTAATTTTCACGGTGAATGATGCAGAACCAAAATACGGGCAGATGGTCGATGATTATATACTAGCTGTAACTAAAAAAAAAAAGTTTAGCTTCTCCACCTTGCAATTTGGAGAGTATTATGCGAACATTCCTTTTTTTTGGAACGAGCTTGCTCTTTGTAAATGTGGCTTTATATTTGTCATGTTTGAAAAACATATGGGAAATGGAAACATCACTGCCTTCTTTTTGGCCACCGTGGTAGCACCACGACAGCTGAGATAGTTCATTGTCGGTTCTTACAGGCATGGAAGAAGGGAAAAGTCTAGGACAGGGTATCACGTGACATTCTTGAAGCCTGTAGTCATTAAAACATTTAAAGGTGAGAATCATGGGAAATAGACCGGGATCATGTGATAGGCAAGAAGTAATGTGCTGTGATGTGCCCCTAAGTGTCGCCGCGTCGAGAAACAACCTCTAGGGGTTCGGCAACTGTGTGTGACCTAATCCTACTCGAGAGGCACCGCCCACAAGGTGCTAGAGGAGGTTTGCCTGCGAAATCACGTGACGCCGCCCCCTGTTTCTTTTTTTTTTCTTCATGCTTACAGGGACTTCAAGGCTTCAATTACAAATCCTGCAGTCCGCTGCAAAGTCTTTTTTTTTCTTTTTGTTCTCTTTTTACAGCCACAGGAGCTCCTGGTTGAGAACGAGAGCCACATGCACAATGTTCCCAAAGGTATATCAGCTACTCGCCGCATTTTTTTTTTTTTTTTCAAAAGTGCCGCTTGAATCAGTCATATGTGCGCTGAACTTGTGCCCATCCGGCAAGCGGTGGAAAGTGTGGGACCGAGGCGACAAACACTGGCCGCGACAGCGCCTGTCGATGATCTCGAGGGAATAGTAGAGTCACGAGGCCAAGCACCGCCCCTTCTATTCCGCGAAGATGGCAGAAGAGCGAATCTGCGTTCGTTAATTGTGCCAGGACGCCATAATAGTAGACCGTTCTTCTTTCTTTCCTTTCTTTGTTTCTGTTTTTCTTCATTTCCTTGTCTCAACATGCCTCACTTCGAATTAATGTTCAGTTGTGGTTTATTAAGGTACACCTCGTTACAACCTTTCGTGCACTTTCTTTCTTTCTTCTGATTTCACGCTGTGTAAATGCAGTCGTGGCTGCAGGAATCGAACGCGAAACTTGAGTTAAACCCACTCACTCCCCACAGTGCCTGATGTTTTCAGCACGTCACGTGGTGCACTGCCTTCGGGAACGGCCCCATACAATATAGAACAGCGTGGCATCCGGCACGGACATCGAACGGTTAAAGGCTCGACCTATAGAGCAGCTTCGCTGTTTGCAAATAGTAGGGCGCAGATGCGTTTTTATGTGTTGACTGCAACTTTAAGGCCGAGTTACGGTCGTATGAGCACCAGCAGGCGATGTGCGGCGATTCAGAGACTCTAAATAGCAGTACCAAGGCGTCTCTAACAGGCTACGCCACGTTTCAGTTGCCGCAATATTTAAGCTCAGTTTAAAAGTACAAATCCTGTTCAAATCGCGAAAGGGTGCTCAATTCCATCACTATAATTTCAGTTCTTTCTAAATGCACAAAGGTCCGTTCACACGTCCTGGCCAGTTGTTGGCCCCTTTAATGTTGTCACATGTTCGCGTACCTTTATGACGCTGGCGATGCCGGGTTGATGACACTTTTGAACACCCTCCGATCGAGTCTGTATGCCTTGTCTTCTGTTGACGCACACACACCAAGTGGTATATTGTGTCAATATCTAAAAAATTGACGTGTACACCATTCGTCTATAGCGCAAAAATACATTAAGTTATGCTGTTGTCGACCCTGTAAACTCTACACGCTAATCGGGTATGGCTCAAGCTACGTGTAACGCGGTGTGTGCGCAACGTGTGACACATGACTCATCTCTATAGACCGTCTGCGAGGCACTACAGATTTCACCTACTTCCTTACAGGATCTGAGACGCACTTCCGGGTGACTGTCGTGTCGTCCGCATTCGAGGGCAAAACTTTGGTTCAGGTCAGTTGTCTCTCCAAACTGCGTCTTTATATTGCGACTGGTGGTCCTTATCCAGTCACCCTGTGTTTGGCCTTGACAAATTGGTACGAACTTGTGTGTTGCCTTTGGAGCTTGACCGGTTTAGACGTAGGCGTTAATATGCGTAAGAGTACAGACCTCTCTTGAGGCATGGAGCACCGCCATATTGGGCAGTGGCACGGCAGTAAAAAACAAGGTTCGTGTTGTCTGATTCTTTCCCTTTTGTTTTCGTGTGTGTGCGCTATTTGATTTTGACAGGGCTTTTTCTCTTTTTGTGTGTGTGTGTGTGGGGGGGGGGGGGGGGTTACGCATATTTAGCACAGCCCAGCGGTAGTTATGGCAGCCTTTTACATGGTCTGCAGAAACATGCGCCTATTTCCTTTCTAACGAACCACTCTTTATGGCGGCTCCCAGGGAGCCCTCTGTGTAAATGTGTACAGCTCGTAAGGGTATATAGATCAGTGGGGAAAACCTTTGCCCTGCAGAGAGCGTAGACAGGTTGATGGTGCAGGGCAACCGATATCGTGAAAAAAAAAAAAACACGCAGCTGTCTATGAAGCGGCCGCCACCTGTTTATTACAGATGTGCAAGTTCCGTGGTCCATTCGCTAGTCAGCCGTCGTATTACCGTCTCCGAGGGCACTTTCTTGTTTTCAGCGCACAATCTACATGATAACTGAAGATTTTAAATGCATACTTCGGTGTTTTCCTGTATGCGTGGCGATGGCAGCCTATATACCGCTCGTCGTCATTGACGACCGTAGAAGATCTAACGAGGTACTTGGGAATAATACACTCAATGTGTTCGCATCTGATCTCCCTGAGCCATTGCCGCTTACGGAAATAATGCCTAACAAACGCTTTGATTCCTAGTTTTTAATCGTTTATCTCGACAGAATAAAATTGTCCGTGAGAATTGGTCATTTGATTTGAACAGCATTTGTTCATCGAGGACCTTTCAAGGGATGTCCCGGCCCGGAAAAATGCTAACGGCGATTTAAAATGCTAACTTATATTTCGAGAATACGATTGTGGTTGATTTCGTCTGTGGTTGATTTCGCCATTTTAAGTTCAGTATTAAATTAGAATGTCACAGTTTTACTTTTGAAATTCGCGCCTTGACTTCGGAACCTAATGACATGAGAAGCCCGATTTCTTGTTTGTCGTGTTCTCGCTATATTCGCTCAATCAAGTGTCCTGAAACTTTCTGTATTAAGTATCAGGCTTTCTGAGGACACAATGTGTACGTCTTTCTTGCCGACAAACAGCTAAATAGGCTTTCGCAGACGCCATCAGAGATCCGTGACGTCACGCATTTTAGTGTTAGAACCTCAAAGCGACGGCGCCACCTGTGTTTTCTTTTTGCTCCTTTCCTAGCTTACCGAGGGTATTCTCCTCGCAAGACTGGCGTTTTTGTCATTGTGAAAAGCTAGCCTACTAATTCGAGAAAAATTGTTTTTCACTTTAGTGTGCGTCCTTTTAGCCGCAATGCATCCAATTTTCTTTTTTAATTGCGTGAATGTTCCCACCGAAACAAAATAATTGAAAGTAATTTGATCTAATTATTATCTCGCTGCCGGTTTTTTACACTGTAGCAGTCAAGTGAAACGTGCAAGCCACAGTAGTATTAGCTTTGTGTGTCTATACAACCAGGCTGCATATCATCAAGTGTCGCTACTAGTACCAGCGCTGCCGATAACGTAAATTCTTCCGGTCAACTGGTATATTCAACGTAGTTCACGCGCAAGTCTCAAGAAGCTAACCGGCTTTCACAGTAAGGAGGGAGCGCCGCCGTGTTGGGTTGTGGCGTGGTAAAATAAACCAAATATCAATTTATTTCACTACGTACAGTCACGAGCAAAAGTTTGAATACCATGGCACCAACCCAAGTTTTAAATTCTATCTGTAGAACAGCTATACATTGTGGAATTGCTTCGGTACATTACATCGGTCGAAACGTGCATTTGGGCTGCACCACGCAATTTCAGTCGACATGCTTAGGCTGCGAGAAAAATTATTCATTTGCGTCAGCCATTGGTCTCGATAACTTTTGCTCGCGACTGCACGGAGTACAAGTGTCAGTTTATTTCACTTAGTACCAAGACTGACCTCACAGCCTCGGCAGTGCTTGTTTTGGGGTGTCACGCATATTTAGCGTAGCACAGAGAGAGTTATGGCGGCAGTCAGGCAGCTTTCTGTCAAAAGGCGGACATGCATAGAGTTACAATAACTGCTCTGCTTTTTTTTTCCCTCTTTGTATACGTCGCAGCAACACGCCATGGTGTACGCTGCGTTGAAAGAGGAGTTGAAGAACCCAGTTCACGCCCTCGCAGTTGAGGTTGGTATACGTTGTGTCAGTCTTGTTGGCGAACGTTTCACGATAACACTTTTAATTCGTACGGCGAAATTGCGCTGAGTCATGTGAGCGGAATACCAGAATGCCTACATCAGGGTTCGGTAAGCGATGGTGACATGTCATGACACTGTGTGCAAGAACCGGAGCGCTCGACGGGCTCGGTACCTGGTAACATGAAAGGGAGCCATAAAAATGTTCCTTATATACAATGCCCCCGTAATGTGATCCCGCGCGGGTATATATACATTCAGAGTATGCACGTCTTTGGAATTCTTGGCTGTATGCCTGCACGCGCATCTCACCCCCGTATTCACAAACGCACCTTCACTCAACGCTCCTCCTCGACTTCACCGAGTCGAGGCGCAGCGCCTTCCTCCCCTCAAGGAGCCGCTTGGTTTCAAGAACGCCACTCGAGCGCTCCTCCGCCAAGAGGCTGCTCAAGAAACATTCCTTCACTTGAGTTACGAAAGACGCGTCTGGTAGCGAGGGTGTACAGCCAAATACTACGATAAGTACGAGAATTTTCGGTTGAAATGCTAGCCAACGATTTAAAAATTATCACCTATTATTAAATACATGTTGCATTGGAAGTTATAAGTGAAATTTGAAACATTGTCAGCTAGTTTCGACAGCAGGCGATGCTACGTTCATCCAAGCCACGCCAGAGCCGAATCCGCTGGGATAGCATGCCTGGACAGGTCCGGATGTGCGACTGTTGTTCGCGTATTGTGTGCGCGCGCCAGATTGTATCTTGATGTTCCGTGGTGCGCTGTGCAAGCTGCTTGTCGCATCGTGGCGTACCGACTCCAAAGGAGTGCTGCAAACATTGTACAACTACGTGAAGAAAACTAATCAACCCGTTTCTGCCGACATAGCCTATTTACACCACCTGGCTTTTACCGCTGGACACTGCATTACATTTCGATGGATACCAGCTCACTGCGGCATTCTGCCCAACGAAAAAGCCGACGAAGCAGCACGTAACGGTCTTCGATATCAAAACTATAAGCGAATCTGTTTCACCAAATCTGATGCTTCCCATATGGCTAAACGATTCGCTTACGAATAAAGGAACCGGCTATGGAAGTTACCGACACATCATCACACTTTCTTATACTCAGTCGACCCATATCCCAAATCAAAACTACAGTCCAACATTCCTCGACATTTGGAAACTTTGTATCATCGACTACGGCTGAACATCGCATATTCAAACGACTTACGGTTCCATCAGGAGACAAGCCCACATTGCAGCAACTGTGGCTCTACTGAAACCGTAGAACATATTTTATTTGAATGCAGAGCGAACAGTGATGAGCGTGCGCTCTATGAACATTGCATGCAGTCACTTACACAACTCCCTTTATCACCCCAGTGTGTTTTAGGCCCTCTAGCTTGCCCCACACAACAGAGACGTGCGATGGACTTTTTGTTTACATATTTAAAAAGTATAGGTCAACTCGATAGACTTTAACTTTATCTCCGTCGCCACCATCACTCACCGATCATGCAACACACCCTATCACATAACTGCGGGTTGGTGAAAACGTTAACTATCTTTGGACGCAATTAGGCATCATAGTCAGAAACACAAAGCCCAACTTCTTTTTTCTTTTTCACTGTCTCTTGCACTTGTTTCGCTCCCCAAACTCCCTCGCCACGCAGAGTAGCATGTCAGCGATATTTCAACGCCGGCTAAATTCTCTGCCTTTCGATAAAGAGCTCTCTCTCTCTCTCTCGTGGCGTCCTGCTTGCCCTGACAGACGGCGACATGAGCACGGACGACAGCGTCACGCGCGACGGCGGTAAGACGACCGCACGGAGGTTCGTTTACACGCGCGAAGAGTGCGAATTACTGTGTAATTTGGTGACGCGCCACAAATCGGTAATTGAAAACAGAAACACCGACAACGCTTCCAAGCGCACTAAGGACAGTGCCTGGGAGAAACTTTTATACGGATGTGGCGCTTTTATACGGATGTGGGTGCAGTCTATGCACCCTGTCACGCCGGGGAACTTGGCAATTCGGTGGAATTCGACCATCGTCTCACGGAACCCGTCATCGGTTACGGGGAACTTCATGACGGCTGGGAATAAATGCTTCGCGATCACCCGCGACACACGTTCGATGATGCGGCTCACTGTCGGCTGAGACACATTCACCAGGTCGCCCGCCACTACTTGAAACGTGCCTGCTCCATAAAAGCGCAGCGCAATCAGAAGCCGCGTCATTGGTGGAAGAGGGTGGCCACGGTTGCTGCAGCTCTCGTCAAGGGGCAAGCAGTCAGGCAGCTTCTTCACGCTGCACTTCGTGAAGCGGTAGCGCGCCAGAAATTCGCTGTCGGTGTAGTGATCCATTGGATTTATCCGGTCCCTCAACCGTCGTCGCGGTATGCCTACGCAGTTTTCTACGTCGTCAAACAGCTCGCCAACGCGGAGCACATAATCGACAACCGAAGCGTAATCCGCCATGATACTTCACTCAAGGAAAGGTTCAAGGTAGCTCTGGCCCTACCTCGACTATCTCGAGTAAAACGCTCGAGATTTCCTCCAGTCGAGGAACGCTTCGAGTGGAGGGCGATCTGTGAATTGGAAAACCGCCCTCAAGAAGCGTTTCGAGTGAAGGGTCGAGTCGAGGAGCGTTTATGAATACGGGGGTCAGTCTCAGGCGTGACACTGTATGTATATATTGACACCTACGGTTGTTTTGGCTTGCTTAAGTGGAAAGCCGTTATCACTTACCTGTGACACGCACGCTTGTTGTTTGCTGCGAGTGCCGTTATCACTTTCTGTTGCGCGCAGCGCATGCCGCGTTTATCTTGCATGCGGCTTCGGGGACAGTGTCGACCGTTCTTGAAACTTTGCATGCCAGACGCGCACATTTGAGTGACTTCTGGAATTTCAGAGATAATACGAGAACGCGTTGTGACGTGTGTATAAAAGCCGACGCATTTCGCCACTCGTCAGCCTTTCCGTTGATCGACGAGTGTTCACGCCGCTATTGCGGCGCAGTGTGCACATTGGCTTTGTTTTGCTGGGCCACGTGAAACCTGGCGTTTCAGAGAGAGTCGCCGGGTTTGACTTGCTCTGTGGCCAAGATTGAAACGGCGGCAGACCACTTCACCGACCATGGAACAGTATTTGCTGCCGTAAAACCAAGCCGTGAATGATGATGATGGTGACTAAATTCATTTATTAAGAAAAGGAGGACCTAAGGTCACTGGTGGGGAGAGAGGGTAGTGGGGAGGGTGTAGGCAAACACTAAATAATGCGCGTCAGGCCGCTAGAAACACCAAAGTGCTAGTGTGACGAGATGGTCACGGTGTTCAAGTATATCCTTTTGTAGAGCATCGTGAAGTGAGTGTAAAAATATGTCGCTGTTTTTTCGATGAGGGCGAAAAGCAGGGCAGTGAATATATAGGTGGTCGATGTTTGCTGTGCAGAAACAGCGGCAAAAGGTGCATACGCAGCGGACAGATGCCCCTCTTCTTGTCAGCGACAGTCTGCCATTTATGGATTATGTCCGGGGTAGTGGCTGTGTTAGCCAGTACTTTGTTTATAAATATTTCTTGTTTATAACTATTTCTAAGCCATTAATAAACCGGGCAAACAATGCAAAATGAGTGGTTGTCTATGGGAGCCCAACACGGCTTAACAACACAGCACAACAAGCTTTCGCTGTACAACAGACCTATAGCTGAGCTAAGCTGCAGCCATTTTTTTGCTGTGCGATAACGTCTCATGCCCCTTCTAAGGTCGCGAAGGTCTGGCTTCTCGTTTGGGCCTTAATTTCCGCTCCAGAATTTTTTTAGACCTCCTTGCGATAAACGAACACAGCCGTGGGTCCACCGAAGCCCGCTTGGAAGCGCTCGTAATGCGGTGCGCGTCCATATTCTTTTATTATTGTTATTATTTCACGTATTTCGCGCGCTATTTTTTTTTTTTTTTTGCTTGGAGAAAGCCAGGCGCACTGCAGCACGAAAGAAATGCTTCATTCCAGGGTTATTTGAGACGCTCGATCTACAATTTTGTAATTGACATATTAGCGATATGAACAGTAATTAAAAAAGTTGGTCATTTAAAACCAATTAGCTGATTAATACTCAGTCATGAACAACTGTAGTTTGTAAATACACACAACTACCACGAATATACAGTTGTTACGGTTTAAGTAAAGATCTTGGTATTTTAAAGTCTTGGGCCGGAGTTAACTGGGACTATTATATATATATATATATATATATATATATATATATATATATAGACGTGAAGTAGGTAGCTTCGGCTGCCGCATGAGTATGAGGCGTAGCACTTCAATGATACTCCATTTATTGGTCCACGTTTCGGTGGTCAGGCCCTGAGCGAAACGTGGACGGTAAATAGAATATCATTGAAGTGCTACATGTCATATATATATATATATATATATATATATATATATATATATATATATATATATATATATATATATATATATATATAATGTTCAGTAGTGTATAATCATTGCATTTTGCTTTACCAGATGCCTTTCACGCTCACTTTTCATTTCCTGTTGTTTGATTTCGTTTATTTATTTAGTATTTATTTATTTATCTATCTATCTATCTATCTGTTTTGTCAAGCTGCCGCTTCGTATTGTTAAGGTTCACCTGAAAGCTTAACCCCGTGTGATATTTTTTTATATTTTTCTCAGCCTCGTGGTCTTTTTTTTTTTCTATAGAAAGGCCTCTATATGCACCCTTTCGTGTATTGTTTTTTTTTTTTCAAGCGTCACTGGAGGCATAGTTGCACACCTATTCACCTATAGCTGCGAACAGCTAAGTCTCTGTAGACGCAGAAAGTGAGACTTGAATGAGAGTCATTCTTTGGGGCGAGGTCGTGAGGTGTTAAAAGTTAACTGCGCACTACAACGCGGACTAAAGTTGAGCAACGGAGGCAACAGACTGTAGTCCGCTGAATAACCCAGGTTCACTGTTTTTATAAGTGGTCGAATGTCAAAGACGCGTTTGCGTAACTTGCACTATGAAGTAGATGTTCGCTTGAAAGTTGAGAGAGAATGTTTTGCGCTCTCCCTTCGGTGCTTCTTCGGCTGCACCTATGCGGCTTTGCAGTGTGAAGCCTGGGTTGTCCATGAATCGGCTTCTTTTTCTTTTTTTCATTAATAATTACTGCTTGCGTTATTTTTTTTTCTTACTTGTAGACCTCGACGCCGGACAAGTGGCAATCGAAGACTGGAAAATCGCCGCCTTGCCTCGGAGGAATGAAGAGGGAAAATCGAGACAGTGACTGAAGGACTTATGACGAAAGCTATTGTGGTGTTTGCGAAGTACTATAGAAAACGTGGGTGATGAGCTCGACATCGAAGACGAAAAAAGGAGATAAAGTCAGTATATAGTTACGTTTGTAGTTCAGCTCTGAATAAATGTTCATGTTGTATTGAGCTATAAACTACAATATGTATATACAAGATACGGCGGATTAACTTTGACCAGCTTGGGTTATTTACCACAGAATACTACCGTTTTTTTTTCCTGCGTTTAGCCAGATCGAAATCCAATGCGGGCCCATGTCGGGCGGGATCGAAACTACAACCTTGAACTTAATTTGAGCTTAGTTCATCTTGTCTTTTGTGCTTCGTGTGGATAAGAGCGAGAGAGAGAGTAATGAACTTTATTGCTGAGCACACGACGATGGTCGTCCTCAGGTGGGCGGCACCCTCAGTCCAGTCTCGCTCTGTCCACCAGGCGGAGCTGGTGGTGGGACATATTCCTCGAAACCTCGCGTTTCGACGAACATCATTATGTCCCACCACGAATCCCTGAGCACAGCGGGTAAAAATGGTAGTGTTTTCATGCTGGAGCACACATGGAATGCCACAAGATTTCTAGAGTACCTTACGTATAGGTCTTCATAGGGAGGCTTAACGCTGACATCAACGTTCCCTGTGGCTTGGGGTCCGCACTTTTGACACTGTTCTCTAGTCGATCCGGCGGAGCAGCCCGGCCTTCCCGACAGCACAGAAGGGCTGGGAGACCATGCGGCGAACGAATGAAGAGAAGCGCGCGCCACCGTGTTACAGTGCAGCCAGGTAGTAATCGTCAACCTTCGCAATGGCTGAATGACTCTGACCCCTTACATCGAGGGTCTCAAACACGCGGCCCGGCCCGCACCTGAGAGTCTTCGTCCGACCAGAATTAGTGTCCAGATTATCTAGTCATTCTGAAGATTGGTTATGATATGTTCCGCGAGTCCTGACGCCGAACCCCTTCGGTAACGACCTACGTATGGTATATGGAAAAGGTCTTTTAAGTGGAAACTAAGCTGATATTTTGCTTAACTACGCCCCCCCCCCTCGCCTTTGCTGCTCCAGCCCATGTGGAACGAAATTTCGTGTAAGTGAGACGAGTTTGAGACCCCTGCCTTAGATTGACTTCTTCAAGCGTTCAAGTTGTGTCCAGCACTTGTTTCTAGTTGGCGGTGGTTCCTTTTCCGTTGCACCATCACACGTGTGTAGGTAATGTCATACGTTGAATAAGCTGCCGCGAATTGGCAGACAATATTGGAGAATTTGTTTTCTCAACGGCCAGTATATTCAAAGGACCGCAGTGTTTCTGCGTCGACGCGTCTGAGTTGGCCCCTCGAAAAACCTGCAACGGTTCTTCCAGGTGGAGCAAGACGAGCTATTTAACTATGCACAGCTTGATCGCCGTTGACCCACTGTCTCAACCTTAGTGAAAAATCATATGGAACGCTGTGTATATACAAGGTGTTTTTCTTTGTTCTTCTTTTTAGACCGAGGAGAATTTTTAAAAAGAAAGATATCGCAGTTAGGCACTTCCCGTCCTCGCAGATAATCATTATGGCAAGGCGGAAAAGTTTTGCCGTTGCAATGGTTACCTTAACTCACTAGGCTTCCTGACAAAAATTGGTTAATCAGCTTTTTAATTACCAACCACAACGGCATTGTTTAAATGGGGAAGTTGCAGGGCGTAAGCGAACCACTCTCCAGTTGATCCCTGATGGAGCCGAGTGGGCTTCGAAACGTCCGCTATCAACTTTAAATAATAAATTGATTGGAGTTGTCATCCAGTTCTCGTTAATCAAACCCAACCAGACAGGAAACACTGTCGAAATGTTCACCTAATAATTTATGGCACACCCATTTGTGTGTGTGTGTGTGTGTGTGTGTGTGTGTGTGTGTGTGTGTGTGTGTGTGTGTGTGTGTGTGTGTGTGTGTGTGTGTGTGTGTGTGTGTGTGTGTGTGTGTGTTTAATTTCCGAAGCGGCCGCCCGTCCGGCGCACACGGAGAGCTCAGTTTCGGTATCTCTTGTATCGGAGTCTTGAAATTCGCCGACTAATATCTCAAATTACGAGCTACATTTCGGAAATCAAAAATAAAAAAGTGTGCCATGAGTTGTTACTCGCTATACAACTTACTCATATAAACAAAAGCCCTGTGGTTGAAAAAAAGTTCGTTGACCAATTTTTTTAGTTAGCCTAGTTAAGGTAACCATTGTGACGGCAAAATTTTTCCGCCTCCTTGTGCGGGTTATCTGCCAAGACAGCAAGTGCATAATTACAAAGCATATTTTTTAAAATTCTGTTCTTTATAAAATTTAAATAAAACACCCAGGTAGAGCATGTCAAGGCACTCAGTTGGGCTAGTTGGTATTGCATTCGCCTGGTGGGAATGCGCTTTGAGGACGCGGACAGAGGAGAACAAACGCACACAGCCCAACTTT
The DNA here is from genome assembly GCA_013339685.2 of Hyalomma asiaticum. NCBI lineage: Eukaryota > Metazoa > Arthropoda > Arachnida > Ixodida > Ixodidae > Hyalomma > Hyalomma asiaticum. The sequence continues at coordinate 27,401,161 of CM023481.1, forward strand.
CAAAACACACAGCGCAACTGAAAGTTGAAAGTTGCGCTGTGTGTGTTCTCCTCCTTTGTCTGCGTCCTCAAAGCGCATTCCCACCACGTGTAACCCATGTAGAGCAGATGTGTTCAAAAAGAAACCGAGCTTTTGAAGTAGCCTGCCAAGCGGGAAAGGGATCACTGTGCTGCTGTTTGGCGCGTTTCGCTATATAGCCATTGTTGGCTGGTTGCAGTCGCTAAAGTGAGCTTGTGCTCAAGTCCTTTGTCGGATTAGCGCCAGTGTGAAAACGAAAGAGTTCGAAGAAAAACATGTGGTGTGCACACTTTTGCCACAAATGGCAATTTTTTTACGGAAAGCATATAGGAAGTACTCTCTTAGAGTCGTAATCAACGCAGTATAACGTTTTGAACACGGTAGAACGTCGGGGTAGGACGATCCCAAGCCTGGACGATCTTCCACATCAACAGGTGATGACAGAGTCTGGAGTTCTTGCTGTGACTGTTGCAAATAATCGTTTATCTCCGAAGTTTCTGGTGAAATTAACATCGGAGAAATATCACGCGATCCCGGGGTTTTCCAGAATTTCAAACTGTGTGTGTTTGTGGCAGGGGAGAGGATACAACTGGGGGGTTGTGAGCAGGCCCATAGGCAGTATTTTTTTTTTCTGGCCTAAGGGGCCCAACTGCTGAAGGCCTTGACTATTTGAGAAAAATTGCCATTTTCATTGTTTATTTTCGGTAAATATCGCAGCATGTTCATTAAGAGGCATTTTTAACTGCAACTCAATTAATTACCCTAAATTTTATGCTATTAGCACTACACTACGGTATCAACGCTACCCTCAACCAAAATTTCGGGAGTGGCCCGGGCCCCTATGGCACACCCCCTGGCTGCCTGCTTGGGGGTGTTTTGGCGGGTATGTATCAATCCCTGACGCGATAGCAAGTCTGGTCAACCCACAAATTAAGTCTGCTTTTCACATTCAATGCCTGCGTTGCGAGATCAGACTTGGACGTTGCCTCATGACAACGCATCGACTCTCACGCCACCCCTTTACGCAGATATCTGGCAACGCGCCAAACTCCCGCTGTGCCCCATCCACTCTATTCTCCGAACGCAGTCCCTGTATACTGTTTCCCGAACTTAAAAACCACGTTGAAAGGGCGTCGTTTCCGAATTATAGCAGGGATCCAGGACGATGCATCAGGGCACCTGCCCACCATCTCCGAGAGGGCGTTCCAGGAGGCTTTCCGAAAATGGAAGAAACATTGTGAATGGTGCATTTCAAGCGGAGGGAGTTACTTTAGAGAGGACAGTGCTTAATGTGCTGTGCAATAAGTTATATATATGACCTCAGCCCACTATAGAGTAGAATCTCGATGATACGATTACGGTTGATGCGAATTTCGCGATGATACAAATTTTAATGTTGTTTTGGACGGACTACGTTGTATAAAATGCGCCATTATTCGGTGTTATACGAACAGTTTCCCCAGCCATTGCGGATGATACGAACGCTCGAAATGACCGCTTCACGCGAGCGACTGGCTCAGATTTTTGACTGCAGATTTTTTCCACGAGTTCCCTACGACTCTGTACCGGAAACTGGCAGCGAAAAACAGAAAAAATTTGCTTTTCGTCGACCAGTGTTCGGCCCATCCCAAAGACTGCAACTTCAGCAATGTCGCCATAAGGTTCCTGCCCGCAAACACCACGAGCCGTCTACAGCCGCTGGATGCGGGAATAATCCGCAATGTGAAGCACCATTTCAAGGGATTGCTTGTGCGGGGGCTCCTGGCGAAAATTGAACGCAAGGATGAAAACTTGCGGATTAGCCTGCTTGACGCGTTACATTTCTTGGCCATGCCCTGGGATAATGTGACCCAGGACACGATTGCGAACTGCTTTCGCAAGTGGATTTTTCGCGGAATCGGATGCGGCTTCGGCGGAAGAAAACCAAGAGCCTGACGGCGATTTGCACATCGACAGTTAGGAGAATCTTGAAACACGAGCTTCGGCGCGAGACTTCGTCACCGCAGACGACAACGTAGCGACCTGTGGGCTGCGATCCATCGAAGAATTGGTCGACGATGCAAAGGATACCGAGTCTGAGAGTGATGGTGAAGATGCCGGCGAGTGTGATCTCTTACCGTCAATGTCCGAAAAACCTTGACGCCCTCGATGCACTGCGTCGCACCGTAAGCACCGGCAGCGTGAGTGAAGAAACCGCAGCACGGTTTTATTCCTTTCAGGCGGCTTTCTTGAGGGACAGCGAAGTTAAAAAAGTTCAAAAGAACATCATGGACTTTTTCAGCAAGAAGTAGTTGACCTCATTAAAGTTCTTCTTCATCTTCATGATCAGCTTTAACTTGTTTTGGCTCATACGAATTCGGGATGGTACGAATATTTTACGTGCTTCCTACGAATTCGTATCATCGAGATTCTACTGTACTACACTGACAAAGTTGCGGTTAGCGGGCGCACGTGTCCAAGCGCAAGAAAAAAAGACAATGACAGTGTGCGTCAATTTTTCCGGTGTACAGCGTCTCGCAGAGCTGTGCGTGTGTGTATAGCTTCGCACTACCAGAGCATGCGTCCTCTCGTGGCGCGAACCTGTGCATAAACGCATCGTGCATTGCCCCGCCACGGTGGTCTAGCGGCTATGGCACTCGGCTGCTGATCCGGGGGTCGCGAGATCGAATCCCGGCCGCGTGTCGATGGAGGCGAGATGTTGAGGCCCGTGTCACTGTGCGATGTCGGTGCACGTCAAAGAGTCCCAGCTGGTCGAAATTTCCGGGGCCCTCCACTACGGCGTCCCTCATAACCAAATCGTGGTTTTGGGATGTAAAGCCCCAGAAATCAATTAAACTAAGTTATAGCAAAGGGGTGGGACGGCGTCAAGCCGAGGCCACGCGAGCCGTGTCTGTCACTGTCTGTGGTTTGACGCGAATGTCGCTAGCTCGGTGCGAACCTTTGAGAAGCGTTCGCTGAGCCTCGCAGTGCTTTTCGAGGCGTTTCCCGAAGCCTCGGGCCATGACGAAATGCGGGTGCACCGGAGACAAACCTCAAGTGCCCATCAGCTTCGCTAGCCTTGAGCCACTAATGCAAGCTTCACTATTTGTTTTTGTTTTAAGCAACGAATGAAGCTTCACTGCCAACTGCAATTTGAGAGGTGCGGGTGGCGAAGCTTATGGCGCGCGCCGGGTTGAGTCATTCGAAAAGTTTTTTTTTAACTTTCTTTCCAGTGACCCTGAAATCAACGCAGCGTATTGAGACTATACTAACAAAATATGCGCTATTTCTTTTCTTTTTTTTAACGGGAGGGGGGGGGGGGGGGGTACGACGTTGCCATTTGGAAAAGCATTTTGTGAAAATCGTCACAAAACGTTCACGCGAGAAAACTTTGCGGCCCTGTTAATTTGCTGATAGAGCTAACAGAAGAAATGACAAACCTTGTATTATTCTGCTGCAGTATTTCGTCGCGTCGTCTTACTTGTATCGATTGATTGATTTCTGAGGTTTAACGTCCCGAAACCAGCTATATGATTATCAGAAACACCGTAGAGAGGGCGCCAGAAATTTCGACCACCTGGGGTTCTTTAACGTGCACTGACATCGAACAGCACACGGGCCTCATCATTTCGCCTCCATCGAAATGCAGCCGCCGCAGCCGGGATTCGATCCCGCGACGGTCCGATCAGCGACCAAATACCATAACCACATAGACCACCGTGGCGGGGCGTATTTCTTGCATCGAGCCCGCACGCGGCCTTCTCTTTTGAGGAGTCGAACTCGCAACATCGCGCCCAGCAGCACAAGCATCTTGTCAACAGAGTGACCGCACCGGATCGAAAAAGCAACGTGCCCGGCGGTTTGCTGCGTCAGATGATTAGATTGTAGCATATCAATCTTTTTTTGGGGAGAAAAGGAGAGTATATGTATGAAGAAAGTACTATAGGGCGGTCGCTAGCTAACGCGTGTACAATGAATATGTTGATATTTGTGTTATACATTATGTTCCTGCTATAATCATGTATTAATTCCATGTTCCACAGTGGTATTTCGTGCACTTGTATTGATATTTTTTTTTCGCTTCTCTTTCGAATGTACCCGCCCCTGTGTAAGAAGGCTCTTTGTAGTATTGTGAATAAATAGATAAATAAATAGATAGATAAATAAATAAATAAGTGCAATTGTGTATCTGTACCCGCAGAAGAAGAAAGAAAGAAAGAAAGCGCGTCCGCGACGTCGCAGGAAGCCGCGGAGCGCCGACCCTTCGGAATCTTTCCACTGCTTCCCTTGAATATCGTTCACAAGAGCATCGGCGGGTCCATTTCAGCTTCCGGGGTGAGATGTCTCGTGGAGAAGACTGGAGACCGAACCTGGAGGGAGGGGGAACTCAGCGAGAAGCCAAACACGCCACACCTCCTTGTCGCGCCGCGGGGATGGCGTAAACACGGAGCCGAGGGTGCAGGACCCTCCGAGACGCTCCTTTGTGTACACTCAAGAGCGGGACCTGTTGTTCGGTTCCCGATCCGTGCGGGGCTCGTGTGGCGGCGGAGCTCGGCAGGGGGGGAAGGCTGTTTGTTCACCGAGTGCGGGGCGCACTCGCTCAACAACAACCGGCGACGCCTTTCCCTTCCGATGCGTCGAGGCGAGAGCAAACGGGGGCAAGGGGTCGGCCGCTTCCTGCCTGTCGCCGGCTGCCCCGTTCATTCCTTTGAGACGCAGTCTGGCGCGGCGAGCAAAAGGCGTCGATTTGGCCACTGTGTGCGACCTCGAGGCTCACTTTCTCGGCGGCGCCGATGCCTCTGACGACCCAGAAAGCGCGCGCAGCGTACGGGACGCGTCCCCGAACGGTAGACGGGAGTCCCGCTTTCGCGGTTTCCCGCCGTGCGACCCTGGCCTGGTCTGCGCGTGACCCGCTCTGGCCCACATAAATAAGCGCCGACAGAGTGATACGATGTCCTCACTTACGTGTTCATATCCTCTGCGCCAGCCAGTCTGTATAGTCTGAACGTTTTCAACAATGAGCGCAACTCACAATGATTGAACGGAGGTCATATCGATAAGTCGTTTTTATTCATTCTGAAATTATTTAATTCGTGAACACACCGTGTGCTGCACAAATTCGTATAAACTGTCACCCTTCTCAATTAGTCTAAAAAAAAAATAAGACATACTTGGTATTTGGACTTGCTACTCGGTGTTCTTTAGGTACGCGCCAGCAACCGCGATCTGATTGACAGGCCGTCTTATAGTGGGTTACTCAGCATTGTCGTTCTACGACTATAGCTTCTTAAACTGATAAACCTAAGTCGGGACAACAATCCAAACCTCGGTCTCGGCAGCACAACAGCCACAAAGCTATATACGGCAGGTCTGCCGGTTTCCTGCCTCTTGCTTCTTGTTTCCACACTGAATTAATACGTTCGCATATAGGTGGGAGTATCGTCTCTCCGACTTGATCGTCATTGTTGACTCAGAAGGCTGGCACAAATGTGTGGCCTCAAGCGTATAGTTACAGCCTGGAGAACCTCCGTTACTGAAGCAGACCTGTGTCAGTAAGTATCCACGTTGGTACGACGCGCGCGCCTAATGTTGTGCACTTGTTTTGTGGTATATGCACAGATTCAGCGGTTTTCGTAGCAGGGTGCTGTCGTCGTCACTGTCGACGGGAACACTGCGTTTGTCTCTCTCGCGTCCACCATTTAACGGAGGATGACTTCCGTTGTTTCGCTGTCCAACCTTCCAATTACATAGCGCGCTCCCCATAGCACAGTCTTGACGAAGTTGTGACCAAACTGCGCACAGACACGCACCTTGCGCTCTCCATCCCGCGTATACGTCCTACAGCCCTTATTCCTCGGCGCTTGTTATAAGACGGGCGCTCTTTTGTTTCGCCCACAAAAGGAGGGCCGCAAGCGGAACGCGCTCTGCTCCACTGACATTGGACTACTTTGACGCCGGCCCTGTTTTTTTCATTTCAGGAGCACTCGGTCACCGCGCGGGCCGGTGCAAACCACGTGCGGCTCGCACTCCTTTGCCGCATGCCGGCCAGCGCAAAAAAAAAAAAAAAAAAAACCAAGGAACGGGGCCGCGGGCACGTCACCGGGTCGACGGCACCACCGACCGAGGTCGGCCCCGCGGTGCTCCACTGGCCTCGGCCGAAGGACAGTGAAAGCTCGCCCGCCGCGCGGTGTTCTGGATTCTCGCTTCATGCGTGAGCGCGAGAGCTAGATGCGTGCGAAGGTGGTCGAATATACGACGAATCGAGTGTGCTGTGCGATGTCAGTGCACGTTAAAGAACCCCAGGTGGGTACTTAGATTACTGGGAAATGTCAAACTGGGAAAGTTGGTTGATATTCATCTGTAAAAATCCGCGCGACAAAAAGAGAGAGAGAGAGAGAAAGGCCAACTTTTACCCCGCGAAGGTGGATAACCAACGAAGCTGCTTACACCACGACAAATGACGGAAGTATGCCAAGGAACGTACCCAGCGAATTTTATTGAGATCCATTGACTCCGCAAGATCACCGGTGTTGACGCCAAGTGGCAAAATTAATTCGCAGCGCAACTCATAGCCATATAGGTGTGGTCCTAGCACGCACAGAGGGTTATAAAAGGACAACCAAGCGCCGGTGCGCTAGGTTGACCGAACACGAAGCGCAAACGCATAGGGGAAACACACGGAAGAGAAGAAAATAAATATAAATAAAACGGAAAGGAGATACGAAAGCTTCAACAACCCTGGACCGGGCGCAACGTGACAGACCAATTTTGAGCGCTAACTGTTCTGTTTAAAAAACCCACAACGCTTCTTATACGGAAATTAAAAAGAAACAAGGAAGAAAGAAAAGAACTTTAAGACAGCATAGGAGCAACGAAAGTAACGCGGAATGTGACAACTCCGGCCACCTCTACAGAAAAAAAAAAGGAAAGAAAGAAAAAAGACAAGAAGATACAACAAGGGGCAGGAGTGTCAGAGGGCGCACGTGCTAAAAGAAGGGCTGACCATGACCTTGTCATGAGGGGAGGAAAGGGCGCTGCTCGACGACCTTGGCCGCAGGCCGGGCAGGAAGCCGGTCAAGGCTTGTCGGTCAAGGTTTAACCTTGAGCCACTGCCCTGGCTCTTCACGCCAGGAAGGTCTGTTCCCTTTTTTCTTCTTTTTTTTCCCCCTACCTCTCTTTAGAAAAGAGTCGACAGAGGAGACCCTGAACGGCGCTCGGCGACCTTGGCCTTCTTGGCGAAAGCGAACGCGGAAGAGGGGAAGCCGCAACCCTCTCCCTGCTTCCGCCGGTTTACTTTTCCTTCCGCGCGGAGCAACCCACAGTTTGTCGACCTCGGTTCCCAACGCGGCGTCTCTCTACTCCGAAGGACAGCGAGGAGGCACCGAAGTAGTTCAATGCCAGCTGCGATCGTAGACCCAGGAAGCGGGCGCCGAGTGAAAGTTGTTTCCTTCCCGCTTTCGTTTTTTTTTTTTCCTTCGCCCATGGTCGTGCATCGCGGAGCGCATCCACGTCGGAGCTCGGTCGTTACTCCCTCGCGCCTGCCAAGCGCTGCGAGAGAGAAAGACCGATGACGGCTGTGGAGGGAGGCCCTTTCCGTGGTTGTGGCCGGTACGATAGCTTGGCCCGGAGGTGCTGTACGACGCTACACAAGCGTGTGTGTTTTGCGGAGTAGGTTTAAATGCAGCGTGTACCATCAATGCACGCGCCAATTTGATTGATTTGTGAGGTTTTACGTCCCAAAACCACATTATTTCGACCACCTGGGGTTCTTTAACGTGCACTGACATCGCACAGCACACGGGCCTCAACATTTCGCCTCCATCGAAATGCAGCCGCCGCGGCCGGGATTCGATCCCGCGACCCTTGGGATATCCAGCCGAGTGCCGTAGCCACTACACCACTGTGGCGGGGCAAAGATGAACGCGCTGCGGGTATATTTTTAATTTAAGCAAAGTGCGTGATGTCAGAAAGAACTCGACGCCGTCCGCTTTCCTTCAAGTGTTTTTGTCATTCTTGCTTCGCACCGTTGTTGTCTCACCTCAATTCCGATAAAAACTACAGAGAAAATCTAGAAGGCGCACGGACATCTATTACATATTCCAAAACGCGAATTACACGAATTCCGAAGCAGACACTATTACTTATCCCGAACACCCCTCAAACACCTGGTAACATCCATCACAAAATCGAAACTGTGGATGCACCCCTGTTAGGAAAGCTCGTGCAGGCGCGGCCTTCGCCGAGAGATGAACTAACAGGCATGCGGTCTCTCCGCGTGCTGCAAACAACCCGCACGCTCTCTCTCGCTCGAGTGTCAATGAACCGACCTCAGAGGCCCCGAACTCCCCCCTCTTCGCACCCCTCTGCGTCGACCTGATGTGGACGCTCCCGAAATCCAAGGTGCATGTAAGGAGCCCGGGCAGGACGAGCTCATTCCGCTCACCAGGGGTGGAGCGTCCCTCCGATTCCTTCTCCCCATTTGCAGTTCCAAGCAGACTTCCAGTGGAGGGAGGAGGTTCGATACCCTCCTGGGCGTCTGTTTTTATGTCCTGTCGCCGCTATCGGGCACTGCGGGGTGCAAGAACGAATGCTGCTTCTGAAAAGGAAAGTCGCGGAACGAGTAACGCAAACATATATATAGGAGAAGCCGTCGCGTGTGGAGCGACGATAGAACGGCTGGGTTGGCCACGGTCGGACGATGCCATTCTCGCGTGACAGGTAGATTTTGGGAGAAGGAGCCCTTGCACTTGAAGAAGATTGCCTGGCGAGATCTGCAGCTGGGCGCCCGAGCAGCCACCGTCGCCCCCCCCCCCCCCCCCCCCTACCCGATCTTTCTTGAGTAATGGGATGGTCCACGAAGTCGGCTTCTGTCACCGCTTCTCTTTCCATTCCTTATTGTAATCATCAGCCTATCTTATGTCCACTGCAGGACGAAGGCCTCTCCCCACGCTCTCCATCCTTTCCCGTCCTGCGCAAGCTGATTCCATTTGATGCCTGCGGATTTCTTAATTTCGTCACCGCATCTTACTCTCTGTTGTCCACGGTTGCGCTCCCCTACTCTTCGTATCCATTTCGTCGTTCTAACTGTGCATAGATGATCTAGCCTTCTCTTCACGTGTCCTGCGCATGCGCATTTTTTTTTCCTTAACATCGATTATTATGTCGGCTACCCCTGTCTGGTTCCCTGATCCACTCGGCTGTCTTCCTATCTCTTAATGTAACGCTTATCATTTTGCGTGCCACAGCCCGCCGTGTGGTTATTAACTTCCTCTCGAGCTCCTGTGTTGTTGTCCAAGTTTCTGCCCCGTATGTCAGTACTGGTAAAATGCAGTAGTTGTATCATTTCCGCTTGAGTGATAACGGTAAGCTTCCGTTCATAAATTGGGAATGCCTGCCGTACGCGCGCAAACATGTGTTCATTCTACTGTGGATTTCTGCAACATGAGTGGGCTTCACGCTGATGCAGTAGCTGTCCTAGGTACGTGTATTCGTGTACAACTTCTAATGTCTGCATTTCAATCGCGAAAACACGTTTTTTTTTTTTCACCGTTTCCTCCGTGCTCATCCTTAATCCTACTTTAGAGCTTTCTCGGCTGCAGTCTTCAATCATCTTCTGCAGTTCGTCGCCATAATTCCTGAGCAGCACTATGTCGTCAGCAAAGCGTAAGCTGTTTAGATATTCGGCGTTAATGCTTATTCCTGTTTCGTGCCAGTCTAGTTCTTTTTTCCCAAGAGTTCTTCCAACCTTACAGTAAACAGCATTGTATCTCCTTGTCTGACACCTTTCTGTATCGGGATTTTCCTGCTTTTCCTACGAAGGAGTAGGGTGGTTGTAGTCTTTATTTTTAGGCTATTTTATGTACGTAACTGTCACATATTCCTTGACGGCGCAGTGGCTCCAAACCTACTGATATCTCTGCCGAATCAAAAGCCTTTTCGTAGCCTATGAAAGTCATATATATATATATATATATATATATATATATATATATATATATATATATATATATATATATATATAGTGTAATGGAAAAGCTGAGGGACGGTACTTTCGCACTCGCTCTAGGAGCGCAAAGGCGAGGAAGACAAAGCAAAAGTGCTCGGGCTCTGGGCGCGCTCAGCGGCGCGAGAGGAGAAAGAGAAAGACGAGGAATAGAACAGCCGGCCTGTGGCAAGGCGCTGTGTCTATGTCTCTTTTCTTTACAATATATATATATATATAGATGGGTTGTATTCAGCGGCTTTCCCGATTACTTCATTGATCACATGAAGGCGGTCTGTTGTGCAGTACCCTTTTCTGAACCCTGCTCGCTCTCTTGGTCGATTTAATTCAAGTGTGATTTTTGAAACAGACTATAGTCAGTATAGTCTGTTTCAGAAGTTCCGTGCAGCACTGTGGGGGCTAGAGCCCTCTTCGGCCAATCCGGAGGACGAACGCATGTTAAACGTGCCCTTCCGCGGCCTGTCATCTGCCAATGGTGAGCGCTGCAGTGGCACCTGCAGCCCTGAAAGGAGGAAGATGAAGCGCGGTGTGCGTGTCCGAACAATGGCATTTCGTCTCGCTTCGGAAGAATTCTGTGCTCGATGGCCTCGTAGCCTTGGCTCTGCTGCACGGAACTAGTGAAACAGACTATGGAGAGGGAGGTTTTCGGGTGGAATATCTAACAAACCTTCTTGAAAAATTCCTTCGGCTGTGAATGTCTGAGAGGCTTTCAATACACATCGAGACGTTTTCAAAACCAAGCCCGAGGGGTGGTTCAGGGCGCCTTTCAATGTTACCTGCAATGTCCTTGTGGATAAGGAATCCCACGTTTTATTCGCGCTTCTCTAGCAGTCCCCTGTAGCAGAGGACGTGCCCGTTGTTAAGCAACGCGTATCCTCCTCCTGGTTTCCTAGCCTCTCTAATGCCAATGATATCCCAATTAAAACCCTCGAGTCAGCAGTTGGCAACAAAGTCCGACGGACCGCGCGCGTCAGTGTTACTCCGCCAGCCAATCACAGAAGCAAACGAAATCGTCGTCATGCGACCTTTTTAAAATGGCCTCCGTAGTCATGCCTTCGGTACCTGCGGAGCGTCAGCTGTTCCTGAGTCCTTTCGCCATGCTATGATGAGTTCTCGAGGAGCATGGGCAAAAATGTATGAAGTCCCAGCGTTTCCATCTGAAAAGAGCCGCGGTACAGTTCATTTCGCTTCCGAGCCCGTTTTGCGCGTGAAACTTCACTGCATCGTGTCCAAAAGCTTGGGTAGCGATACTTGTGGCGCGCCGCGTTCTGCATTGCAAGCGCTTGATGTCAGCTCAATAAAAAATTATCCTTTCCATGTTCCGCTCTAATAAACGAATGAAGACTTGAAAAGTTATGCACTTATCCATTATTGTTGCCACCCTCGCTTTATTTTGGTAGCATTGAAAGTTCAAGAAATGAACTATTTGAAGCTTCGCGGAGGTACAGTGACAGGCGGTTATAAGGTCGTAGGAGGGGCTTCACTGCAGACTTGAGTTATATCCAACTTTCGTAGTTCATTCAGTTTATCTAGCTTCACTCGAAAGAGTTTGCGTGTTAAGATTGCTACGTTTAATTTCCAATGGCGGCCTGTCCGAATCCAAAAGTCTTTTGAGCCTTCCATAGCAGTCTTGGGTGCATCCGTGGCTAGAACTTCCAGTGTTTGGTTGGTTGGGTCATTTGGTAGATCGTTTTTTTTTCTCTCCTTTTTTAGTAGTTAGCGTCGGAGCTTGCCTCATCCGGAGGTCGAAGACGATAACACTCGTAGATAAGTTGAGGCAGAATACCCAAGGTAGAATATTCTGGCATACTCTAAAGGACATCGTCATCTGTCGATTTACGTAGCGGGAACGCCGACACTGTGAATATTAACAATCATTTATTTTTAATAAGGTAGAACTAATACGGGAGAGGATAAAACGTAAATGTTTAACTGCGCCAACCTTCACTTTGGTGTCGGGTAGCTGCGCGAGCACAGAGCTGTGGTTGACCGCTCTGCAGACCTTAGCCTTAAAGGGGTCGTGAAACGTTTTCTGAACATTTTGTACTAAGTGCGTATTCGGGGTCCTGACCCTCCAATCAACAATATGCATTGTTCCGTTGCACCGTGTGCGTTGATTTAGAGCGATAAAAAACGCGGTTTCGGTTTCACTGCGCGCGTTCCCCTGTGAACTCTGCAGATGACGTCATCTTAGTAGCCGTCATACCTCCGAGATTGGCGCGCCCTCGGAGGCCATGGGAAAACAAACCGTGCTGCCGCTTTTCTTCCGAATGGTGGCTCCGCACGGTTTCCAAATATTTTCTTCCTTTCTAGCTTTCAAGTAAATCGATTCCTTTTGAGCAAACGCGAGTTCACTGTGCCTTTGAACTTAAAAGTATCTTAACTAAACGTCACCAAATAGTACGCCGGCCGGTAGTGTCGCATAGTCGTTTCGGGAGCGCAAGAAAGCTGAGATTTAAAACGGTCGCACTGAATATTTCGCCGAAATATTTCGGAATCGGCTTGTCGAATGCGTATTGAAGCAGCGAAAATTACAAACCGGCATCTCCAAATTCTTTTCACGACCCCTTTAAGTTATTTTAACCTATTAGATGCGGGTACTCAAGCCACACAGGACATTTTTCTTTGTTACATGTATCTCCTACCCGCATATATTTGGCTCACGGACATCGGCAGGTTTATGCCTTTCGGGGTGAAAACCCGTTGCATCATAGCGCGGGAGGATTGAAATAACAGTTATAATCCCCAGCGTCCAAAAGACAGCAAAGTGGTTGGTTTGTGGGGTTTTACGTCCCAAAACCAGTTCTGATTATGAGAGACGCCGTAGTGGAGGGCTCCGGAAATTTCGACCACCTGAGGTTATTTAACGTGCACTGACGTCGCACAGCACACGGGCCTCGACATTTCGCCTCCATCGAAATGCAGCCGCCACGGCCGGGATTCGATCCCGCGACCCTCGGATCAGCAGCCGAGTACCTTAGCCACTAGACCACCGTGGCGGGGCAAGACAGCAAAGTGAGGAAGCACGATCGAGTGGAAAATAAGATGGGGGGAGACGCCTACGCTTTATGACCCCTTGGGGTACAATGAACTTGTTTTTTAGAGTCGTATTATTGCGGCTGTTTATTCTGAAATCTTTTTTTTTTCTTTTGATGGCCTTACAGATGAGGGTATTTAAGGTCTAAGTAAGGGATTTCTATAGGGATCTCAGAACGTGCTTCCACACAACGGCTCCTGCGCTTAGGTTTCCACAGTACATGGGATGAGCTCGTGGAAGCACACAGAGCAGATCAACTAGAACGTCTTTGACTTGTGGCAACAGTAAGAGCTACACTTCGAAGTTTAGGATATACTGAAGCCATGCAACTGTGTGACGGGGAAAGGATTACCCCAGGAACAATTAGACAGCTTCTCCGTAGCCTGCACCCCACGAAATATGCATCATACCACGGTGATGATGATGATGATGATGACGATTGTGGTTCGGTTAGGAAAGGACGCTAATTTCTGCAGCCCATGTAGAGAGCACGGAATATATAGAGAGTGCATAGGATGGCCCCACTCTCCACAGAGAGGCGGGCGAGGAGGACATCGAGGCAATCTACAAGCGAGGCCCATGCAGAGGCTCCTGGTGGCGCCTTCGTGCCAGCCGCAGAGAATGTGGTGGTGGCATTGGTTCATAGCAGAATGAGACGTTAATTCCTGCAGCACGTCATGAAGAACGGCTAGGCCGGGCTAGGCGACAAAAAGAGCGTAGACCACCGATCAGTTTGCTAGCGCAGTTATAGAAGGTGCAGATGGAAGAGAATGTGGCGGGGAGAGGTGAGAACGCTAAAGCTAACATAGCAAGGAGGCGTCGCGCAGGCTGACGTTTCTGTTAGCTTGACGACGTAAACAGATTCTGTAAACGCCAGTAACGTCAGGAAACAACATTGTGTGCGCCATCACTCTGCAAGTCCACTGCTTGACAGCGCCGCAACCATTGTTGTTTCTCCCTGGGCGCAACTGAACTGACCCTTGGCGATAGCGTCGAGAGAGCGTTTGCATCATGGTAGTTTGCGTGGTTTGCATTAAAGGGCCCATGACAGCCATTTTTTTGTTGGGACTTTTATGTTCTAATGAGTAGAACAGTGTCTTGTAATCACGGCATGGAGTGGCAAATTCTCCAGCGTTAAGTCTAATTAGTCGCAGCATCGTTAATTTTGTTCAGGGTTAATGAAGCTTCGAAACGCGCGCCAAAAACTGCAAGAAACTAGCGCCGCGGGGCTAGCGCGGCGGCTGTCGGAAGTGAGCGCAGGCACTGATCGCGTGAGCTCAAGATTCGGTGACGTTGCGGAGAGCGCGAGCGCCAGACCAGTTGCTGAATTCGTCTGCTCGCCGCACCCGCTTTGCATCATAGCCTGTGTACAATGTACGCTTGAGCGACCAACACGGAGAGGAAGCAAAAAAAAAAAATACTGCTTTTGGCGTGGCCTCCGCGATCGGCTGCGGCAGCCAATCTCGGAGGCCACACTCGGAGGCCATAGCGCGGTGCGCCCGTGTCTCTCTGTGACGTCACGATATCAACTTTCAGAAGTGAAACGTCACAGATGGCCCACTAACCGCGTCATACTAGTGGCGATGTCGCGAGGTGCTGCAAGCTCGGATGAGCATTCCCGCTTACTTTGAAACCATATTAAAATTACTTAGAGGCGACGTTCGCCGCTAACACTCGGTCAAGGTTGCCTACGTATGCAGGAAAACCAATTAACGCAAGCATCTTGCGTTTGAAATTTTGCTGTCATGGGACCTTTAAAAGAGCTACTAACAGCATATATGCGGAGTTTCACTAGTCTAAAAAAAGCAGACTACAAACAAGGAGAATAGAAAAAAGAATTCATGTAACTCTCCGCACCTTCCCAGTAATAAAAAGTCAATTGGTCCAACCGGACATGCCATTTGTTAGCAAAGGGATCACAAATGGAATGAACCGGAATCCAAGCGGAGTGCTAAAAGTTCGATGGGATAGTCCAAATGGACTTGACAGTTCCAAATGGTCACGCCGATTTGCGCAGAATTTTCCATTTGGCCTCCCAATCAGAGCACTTGTAGTCCATCTGGTTGCACAGGGTCCAATTGGCAACCCACTGGGGCAGCCGTTTTCCTATTGGAATACCTGGACTGGCCACTTGGCCGCACAATTCCGGTTTATTCGACCTTTCGAACATCGGAATTCTTGCCGATTGCCGTGTTCGGTTGTTTAAAGGTCCCATGACACCAAAATTTCAAACGCGAGATGCTTGCGTTAATAGGTTTTCCTGCATACGAAGGCAATCTTGACCAAGTATTAGCGGCGAACGTCGCCTCTAAGTAATTTTAATATGGTTTCAAAGTAAGCGGGAATGCTCATCCGAGCTTGCAGCACCTCGCGACATCGCCACTAGTGTGACGTAGTTTGTGGGCCATCTGTGACGTTTCACTTTTGTAAGTTGATATCGTGACGTCACAGAGAGACACGGGCGCGCCGCGCTATGGCCTCCGAGCGTAGCCTCCAAGATCGGCTCTCGCAGCCGATCGCGGAGGCCATGCCAAAAGCCGTATTTTTCTGCTTCCTCTCCGTGTTGGTCGCTCAAGCGTACATTGTACACACGCTATGATGCAAAGCGAGTGTGGCGAGCTGGTCTGGCGCTCGCGCTCTCCGCAACGTCACCGAATCTTGAGCTCAAGTGATCAGTGCATGCGCTCACTTCCGACAGCCGCCGCGCTAGCCCCGCGGCGCTAGTTTCTTGCAGTTTTTGGCGCGCGTTTCGAAGCTTCATTAAAACTGAACAAAATTAACGATGCTGTGACTAATTAGACTTCGCGCTGGAGAATTTGCCACTCCATGCCGTGATTACAAGACACTGTTCTACTCATTAGAACATAAAAGTCTCCAACAAAAAAATAGCTGTCATGGGCCCTTTAAGCTGTTTGAATTTGACATTTTGTACGTCTAGTCGGGAGTTGGTTCAACCAGTTGGTTTCAATGGGTCTTCACTGACAACCCAATTAGTTTCAATTCGAAGACACAGAAATGAGCAACACTTTGAAACAAGAAAATAGCCTAGAAAAATATTTTTGCAGTTGTAACGACATTGATCAAATAGGAGATGTTTGTACTTAGTCGGGTAAGTGGAGCGTGGCATTTATATTTCATTTTTGCATTTACTGATCTACCCAAAAATTGCCTGTCTTAAGATGTGCCATTGCCCGGCAGGTTAGAATATTCCTGGTGGACAAGATTATATATCCGCATAAGTAACCGCAGGGGAGCGTTTTTTTTTTCGTTTTGCACTTGTCCACAGGAACTTTTATTTAATGTTTTGGTCGCGCAGTCTGCATGGTTTCTATGGGGTGGCAAACGCTATCTGTGCAATGACCCAAATTCACACACATAAAAAAATCTCTAATTGCTCACAGATATCCAGTTGGGAGACCAGTTGGATCGAAATGGTTTGCAAAAGCAATCCTGTTGGGCAACCCATCAGATCTACATGCCTTACCACTTGACCACCAGTTATTTCGAACTGGCTACCATTAGTAGTAGTAGAAGACTTTTATTGAAGCCCAATATTACAGGCTCAGCATTTCTACCGCCTGTGCGACTAAGCGGCGCTGAACTTCCTCCTCTTCAGAGCCAAGCCAGTCGAGCCAGGTGGCGATTGATAGGGAAGGGGGAGGCTAAGTAGCCGATTGCTGAGCAACCGGGCAGTGGAAAAGGCAATGCGAAAGGTCAGCATATGATGAGGGGCAGTTAGGACAGGAGGGGGCAGCGCGGTACTTGTAGAGGAAGAGGCGAGAGGGGGTGGTAAGTGCATTCATTTGAATGTGCCTCAGAAGGCGAGCCTCCGGCACAGTGAGCGATGGATGAGGGGGAGGATAGAGTCGCTTGTCGAGGCGGAGCTGGAGGTACACATCCCTGATAGTTTGGCGTAGGGAGATCCTCCCCCCGCCCGCCAAAGTTTTCCCATCGTCCTCCGAGGGGTTAGGCCATGGGATCAACGGTGCCCGGTGGAAAATATCGCGGGCGAGCTGGTGGGCCAGCTCATTGCCGTCGATCCCCGAATGCCCAGGCACCCAGCGTAGGAAGACGGTGGAAGGCTGTAATGCGGAGACCGCCTGCTCGACCTCTCGTTGGAGGGAACGGGGTAAGGTGCGGTTTTGTATGTGGCGGATAGCGGCGTAGGAGTCGGAGTAGACTGTATACTCTGCGAGAAAAGGAAGGGAGGGAAATGACCGTAGGGCGTGGACAATCGCGAAGACTTCTAGCGACAGTACATCTGGAGGGTGTAGGTATGGCCCACTGGTGTGGGTTTCAGGTGCCGTAAGGTGAGGATGGTAGAGAGCGAAGCCACAGATTTGAATACAATTGGGACGCCAGTTGGATTCAGTTGGTGCTCCCAATTGGTTATGAATGGTACGTCACCCAAAGGGTGGCGAAAATCCAACTCGTCTAAGACCTGTCCACTTGGACCCATTAGGATATTAGAATTCTAACATAGGTGTCGAAAAGTGGAGTGGAACCATACTGGCGCGAAAGATGGGACGCGGTCCATGTCCCGGTCGGCGGGGGGTTCGTCGGAAAACACCGACTGCTCAAATCGCCTCGCCCCGCTCCCTCAGTTTTCGTCTTGGAAGAGCCAACACACGCCAAATACAACCGTCAACGGATCTCGTGACTCTGACTGTGCTCACAGCCATCGTTTACGAGAGCTGCGAAACCAGCCGTTGTACTGCTTGTACTATTTCAAGTGGCTTTGAAAGGAACTCGGCGGGAACCAGTGTCTACACATGCACATCGAAGCTGTGACGCTGAAGGCGGAACAATTGAAAGTAGCAGTTATTGCTTGCGGTGCTTGCGGGCATTTTCTCACCAGGTTGCCTGGTTGTGCTTGTTGAACCGACGGCGGCGAATACGAAATATGACATCTGCTAATGTTGTATGTCTCTACTGACAATAACCATCGTGAACCGGTCACCCGGCATCTTCTCATTTGATTTAGATGTTTCCCTGTTACTTCTGAGGTGTGCGTATATGTACCATATGTTGCAGTGGTTGTTTTTTGCCAGGATTACGTGCAGCATCTTAAATATGTTGAGATATGTTGTGTGTGTGTGTGTGTGTGTATGTGTGGCTTTGAGAGGAAGAAAAAAAAATTGAAGATAAAAGTGCTGCGCCTTAACTGTGTGCTATGGAGCATACATGCGGTTCGGATTCTGCGCATTCTTCTAGGCCCGGGAAAGTCTGAAGTTCCTGCGATCGCCGCAGATGACGAAAAAAATCTACCGCGGCGCGATCCATCGAGTTGCGCGCAAAGTGGAACTTAGCTAACTCCTTTTTTAGCGGTAGGATACTTTAGTTACAGTGTACTAGAAGAGGGCAGTGGGCTTACTCTCCGGCGGAGGCTATGGTGAGGGGTGACCCCACAAACGTCGCCTGTGTGTGCTTCTCTCTTCGCCCGAGCGGTGGCGCTGGCATCGCCTTTGATGGAACGTGGGAGGAGCGTTGCGGCTTAAAGTGCTGGCCAGCTCTTGCAGAGCTGCAGTTGTCGAGCCACGTTTTATTGCTGTGGACGCTATAGTGCCGAGTTTTTGCCGTCAGCGTTGAGCTGTACGTACCACGCAAAAAATCACTATGCCTTTTAGCGCCTGAGCCATGCCGCGATATCGGCAAACCCACTGCTACGGGCCTGGGTGCCAAACAGGCTACGTGTTCGTGAAGGGTGGTCAGAAGCTATCGTTGTGTGGCGTCCCGAAGGATAAGAACAGGCGTAAAGAATGGGAAAAGAACCTTCACAGAGCGGACAAGCCCCTGGAAGACATCAGCGCAGTGTGCGAGCTCCACTTCGAGCCGCGTTATGTGCTCAGAGACACGTGCACATTGTCGAGGGAAAAGAAGTGCGGGTAACTCGTGGGAGACCCGTTCTCCGCGCCGGTGCTGTGCCGACGCTTTTTCCCAATCTGCCAGCTTAACTTAGTAAGAAGCCGACGCAACAGTATACTGTACCGGGACCTTGGCCACAGCACAGCAAAAGTAATTAGTTTTTACGTCTTCATTTTTATGTGAAAGGAATAAACAGTGACAAAGTAGAAAAGCGGCAGAAGGCCAAGCAGCTGAAGCTGAGCCGTTGCACATGAAGTGAATAAAGTGTGTGAATCAAGGGCTGGATGTTATACCTCATTTCTGCCAAATAAGAGCTTCGTGTCAGGAACACGAGCTTAATTACTGTGTATCTTAATTTCGTTTTCCATTATGTCACTGTACATATGCCTAACAGACCTGTAGCTGCATAATTATGGTTATTAATAACCCCAGAAAACTACTGTGCCATGCGCAACAACCGAAGTAGAACAAAAAATATTTCAGCTACAGTTTCAGCACAGCCGCTTCACAGCGCATGGCAGCACAGCCATTTCAGCTACAATTTCAGCACAGGCGTGCTGGCTGAGCAAACTCAGCCAGCACGCCTGCACGTTATAGCTTGGCTAGGAAGCGAGCGTGCGCTGTTCTATAATTATGTGGTGGAAGGCAGAGCATAATCTTGTTACAAAATCATGTAACCGTATATTTGGTTGCTGTATGAAACCGTGTATTTTGAGGGGTACATCGTCCTTTTCGCCGAGGTGTCATATTCGGGAAAATACCATGTGGCCTGAACAAATCTGGTGTTTCTCAAAATATGCAAAGAACTCAAGCCCCCCCCCCCCCCCCCCGCAAAAGAAAGAAGCGTTAACTGCGCGTCGAACTAGAACGGAGAAAGCATACGCTGCGTAGGCTGTCATCGACTCACTTTCGGCAAACGCTATCGCAATAAACAAGGAAAAAACGGCGAAGCGTGAGCAACAGACGCTCTCAATGTAGTCAGAGGGCAGTCAATACATGAAAGTTTATTACATATATCGAAGAAACGAGCGTCGCAACTCTTACGAGCCGCCAGCAGTCAGCAACTTCTGCAGGCGAAGCTTCTATCAAAGATGCCTGTGGCGCCACCTCTCCAATGCGACGCCAACTGCGTCAGACAAGCGGCGGAGCAAGCCCACTGCCCTCTTCTAGTACACTGTACTTTAGTCTGCACGTTCTGTGCAAGGGGCGCTCAACGTGAGCAAAATAACCGGGGCTTACATTTGGGAACTCAGTGGTGTGCATGAGGCCAGAGGTAAAATCAGGAATGGATGTGAATCAAAGAACTGTGGGGCGCCTCGCGTTGGGTGCTCACGGGAAAACGACAAATGAGACTGTAAAGGGCGACATGATATGGGCGAGTTTTGAGGCAAGGGAAGCCCGGAGCAAAATAAGGTTTGAATAAGAGAGGGAATATGAAAGAGAGTAGGTGGGCAGTGAAAGTGTTCCGTTATTTATATAGAAAGAGCGCTGACACGCAGTGGAGAAAAAGAACTAGAAGGCTCACCAGTAAATATACGGCCCTATGAGAACTGACAACAAAGAGCTTAAAGCGAAAAGTCAGAGAGGCGGCGAAGATTTACTGGATGACAGCGATGAAAAAAAAAAAAAGAACGACAATGAATAACTATACCGAAAGGGCAAAAACGAAATAAAGAGGGAGACATTTTATTATAATTCAAGAGGAAGCGCTTTACTGTTTGATGCGAGATCGGGCTGCCCTAGAATGCGTAGTTATAAAGCGAAATTCAGAAAAGAAGAAGAAAAATGCACATATGCTGTGAGTTCAAGAGCCAAATATCAAGGAAAAAGAAAGAAAGAAAAGAAAGATAGGGAAACGACGGAGAAAAGAAAGAAAGAAAAATGCACATGCTGCGAGGTAGTGGGCAAGAGCCAAATATCAAGGAAAAAAGAAAGAAAGAAAGATAGGGAAACAATTCGGAGCATGTTGTGATTGAATGCGGAACTATACACCCAAGTGCACGTTTGGGCACTACCCATAAGTGTTCTGTGACTACCCTACATGAAGCCTAGGGAGAACAATGGAAAGCTGAACATACCCGCGATTGAAATAAGCAAGAGACGGCTAGAATACTGGTGTCAGAAAAGTAGAGAGAATGGACAAGAAAAATAAGGACTTTCTGCCATAATTAAGGGGCAGAGAACTGGGCTATGAATTTATGTTTTTGCCATAGTGTGATCGATTTAATTGAAGTAGATTTAAAAGGCATGAGGACAACTTAAAGAGACAGGGGGAAAAAGAAAGAAAAGTTCTTAAATTTTTTTACTAGCCTGGTGGCGCACATGTCACCGCCCCGTTACAAGGGGGACGCTCATAGCATCCATCCATTTATTCAATTGATATAAGGACTTATTTAAAGTATTTGATAAGCTTTGTTACGGTGTCATTTTTCTGTAAGTAACATGCTTTTCTTGGACTTAAAAGATAACGTACGCGCTCGAGTCTAAGTTGTCTAAGTTTTACATTACATTGACGCACGATGAGCAGCAGCCCATTGGTATCGATTGCGTTTCGTTACCTTGTTTAGATGATAAGCTTGTGTTTAGATAGCCGCTGCCGCAGAGCGAACGTGTCTAACAACGGTGAATTCCGCCAGCTGCGACAGTTCATTGGCATAAAGGTTGCATAGCTTTCTCGTAAAAAAAAAAAAAAATGATTTCCGGAACTAAGCATAGTGTGTCCCAAGACAACGCAGGAAAATGGACTGACCTTGCACCATGTGGACATCAGAACCGGTGGGTAAATATGCTCTGCTGTCCATATTCAACACTGATTATTGTTACACCTGTGTCACACGCGCACATTTGATCGCGATCAGGGATGATTTCGATTAGGATCGATGGTGCTGAGCTGCTGCTATATGGTTATTCTTGAGCTTGGTCAGGCCCGATCGGAATTGTGATGATCGCGATCTGGAAGCCATATCACCATTTGGCTATTGTCAGCGCCAAATTCGATCCGGATCAGTCCTGATCGCGATCGAAAGTGCCCGTGTAACACCGCTATTGCATGCAAAACGGCCAAAGAACACATTTCATTAAGTTTTATTACTTGTCCGGCTAATCAGAAGCGCGGCTTCTGCGTACCAATGATGTTGTATAAAAATGCTAATTTGAATATCTCACAAATGTATAAAATATCTTTACCGTGAAACTCTTACGGACTACAGCAGCTTTGCCTCTCTCTGCCAAGTGAGTCTACAGCAGGAAATGTACATAATCTAGATATGGTGGAGGCAAATGTACATAAGAGTATGGAGAAGAAATTTCGATATTTCAGTATACAAAATAAGCTCATAATCGTTAATACTGCCTGTTTACGTAGTGGGACAATTTACTTGCTTATTAAACGAACAAATGTCCCTTGTTCGAGGCTTGGCTAAGCACAGCACACTAAAAGGCACAGCTACCGAAATATATGCTCAAATAAATGTTACGTACATGCTATTCGTGTTTGCAGCATTCTTGTACACGTTGTTAGGCATGAATTACAAAGTTATCCATGCTTCTACCATAACCATGGCTCTTTCTTTTTTTGTTTATCAACCACAGCCTTCAAGAAACTGCGCATATCTGCACACACTTGGCTGCTGTTGTCTCTTGGTCTGTTATCTCTGGACCTACTTCAAGTCAGCAGAGATTGTGTTGTGACTGGGAGTAATCTCAGGGACCAAAATCCTCACACAGTATGTTTGTGGACATTTGATTTATGGTTCTTCGCTTATTTATTAGACCAAGTTTTGATTCACCTTTTCTTTATATGGCTTTCTCATGACCTCGTTTTTTTTATTCAGGACAATGGACAACAAAAGGATTGTTAGCTTTCAAGCTACCCCTACCAAGCCACAAGAAGCTCAAAGGTCGCCATAGTGACAGGAGGTCTTCCTGAACTCCGTGCGTCACCAAAAACAGTTCACAAGCTCACCAGGTGAAGGGATGCGAACTGTGCACATAAATGCAGCAATAGTGTGTGGTATGTTGTGCACTGAGCGCAATATAAGCAGGCTTTTTTTTTTTGCCATCTCCTGCAAAAGTGGTCGAAAAATTGTTGATGATGAAGCCATTTTCTTGTGACCATAGGTCTTGTTCCTGACAAGTCGACCTCTTCACTATCGTAGGGAAGACTTGTTAATCTTTTGCCGGTTAAGAAATGAGCCGGTGTAAGAATTTAAGTTTCATCTAGTGAGTCCGATAGGTACGTAAGCGGCCTGGAGTTTACTACTGCTTCTACCTCATATAACAGTGTCGTTAATTCTTCTGCTGTAAGTTTAGTTTAGATTTAACAGTTCGTGTCAACCTCTCCCAGAAGCTGCCCCTCCATGACACCCTTATGGCAATAAACTTCCACTGAGTTCTTCTCAGAGAACAATAGTCTTGGAACTCTCCATTAAACAACAGTGCTGCCAAGGAAGTTATTTCCTTCGAGAATTTCTTGATAATCTGTGCGTTATCTGTGTACATTACGTCAGGCAATCCACGACGCGATATAAATCGCCGAAATGTGAGCAGGAAGCTTTCCAATGACAGGCTGGTGGCTAATTCAAGATGTACTGCTCTTGTGACAGCACAAGTAAACAGCACAATGTATATCTTTGACAAGCTGCCTTTCACATAGGGAGTTACAGCAAAATTAATGCCAAGTGTTTGAAAGGGATCAGAACGGCGCACTCGTTCCCTTGGTAACGGTGCAACAGGTGCACTACTTGGCTTCAAGCGTGACCTCGTGCAGGTGTTGCATCCTCTGGTGACTTTTTTTATGGTTTGCCTTCCACGAGGTACCCAAATCTCCCACAGCTCAGCAAGAGTATCTTGTATACCCCCATGGTGTGTGAGTTTATGGCAGTGCGTATGACAAGGTTTGTGAGTCGCTGAACCGGAGGTAACAAAATAGGATGTTTAACTTCTCTGGCTTTTGTGAGAACTGCAGCCGTCCCTTTACACGCATTCGTCCTTGCATGTCTAGAAAAGGATGAAGCATTCGTATGTGTGATTTGTGATTCAACTGTAGTTGCTTTTCAAGCTGACTGATTTCTTCCGCATAAGCATCCTCTTGAACCACCTTGACCCAATAGTTTTCAGTGCAGCTAATGTCTTCGGCTGCGAGCTGTGGTGGTCTCTTGATGCCTCTGTTCTGGCAACCTTTGACGAAGCGAAGTACCCGTGCGATTATTCTTAACACTCTTGTGCGGCTTGAAGGATGTTCGAGATCCAAAATGGGGGAACATTCTCACATGTAGAACTTGTACGACGAATCCTGTTTCTGCTAATTCTACATCACCACTATGTAAATCTGCCTCAAGGCAATGCGTGGGCGATGCCTCTTCCATCTCCATCAACCATGGTGGTCCTTCCAACCACGATACTTTTGTGTTTAGAAATTGCATCTGAACACCACACCTGAGGCAGTCAGCAGGATTATCAGCTCCAGGACAATATCGCCATTGGTTCTTGTAAGAACCATCCTTGAATTTCAGATACCCTATTCTCGACAAATGACTTCCATTTCTTTGCAGACCCTTTTATCCAATGCAGTGTGACCTTGTAATCCATCCAGAAGAATGTTTCCAATGTGCACTTCTTGAGTGCCTTCTTCAGAAATTTAGCTAGTCTTGCTCCAAGCAGAGTGGCAAAAAGCTCTATCTTGGCAAAATCACTTTTTGCATAGGCGCCACTCGAGCCTTCGCCGTTATTAGGAGGCTATGAGTGCAACTTTCTTCGTCAAGAAATTTCAAATAGGTACACGTTCCATATTCCCTCTGACTTGCATCACAAAATATGTGATGTTGCATGGAGTCACTTTCGAGCCTAGTATTGATACAATGAGGGCACCGTGCAAGCCATAAGCTCCTTGCCTGGGCATTCGAGTGAGGCTGCACCAACAGAAGTTTCTTCTGTACACTCACTTTCTTTACTTAATTTATATTTGAAATGGAGCAAGAATGTGCTCCTGCACGACATACGAGTAAATCATAGCTGCAATGACGGCGCCTTGTCTGTATAGGTACCCATGGCTGTCGACAGTGCAACTCAGGAGGTGCACGTGGGGCCTCCTCAAGTCTGTGAGGAAGCCTTGCTGCATGCAGAAGTATGCATATTAATACTTCATATTGTCATTGCTGCCACTTCTTGTGATTGCTTTTAAAAATACTGCTTTTCGGGCATCTTAGTGAAATGCCTAACAGAAACAGTGATACCTTAAACATTTGGAAACTAACAAGGCTTTTCTAGCACTTTGAAGCTAAGCTGCTGGAATGCATTGGCATAGAACTTCTGTCTTCTGTGATCTCTGTCTTGTGTGCATGTGTTCCAGTTTTTCGTTTCACCTTGAGAAGCGTATTGCCATTAGCATAGCCAAATGGGAAAGGGGGGACAAACTTCTTGAAGTTGTTGCAGTTTTTGTGCATTACACACGCGCATGGTCATAAAGAAAATTGCACCCTCCCCCATTAAGATCCTGCATACATGTCGTGGTATTATGTCTCTTAAAGGGTGTGTATCACATCTCTTTTATTTGGAGCAAATATGATGACAGCAAGTTCATTATTTACAAATACATATAATGGACAGACATGCCACTGTTTCTGCAGGCAACAATGTACTTTTGCCAGGAGCTCAGCCCAGTGCTTGCAGGACCCTCAAGACTCTACAGCAGCATTCCAGCATCTGTGAAGCCTTAAGAGGTAATAAATTTTATTTAAAAAGCAGGATGATCTGGCACAGAATCGGTCAACATATGCAATACCATTTCATGAGCACATTTTTAACATTTCTTTTCCAAGTGCAAAGCTTGAATGTAACATGATTTTTTCATACCGTGACAATCTGTATTTTTCAAATCCTTCACGTAATCACATTTTATAGACCACAGAATGTGTCATAGTGGTGCATGCATGTCTCAGTTCTAAAAGGGCAGTTTTTGTTCCGCAGAACATGACAAAACGTGTTATTTACATCCCAGGCTGGTTGGTATTTCATGACATTTTATTTTTAGCTCTAACGAGTAAGGCTGTGAAAGCAAGGATTGGGCTTTATTTCACGTTTGACAGTAAAAATCAAGCTATGAAATCACATATCTGTTTCATATCTGTTTTCCCATTAGTAGCAGCTCTGTAGATATCACCAGGTCTTTTTCGTGGCTTTATATTTACTTTGGAACATGAAGTAAAGCATAGTTGCTAGTGTGCCTCTGTCATATCCTCCTTACATTCGCGATGTCGCTTCTTGCAGTTACTGCAATAAGAACCTTGTCATATTACTGTTGCCTTGAAAACACCATATCTTTATTATTCTAGTACGACAAAGTGAACGACAAATCATTATTAAGAAAGGCCAAAAGAATGGCCAGACAGTTGACTGTGTTTTGGTTTCCATTCATGCACGTCTTTTACTGTACTTTTCGGCCACATTGACGTGTCAACGATCCAGGCTCACCAGATTAATGGCATGCAATGCAAGCATACTTTTGCATGGTTTCTTTGCTAAGCGCACAATGGCAGAATTGGGTAAGGGGGTCAGACAAATATAATAGCTGATTCAGTCTGCATAATTACAAAAAATGTAATTTTGAAATATGCTGTTCTATGCCACTGACATAAGAGGCCCAATGTGATCTTCCATATTTCTCAACTCATCAGCTTGTCTCGGTGCATGTGGCTCATCACCTGTTTGAGAAGTCTGCCAGTGAATGGTCAGACTATTCTGCTGACTAAACTGTATTATAATAAAATGTTATCAAAACAGTACAAAATATACTTTAAAATAACAATAAGAATTAGTGGTCGATTGTTTAACATTAAAAATGACATAGCAAGGAATTATTTTGGACTCTATAGCAAGTTTCTCGCCAGCAGAGCAGTGGCATTCGTATTAGGAATTGCATGCTGTATATTGACTCCATTTTTTCATTTCATGATGAACTTATAGTAAATTTTTTGGGCTGGTCTTTGAAAACAGCAGTGAGATTGGGTTCTACTAGAAGACATACACTAAATCTGGTAAAAAGCAAAAAAAAAAAAAAACATGAGGCAGAAAAACAGAGCCACCTCTGTGCCACTGCCTCTGCTTTCCTGTCTCATGGTAGGTTTTCTTTCTTTTTTTTTCCAGATTTAGTGGCATTCTTCTAATAGAACCATCTACCAACTTACCCATAAAATAACCCTCATAAACTGAAAATAGGCTACTTACATTAATCCTTATTTTTTCATTTGCAAGAAACTCCAGGATGGGATACACTTGTGTGCTAAAAGGATATATAGTCCTTTTTGTTTCATTCAACATCAGTAGTCATATTGTCCACAGTGAAAGACGCACTGAGCAGGGAAGCTACAGGAGAGACAAAGCAATCAAATGGTAGTATATGTGAGTATTTCAGGTACACTGCTAGCATTGTCTACAGATTAAAAATGAATTTATTGTGTTCTAAATGCATATAAGAAATATTTGGCCTTTATGCACCTGCGCATGCTTTTTGTTTAATTGTTTAAGGGTAGCACTTCTAGGGCTGGTTCTTCATTGTCACAAGAAGGAAACTGCAGTGTCAAGCAACAACAATGTTGCAAGTCAAGTACTGTTTTGCTGTCAAAGGCTGCTGTCATTATTATCCATCCTATGCATGAAATAAAAGGCGAACCAGAGCTACAGTGGGATTGAGGAAATGCAAATTTTTGCAGGAGCTGCCAATGCCAACAGGCACAATGAGGGCACCACCAAACAAAAGGAAGCGCATTATGGTAAATGATGCTCCCAACCATTTTTTTTGTTCACATGGAAAAGACTGAGCAATGTCCCTGCACGTGTATGCGTACATCTGTTGGTATGTATGTGAATGAAGTTTAGAGCATCTTCTTTATGATCAAGTTTATTAACAAGGAATGTTGAGGTAGCACTGAATGTGTGCGACTGGGCTTATTATGATTTTTATGATTTAGTACTTACAAGCATCATACATGCATGTACAGACGAATCAATAATTCAGTGATTGTTATGTGCGAGTGGCTTGCACTTCTACCTGAGGACATTGATGCGGAGTATTATTGTTGGCAACTGGTACTCGCTCTGCAGTAACTGGTGAGCGATGTTTCTTGCAGCAGAATGGCACAAATGACACAGCTACATTCAATAGCTCCTTCTTTGCTATTATTCCAAATTCTAGGTGAAAATGGCCCAGGCGATTTTGTTGTGGATTCCTCCTCATGCCAGCATGTTTCAATTCCTGTGTGCAAATGAACTACTTATTTGATGAAATCAACTCACTTTTAATGACATGCATCCAACAACCAATGATCAGCATGGCAAAGCACCAAGATGAAGCCAGTTGTTGATGATAGCATGACAAAAGAAAAAGTGCTGTGGATGAACCGAGCATGTTCTTCACCCTTTCACTGAAACGCTTTAACAATGTGGACATGGAAGAGGTTAAAGGGGTCGTGAAAAGAATATGGGGCTGCCCGGCTGTAGTTTCCATTGCTTCCCTAAGCATTTGACAGCCGATTCCAAAATATTTCGGCGCAACATTCAGTGTACGCATAATAACGCCTGTTTGAAATCCTAGTGTTCTTGCACTTCCGAAATAACCATGCGACACTACAGGCCAGCAAAGGTACTACTGAGGGATGCTTCAGTGATCTCAGCTAAAGATATCACAAAAGTATAAACATATCGTTAACTTTTGTTTGCTCTGAAATAATACATTGATATGAATTCTAGACAGTAAGAAAGCACTTGGACACCGTGTGGTGCCGATGGTCGGGCAGTAGCAAGGTTTGTTTTCCCATGGTCCGTGAGGGTGCGCAAGTTTTAGAGGACCTTGGTGGTGACTAAGATGACGTCAGCTCCAGAGTTCGGGGGAACGCGCGCTTGGAAATCAAAACCGCATTTACTATCACCCTAAATCAACCCAGACAGTGCGACGAAACAGTGTGTATTATAGATTGCAAGGCCAGGATTCCAGATACACACATCATACAAAATTGTAAGAAAACGTTTCACGACCCCTTTAATGAATAAGTGTACTCTTGTGTAGTATGCCACAAGGTGCTGTACAGCACAACTTGATTCTGCTTCACAGGAGGACACGTCAGAAAAAGCTTACCTGCAAGCTCATGCAGCACAGTTTGCTGCACTGCACTCATCATCAAGGAAGACCATAAAAAAATTGCATCAATCAACAAGACGACTTCAAGAAAAGAATGCCGAGTTGAAGTCTGTCCTAGACTGGCTGATGAAGGAGAATATACTGCTGAAGGAGCAAGTAGACACATTGAATAGCCTTGGATCAGCCAACAAATACCTTCTCGAAAGAGAAATCGCGAAGTGCACGGGGGCCACCACAGCGAAGCAGTATTCACCTGAACCAAGGGCTTTTGCTTGTACATTGAACATCTATTCACCTCATGCCTACACCTATGTAAGGAAAGCTTTTGGTACATGCCTACCACACCCAAGACCAAGAACAATACGAAAATGCTACAAAGTATTGATGGTAACCCTGTATTTTCAACCAAGGCATTTCATGCACTGAAAATGAAGTGTACTGAAACGGCAGTCTAGAGGCCACCACACAGTGTGCACTGTAATTGTGTGGATGAGATCGTTATCAGGCAACAAGTTCAATGGAGCAAAGGCAGTTTTGAATTGATATTGGTACAGGGAACAATAATGACTCCCTGCCACAAGCAAAGGCTGCTCTTGTTTTAATGGCAGTGTGCAGGAATGAAAGGTGGAAACTACTGTTAGGGTACTTTTTTAATGGATGGCATTGTTATAAAACAATGGTGCATATCTAGTTAAGCAATACCTGCTGCTTGTGAATGATGCTGGGGTGACAGTTGCAGCACTCACGTGCGATGGAGCACCTGCTAACAATGCAATGCTGCATGAACCTGGGTGCAACTTCGGGAATGTAGATAACTTAGACAACTTTCCCGCACCCAGTTACCCATCAGCTCACAGCAGCCTTCCTGGACTCGCGTCACATTCTAAAGCTTGTTAGAAATGCCTTGGCTTATAAGGGATCTTTTGTTGATCAACATGGCAGAACTGTGGCATGGAAGCACATTGAACACTTTGCAGCCAGGGACTTCGGAACCGGGGAGGGGGGACAAGGAGCACGACTGCCCCCCTAACATTTCTTCAGAGGGGGCAGCCTGCTTCCTCCACTTTCCTACCGTTTGTGCTGAAATCCAATTTTCGACAAGAATTTTCAAGCTGGTGGTAGTGTGGTCGAGTGCTTTCTAAAAAGCACTGGACCACAGAACTATGCGGGTGTCGCAGTCAGCACAGGTTTTCAGTACTTCGGAAATTTCCAACCATTTTAAAAGTGTATCAAAATAAACGAGGATGCAAATATGTAAAATTTATTGTGACTAAAATGAATTAAAGCATTATTAATTGATGTCATTAAAACTACTACTTAAAGATATAACATGTAATATAAATAATAATCTACAAATATTGAGAACAAACAAATAATAAACACAACATAAAAAGAACAAAACTTACCCCCCCCCCCCCTCCCTTCTCGCAAAAATGTTTAAGGGTACCTGTTTGCAGCAAAAAGAAGGCCTGCACCTAGCAAATAGATTATGCAAGGTGCACTTCGGATGGCAAAAGCAGCCTATGAAGGTGAGGCTAGCTGCTCACGCAATGAGTATTTCTGTGGTAATAGCACTAGCAGAGTACAGGGCACTGAAAATAGAGAGGTTTGAAGGCAGTGAGGGTACTGAAGACTTCCTGAGAACCGTTAAACACTTTTGATGTTCTAAACTCGAGAAGTATGTACCAAAAAGGTTTGCAAAAGCCAGTGAATCAGAACAACATGAAGGAAATTTAAAGCCTCTTCAAAATTACAAAAAGTACTTGAAGAGGGTGATTGAGGCAAGTAGAAAAACTGGATTTCTAGGCCTCCTTATTTGTATGCAAAGCCTGCTTGCCCTTTTCAACTTGGTTGTCATGGAAATAGAAAAATATAGTACTATACTTTCCACCCCATAAAATTTGCCGGGACCACATGGAGCTCTTTTTTTTCTTTTTTTAGTATTATCCGGGTTCATAGTGGCCGTAGTGACAACACGAACACACAGCAGTTTCATACTGCACTTAAAAAGGTAATCGTCCAGAATGAGCTTTCTGATGCTGCAACAGAAGACTGGTTCCTCCTGGACAGCATTACGAATACATGCAGCACTGCTACAGCTTCTTCAACTCACCTCCTGAATACCCTGTCACAACCCAGGTGGCTTGTAGATGATGAAACTGCCCACGAGAGTAACGCCACAGACCATGACTACATATCCCTAACCCACTAAACATCAGTGATTGCGGAGGTCGCACTGATACGTACATGGCAGGCTATGTCGCGCACAAGCTAACTTCTAAGTTAATGTGTGAGCAGTGCTCTGCTGCATTACTTGCCACTGAGCCCTCCCCTGTGTTCTCATTTATCCAAAGAAAAACCAGGGGAAGGCTGCGGTAACCCTCAGACAGTGTCCTAAAGATATGCCGCAAGTGAGAGTCACTTGTGCAAATGGTGGTCCACTCAAAAAAGTTAGCATCGAAGACTCTATCACAAGACCTCCTTCACGAAGTGCCCGAATGTTTCTAAGAGGGTAAGACCTCTAGTGAACTTCATGCACACACGTTCGATAAAGCCCCCCTGCAAAAATCGTTACGTTCATCTTGTGCAAAGTGTGGCAGTATGCAGCTGTTCAATGTTGGTAGGGGAATCACACGAAGCTTAGAGGGCGGTCATGTGTGTCAGGTACACGAAGCTTACGCAATTCGAATGACAGTAATGAATATCTACCAAAAATGCTGTACTGTGTAAAAATTTTTTGGCTCTTGAGGTTCCTCAAAATGCATTGTTTCCATTTCTTTCTTTTGAAGATGTCTTTAGATCTATTTCTATACATGGGTCATTTAGTGCACAGTGGCACTGAAGGTGTTAGTATAATTTTTTGTTATTATTTGAATGTTCCATGCATACGGGGCCTAAAGTGCAATAAATATTTGTTTTTGTCGTGGATGTTGGCATTGTGTCAATGTATTGTGTAGTCTGCGTGCATGTAGCATGCTACCTATTCTGTGTGCACTAGAATTACTAACACGTACATGCATCAACCGCCCCTTTTCAACATAAAGATAGGCTGAATGCACACAGGCTATTGTCGCAGCGTATACTACATGCACAACACGCAACACATTGACGAATTGGCAAATGGAGAAACCAAGCCACATGAAATCATGATGTGCAGCGCGCATGTATGCATAGCATGGAGCTTACTGACGCTCCATCAGGAAATCGAGACAGTATGTAAAACGAAAGCACGCATGCAGATATCGACAACTCGACCAGCAAATCGAGAAACCAACACTGATGGAATTGTGCAATATAGCGTGCAGCTATATATCGTCAAATCTAAGAACGAAATCACAAGCATGCAGTTCCGTGCATATGCTATATGCACAGTGCAGTCTATCAAGCAGGTGATTGGGAGATCGCCTCTTTATAAAAAATATGTGCCGCCACTCGATCTCGACACCACAAACGCAACGAGAAAGAGGAAGAAAAATAGAAAATGGGCCTAACGTAATCTTTCCAACAGCTGACACTTCGGGCTAAATGAACCAAGGAACGCATAAATCACTGCCAGGTAAGTTTTAATGTCCTTTCTCCAAACGTGGTTCAAGCGCTTGTGTAATCGCGGTTGTTTTTGATGACGGCACTCATCAAAACTTCCTGCACTATTGCTCAACATCGCTCCTTGAAGATCTTCACCATGCAGTTTCCCACACGTGCACAGTCGGGTAAACATGCGCAACGTTTCACGGCAAGTGAACGGTGAACCGCTTCAACACCGAGATCACTTGCCATGTGCACCCACCGTAGCGTCTGCTGTTTTGTTTCGGCCCATAATTCGTGGTGTCACTTCCACCACATTTCTCGCAATGCATAGCCTTTGTGCACTGCAGGACCACTCGGCCGCTGCAGTTGGCAGCCGATCGCGGAGGCCATGCATTGACATCCACAATGCTTACCTTCAGCGACAGATAGCATGGAAAAGCACATGCAAGCAACATCTAGGCTTGTATAATGCGCCCACAGAGTCACACAAGATTTGCAAAGGCAAAAGAAGAAACTGCATGTCATCTTTTATATGTAAAGCAACTGTTTAAGCATTTTGCAAGGAGACCAATTAGTCAAAATAAAAAATGCACATCGGGCGTTATTCAATCTTTATTAGACGGAATTATCTAATCGATCTTGTGCAACAATTTTTAAAGTCTGCCGGTGCAAGTAAGCACGTTGACCAGATAGTATAGGTTGCACAGAGCGAGAGCTGCTGTGGTGAATTAACACAAGCCTATCGCCATTTTGCCAAGCAGTTGCTTGCAGCGTAAGGGACAGCTCTACCAAGCTCTCCCACAGAACATTCATATGCTCTCCCTTTATGTATGCAGTATGATTACTCTGAATGGTTGACCCATTTGTTCTAAACGCAACATTGTGGTCGCCACTGTCACTGCGGTTTAAGCCGATCTGAATCTGCTACAAAGGTTGTCTTGAACTGTTGACGGAATATTTTATCGCCTGAAGGCGCTTCCTGTGTGGCAACAAAGTATTTTAATGTGACGGTGCGGGCCTCCTGTTCTATTGCTTACAGCAATAATTTCAGATTTCGTGGCCGAGTTCAAAGCAAACTTGAGAAGCTGTGTTGAAAACCTTTCCTACTCCACTTAAGTGCAAAAATTCTCCAACTGCCAGGTGAGCTCATGATTCAGTTCAAAAATGAATCAAGTTGTCTTGTAGGACGGCTGGAAACTTGACGTAGCAAGTTTCATCAAATTTCATTGAGCTGAAGTGGCCAAATCACAAAGGAAATGCTTTAAGATCCATGTACATCGTGGTTACGTTCGAATGCATAGGTTTTGGCGCGAAATTCAATAATGAACCTTTAACCTTCCTTTTCTCTTTTAATACTGAACCTATGGTGGCGAAATCAATGGCAACAGAGTTCTCAATAATCCATTGGCCTACACTAATTCATTTCTTTCTCTTTAGTGTCCCTTTAAGTACTGTAATAGCAATGCAATACATGTCCTACAATCACTCGGCATGCTTGTGTCCATCCTTTGCTCGATCCCGTAGGAATACTCCAAAGAACAACACCTGCGATGTATACATCAACGCACTAGTTTGCACGTAGACAAAACAGATGTCTGCACAATAATGCGAGCGCCAACATTACGTTGCACCAGTTTGGTCGCCACGTTACTGTCGACATTCCTGGTTAGCCCCCTTAAGCATACACTTGCTCCAGCACTTCGCACAAAAACGTTCATCCTATTTGCAACACTTTGTTGAACCCAAATAATTTGTCATGGGCAATTCCTTCAATTGTTTCGAATGACACTGGCTCCCACAATGCGTGGAATCGGCAGGATTTTTTTGTTCTTGCTTATGCACAGACAAGTTACTCCTAACTCAAGTTAGAATAGTAAGTGGTAGCTACCAAAATTTCTTTGAAAGGTGTGCCAGTAAACATGCACCCAGGAAATGCAAAATTTTGTTAGAAATAGCGTAAATTAGTGGGTGCAGAGTGATAATAGAAGATGCGGAAGAAAAGATGAAAACTGACAAAACTGGAACACAGCCTTTTATTTTTACAAAAGGTCACCAGTACAGTGCTCAGGTCATAACCTTTCAGTGTGCATGTAATAGTTGATGAAAATACGGTTTCATGCATAGCTTCTCGGTTTATGTACATATAAAAAAAGCATAAGATCAACATTTCCACACCATTTTGATGAAAGTAACTGACACATTAATGGGGATGGCTTATCAGAGCATGACACACGCAATGTCCCCATAACGAAAGATGACAGCATTTGCATGTGATGGTGCACTTATGCACCAGGAACAAAGGTCCTTGTATAAATAGAGCAGATAGTATTGTAGTCTGTTGCATAGAAAATGGAACCCCCTTCAAGGCACTTGTTCTGAATGTGAGAATTAAGGCTAGAGTAGAAGGCACATTCCACACTGAGTGTAGCTTTGCAATGCTAATCAGAATGAAAAGCAAACTGCAGAATTCATGGCATCACTGTGATAGCTCTCCTATGAAACCTCCAAGAAAGGTTCCACAAGATGGCGAAGCTGGCTCCTGAAAACTGGGGTTGGATGCCGTTCAGTGCCCGTTTGTGTTCTTAACACCTTTGTCCTTTGTTTTTAGAGAGGTATCCTCATTGTTAAGACTTAGCATTACATTTGTTGGGTCAAAGCCATGTGAATGACAAGTGCAGGAGTGAAAATCAAACACGTGTTCACCAACAATATTGTAAAGAGAAGCAAGGAGTGTTGCTTGCTGCAGACATATGTTGTATATGACGGAAAGCCCTTAAACCTCTGTAATTATCCTGACAACGAAGAGGCATTTTCTGAGTGAGTGAAGGATATTATGAGCTTAAAGCACCTATTTAAAAAAAAAGAATTAACCAATTTCGTGCCTTCCTCTAGGGGATGATTTCCGTCCTAGTTCAAGAAGGCTACAAATATGACGCGACACTGTCTAGTGTTGCCCAGAGAATCGCCACATGTTGACTTGGCAGGACCGTGAGAAATGGCGCGAAAGCCTTCCATCCCCAATCCCAACAATAGGATGAGCATATTATACGCATCATAACATTGACGAAACAGGGCAGTGTTCAAATGGTCATTGGAGAGGTTGCTTGCTCACTGGGAAAAACCAAGTCTGTAATGACGGTAAAAAAAGCAGAGGGAACCCGTGACTTGATTTCTGAGAGTTTAATGTCCTAAAACCATGATATGGTTATGAGAAACATCGTAATGGAGGGCTCTGGAAATTTTGACCACCTGGGGTTCTTTATTGCGCATTCGCATCAAACAGTGCATGGGCCTCAGCATTTTGGCTCCATCGAAATGCAGCCACCACAGCCAGGATTCGATCCCGCACTCTCGGATCTGCAGCAAGTGCCATAGCCTGCCACCATGGTGGGGTGAACGCGCGACTTATGGTTGTGGTTCACACTGATAGTTCCAAGAAGTGAGAAATAACCATATAACTGGAAAGGCTACTCAGCCCAATTTTCTCCAAAGGGTCCATAACCTGCAGGCAGACTACTGGTGAAAAAAAAAAAAACACTCTTCAAGGACTGAATGAAGGCTTTCAATCAGTGTATTAAAAGATAGTATGGAAAGGCACTTTTGCTACTGGGCACCTCCTCTGAAGAAAGTTTAACTGCCAGTGAAAGCTGTTAGCTAGTTTGAAGTGCTTCTGCTGAAAGCGCTTTGTGGCAAAGCTTGTTTCCGATATTGACCATCGTGTACTGAAAACAGTTGACAGGCAGATAACACTGAAGATATTGACGCTGGCTTTGGTCTGACCACTGCAGAAACAGAGCACAAAGACAGGAAGATATAGGCAACACTGCTTGGCCAAGACAGCCTCAACAACCTGTAACTTTTGACCAAATTACCTATGTCAAAATTTGGCTGCAGTATACTGCAATCTATGGTTACTGGGGTTTTACGTGCCATAACCATGATTAAAGGCACTATTCAGTGGAGTCACCTCGTGATGTTTAAAAACGTAAGTATCACTAACAGTAACTTTCGTTTGCTCTAAAATCACAGATTTATATGAAATCTAGAAAGTAAGGAAATAGTTGGACCCCGTGTGGTGCCGCCTACAGCAACAAGGCTGGAGCACAGTTTGTTTTTCCAGGGCCTCGGAGACAGCTTGAACCTCGGAGGTGATGGTGGCGACTAACATGACGTCAGCTGCAGAGTTATGGGGGTGGGGTGGGGGGTGGTGCGCATGTGAAACCAAAACAGGGTTTCTATCGCTTTAAATCGATGCAGATGGTGCAACCAAACTATGTATGTCATAGTTTAGAGGGCCAGCATTCTTATTATATATACTATTCATAAAAAATTTTCAGACAATGTTTCACGAGCCCTTTAAACTACACAACCAGTGCTTCACTAGCTTCAGTTTGCTCTGTGCAGCTTGAACAGATACAGTACATACTGATGTCTTGCACAAGATGTGGCTTGAGGTTTCACAAAAAGACCGTTACTTTCAATGTCGTACAAACCAAACAGCACCAGAATCCAAGCAGCACCAGGATTTATACGCCATAGTAACATACACTGTTCCAACACATGAAACATCACCATGCACACGTATACTTACATACACACAAAAAAGCCCACAAGGCTTCTGGGCTACTCAACTGAGATCAAATGGCATGTGAATAATTGTACAAATATAATGATCCTTGTCCACATTATGAGTTACAACTAAATGCAATGGTAACTTGCAAAGCTGTAATGAAGTAATGAACACTAAAACAACATAAAAGCAGGTGGCTTGCCTGACTACATATAACGTCTAGTGCCCCCTATTTTTTATATAAGATACAAATGATTTCCAATAGGTAGAGAAGAGCTTAAAAGAGGCTGCCGTATTAAAAGAGAATTTTTAGCTACAGTCACTTGGCACTGCAAAATGTTATTACTACAAAATGAAACCGAAGTATGGTTTTAAAGGCTACCTTGAGCAAGGCCCACCTGTGGAAGCACACTTTTATCACTGGAATACCCACTTACATCAGTTTTATAAAATTCTTTAGCCCAAATACACTCACAACTACCATACTGATTCTGGTAATAAACACAGCACAATGATATAACATCTGTCAATGTAGCACAAATAAAACATGCATGCTGTTTTTCAAACAATGCTATGATGGCACCTCTGCAAATGACGCATGCATCTTGTCACTGACACTACGACGCGAGTCCAGGCATGCCATCTCGGGGATAGTTTAATATCTTGGAAGTCGTGACAAGATGAGCATTCCAGATTATGCCCTTGTTGTGCATTACCCTCAGTCGAACAGTAATGGCAGTGTTTTCTATTCAGTTTCGATAATAAGTACTGCTACTTTCGTCAGCCTTCGGGTTGCTACCACTTGCATTTCAAATGTCAAATTGTACAAGAAGACCTTGCTATGCAGTGTGTCCCTGCTAACTAGGGCTAAGCTAATTTTGAAACACAGCAAGATGTGAAGATGCAGCCAAATGAGTTATGCTTCTGGCTACCTCTTGCATGCTGGTGGTTTTCAGCCAGCACTTAATAAATATTACCTACATCATTACTTGCATAATTGGGGAGAGTTTGGTTTCCCATTCTGCACTGCATTTGAGAACATCACACTAATGAATTTCTGTCCAGCTACAACACTCCCAATTTTCCTGTGCTTCAAACCTGTAACACAAAAGGTGAAAAATGCAAAGCAGCAAACAACTCTTCAGACAATTAACATGCACTAATTAACTAAACTTTGGCAACAAAAAACACCAATATGAATGAGGTGACTAGCAATGTAACACTGTTGGTTGCATCTTTGTATTCCTTTGCACTTATTTTTAATTAACTAGGCCACAGTTAGCTGGGACACCACGTATCTACATATAAATTTATGAAACTAGGCTCTTTAATGCATACAATGGACCAATCTTTGAAGTCTCAGGCTTTTGCAGAAGCTGTAACGTAGAGATGCAAAGTCTGACAATGTGTGTTTAGCTTGGCTAAAATTTAGCACAGTTCGGGCAAGAAACCACAGATTTTGTGTCCAAGGGACAGGTCACGACTGGGCCTGCCATGCTCATTGGTGCAAGCAGGCAGACAAAACTGTCCATTTTCCGAGGTGCAAAAGCCCACTTGATACAAGGGGAGGCACGTAGCAGCAGACTGTCAACCATACCATTTTCACACTCAAAACAAAACCACATAGAAGTTCATAACCATAAACTTCCCCCGATGCTTGCTTCCACAAATCCGAAGATGATGAAGCGAGCAGCACAAGAGTTCAGAGAGCGTCATCTGTGATGGATTGCAGCTCAACAGGGTGTTCCACAGACTCCTGAAGCTCGAGCAGGTGAAGGAGATGCTTCTCCATGATTGGCTGCTTCTTGTCAATCACAGTCTGGATTATCTGCTCGGTGTCGGGGTCAAGAGGAATCTTCTCTCCTGCAAGAATCTGCGTGAAACACATTGACAGAAAATTAGCAGCTGCCATAGCTAAAAGCTGCATTCGCCGTTTTTGTTTAAAATGCAGAAATGCTTGAGAAGGTGAACCAAATAATATTTTAGGTGTAGAAGCAGGCTTGAGCATTTCGGAACAGCTGAGGGAGTGCAAATACTGCAGAAACCCATGTATAATACGACGTCTTTCCCCCTAATGTTTACTATACGAAATTTCTGCCTCGTATTACATGCGAATCCCAGAATTTTCAGCCCAAGGTTTACAGTTTCAGTTTCATTGTTGCTCAGTGCTGTCATAATCAGGACTTGTAGTGGAGGATGTGTCATCTTATGGCGGTGTTGGTATAAGTTGGTATGCTGCTGCTTTGTTCAACTGGTGTCATTTTCACCGTGCCAAGAGGTGGCACTCAACACATTCACTTGAAGTTGATCTCGCATGAAGCTTCAACCACAAACGCAGTACCCAGCTGTCTTTAATAAAAGGAAACATCTTTGAGGGCGAGACCATCGGCAACTGCGCTGCAGGGCGGGACTTCGGCATCACCGAGGGAAGCATTTGAGGAAGCAAAAGGAGGCAATTTTTCTGTGCAGTGACTTGAGAAGTGTCAGGGAGCAGAAGTATGGAGTCTTTCCCGAAAATGAACACAAGCTGACTGCTTTCAAGTGACACCAACAGAATGCTCATTCAGCTGTGAACACTGACCTTACTACGTGCGAAAGTAAGGGAAAGGCATTCCATGTGCAGTGCTGGGTTTCCTTTACATTGGCAGATGTCAATATCACAGAAACTATCTGAAAGCTACGAAGAAAAGCTTGTGGGCTTTCAGCGGCATATGATAAAGCTACAGAAGAATGTTGGCTATCTATCAGCTGGGCCAGATCGGACATGCTAATCAGATGCCAGTGTACCTTGACATGCCCTTGGCACTGTGGGAAAAAGTGGGGGCACTGCAACGATAGCGGTGCCCCAACTTAGGGTGGTGACAGCCTTTGCAAGACAATGCACCATAGTCATAGCGGGTGCTTTGTGGCTGCATTGTGCTGCGGGATTTGTGGCCACAAGCACATAAAATGGGCTGAAAAGCAACTCCACTGGGCTTTCGAGTAGTAAGGTGTTTATCAATATCAAGGAGGCTACAGTTTATCATAAGCAACAACACTGACGCGAATGGATTTCGCTTTTGAGCTTACTAAAACTACGGTTAGAGCACTTGTTCCTTCATAATTTTTGTGCTCCTACGAGCCACATTTTAGCACGAATTCTCCAATAATGGAAGCTCAGGGGTAATGCATGTGCTTACACGTATTGGTTATTGCTTTGGTAGCTGCTCGCCATCATTTTTATGAGCACTGCATGCAGACCAACCTGTGGAGATAGGGTGTGCTGAATATGTCAGTAAAATGAGCTCTTTGCACCTGTTTTCAAAGTGGACCATGTCTTCTCATTTCATTTGCACAGTAATTGGAGTTTTTCTTAAAATTCACCATAGCACTGGTGGAAGCTCTTAAGGCAATTTGATGCGATTTTATGCATGTCAGAATTTCCATATACAAGCTGAAGTATCTGATAAAGTACCTATGAGTTCCAAAGCACTGCAAATGTTTCCTTTTCATATTTCTAGTCATACTGAACCACCCAGTTTGAAAACAATAGGCAAGACAGGCATCGACACCTCAGGAATACAGCTGTGCATACACCGACTCTAGCCATAACTAAGCCCGTAAGACCTGATTAACCCTAAACCATTTCGGAGAAGCGTGGCTCGTCCACTCGAAAAGTGTTTTGAACGAGGCACGCTGGTTTGCAGACTAGTTGGCATGCCGCTTCGCAGATGGCAGCACTTGGCTGGCTTCTTTTGTTTTTAGCTGCCACACTTCTTTGGTGTCAGCTCGTGTTTCAAAACACGGCATCCGGTGAAGGTGATGCATGCATTGCTAGTCCGTCGTCACAGAAGCCTTTTGCCATCGTCCAGCTCTTTCGACGATAATGACTCGGACACAAATGTTTATTTCCTTTCTGGAAGCGAAAGCAATAGCCATGACTGAAATTAGCTTTAAAAAAAAGACACTATTGTGAGTGCACATCATTGGCCACACATCGACATGAATAGCGTTTAGTTGATCAGGCTACATTCAACTCATTTGTGTTGTATCAAAAAGGTGGAAGGAAGATGAGCCACCTTGATTACTGCCTTGCTCTTACTGAAGCACTCCTCAATAGATGCCTCAATCCATCGCGAAGGCCGCAGAACGGCCGGTCATCTGATAAGCCTTACCCCGTATGACTTCCGAAGCGGCACTTTTCAGCTTACATCCCCCCAACTGAAAACAGAGCCACACCCACCCGAAAATGCTTCATGTGCTGCAGGAAGCTTGGACACAATGGACAGATGATGGGGAAGAAAATACGCTTTTGGTGCAAGCAGCGTAAGAAGCTCCTCTGTGCTCCTTGTTTTGAGGTGTATCGCACACTGCTGAAGCGTCCCCGTTGAAATATCCCAAAGTTTCACGTCACACCATTCTCAGAATGACAAACTTTTGAAACCATGCTCTTGCTATGTTTTTTCTTGTTCATTACCAGCAGGTAACTGGCCTCCTTTATCAAGAGCAATAATGAACTTTATTATGCTCGTTTCACTTAGTATGTGCTTTAATTTTTCTACATCGAAAACTTGCTTTTTAGACGGAAAATATTCAATATCAAACTTCAAAAAATAAGCAGTTTGGGCATAGAAATTGTCAAATAATAAAGCAGTTAAGGGGTTAATTGCATACGGCGGCATGACTCTTCATTGATAACAATTTTACTACTCTACTTGTATGCTATTATCAGTTGTAGCACAAGACATGCTTGCAACAACAGGTTCTTTGTGGCTGCTATCTAGGCATACAGGCGTGTCTTATTACTTAGTGAATTAAAGTTCACATAACTGCAGCAAATTCTAAATTTACCCGATCGTGCTTAGTGCACCAAAGAGCACTATGGATGAAAGCAAAAATTTTTCTTTGTATGAAGAAGACGTGGAAAATCACTCATTTCTTAAGTGAGGCAACTGGCTATTTGCAAAAACTTTTAGAAGGCTTTCCTGTAAGAAAATTTTTTCAATGGGGCACTCATTCACATAATGCTTTTCTCGCTATCAGTGCGTTCAACCCTGCACATTCCAGTGAATGCGCAGTGGCACCGCAAAGGCTTTTGTGAGCTTAGTAGGGGAACGTCACGTGTCATAGTAAGCTCGCCAGTGTAAAGAATGGAAAAAAAGATTGAAAAGTGACAGGGACAAGTACTGAATGCAGGTAAAATCTCGTATAATGAACTTCGCAGGACCGTCAAAAGTCGTTTGTTATTCTGAAAAATCGTTACAGTGAAAAACACAAAATTGTCCATAACAACCAAAATTTCATTGACTAAAACATCCTACTTTTGCAACAGCGTGACCAACAACATCGTGGTTGCCGTGCACTGCCCAGCTGTCTACCTCTCATTTTGAATGCGCCGTATCTCAAGACAGGGCACAGTCGACAAGAACCCGTGAAAAGAACTGTGGGAACAAGCGCTGATGCATTGTCTGCGCTATTATTGTCGGCACACATAATGCTCAACTTGCCGACACAGGGCTTTGCTGCGGTAAGGGAATGCGTGTTTTACTTTCCTGGTCCCCAGCATGATCAAAAGCTAGCATCGGGCCAGCATGATCAAATAACAGTTGCACTTTGCTCGCTGCACATTCACGTGTACTCCACTCAACGATTACGAGCTTATCCAACAACAAAAGAGGGACTAAGGCTAGTGCACGACAATCGGACATATGCATACACTGAATTTCGTCTGATCCTTGACCATCGCTTTCTCACTTGCCAAAAAACACGCATGCCAGCACAGCATGTTGATGCTTTGCGATCACTGCAAGCTTACCGAAAAGAACAAGACGAAAGGCTGAGAACATGTGCAGGCCTCACTGAGAGAAGTGAGAGAAAACATAGTCACGGTACACAACCACGCCACTGCTACCGAAAAGAAAAAGCACAAAGAAAATAAAATGTCCCACCATTGTTTTGTTACAGTGGTTTCGTTTTGCTCCTGCCAATCTACCCGAGCCATGACCCCTGCTTCTGCGCACTTAAAACCTGAAACATCAACGCGTAACGAAGGAAAAAGAAAGAAGCCCTCTCCTGTGTTAGCTTTTGTACTGTCTCGAATTTTCGGTGGAACAAGGCGCCATTGTCTAGTGTCATCTGTTAGCCTGTTTTTCTGTTTGCGGCGACCTGTTCGCTGAAATAGAACCATCCATGGACTTCTGAATACGAGTTTGTAGCAGGGGAGCGTTAACACGATGCGGAACTAAATGTAACGATTGTTATTCTGAAAAGTGTGGCATTTTGAAGTACGCTGTAGCGAAATAATTTTACATTGAAGCTATGAAGCTATAGGAAGCCAGCACGGGATTTCCATAGAGCTTGATGCCCTCTGTGGTGCAGTGATCCTGCGGCACGGCAGCTTTGAAATGCGCATGAAGCTCTTCCATAGTTTTTTCTGTGATGGCACAGATTCGTGACCAGAAAGGTATTTAAGGACTCTGGCAACATTTACCCGTGATAATCACCAGATGTGTCACTGTCTACCAGTAATAATATTCACGGCCTCCGGTCTTAATGTGTACATGATATTAATGTATACAGTATACATCTCAGCTGTTATCAAACTGGGAATTATTTTGACTGACACCAAAATTTTGCCGCTGAGATAGCCCGCGCAATCTATGTTCGTTTAGACATACACACATCATCTACCAAATCTCAACAGCGAATACAGCTCGGAAGTTAATTTAAATGAATATTGAAGTTTGCATGCACAATTGAGTGCTGCATGCCGCACCTTGCAACACTGACAATAACAAAGATGACCCAAGGGGACTGGCCTCCCCCCCAAATTCCATGATGTCACTATGGCAGCCAACCTCCTAGCAGTGCACCTAGCAATGATGACACCATAACCACCATTGCCATTTTTCCACACCTGCGCTAGTAGACTCCCGGCGATACAAGGCCTCAAGAAAATCGTGGACACCCGACAATGATGATAACAATGACAACATGCAGGAAGTGCTGAAGCGTGTCACAGTTCTGTGTGCTCAAGTGGTTGAATTTGTTTACTCCATTGCATACATTAGGTGGTGCCAGTTGCACACAGCAGCTTGTCGTTTTTGCTGAAACTAGTTGGTAATAAACCAGCCGTAAATAATTACCATATTTACTTGCATAATCAACACACTTTTTTTCCCGAAAAACTGAAGTAATGTTGGGGGGGGGGTGCCTTTATTATGTGGCGTAAATTTTATGAAAACTTTTCTGGGGTGAGTAAAACATTTTAACACGCAAAAAAAGATGTTGTGACCCGTGGTAATGCTTTATGCCATGCGTATGATGAAAGTTCATAAAATAAATAGTAAAAAAAAGGCCTACGGCAGCGGTACATCACGACACGGCACCCGCTGCAACAGCCTTTATGGCGGCTGCATTTTGTTTCAAGTGATGGCCTTTCACTTCTGTTTAACGCGTGATTCGCTCACAGCACCACGAAACCACAACATTGGCAATGCTGTCGAACAAACAATAGCGAAAAGACCACAGTTGTGAATTAGCAGCATGCGGCGGCCTTCACCACATATAGTTTCCATGTTGCCGTGCATCCCGCTCGTAACAATGCCACTATGTGCACGATGCGTAGGCCAATGATCCTCGCCACGCCGGCTAAGACTGACCGGCACGCAGCCACTTAAGGTTGCT
Source organism: Hyalomma asiaticum (assembly GCA_013339685.2). Taxonomy (NCBI): domain Eukaryota; kingdom Metazoa; phylum Arthropoda; class Arachnida; order Ixodida; family Ixodidae; genus Hyalomma; species Hyalomma asiaticum. Next base: position 27,445,958 of record CM023481.1, read on the forward strand.
ATACATCGCCGATGCAATCATGGAGGCGCCTAGCCGCATCATCGTTAGGTAGCATTCGTGGCTGGCCGTAACGGTAGAAAAAAATGTTTCCCACAACCGCACGCTTAGCGCCTCACTATCGCATTTCTCCCTCATATCTGTGCCGAGCCTCTCAGTCGGGCACATTAAGCGTGGCGTCCATTAGCATGGTGTCCAAGATTGCACTGTGGCAATCTCAGAGACCACGAAATGAGCATGCTTAGGCTTAGCAGCACACGCATGGCATCATGCTGCAGCGAGCGATGTTACTGCTGCTTGCATGTGGCTATGCCCAGCAACATAAAGCAGTTTGATGGGGACACGGGAGTTTTGATTCGCCGTGTCAAGTGACTCCTAAACACCACGGAAAGCACAACAATAAGAAATAAAAGAAACACTAAGGTGAGGGTGTGCCGCTTGGCTGCTGCTATGTTCCTGTGGCATCAGCTGAATTGGGTGAAGTGGGAAAGCCACAGCGCAGCCATTTGCGGGACTCAAAGTTGGGGTGTGCATCACATGGGGGGGGGGGAACGGAATTGGACTACTTAAGTTGGGGTGAGTTTATTATACGAATGCATACATTACGCGAGTAGATATGGTATGTGTCACATGCTGGAGCAATTGATGTGCCTCATTATGACTAACTGCCTGTAGCTATATATTGGTGCAAAAAAATACAAAAAAAATTGTCAGCACCCTCTCAACACCGTTTGCACACACAGTCGTCCGTAGGTGGAAACCCTGGCAAAAGTGAAAGTATCTTTGAAAGCGATCGTCCGAGCACACAACCCCCACTTTGCCTCCTCCCAAACTTCATCATTACATATCCAAAATCAGCCCTCATCTTGCTGATAGAACTGTAGAGGTGAGGACGGCATCATCCCCGGAAATGTAGTCATTGTAAGAGACGTTGGCACCAACAGTTGGAGTAGACAAAGAATGAATCCCCTAAACACATGCAGCCTACTTTTGCAGCATGATAACAGAATGAAAGGCAAGGACACCTCCAAGAAACAACAATAATGAGCACAGTCGATCCGGGATATATCAAACGCAGCTATCAAATTATTGGCTATACTGAACAGTTAAAAAATCCCCTTCAAAATCCAATGCAAAAGTATAGGGCTGGTGCACACGCATATCAAACACCCATTTGGACGCCTATGTTTGAAGAGCAAATACAAATCTGAGGAGCCGTGCTTTGCTTGCAGGAAGTGGAAACGCTCACGGGTACACCTACGTACCGTATAAACCGGACTATAGGTCGAGTGTAAATTAGGTCGACCCCCCAAGTTTATGTGACCAAAAAAAAAAAAAAAAAAGCACCCAAAATTGCCGAAACATTTATTTGCGAATCGGGCGCACCACCCACCCATCGTCGGAGCTCCCCTAATCCACCATCGCAGCTGTTCCTATTCGTCAGACGAAGCATCACTGTCTTTTGAAGACGAGAGTTTGTCGCTGGCCGCTTCCCACAGTGCGTAGTCTTCCATGCCATCCAGCGAGTTGCTGATGCAACATTTCTTAAAAGCATTTTCCACAATGGAATCTGGCAAGGAACAGCCAGGCGGAAAGCACCCAGCCGCAGACAGTCGCAAGCGGATGCCTCTGTAGGCGGCCTGTCGGTGTCTTCAGATTGTCGCTGGACATCTACTCCTGGTACCCCAGCCACACACTGTCCTTGAACGGCTTGTTCAGCGCAATGTCGAGTGGCTGGAGGATGGACGTCATACCACCTGGTATCACGATGAGGTCCATTTTTCCATCGCCGAGTGCGCGTTTCACAGTGTCGGTAAGGTGACCACGAAACACATCCAACACAAGAATGCTGTGAGGACGCAGCAACTTTTGGCAGATGGATGTGCACCGGCGGAGAGAAAATCCTTTGCGTCTCATGAATTGACGCACCCACGAGTTTGGTGCACGGAACTCTTCTCTTGTAAGCCCAGCTTCTCGAGCGAGCTCCATGGCTTTATTGCGAATGGTATCCACAGTCACTGGCAGTGAGCACACACGAACTTCCCGCACAAAGTCCGCGAGCGTACCTCCAGCTGTGGATGAACTGCACTTCTGCAGCTTCCCTTTCTGCACACACTTTTTTCTGAAACGCCAAAGCGACGCTGAGCGGCCATGTTACCGTTCGCTTCAGCGAACTTAACGTTTAGTTTAAATGCAGCTGAGAACTGCCTCCTCGTGCCACTGCTCATATTCAATGAACGAAAAAAAAAAACACTATAAAAATCAGACGCGACGTCAATCGGAGCCGATAACTCGGAACAGATAGAAAGCACAGCACGAACAGAAAGAAAACATGGAGACAAAAAATAGGCCGCGTATCTCCGTGCTTCGCTGCAAATGCCGTCGAAAGACGATAGCCTTCTACCGGCCGTACTGCATGAGTCCCGGTTCGCGTGTTTCTATTTCCCCGAGGAGTCGCGCAAGCGAAAGGGAAAACGAAGAGACGCGAGGAGAGAAAGGGACCGGCCGGAGTGGCGGGCGGCCGTTCCCTGCCTTCCGTTCGGCACGAGCGCGAGATAAGGGCGCCATCTGGCCATGGTTACGGGAAACGCAAGAAGCTTGCCTAGTACAGGAAACGTCCGCTTTTGGGCATCCTAACAAGCACTAGGGTCTTTAGAATTACGCATCTATGTATTTTCTACTAAAGGAACACACCGTCCAATACATACGTATTGATGTTGCGCCTCAGATATGCGTAATATTTGCTTTTTGGCCGACTGTGTTCAGAAGTATGAAGGTAGCCACCAGTTCAAGCTGGGTGGTCGTTGAGGAAGGGGTTCACCTTTCGCAGCAGGACACACACAAACCCACCCACACACACACAGACAGACAGACAGACAGACCAAGATTTCTGCGTTGAAGTATCCCAAGAAAGACTATCGTCTTTAAAAAAAATGCCTGCTATTAGATTTGGATGTGGATACTGCCGTGTGAGGCTTTTGACACTCATGCACGCCACATGTTGCCAGACGGCGACGCACTGTTGGCTAAACACTGCTATATAAGGCGAGGGGTGACTTTAGGTCGTTGTTTTTTTGAAAATATCTCGACTTATATTCCGGTTTATACGGTATACATTTAACACTCAAGCAATGGCTAAACAGTGGGAAATGTCAACAAAGCTACTCTTTGATCATGCAGGAACGGTCCCACAGTCACGACGTAAGGTAGAGGTTCTCAATACACTGGATCCTGTGGAAGCTATGCTGGGGTCGGCGGAAAAAGACATAACACCCGGGAAAATGCAGCACTGAAAAGTGTAAAGATTCAGTTTCTACTGCATTCTTCCTAGCCCGTCACCATCTACAAGGAGATCTGATACATCATTCCTTTCAATTACACACCTTTTCCAGGCCTGTGCGTGGGATGGTTGAAGAAAGGTCGGAAGCAATCTGGTCTACAAGGCGCTTGACGGTCACCACAAATCCTTCCAGGTCATTTTGGTCACTGTCCAGGCGCTTCTTCTTCATCACCAAGTTCATCACATACTGCCGAGACTTCTTGCAAGTGTCCAGGAGCCACGACATAGACTTGCCCTGTACAAAGCAATGGCATCTGTAGCAGTAAAAACAAAGCACTGAAACTTAAGCCCATAGCAATGCCCACACACTTGTTCACACTGAGCGACAAACCATTTCTTCTAGTTATCACAGGCAATCTTGAAAGTGTGGGCTTGTGAGCAGAAATATTTCAAGACTGACATGTTTCAGTAAAGAATCATAAGGCCTTTTATTAACCGAGCTCTGCCACAACCAATATCGCAACTAAACTTCAACCATAAAGAAAATGATGAATTCAATGGCCCTCTACAATGACTCATTTCACGATCAAAGTGTCTCCTCCCCTCACCTACTGGGGCAGTCGCTCGACAATACCATGGTGGCTCACGATTTCCTACATGGTGTGGCTGCTGTGGAAAATCTGTGTCTTCACCCAAGATGTTCTTTTCACTACTCTGCTCAAATCCAGAAAACATTAACAGTGAAGCAGTATAACAAAACCTCATTAATTTGGATTTTACGGGATCAAAAGAAATGTGCGAATTAACTGATTGTCCGAATTATTGAGATAATGAACAAAACAATAAACACATGTCCACTGCATTGGTGAATCTTTATTTTCGAAAATAAGAACACGAATTCTATTCTTATTTTGCATAAAGGCAGCGTAAAAGGAACCACTCGCATCATCTTGCGACTTCCTTCACAACGTGACCACTGTGCATGACCTTCATGACAGACTGCCTTTTTTATCCACCGCCACTACCATACATGCATTACAACTTTTTCAATCACCAGTGAAATGGTCGTCAATAAATCATTCGCCCATAAACCATTTATGAGGTTTATTCCAGCATGTAGACCGTGGCAGAGTTGCTCATCTACAACAGCTTCCGCCATGTTAGTTTTGAGGCATTGCATGGAATGCACTGGGGCCAAAATGAAACTACGGAACACGGCACCTGCTGCGGACTGTGGTTGGCATTGTCGCTGGCGATGGGACTGAAGGTAGTATCCACGCAGCTCAGAACAAATGTGGCAACTGAAAACGAAACTACTCATCGTCGAATCCGCTGTGGACACAGCCATGGCCACTGGCGATGCGATCATGGGATTATTTGCACATTTTTGAAAATGACCACAGCCACTGTGACTGAGCCCTCCATCCCAAACGACACTATGGCGACTATGCTTTACCAAAGGCACATGCAACATGACTTGCACGGTGGCACACATGCGGTAAATGAAGTTGTGAAGCATTTCAGTTTTGGCTTTCCTGTGGTTCCAGCATGGTTCACAGTGGCAACAATGGCAATTTGTACTGTCATGTTGTTTCGGTTGGATGCTAATGCCACTTTTGCTTTTTCACATAGCACATTTGCGCTGCTTTGTGCTCAGCATGCTCCGAGGATCGTCTGAATTATCCGGGGTGTGGTCACATATAGCCGAATTAACGAGAATTTGACACCATTTGACAATGCATGTACCTGCTGTAATCAGAAAACAAGTCAATCAGAGAACAAGTTATACAATTTTCCGAATTAATGAGGGTCAGAATAACACGACTTCACTGTACTGATTGATTGATTTCTGGGGTTCTACGTCCCAAAACCACCATCGATTATGAAAGACACTGTAGTGGAGGCTCCAGGAAATTTCGACCACTTGGAGTTCTTTAACGTGCACTGACATTACACAGTACACGGGCCTCAACATTTTGCCACCATCAAAATGCAGCCGCCACGGCTGGGATTTGACCCTGTGACCCTCAGATCAGCAGCAGAGTGCCATAGTCAATAGACCACCGTGGCGGGGCAATGCAAAAAGTATGTTTATTTTAAGTGTGTCGGATCTTAATAAATATAATCTCGCCATTATCGTTTATAGGGCACTGCCCAATAATCTTCCTGTATTCTAATACCAAAGGCATCCTTGGTGAACACCAATAATACTAGATTTGCTAGAAACAATAATTTCATTCTGCCAATAGTTTGCACGAGCTACAGCAAGTAATCATTACATTTTTCAGCACTTGCTTTTTGGAATTCACTGCCATCTCCTTTAAAACTACTAAATGCTCATAGGTTCCGATCCGAACTCAGCGCTTTCTGCTAAATTTGTCTTATTCTGGTTCTTTATTGCTCTAGGTGTTGTTTTTTTTCTCTTTTCGTTACTTTTTTCCCTATCCTACTGTCCTCTCATGTCTTTGAATCTCTTTTCAAAGATTTACCTTGTTTGGCTATTGTACTTTGTTTATTTGAGTTTTATTATCTCGTATACTGCATTACTCTTTATCCCGTTTTGTCTCCCACCCATCCGTGTTTTGTCTCCCACATCCGTGTTCTAGAGACATCTCTGGAATCACTGGTGAAATTTCTAAGTTTTTTTTTATTTTGTGCCTGAATAATTTTCTCAGGGCAAGACAAGCTCTTTTTTTTTCAATATATTGTGCACACAAGTAGTTAAAATTAAAATTTCATCGATAAGAAGCTTAATCAGCAACACTAAATTCAGTGCTCTGCTAAAATTTTTCAGCATCAAAATTTTAAAAAGAGGCTCTATCCTGCCCTAGGGTATTTATCCAGGAATCATCATAGTGAATTTCCCAGTGCTAGCACATGTTCCAAATTCTCCATTCCCCGACTAAGTGACTCATATGGACTATTCAGTTACACGTCTGTAACTTGGGAAAAAGTCAACATAATTGTATGAAACTTGGTGGTTCTTCAAATGCATTTGCTTTGAGTCATTCCTGAAAATTTCATTAGGATATCTCAATAAACAAAACAGATGATGTCCCATGGTGGTCTCCCCCCTTAATTCAGTTTGTCTCTTCGCTTTCATGCAATTTTAAACCAGAACTCTTGCTTTTGTGGCATGCAACGGTTTTTGATCACGTGCATTGATCAGACTGACTAAGTTGATAGCCAGCAGTTTGCTGAACATGGTAACATCAGTGCACCCTCTCAACCAAACAATAAAGGTTTTGACAAGTTGCAGTGGCAAAATGGGTACTGCAGCTTCGCTTATTACTTACTACCATGGTGCTGTGTGCCAGTGTTTCTGCTGGCTTTTCACATGACAAACAGCTGCTATGACAAGGGCTTCAACTGCACGTTATCACATTATGGTCATTGAATCTCCAATCCGAAAAGTGTTACTGAAATTACTTTTCTTAATGCTCTGTCATTCGAACATTCTTGGGGCATTTCCGTGTAAAAACATACCTTGCAGTGCATATACAAGTAAAAGCTCATTAATTAGGAGAATTGGATGATTCGGACTCATTCTTTGGTTTTGGCAAAAACATGCATTAGTTCATTGTGGCAAACGCTTGGCAATCGACCATATTCGGCCGCATCTCGGTTCATTCAGATGATTGTCGATGCACACCCAACTGAAATCACTGTAACAGTGTCCTCTGAGAAAGCAAAAATGGTGTGAGCGTCCAACCAAAAAGAACTGGCGCAGTCCAAATGGCCATCGTCATCAGCGTGAACAGTCCGGAAACAATAGAAAAGCTAGCATGCTTCAGAAACTGAGTTTACCACCACCTGTGACAGAGCTGATCACATGCTTTCAGAAAATAATGGTCGCCATACATGATAGCACTGTCAGCGATGAAGAATTCTGCTACAAAAAACTAGCTTCGGAGCTGCATGGACAATACCTTAATAATGGCATCACCAGCGACCACAGTTTTGTCCGCAGCAGCAGCTTTGTTTTGACTTGGAGCAATGTCATGAATATTCAAACAAGGAAGAAGCTGTTGATGATTCTGCACCATGCTGGCATCAAACTTGCTGGCTACAATTGCGATGAATGAACAACATGTTGGGCCGACGAGTTTACCAGCAAAATTTCATGCCATGTTAGTAGTGGCAGTGGATGAGATAGGGGGGGTGGGGGATAATAGTCACCTTTCGGCTTAAGTGGCGGTGGTCTGTCGCCGTGACTGCTGTGAGACGGAAGCTGGAAGATGATGAGGACGATGCCTTTTCCTTATTTCTTATGCAAAATAAGAACAGGATTTGTTTATCCATTTGTAATGTAAAAGTGCAGCAATGTAGCATACATTTGTTTATTGCTTTCCTGGTGCTCTCGATAATTCAGACATTTGGCTAATTGGGACATTTTTTCTGGTCTGTGAAATCCAAATTAATGAGTTTTTAACGTTAGTATTAAAAAATTTTTATATAAAAGGCTGAATTTCAATATAATGAAGTAAAATTCAAATTTTGTGAATTTCATTGTACTGAAGTTTAACTGTACTTGGCCCGGTTCAACAAGACTCGGAGGTCAGCAAAGCTGATAGGAAAAAAAAAAAGAGAGCCATATCCACATGTTGTACATGTATCCCTTTTAAAAACATCTGAGAAGACTACTAGGCTTGAAAATAGGCTTGAATAATATTGCATCAGAACATTTTCGTTGGAAAAGTACCTAAGAAAACTAAAGAAATGTCGCAGAGAGATAATCTGGATACATTTAAATGTGCAATCATTTGTGCCACAGCAACTACTGATGAAAGTCCCTAAACTGCAGCCTTCATCCTGGCCAGGGCCTCACGCACTTCACTAACACAGCTGTAGTCAGATGTGCAGGAATTAAGAAAATCAGTCACAACCTTGCTAAGGGACAGAACCATGGAGTTGGAAACAGCGTTATCCACATAAATGTGATCATTGTAAGCAGTTCCATTGAAGAGGCGAAAGAATGAAGCACGTAAACACATGGAGCATGCTTTCACATTGCGGAAACACTCCAGAAAGGCAAGGACAACTCTGACAAACAACATCATGATGTAAGCCCATTCAAGAGTGGAAACTAGCGCCAATTTTGGAGGCTTTGCATGTGCTAACTGCGTGTACCAACACACGTCATATATGCCATTTTTGAAAAGCAAATATTAATCTCGGAGGCCACAGTATTAATCACAAGGGCAGAAACTTCTCATGGGTGCATGGAGGGTTGTTCCATGGTCAAGTGCGGCCAAATAGTATCAAAATTCAACATGGCTACACTTTATCACAGCTGCTCGGCTGGCTGGCTGGCCCTGCGCTTCGCGACACAGCTCGTGGGAATGGTCCCAAAGTCACGAGGTAAGAGCGGGGTTCCCAGTACAGTGGGTCTTATCGAGGATGTGCCGGGATCGGTGGAAAACGACGTAACAGCCGGGAAAGCGCAGCACTGAGAAACATGACAGCGAGGCTCTACAGCATCAGGCGATCTTGGAGCTTGACAGCTCATCACACACTCCACGACACACTAGCAGAGCCATTATATTTCCTGCCCCTGCCTTCCTACCGTAAATGGCCAAGATGATGCAGGTACTGGAACCTATTCACACCACTGGGCATAACAAACTACATGACCACACAGCACCAATGCTCCTTTGCAAGGCGGCAGATGTTCCAATTTTGAAAACAACCTTTTCCAGCTAAACGGAAGCCATTATTTTGATCACACGCACCAAGCAACTGAAGGAACCATGCACTGTGCATAGCTTTCTCGTTTTTGTTGGTTTCCCGAGGTGCATATGATTGCTTATAAGGAAAGGGATTAACTACTGGAAATGCAAGGTTTAAACAGGACCCAAACGGCACTAGTGGTGCGCATAGCTTGTGAGTTGCTGGCAGTTGATTTGACTTGAGTGATTTCTGGGGTTTTACGTCCCAAAACCCCGCTACAATTATGGGAGACTAGGTAGTGGAGGGCTCTGGAAATTTCGGCCACTGGGTATTCTTTAGCATGCACTTACATAGCAGATTACACGGGCCTCAACCCTTTCACCTCCATCGAAATGCAGCTGTTGCAGCTGGGATTTGATCCAGCAACCTTCGAATCTGCAGCCGAGTGCCATAGCCACCAGACCACAGTGGCGAGGCGCCGGCAGTTGAAGGTTTAACCTTGAATTCGAAGGTCTGCGTACGTGTAGTTGCCGCTTTGATTTGTTATAAAGCATAAAATACATTTTGAAGACAACCTCTGCAGGTCAGTGTAGATGGGCCATGGGTGCACTAAATGATAAGACTGAAAATGTGATTTTTTAGACTGATATTTGGCTTTTAATTGGTGCATCCCCCCAAAAACAAAATATAACTAGTAACGCTAATTCAGTGTGAGCAATTCCAATATGCATCCCAACTCAAATTCGACGTGTGCTGCCATAGGGTTCCTTGCATGCTATGTACAGCTAATTCAAAGCTTTTTAGCTTGCATTTCATGTGCGCTCTCACTGTTACAAGAAAACAGTGCACAAATAACATGAACAAATTATATTAATTAGTAGCACAATTTCCTTCATGCGGCCCGTCAAGTGGCCCTTGAAGCTGTCAAGAACAAGGAGGGCTTTCCGTTGCAACAGTACTCCAGCTCTGTTAGACCAGACGGTCTTTATCCAATCTACAACAAGTTCTTCACACATCCAGCCCTTTTCCTGGGCACGCACGATAATTCCCTGACGGAACTTCTCTTTTGGTACAGTCTTTCTTTTAAAAACAACATACGGCGGAAGTTTTCGTCCATCTGCCATGATGCACAACATCACAGTGCACCTTTGGCGTCCTGCGCCGGTCGACTCAGGCGAGTCGAACCACACAGGCGTCTGGCCCGCGTTACCAATTTGGGAGAGGTCGTACTCGTGCTCCCTCCTAAACCCATTTATGAAGCGATGGAAGTTCATGACCTGGCTTTCATACTCACTGGGATGCTTCTGACACAGCGTCGTTCGGCGGCGGATGGAAAGCTGTTTACGGTTCATAAACCGCGTAGCCCACCCCCGACTTGCCTTGAAATGTGCCTGTGGTATTCCCATGTGGCGAGCGATGTTCAAGGCCTTCACGCGTATCGTGTCAGTTGACACGGCGTAGCCGTCCCTTCGGGTGTCGATTACATATTTAAGAAGTTCATCCTCGAGTTTAGGATATTTGCACTTTCTACCGTGAAATGCCTTTCGGCTCCTGTTGGTAGCGGCGAGGGCTTCTTTCTGAAGAATCTAGTAACGCACGCACTTCTCATCCACGTCAAACTTGCGGCCAGCTGCCCGCTTGCCATGCTCTTTGGCATATTCAATCACTTGCAGTTTAAATACTGCAGTGAACAATCCCAAATGCCGCCCCATACTCCTTCACTGCACTGGCTCAAGCAGGGCTCGTGACACCGATCTGATGAAACGCACTGCGATGCCGACGACGCGCCACACAAAGCAATAATGGTGCTGTCTGTCAACGGCGCAGTCGGTGGAAGCGGAAAAGCTGGCGGCGCCATCTAGCTGCAGTTGAACTAACTACATGTTCCGGCGAGACCGTTTGAATTTTTTTCCCGAAATTTTCCCCTCAAAAGTAGGGGTGCGGCCCTTATTCGAGTGCGACCCTTACACGAGTATATACGGTACTACCTGCTATCCCATGCTTTAGCTCTTTTCCCATAATTCCTCTCTATTTTTTGCAACTAGGCTTTCACCAAGATTGTCATGTGACATTCCATGCTAAGAGCCTTTTCTAAACAACTTTTCCATGGCAACAAGCCACCTACAAGAAGTAGGCTTGGGGCACGTGTACAGCAGGCACTGTATATGTGTGCTTACCCTGAGTGAGTAGGTCTGAGCAAACTCCTTCCAAGCAGCTTCTGTGGGCTGTGGGAAATACGCGTCCAACTTCTCCAGCACGAAACCAGGCGGCAGTGCCTTTTCAGCATACACGATGATCTCCTGGAAAAGGCAGAGAAGTGGGAAGAACGAAGGTTAGGGATAGAGTGACAAGTGGGACACAAATATGAGCCAAAACAAACAAGGAAACATCTTTTTATGGACAACTCCAGTGCACACGTGTGCGACATCTCACTTATGAGTGAAAACTATCGTCAATGAACTGTTTGTGAAAGCACCCACATACAGCAACTTTTTACAGGCACGGAACGCATTACACTTGCACATGCAAGCACAAAGCAAGCATTCCGGGCTGCTGCTGGCTTCACCATTTTGACATTGGGCACTATGCTTTGTGTCAGGAGAAGAACACACGTTATGGCACCACCAGCCATATCAGCTTTCACTGTGATGTATTCATCTTGCAGGCAGCCAGATCCAGGCTAGGGAAAGATTTACACTCTCGTGCTCTGGCTTAGCCATAGGACAGCGTAGGCTCATCACGAGCTCTAAGAGTAGTGGCTAAACTAGGAAATGAAGCAAATTGAACTAGCATACATTGTTGCTTGCCCTTGCATTAGTGCCCTCACACCTACAGCACATCACTTGACCACCAACCAAAGCTAAGGAGTGGCAACTCGGGACTCGTACTCATTCTGAAATCATTCTACTTCTTGAAGCACTTGAAATGAAATTACCATATTTACACGATTGTAGGTCGACCATTTATCTTTTTTTTTTTCAAATTTGACAATCCAATGTTGGGGGGTCGACTTAGAACCGAATTCGAACCGTGTGCCGCTAGTAACGGCAAGGGAAACGAGAAATTAGGGGTGCTACTAGGTGGGGACAGCTTTGCACCCTTGTTTCCATGGTTACAGCCAAAGCGTACTGTATTAATTTACCATTGCATACATTCTGGCGCAAGTAAAGGTGATGCTGACTTTGAAAGTTGGCGTTCCCAATATGTGCCCTTTGGCCATCGTACCTTGAGTGACTAACCTCCCACCGTTGTGTTTGGAAGTGTATTAACGTGATATGATTGATTGTGGCTACGTTAGCACCGTGCATTGAATCAAAGGATTCGCTAATACTCATTTTGTTTATTTGAGACGAACAAAACGCTTCTTGAATGCGAGTAACATACAAATAAATGGAAATCGCGAGCGGCTGCTTCCATCTGCCGCCATGTTTGTTTTGGTATCGCATGGCAGCCGCTGCTGGTGGCTTTGATTGAGTCAGTGTTCTCATAATTGCGAATAAAGTTTCCTGCTCAACCCAAAGCGCATGGTTATTACGCATTTTTATACAAAAGCTGTTCTTTTTTAAAATCTACCGAGCACAGAGCTCTTGTGAGAGCATCAATCATCGATGGAAGAGCCACCGTATGTGGGGTATTGGTAGTTGACGGAAGAGCTTCTCTTTGTGTGGTACAATTTTCTAAGCGGCCGCGTCACCGTGTGCTTCTGTGTTGTGCTGAATCGTGCCGTCTGTCATGAGTGCCCTGGGTCCCAAGAACTATCGGCGCTCGTTCACAGCAGAATTCAAACGGACTGCTATTCTCCATGCCGAGGAGACTAACAACTGCGCAGCAGGACGCAAGTTTGGGATCAGTGAACGTGTGGTGCGGCAGTGGCGGCTTCAGCGCAAGGAAATCTCGTGTTACTCCAACGCCGTGGCTTTCATGGGCCAAAGTCTGGATGCTTTCCGGAACTGGAGAAGAAGCTTGTGGCATATGTGACTGATTTACACAATCGATCGCTGTTGGTCACCTGTGATATGATCACACAACAAGCCTGTGTCTATGCTTCTGAGGCAGGGATACCAAAGACTCAGTTCAAAGCTAGCAGGGCTTGGGCATCGAAATTTATGAAGAGGGCAGGCTTTTCTCTGCGTCGACGCACCAGCGTGTGCCAAAAGTTGCTGGCCACATATGAGGAAAAGGTCCTCGCCTCCCGTAGGCACTTCCTTAAACTACGTGACACCTGGCAGTGACCACGTCAATAAATTTTCATTGTGTGAAATGCACTTGATTTTTTTTTTGAGGGATGCAATTTTAGGGGGGTCGACCTACATTCGAGTCTACTTACAATCGTGTAAATACGGTAAACTGTAACGTTGATGTGTAACTGTCAGGCAGCCAGAAGAGGAATGAATGGGAGCCAGAGATTCCCAAATGCAGTTGTAACACACAGATAGTCCTGGATTTCCTAATTCAACTTGACTGGTAACCTTATCAGTATCAGGGCAAAGCCCACCCTCCCCTACTTCTTCCTTCGATTCTTTCGCTGCACCCCAAAATCTCGCACGCAATGTGCCCAGAAAACAGTGGCTTGCCACAGCCAGTCTATAATTCGATTCTAGCCAGTAGCGCGATCGCCCACTTGCCTCGTTGTCCACATGGCATTTGCGTCGTCGTTTTGGCAGTGACACATGCGTTCATACACCATGGCTAAAAAAAATTTTAATCTTTCAGTGGCACCATGACAACGAGAAAACGTGTGCGAGACATCTCAGCAGTTTAAGCTTGACAGAAAAGAGATACACGAGTGGGACAAAAATTTTGAAAATTTGCTCCAGCAAAACTACGGAAAAGCCACGCTTTGACGCAAGCTAAGCAACGGCCCGCCCATGTTCAACGAAGATGTGGATGATGCGCTGTTCAAGTTCTTCGAGTGCAAAAGGAGTGCAGGACACGCCGTCAGCAATCAGACCCTTTCTGAAGAGGCTGAAAAAATAGCCAGCAGTTTGCAGTTGGAGAATTTCTTGGCTTCTACCCCATTATATCAAAAGGTAGAAGCAGAAGTTCGTCGTCGTGATGCGCCACACAACAAACAAGTCAGAAGACCCCTGAGGAGTTTTTTGAAAGCAGCAAGCGCCTTCCGATCTTCTGTGAACTCCCTGCAACGGCGCAATGACTATGCATTGTACAGCACCACGAATATGGATCAGACTATGGTCCAAATGGACAATCCAGCTAGCAGAATGAACAACGTGGTCAGCGAAAGCACTGTGAGGATCACCAACATTGGATGTGCCCGGCAAGGCTTCACCATTTACCTGGAAGCACGTGCCAGCGGCCACAAGCTCCTGGCTTTCGTGATATTCAAAGAACAGAGCGGGAAAATTCCAGCCACAGTCTTTGCGAGGCTTCGCATATCAGGTGAGAATAATTTTATTGACATCTAATGGGGGTGCAGATCCTGATGTAGCTGATTTCATTCTATCATAATGCCGACCTTGTTTTTTTTTATTCCGTTCATAGCAAATGTTCGACTCACCGCCGCAAAGAATAGGTGGTGGCATCAGAAAAGATGCATAAGTGGCTATCAAGAGTGTCGGGCCCAAATGAAGATGACGTACAGTGTTTACTAGTATACTGGACCAGGTGCGAAAAATGCTTTTGAGGAGTGCGACACCGACGTGCTCTACGCGGCTGCTGGGTGCATGAGCATGCTGCAGCCAGCTGACATATACCATAACGCACCCCCCCCCCCCCCCCCCCCGTTTTCGCAAGCTTGCATGCAAAAATTAATATATAAGACGCACCGGTGTATAAGACGCACTTATATTCACTCACTTCCCGCAAAGAAACTTCATAACATGGGGTTGAGCGAGCATTGTAAAATGCCGTACTTACGTTTCTGAGCGCTAGTCCGTAAAAAAACTTCTACTACACCAAACTTGCGAGAAAAAAATAATGCACACCCACTGAAACGTTCCGCATGACTGCACGAAAAACATTTTATTCGTCGAAGCCCTCAATGTCCTCGTCCTCCGACGCGCTTTGGAATACCGTATTTACCCGCATAATTTGTGCCCTTGCATAATTTGCGCACCCCTACTATTTAGCCAGCTTTGCGAAAAAAAAATAAACCTCGCATATTTTGCGCTCCCCGTTCCCAGCTCCCCGGCGCGCACGCACGGACCAACCGCCACGCGGCCGCGCCCCTCGCTGCGCAGGCGAGCGCAGTCATACGCAAAAGGGGCTGCGAGTGTGATGCCCCTTTTTCCGATTCTTTTCTCCGGAAGCCCCCAAAGACCAAAGTACGATCGCTAGAATAAAAGCATGCGAGTGGGGGCGAAGAAAACGGCTGAAGCAGAGATCAAACGAGCCCGGCCTATCTCCGTCGCTCCGAGGGCTGATGTGATAACATCACCCCGATCGGGACACCTGCTGTCGATGTGGGGAGGAAAGGCCCCGCCCGTCTTTAACGAGCATGAAAAGACGCGGGGGGGGGGGGGGGGGTAGTGTCGCTCGGCTGTCAGTTGCCAAGATAGCGCTATCTTGGCAGCCATCAGCGGCTCGTAAACACTTCTGCGTGCTGCGCCTTCCCTGGAGCAGCCGTACGTTTTGCAGTGTTACGTTAGATCGTATCCAAGAGTTACCGCGCTAGCTGCATTATATTACACGTTATTACACGACATACTCCTTTTTTTATTTTTCCGTTTTATGTACTTTGGTTTTGTTGTGGAACTGTAGTACCGGCACGTTGAGTCTTCGTTATTATAATTATGACGCCTCATTTGAGTCGTAGTGCTCTAGTCGATAAAAAAAAGACTCATCAGCATCAACACGAGTTTCTCCCAAAAGAAATAAAAAAAAAGTACGTATAAGACGAACCGTTGTATAAGACGCACCTCCGAAAATTTTGGAAAAAACCGCGTCTTATGCACCGGAAAATACGGTACTGAAAAAGGCCTTTTAAGTCCACCCTGCAGCATTTGTGGAAGTACATGCTCGAGGCAGAAAAGACAAAGTAAACTTAAAGGAGTCATCATAGCAGCATGTGCTCGATTTTGTTGCCGAGGTGTGGGCCGCTGTACCCGAGGAGACAGTGGCATGATACTTCAGAGGTTGCGGTATTAGCAATGCACTGGATGGCTCGAAGGAGGGTGACCTGCATGGCAGACTGGCAGACGTTAGAACCGTAGTGCCAGAAGACCAGGACGGACTTCAGGTGGAATACTGCGAACTTTTGTTTGCGACCAACTCGGATGGTCTTTCGATGGCTTTGAAAGTGACGAGTAATCCTTCTTTGACCTAATAAAGTTCATGTCATCAGAAATAAGTAAAATTTTAAGTCATCAGAAATAAGTAAAATTTTAAGTTCACCTGCACACCGTTTATTTTCCTGGTGGGAAAACTTTGTCGCCGCCATCTTGAATTTTTGTGCCGTTCCAGGATATCCCCCCCCACCGTTGATTTCTATTTGCTAGTGGGAGTGGGGGAGGCAGTTGCTCGCAAGTTTACAGTTTTAAATTCTTACCAAACGACAATATGGTGGCATGCACAGAATATCGTATTTATTCGAATCTAGGCAGATAGTTTTTTTTAAAATGCAGATATGTCAAACTCTGGGCTCGGCCTAGAATCGAGAATTTTGAAAAACATGCCAATTTCCAGGAGAAAAATGGCGCGCAGCTAGCACCACCTAGAAAAGAAGGTATTGTAGCCATTAGTTGCCGAGCCTGGCCGAGGTCAAGCCAGTAAGTTATGTTTGTCCCTGTATCACTGCGTGTGATGTGGACTTTTCTTTTTGTCGATAGCACAATGGCACCAAAAAGGCGATGCCATTACAGTGCGGCTTTCAAGAGGAAAGTTGTTTTAGCCACGGAGTTGTCCTCGAATGTGCAAGCCGGGCGGGGCTCCAGCGTAGATGAAAAAAACGTCCGTCATTGGAGGGGGCAACGGGAGAGGTTATTTGTGTGCGCCACAACAAGGATGAAATTCACTGGACCACGAGAAGGCCATCACCATGAAGTGGAGATGGTGTTGGCCGACTTCCTTCGGACGCAGCGAGCAGCTGCCCTTCCAATGATAACGGAAGTACTCCAGGCGAAAGCGAGGGAGCTTTCAAGGGAACAAGGCTTATTGCTGGCAGACCTCAAAGCCAGCCGAGGCTGGCTACAGAAATTTATGAAGTGCTTTGGCTTTAGCCTCCATCGTCGCACTTCAATTGCCCAGAAGTTGCCCAGTGATTTCGAGAAGCTGATCGAATTTCAGCGTTTCGTGGTGCGCAAGTGGAAAGCAAGAGCCTATCTGCTAGGCCAAATCGGCAATGCGGACCAGACGCCATATATATTTTGATATGCTGGTGGCATACACCGTCAGTGAAAAGGGCGCCAAAGAAGTAAAGGTGCACTCTGTGGGATATGAAAAGCAGCACGCGACTGTGATGCTGTGCTGCACAGCAGACGGACATAACTCCCTACTTACATTATATTTAAGACGAAGACACTGCCCACCAAAGAAGCCTTCCTACGAAATGTTATTGTGCGGGCCAACGAAAACGGCTGGATGACGAGCGCCATGGTCGAAGAATGGATAACGATTGTGTGGCGGCGTCGTCCAAGCGCCCTTTTGTGCAAGAACTTGCTCCTTGTGCTAGACTCCTACTGTGGGCACTTGACCGACAATGTGAAGGCTGTGCTTGCTGAGGCAAACACGGACCTCGCTGTGATACAGGGTGGCATGACGGGCCAGTTGCAGCCACTTGACGTCTGCATTAACAAACCATTCAAGGATTGCCTGCGGGGGGTTCTACACGGACTGGTTGAATGAGAAAGAGCACCAGCTTACAGCAATGGGCCGCATCAAGCGCGCATCACTGTCGCAGGTCGCAGGCTGGGTAGCTGCAGCATGAGACGACATCCCTGGAACTTTGATAGCGTGCTCCATCAAAAAGTGCAGCATATCGAATGCGCTTGATGGAACTAACGATAGCACACTGTTTGAAGATGACAGAGATAAAGAAGTCAGCAGCGACAAGGCCAGCAGTGATGACGACTCGGAATGAGCTGTTCAATAAATGTTTTCTTTTTGTGAATGCTGACCTCGCCTTTTTGTTTGGGGTACATTCGAGGCGAGGTTTTTTTCTTTCTGGCTTCGGACTTGGGGTCTCGGCTTACAATAGTGGTCGGCCTGCATTAGAATAAATACGGTATACTAAGTATCTTCCGACCTGCAGTGAATGGAATGCCCAGGGGATTCAACGAGTTTTGCATTGCTTGACAATGAAGCAGTATATATAGCAGACTCTCGATAATTCAAGCTTTCAGTTAATTCAAGCAAATTTCAAATTTCGGCTTGCCTGCTATGCTTTCAATGAATTTAAAAGCTTTGATTGATATCTGGGGTTTAATGTCCCAAAACCACGCTATGATTATGAGACGCCGTGGTGGAAGGCTCCAGAAATTTCGGCCACCTGGGATCCTTTCACGTGCACTGATATCGCATAGTACACAGGCCTCCACATTACGCCCCATCGAAATGCAGACACCACGGGTGGGAGGATCAGCAGCTGAGAACCATAGCCACTAGACCACCGTGACGGGGCAATGCATTTAAAGCTGCTCAACTCAAACTGCATGATTCAGTTAATTATGCTAACTTATACTTTTCACTGAAATATCGGGGGCTTTGGTTTGCTCTATCTGAACATTCATGCTAATATATCTTAACAGTCAGAGATAAAGCCAATTGCCTACCAGCACTTGTCTAAGTGTTCAGAAGCACTAGCAGAGAAAAGAAATGGAAAACGGTGAGGCAGCAACAATGCACATGATAAATGGCCATCTCTGCCTTTGCTGGCATGTTGCAGAAGCCATACTGTTGCTTGCATCTGATAATTCAAGCAAAACTCTGAGGTCCCCACTTAAGTTTGAATTAATGAGTCTACTGTATAGCTAAGCTGCCACCATGCATTAACGAAATTAGCCAGACCAGAACCCACAACGACTCAAGCTAAGATAAAGAAGTTTGCTTGAAGGCATCTTCTGGCCCCTTACACACAGGAAATATGCATAGGCACTGCCATTACCTAACCCTCACAGCCACCACCTTTCTTGTTGATTATGTTGCATCGGTTGTTGACGTCAGTTTGTGTGTGGTGAACAAAAATGATTTCTTCCTTCATATTCGACAGGCTCACACTATTTGCGTACAATGCCAACCACCGTGGTGTGTGGCTTTAAGTGCACTGAAGCATGGCCCGTGGTGTGGCTTTCACCATCATACAAGGAAACAATGCATTACTGGAGTCGAGCCTTTGGTACCACGATTTGCTCTACAGCGGCGTGGTCTTTTTTGGTGGCAGTGCTACACCATGACACGCACTGCTGCCGGGCAGACTGTCGCAATAGGGTTATCAATGAGTTGTACCGGCACATTCGTCGATTGCTATCATCAAATGTGGCTCTGTGCGGCTCGAACTCTTAACCGGTATCGCCGTATTCTCGCTGAAGTCGGTATCCTTGGTTGATCGGTGTCTGCCCAAACCATAAAGGCGGAAGATCTCTTGAATCCGATCTGTGGTGCTGGCCACGCCACAGGTTATGGAATGCCATTACCTAGCCATGCACAATAAAATGTGATCACAGTGCACTCCATGTGTGGCCGGCAAACCACAGGACAAGTGATGTGTGCTGCTCTACACCTGAAGACTCCAGTGAATCATGGAAGTTTCGCAATGGTTGGCATATTTAGAACAGGCACGTACTAATAGGGTCATTTTACTATGTGCTATATGCAACATGGCTCTGGATTGACTCGAGCACGGATCAGCAACGCAGGCTATCAAAATAGTGATTACAGCAATGATTTGGTCTCCAGACGAAATTCCTCTTTGCACTGTCTCATTTCACAACAATGAAATTCTCGCAAAAATGTGAACTTTGTGTACCCTGCAGATTTTGTTACTGCAGGGTTCAACTTCAGTGACTACTTCTGTCACAGCATTTATAAAAAATACAGTGTCACACATATTATACACTTCTGAAGGCTTGCAAACTTGAGCTGTCATGAATAATTAGCCTATCAACAATGAATCAGCACCACTCCAAGGCCAGCCCCACTCCCAGGACTAAACGTACTGGGGTGAGACACCTGAAATAGAACTGGGAGCAGTTTATGGAGCAGCGAAATCTCGATTATGGAGCAGGAGAACTTTAACTTAGAGCAGTCCACAACATTTATTATGTCATCTGAGGAGCTTAAAAAAGGAAGAAAAAAAAAAGAAAAGCTGAATGCACCAAAATTGTTGACAAATGCTGTAAAATCCCAAGCAAGCCCCCCCCCCCCCACCCCCGGGAAAGAGATAATTCGACAAATTTATAGAGGGGGACCCTTGCTAGGTTGCAAACCATAATTAAATATGACAGCAGAACTGCCGTAGAGAAAAGAGAATGCAGAGCAGTTCTTTTCATTATATCTGCTGACTTGGATGCACAAGTTACGGGCCTGCGACCCCGAGCAGCACCCAACATTACATTCACATTACATCCATCCGACCAAATAGACCAACCTAAAACTATTCTAGCTCACTCTAGTATGATGAAAATAGTGACTTGCAAAGCATATCGCCACCCAGCTACAGGCCTCAAGATCAAACAGTCGGCACCTAGCAGCAGCCGGAAGCTCTTAAAGGGTCCCTGA
This sequence comes from Hyalomma asiaticum, assembly GCA_013339685.2. Classification (NCBI taxonomy): domain Eukaryota; kingdom Metazoa; phylum Arthropoda; class Arachnida; order Ixodida; family Ixodidae; genus Hyalomma; species Hyalomma asiaticum. The sequence goes on from CM023481.1 coordinate 27,466,578, forward strand.
AACGTTTTTTTGACATTGCGTCACTGATTAGGCAACACAATTGCGGAATCATTCACACCATAAATAAAGTGAAGCACAATGCGCTAAGGCAGCTAAGGGCTTATTTCTGTCGCCTTCCTCCTTACCACTGCTGTTCCTCCTCAACTCGATCTGCTGCGGAGTGCGCGCTAGCGACGACAGCGCCTCCCGCGTCAGCCGCTCTGCCGAGCCTCCCGTAGCGACATAGCGCCCCGATATCCTCACTGAGATCGCCCGCCTCGGCAGTGCTAGCCTCTGTAATAGAGCGCCGGCGACTCGTGTGACGCCGCCAGATGCCGCGATGATACCGTTGGCTGAAACGAAGGAGTACATTGTAGAAGCACGTTGTTCGCAGCTAGGTTTGAAAATTACGTGCACGTCACTTGGGTCGGGGCCAATCAGCGACCTCTCATTCGATCGCTCGATGACGGGGGCGTTTGAAAACGCTTTTTGGCGAGCCGCTGCGACCTTTTGCGATACGCGTGTTCAAAACCTTATTGTAAATTACACACTTTACGCACAGCGCTAAAATCTGTCCTGTAATGGTCCTAGTGACCCGCTCTACCGGATCACCATGTTTGCACAAAATCGTCAAAACCGTTTCAGGGTCCCTTTAAGTGTGGATGGCTCCTCACTTTGGAGTTTCAGAGCAGCTCGGTGCAGGGAAATTGAACTGTATCAAAACTGCACAATATGTGTAGCTGTCTCACCCCTGAACGTACAGAAATACCCAGTAAAGTGGATGTGGAAACTACCACTGCTGCAGCTCAGCTGGTAGAGTATAGGACACATTATCTGAGGGTTGTAGGTTCGGCCCTTACCGACGGCGGGTGTGTCTTCTTCATCGGCTTTAATTCTTTTTCCTGTATGTCATAATTACTACACCAACACCTACAAAGCACAATTCCTCTCTCTTAAGCCCTCCCTAGCTTCACTGTCTGCTGGATTCACTAGGCTGTGTCTAGCAAAGAAATGAGCCCTTGAACCATTCTGCTTTTGTTATTTCTATGTGTGGCTCACACCCACAAAACCCTAGCTCATGCCTGCATACCTTTATTGGGGCTTCATAACATTCGTAACACTTGCACCAAAACTTTCTGTTGGCTGGGGCAAATTCTGGTGAGCTACTTGTGAGACATTAAGTGCTAATGCCATAAAAAAAACAGGCTCTTGGGTTTTACATTCCTGCACCACAACTTTTAGTAGGAGAGTCTAGATTAATAATCACTTGAGGTTACTTCACATCTGACATAGAATAAATGAGAAATTATTCATATTATATCACTATTTTCAAATGGAACCGACCTGTAACAGGTATGGAGAGTTCAATAAGATTGGAAACTCACTGATCAAAACCCAATGTGGCAAAAGTGAAACTGAGAGGGGTAGCTGTGTCATGGAATGTTGTGATATCACAACGTCCCCCAGCATAATGTAAACACAGTGTGTATGGTACTGGAGAGAGAAAACAAACTGGTGAAGCCAATCGACCATGCACCAAGCTATGCCAGCTTTTCAGGACTTGACAATGGCAATTTTGGCAAGAATTTGAGTGCCAAAGGATTGGTGTTTGCTTTTGACCACCTTCTTGGGGAGGTAGCAATGTAAGCTTCGACATTGCAAACACAAGGGCGGGGGAAGGTGGGGCATTGAGGAACTCACTACTACTATAAAATTCATTTCCAAGAAAAATAAGTGACTTGCAGTCGTATAGTTTCACAAAGATTCCTACAGTAGCAAAAAGAACACACCTGTATTAAAAATTTTGCTGAGACAGTGAAATTTCACCAGAGTAACCCTTCAAGCACACCAGCATTTTTGCATTATGCCCACACTGCAGCTGCCATGGCCAGGATTAAACCTACGGTCAGAAACACTCACACAATCATTCTCTTTCTTTTTATTTTGCAGTCAAATTCAAATACTGCACCAAGCAGACAGTTCATAAATGGTGATGCTGAATTAGGCACGGGTTTTAAGACATGTTAGTCAACACATAGCCATGCCTTTGCAGCTGCCATGTTAAGCCCACTCTCCTAAACTAGGAAGTTAATTTGAAATGAGCTGTTTTGCCACCGCTAAAAGGTTTGGTACAAAATAGCAGAAGCAGTTCAGCCATTTAACTATGCTGCATAAAGGAAATATGGCAAAATGCATCAAGTTTGAAATAGGCAAAAAATAAAATATATGAATTTTTCTCAGAAGTGAGCAGCAAATTCCATAGCCTAGATGTTTAAATTCAGCATAATGGGCAACACTCAAGGGCACAGACACGGAGTACCGCAAGGTAACAGGCATAAAATGACAAGTGACTTATGCCTGGCCAGCACTCTTCCCAGGTCATGGGCATGTAGCCCCACCTGAGGAGAGCATTTGTGGCAGTGCCACTCGTGATGTGCTTGTGCACATACACATGCAGTTTGTACACACTATAAGGAATGCGTATAGCTAAGACGAAGCAATGAGGTTTTGGTGCCCATACACATCTAAAGACATTTGTATACACTATAAAGAACACGCAAGTTAAAAAAAACATGAAGCAACCATAGTATAAGGTGTCTGTGAAAGTGGCGAAACTCTTTCTATCAGTGACATTACCAGTTCTCAAGGAACATTCGGTGTAAGATGATAAAATTATGGAGTTCAACATTCTCAACCTGCATAGTGCTACTAGGAAGAAGAGCAGCGAACTGCTTTTGACAACCTTATTCCACTTGCACAAAACTGCAGCTTCTGCGGCGCAAGTCAGCCACTGGCAACTTGTAATAAAATGACGAGGTTAAAAAAATAAGAGAAAGAAAGAAAGATAGAGCAAAAAGGGTGTGCCACTTACCAACAACCGGGCACGCAAGATGAGAGGGACCAGAATCTTTTCAGAGGTGAACTTTTCTCGAGAGTACATGTCCTGGAAAACGTCTACGAGCACCTTCAGAACTGCCGGGTCCCAAGTAGCGATCGTCTCGTACGATGAGGTCAGGTACCCACTGAAGACATGCACCAAGTACATCAGGCAGATGTATGGAGAACTCAGATTGTACACGATTGTCTGCTTGTTACCCCGGCCACGCAGAGCTGCACAGGAGAAATCAAGAATGAACACTTAGTTTCAGGCACACTAAAATCATAGAAAGAAAAAAAAAAAAGAAAACACCATTGTACGTCACTCAAGTTATCTTTCAATTACACCTGTGTCACACGGATGTCTCGAAGGCCTTCGAACTGAAAGGCCATCAACTCAAAGGTCAAGTTCGAGCTGCGACACGGGTGGTTTTGAAGGCCATCGAGCCACTAGTCTATCGAGCCAATGGGGCACCCTACAACTCTATCGAAACTTCGAAGACCATTGAGCAACAGAAGCAGAAACACTGCGAACATACCTTATCATTGTGCTTGTGCTTGTTTTTTTTGTCCACTTTATTTTCCTTTTATTTGTGCCATAATTAATACATTACCAGCTAAAAACTACAAATAACTTCCCTTATGCCTTCCTTGGCCTCGCTGTCTGTTAGATTCACGAGGTTGTGTCTAACAAAGAAAATGAGCACTTGATCCTTCCCCCTTTGTTATTTCATAGCATGGGTCTCGTCCTAGCAGGCTTGATTCCTTCGGGTACAATGCGAGGCTTTATTCGTCAGCAGCCATCTCGTAATAACATCATATACTATGTGATGCCCTCTGGCCAAAAGACTTTCACACCTGGCTGTTATGGCAAGGAGTGGCGCTGACAAAACATACTCAGGAATAAATGTAAATTCGTCTGTACAAGAAAATTGTGACATGCTTATCGAATACGATGGCTTTGCACATGTCGGAGTTCAGATGATCAAGCAGCAGTCACCTGGCCACCATGGCGTAGTGAAAAGTTACCAGTGTAACACGGAATGCATGCTTGAAAATCTTCTCACCATGCAACAGCACCGTCTTCTCAAACCACATCGTTTGACGAGTGATCGATCACCTGTCTCTGTGCGTGCTTTGTACAGTCACTGAATTGTTTACCAGCAGTCCTTCCTTTGTGGCAATGGCTTCCGCTTTTGCCAACCTCAATACCTGCACCAACTACATGATGAAGCCCAGGTAGAATACCACAGCGGCCTTGTCGTCTTTAGCTTCTATCTCTTGCTTGCTTATGACAGTGAAACAAGCACTCCGAAGCATGTTAACACAGCAAGCACATAGCATACACCTGTCCAACACTAGCTTGATACGGCAGGATCAGGCAGCAGCATTAAGCAGCGAAAACATGGTTGCAGTCTCACTACTCAACAACTCTAAATATGTACGCATGACATCCCCAATTCATTAACTTGTGTGAACAAAACTAAAATGTATTTGTGCTTTTAAGCGCATTTAGTATTTTATAACTTTTGGTGACATAAAAACAAAAGTAAACATCCACAGCACCACACAGTTTTTGCAGGGAATGCCTGAACCACTCAGCGGCCTGTTTAAAGCTGCCATGTTCCAGTGCTAGAACTACTTTGAGTCAGTTGAGTTGTGGGCTTTTCGAAGGTCATCAACTGGAAGGACGTCCAAGTGTGCCCGTGTGTGACATGGGTATTACCTATGAAACACTGCTACACTCCAATAGCACAACCACACTATTCACAATGTAAGGGCACACATACACGCGCTACTTGTAGAGGGGATATTCTAGGTCCTCATAGAGTGGCCTCACTGCAGGACTTGGTTGCCTCACTAACTTTCTGCTACAAATCCTTTTAAGTTTTACTACAAAAAAGGTGTCTATAACTAGACTAAACATCCAGTGTTCACAGAAAGCAGTATGCATGCACTCCCTTTATTTTCTTGCCCTCAGCCAACTATACTAGAATATGGTGATTATGCAAAGCAATAACTGAAAAAAAAAAACAGTGAAAAAGACATCTGCACAGCATGCATAGACGGTGAATTTGTAAATCTTCTTTCAAGCAGAGGCATACTTTTAAGTCATATGCAGTTATCACACCTTCAAATAGCATCCCTCCTTTCATCCCGTTTAATACTCTGGAAGCTACGCAGGCGGTGCTGGCAGGCACGCAATATGTCGCTCAAATGTTACGTTTCTGCGCATCATGTCAAAGAGCATTTTCTACTGTACTGTGATTTGACTGTGTTGGCGCCTCCTTCCAGTTCAGGCATGCGCAACATTGTCTAGACATGTTGAGGCTACTTGGGACTGTCCCGCACTCAGAGTTACATCGCCCACAGATATCAATCAGGGCACGTCGTGGGCTGCCAAAGAGAACTTGTTGTAGCCCACTGCAGCACACTGTAGTGGTCCTGATATCTAGGCTATGCAGCGAACACAACACACAGCCACAGAGCATAGTGTTTGCCACATGCACACTTGCTCTTGTGTTCCCCAGTCTGGCTGTTACAAGAGTGGTACATAACACAAATGACTTCGATCCGTACGAGGTTGACTTCTAGACTGTAGCCAAATTCAGATTGTGCCGTCTGAACAACTATCAATCAGCCCATAACAAAGACATCTGCCACAGTGTGTGACTCAAAAGGTGCTGATGAGAGCCAGTGCGTGCTAACAAGTGTGCCTGAGGTCTAGGAAATGACAAGATGCTGTGGCAAATACTGTGACATGTCAAGGCATACTGATAGGTAAGTGACTAACTGAAGCACTAACTGTTCAAGAGAGCAAAATGAAACTTTAATCAGATAATAGCTGATGGAGATCAGAAGGGCAATGACCAAATGGTACGTCTTTCAACTGAGAAAGTTCTTGTCATTGTGGCGATAAGTGACATTGCAGACTGGCAATTTCTCGGCCTCCCGCGAGGGACAGCAAGCAAGCCTGACACAACCTCTGTGTTTAAGAAGTTTTATTGACCTCAAATGCTAGTGTGTGGAGGCCTGTGCCAGTGGCACATGCCACGAGTGCCAGCTGCTTGTTGCGGGAGATAGCGAATTCTTTGCTGAATGCAGTGCAATATATATGACTCACAGATTAACTAGACCCTTGCATACAGATTGGCAATGCTTCCTTAACTTATTTTCAAAACCACTTCAGATATTTTTTTAAACATTTCACATAAACATCTGCATCGAATTCAGATTGCCGTCATGATCAACGCTGAACACAGCAGCACTATGCACTGCTGGTGCCGGTAAAAAATAACAAAAATAATCCCAATGTTCCTTTCTGGTGTCCAGAGTCTGTAACGAAGACACCAGGATGCACCTAGCAAAGTCACGAGCAATGGATGCTATCTTTTGGTTGAACAAGAACCTTTGATTTCCACTTAGTTACTAGACAGTATGTGCACTCCCTTTTCTTCCTCGTCACGTTGCTCACTTGTGCACGCTTGCAAATCGGTAACTGCAGCCCTGCCTGCAGGAAATGTTTTGCTTACCATTTGTACTGACTGATGCATAGATCGCACACGCACCTGCATCGATACTGTTAGCACGGAATAGGTTAACAGCCAGTGGGCGAAAACAGCAGAACATAACCAACCCATATCAGCATAACTTGGGGAAGGTGGCGACTGCGACCGTTCATCTCCCGCAGAGGTGCTTCAGCACCACATGTCACTGGTATGGATCCACTATATTGGCGAACCATTCTGAATGTGCATGCAATACAGGGTGCTTTGCAGGACCACGGTGACCGGACAGCGCTTTGAACAAGTTTTTAAAAGCATGCTGGCAATCAGTTGGATCTGTTTTATTAGACTTCACTAAAGCTTTTGACACTGTTAACCATGTAGTCCTTCAATAAACTTGAATCTTGTGGAATAACCATTCCTGCACTAACATTCTTAAAGAATTGCTTGCTTAACCGAGAATACACAGTGCATATAGCAAATGCATCCTCCGTAACGAAATGCATAAACGAAGGTGTACCACAGAGCTCAGTTTTAGCTCCTTGCTTTTTGTGTTACATATTAATGATCTTCTGGATTCGCTAAACTCAACCAAATAAGATCGCTGCGTGCTTTACGCCGACAATACTACAATATCTTCATCTCATAAATCTATCACTGCGCTTACTTCAAAGCTAAACATTGCTCTTAGTAACATTATGAAACCGTGTAGCAACAATTACTTAATCCTTAATTCATAAAAAACAAAATTCATGCTGTTTAAAAGTGCTCAGAAACCCTTAGATGCTATCTCCAACCTCAAACTCTGAACTCATTCAATTCCCACTTGCAGTGATGTTACCTTCCTTGGCATACATCTTGACCCCATTCTTACATTTCATCATCACTTCCATCATCTGAAACAGAAGACTGCACTTGGGATTCATGCAATAATCAAAGCACATCTTTCTTTTTCTCATGAAGCTCTGTTATCATTGTATTTTGCTTTCATTCATACTAGAAGAGAAGCTCTGGGGAAGATGGAGGCTTGAATCAATGAACAGATCGCTAAAAACGATTTAGAACAGAGAATGTCGCAGGAGCCAACGTGTCGACAAGTGGACTTGTCGCCGTCTCGACGAAGACAAGTCCACTAGTCGAAATGTTGGCTCCTGCGACATTCCCTGTTCTAAATTGCTTTCATTCACAGTCACATTAATTACAGTACTGTGTCATGGAGCAACGCGTATGCTTGTTGCTTATCATCAATTCAACAAATCCAAAGTCAGTCACTACGCATCATTACTTCAAGTTCAATGCAATCCAATGCCTCTAAGTTACTCCAATTGTACATCTTGCCTGTTCATCCTTTATTCCAGTTCAACATTGTCATCTTGTTCCACAAATTGCTTCATAATAACCTTACATTTCCGTTCACTGCAGTTGACCTTTTGCACAACACAAACGCAACCAGATTTGTTGATTGATTGATTTGTGGGGTTTAACATCCCAAAACCAGCTCTGATTATGAGAGACGCCGTAGTGGAGGTCTCCGGAAATTTTGACCACCTGGGGTTCTTTAACGTGCACTGACATTGCACAGCACACGGGCCTCAACATCTCGCCTCCATCGAAATGCAGCCGCCGCGGCCGGGATTCGATCCCGCGACCCTTGGATCTGCAGCCGAGTACCATAGCCACTAGACCACCGTGGCGGGGCCGCAACCAGATTTGTGGCTAAGAACATTTTGTTACCAACAGTGCACATAAATTACAGGAAAAAGACATCTTCATTAACCGCTATTTCCCTTCAAAATGATGCACCATCTTCTATATATTTTTTTTAAGGGTCACCTTCGGAAACATTTACTGCAATAACCATACCATGAGCTCGGTGATTTATCACATACTTTCATCATTGCATCTCACTTCATGTGTTCCACTCTTGCTATTTTTTTACTCTTTCTTGTTTTCATTTTACACCTTACTTTTCACTGCCTATTGTGTTTAGAAATGAAATGTTTAATAATGAATTTGATAGGTTAGTGTTAAATGTATTAGTGATCTACTGGATGTAAATGTTACCACTAGCCATTGTACTAATTACCGAGGCTCGCACTACAGTTTTATCACTATGGGACCCTCGTCTGTACATTTGAATGTTGTAGTACTTTGAAAACAAAAACCTGCAACCTGAATGATGTACTTCACGTGGCATTCAGACAAGACACCAGCCACTGAACGCAGCATAGCAACAAAAAGGAGAAAACTAGCAAGGGCTGTGCTTTGGTCATCAAACACATGCAACACCTATATTATGGCACCATTTCGAAAAATGATCACGATTATCGATTCTTTGCAGGATGGTGTACAACTGCGACATCGCAACTAAATTTGTACCTCTGGGCGGCTTAGGGGCCTTTTAGGCGAGCAAACATGGGGTGCATGGTCCGTGCTCTATCTATATCAGCTGCTTTTGGCAACGACACCATGCAACTAGGAAAGGCTTGACCTTCACAAGGAGGAGTCAGCAAGTGGTGAACAGAAAAAAAGTGCCAAGCTACAGCTGAGTAAAGAATGTTCAAAGTGGGAAGTAAAAGTTGACTCTAGCATCTGTAAAGTTCAAGATAGTCACTTTGCAGCAGCAATGCAAGTGGCTGCTGCAGACTGCACTTCCACATACTAGTGTGTCCTTCTACATCAGTGGTCTGTAACGAACAGCCCTCAGAACCTTTGCTGGTGGCCTGGACAGAACATGACTGCATTTGTCCTATCACGATCGGCATACAGGTTATATTCATCCTCAATTTAGGCATTGACCTCTTGAATCTTAACAATACGGTTTAGAAATTGCCAATATATGACACGTAAAAGGCCTTCTTTCAAGCGGCAAGTAACCTTCTTCACAGTGCTGGCCCTTGCAGGTCTAAATTTCGTGACCATGGCCTGCTAGCTGAGGTTAGTTTCAAACCACTGCTGTACTCTACGCAAAAAAGGTGTGGATGCCACCTCATGGAATATTAATGCATATCAGCATGGACTACACAACTATATGGTGCACACAGAACCATATAGTCACTCTCCAGAAGGAAGGTTACCTGCAATTACATTTGCTCCAGAACTGCACAAGGCAATTTTCAATCCATGAGGTCCTACTGTAGTGCCACAAATAGCCATGCCACGTAGATAGAAGTATTTTCAATCAATGGTCTGCTTTCTTTTTTTCAATGCTTATCACATGCCTCTAATCTTCCTTTCTCTCACTTTTATGTAAAGTTTAATGGTCTGTAGATGCACTTTAGTAATACAAAACAACAATTAAAATGCTTCAGTGAAGACACATGCAAGTTATACACAGGTCCTCACGGCGGTTTTTGATCAACGAAATTGCATGCGTAATTATGACTGGACACCTGTACACTTGATGAGAACAGCACAGCAGATGATCTTGCACCTGAAAGTGCCTCAACTGCTTGTGTGTACTATTAGCGATTTTGGTATCGTAAAGCACCCCCCCCCCCCCAAGATACCTTCACAATATTACTAAAAATACGGAAGACTGTAATGTCAGAATTGAGCGAAACAACACAGTGAAGGTTGTGTTTACATAATGCATACATGCAAGCTACTTTTGTAATGCTCACCAATGATGCAAGCTGAATAATAACATTAGGCGAGCAAAGGTATTAAGTCACACACCTGTTATGATGAAAACAATCACGAGAAATTGGGCAGCAAAGCAAACACGCTCACCGTACTGGATTCGTGTTTCCTTTCTTTTCCCATTAGTCTTTTCTTTCACTAAGTGCACCGACTTTGTATTCTACCTCAGCACAACTGCAACGCTTCGAGGAAGCATTGCGTTCTTTTGATTCATAACTTCACGAGAGCACACCTGTATGAGTTGGCTCTGGTCTTGCTGAACTTGCACCCAGATTCATTTTTTCCCCTGCATTTACCGTGCGCAATAATCTCCCCAGTCAAAACTGCGTGGCCAAAGCGATGAAGAAAGTATTCGCTTTGAAAGCGACGATTCGCTTTGAAAGCGACGCCAATGACCAATAACATCCGCGCGCACAAGTCCAATCGTTGGTGGACACAAAAGGCATGCTGGACACATACTGAGGCCACTTCGCGATCACTCGATTGATGCAGAGAAACAACACGAAGCTTCCGCCACGGTAAAGTGAAACGTTCAGGCAAGTCGCGCTTTGCAAAATGGCATTAACGGAGGAAACGCGGAATACGACAAGAGACAGCGTCCATTGCAGCGTCTCCCGTCATATTCCGTGTTTTCATACGGCTCACGGCGCTGTCGAGCAAAAAAAATAATAAAAAAATAAGGCCAAGCACCGCATTATGATGCAAGATGAGCCGTGTGGCTGAATGAAAACTAGCGGTGCGTCACCTTTGACGGCGTTGCCCATCTGGTACTTGAGGGCATGCTCCAGAACGAAGATCTCCACCGGTCGCATTGTTACCTCGTCAACACGCCGACGGCAATCTTCAATCGCGACCACAGGTGGCTGAAAACAAAACAATATGAACAAATATGCGTAAGCGTCTGCATGCTTTTGGGAACTACGAACAACAGTAGTTACTCCCGTGCAACACAAAGCACAACTAAAGGGAAATACATTACTTGGCAGCACAGAGCCCTAAAACTTTAAAAGTTCACAACAGGCGGCAACGAAGTATGGCTTTGGATACGACTACGTACGACAGCTATTTCTGGCTTTGGCTTCCCCTCACATTAAAGCTTTATTTCTTTTTTTTTTATTTACAAACGTTGGCTTCACCTTAGCTACACTCTTTCTGTCAGGAATTTTTTTAAAAAATGGCAACTTATGCGATATAGTAGGATACAACTTAAAAAAAAAACAGACCTTTTTAAAATGGCGCCGTGCTTATGGCTTCGATACTTGCAGAGCGTCTGCTGTTCTTGAGTCTTCATCGGTAGGGACTTCACACGTGTCACTCAGTGAATCTGCACAGGGTATGTGCAAAGTGCAAGCGCGTGTGCCTATTGCTTGCGCCGGAGTTTTCACCTTCGGCGGCGGCGTGTGGTCGGCGCAGGGTTCAACCACTGATCTAGATGAGTGGGTTCAACCTATCGTACTGACTCTATTATAGAGGAAAAGCTAGGCTGCACAACTATTTTTTTTATATATGGTTGCTGACCCTGCAGCATGTTGGGCAGGTGGCTTCAAGCGTTCGCGGAAACGACGCCCGAGGATCGAGCTACATCTTTGGCGAGGGGCTGCAAGCGTTCGCTGAAACAGGCTCCCAAGTGTCGGGTTACCGTAACTTCCGTCTTTTTACGATGACTTCTACAATTTTTTTTTGTTTCATTTCTTCGCATGGAAATATGGACGCCAACGTGATGTAGCCGTATATAATGTACGGTTTTGCATATGTTATTCAACCAGTGCACTGCGAACACTTCATCGCAGGTTACTTAACATTCACTGCGTAGGTTATATCCCATATACTTGCAGCTGGCCACCAGAAGAAACGCGTTCTCGTTCTGACGCTGCTGAAGCGTTCCCCGATTAGCAGACGAACAGGTAGAAAAAAAAAATTGGCCGCGTATCTCCGTGCTTCGCTGCAAATGTCGTCGAAAGACGATAGTCTTCTACCTGCCGTACTACATGAGTCCCGGTTCGCGTGTTTCTATTTCCCCGTGGAGTCGCGCAAGCGAGAGGGAAAACGAAGAGACGCGAGGAGAGGGACCTGCCGGAGTTGCGGGCGGCCGTTCCGCTGCCTTGTGCTACCCGTTCGGCACCAGCGTGAGATATGGGCGCCATCTGGCCATGATGTCGGGAAACGCAAGAAGCTTGTGTAGTACGCAGAACTGCGTAGGAAACGTCCGCTTTTGCGCATCCTAACAAGCACTAGGTTCTTTAGAATTACGCATCTATGTATTTTCTACTAAAGGAACACACCGTCTAACGCTTACGTATGGATGTTGCGCCTCAGATATGCGTAATATTTGCTTTTTGGTCGACTGTGTTCAGAAGTATGAAGGTAGCTACCAGTTCAAGCTGGGTGGTCTTTGAGGAAGGGGTTCACCTTTCGCAGCAGGACAGACACACACACACAGACAGACCAAAATTTCTGCGCTGAAGTATCCCAAGAAAGACTATCGTCTTTAAAAAAAACTGACACCAACGGCGAACCTTTCAACGAGAGCTGGCGCACGATCTCCCATAGGAGCCCGGCTACATGTGCAGTTCCGGAGTTCAGTATGTTGTGACAACATTCATCGTCCATTCCGTGAATATTGGAAGACCAGAAAAAGAGTGTCGTCGAGACGTTACTGCGTCCATGACTTTGGGTCCCCGACAGGAATGGCAGGGGCGCGGTCGGAGATCTTTGTTCGGAACACGACGCGTTCGCTCGCTGCAACGTCACGTAGAGACGCGTTCTCTCCGAGAGCCGCGCGATACCAAATCCGCATCGCGCGGCTCTCGTTGTGCGCGCTGCGGATTTGGCCCGACTGTGTGCGGGCGCTACGGCGCAGGCTTCCACTCTCCTTTGAGTGGACGCTGTTTTACGACAGGGTGACCATAAAGTATGCGAAAACGGGAGAGCGAAAACAAGCGTTGAACATCCCAAAAATTGACGAGCACGTTTTGTTGTTGCTTTTTAAAGGCAATATTCTGCAATGCATTTTTTTTTCATCTTCAGATGAAGAAGACTATTTTATGAAAACAAAGATTTTTTTTTTTTCGTGAGCTTAAACGCGTGACCTGCAGAGAAGACCTAGTCATGCGAATACGCGGTGGTGCCTTTTTGCAGACGCGGTAAGCTTGTACCTCCGCCAACGACGTGCAGTAAAATCGAACGAAACCGAACGCGCTCACAAACAACGATCTCATATCTCGTTCCAACTGGCCAGAAAAAGAAGGAAGCCTGTAGTCAGGCCGCCTAAATATCACTAGATTTTCCAAAATGTCAGTAGATCGAATAATATCCACTAATTTGTTGTCATAAAGCGCATTAATTAAATGCATAATAATAACATCAATTCCAATATGTAACAATAATTCCAATGGCTTTCCGAAATTATTTTTTTTCAGATGACCTGCCTGTCATTTCAAGGCAGGTATATTGACACGTGCGGTTGTTTTCGCGAACGCCGTTATCACCTTCCTGTGAATCGCGCGCTTGCTTTGATTGTTTGCGGCGAGCGCAGTTATCACTTTCTGTTATGCCAACGCAAGCAGCGTTTATCTTGCATGTCACTTCGGGAACCGTGTCGACAATTCCTGAAACTTTGCATGCTGACGCGCACATTTCAGTATCTTCTGGAATTCCAGAGATAATGCGAGAACGCGTTAAGCCATGTGTATACCGACGCAGTGCGCCGCTTGTCAATCTTTCCGTCGACCGACGACTGTTCACGCCGCTGTTGCTGAGAATTGTGATTGGCCTTAATTGTTTTGCTGGGCACAAGTTCGCCCAATAAACAGTTCACCTGACATCAGTTTGAGTCCTGCGTGCTTCGTCTCAAGTGCTGCGTGTGTCACAATCACGTGACATCTGGTGGAGTTGCTTCTCGGTCCATGTACCGTACGCCTCCGTCCAGCCGTGAGCCAAGCCCAAGCCACCAAGAGGACGACTCCAACCCGGTCCTTCGAGTTAGCCGCAGACAACAAGGACTCCCGCCCGAATACCTGCCGCTTCCCGACAAGGACAAGAAAACAAGGGCTGCAACGAAACCGGCATGGCGGAACCAAGATCTCCGGCAACCGTGGTCGTGCACCAGCCCAAAGAGCCACCTACCTTCCGCGGATCGTCATACGAAGACCAGGAAAGCTGGCTGGACATCTACGACCGCGTCGCAGCCCTTAACAAGTGGGACCCCGAAGATAAGCTGCGCCATGTATATTTTTATTTGGAGGACGCCGACAGGACTTTTTTCGAGAACCGCGAGTCAACGCTTCGAACGAGGGACGACTTCCGCGCGGCTTTCCTGCCCACCTTTGCAAGCGTCGTGCGGAAGGAAAGAGCCGTATCACTGCTTGAGACTCGTGTGCAGCTCCCCAACGAAAACGTCACGATCTTTACGGAGGAGATGACGCGACTGTTCCGCATATGGTGGCTAGACACCATAGTTCCGCCAAGCCGACGCCGACATGTCCGAGGAGAAGAAGGTTCGCCTCCTCATGCGAGGAGTTAAGCAGGAGCTTTTCGCCGGGTTAATAAGAAACCCCCCGAAGACGGTACAAGAGCTCCTCTCCGAGGCGACGACCATCGAGAAGACTCTTGAAATGCGCACCCACCAATACGATCGGCGCATGTCGCCAGACGTCGCAGAAGTCCGAGGACCTACGCGAGACTATAAAGGCTATTGTTCGTGAAGAACTGCGCCGGATGTTTCCGTCGTCTCAGCCCCAGGTCGCCTCCCTCGAAGACATCGCTCGCGAGGAAGTACAGCGCTCACTGAGCTTTCCCGAACGACCGCAGCCCCAACCGGAGGCGATGACCTACGCCGCTGCTGCACGCCGACCTGCCGCCGCTCCTCGCCCACGCCAGGACCCAACGCCTTCGCAGTTTCGTCGCCAGCCACTGCCGCCACCTCCGACGCCATCTCGCTCGCCAGTAATCCAGCGCACGCCGAGGAAAACCGACGTTTGGCGCACCCCGGACCACCGCCCACTATGCTACCACTGCGGCGAAGCCGGGCACACCTACCGCTACTGCCAGTACCGTGAGCTGGGACTGCGTGGCTTCGACGTGAACGCGCCGCGTCCGCGCCCAGGTGAGCGACCTCGCGACATCGCGGACTACATCGCCGGATCGCAGTGGCAACGACGACGACCATCCCGTTCACCTTCGCCTGGCCGCTACGTCTCCCCGGATCGCCGCCAGTACACCGGCCCCAATCGGGGCCGATCTCCAAGCCCCTATCCGGGAAACTAAAGGCAGCAACCGATGGAGGTGCGGTAGCTGCACGACGCAATGCCGAAGATCCTCCTCCGCCGCCGCCGCCGACGACGACCACGACGCACGAAGCCTCCCGACGTAGTCTCAGCACGCCGCCTGACCAGGGTCTTCACGAGAAAGCCTCGCCGCCGACGCGACATAGCAGCGCCGGAGCAAGCCGACGCAGCCGTGACCCGACGCCCCGACCTAACCGGAACGCAAGACGACGCACCACCGACCTCG
Source organism: Hyalomma asiaticum (assembly GCA_013339685.2). Taxonomy (NCBI): domain Eukaryota; kingdom Metazoa; phylum Arthropoda; class Arachnida; order Ixodida; family Ixodidae; genus Hyalomma; species Hyalomma asiaticum. Next base: position 27,482,093 of record CM023481.1, read on the forward strand.
ACGTGGTTATCGACGGCGACAGCGTCACCGCCCTAGTCGACACTGGCGCCGACTACTCTGTCATCAGTGGTCTCTTCGCCGCTAAGCTGAAGAAGGTAAAGACTGCCTGGGAAGTACCAGATATCCGAACAGCAGGGGGCCACCTTATAACACCGACTGGATCCTGCACGGCAAGAGTCACGATTGACAGCCAGACGTACTCGGTGAGTTTTGTGGTCTTGCAGCAATGTTTGCTAGACGTCATTTTAGGCATGGATTTCCTAGACCAGCACGGTGCAGTCATCGACCTAAGATCCAGGTCAATTACGCTGTCCACGGATAATGCGACGCCGTCAGACAGCACCGTCGCTTACCATGCCTTGAATGTGACAGACGAGCAGGTAACCGTCCCGCCACTGTCGAGCGTCATCATTTCCGTCGGCACCAAAGCGCCTACCAACTTTCAAGTTGTCATCGAAGGCGACCAGCACTTGCTCCTAGACCGTCAGATGTGCGTCGCAAGAGGCATAGCCAAGCTTCATAACGGCGAAGCCAAGGTAATGGTGACGAACTTCAGCAACAAATACACGAATATAGGCACCTGAATAGGGGTATACGACGGTAGCACACCTAACTGAATTTGTGGAAGGAAGCAATGCCTTCGCCCTCACCGATTCTCACGGACCCGCAACGACGACCGCAGTGTCCGCGCCCGCCTTCGACGTCAATCAAGGCCTTTCCAGGCAGCAACAAAACCAGCTCAAGGCCTTACTCCAGCAATACAAGGACTGCTTCTCGTCGTCATCGAGGCTTCGTCAGACCCCTCTCGCGAAACATCGCATCATAACCGACGAATATGCCCGTCCTCTCCGCCAGAGCCCCTACCGAGTTTCGGCACGGGAACGCGAGGCCATCAAGCAACAAGTCGACGAAATGCTGCGTGACGACATCATTCAGCCGTCTACGAGCCCGTGGGCATCACCCATGGTGTTAGTGAGGAAGAAGGATGGAACCCTACGTTTTTGCGTCGATTATCGTCGCCTGAACAAGATCACGAAGAAAGACGTGTATCCTCTCCCACGGATAGACGATGCTTTGGATAGACTCTACAACGCAAAGTATTTTTCGTCGATGGATCTCAAAACCGGCTACTGGCAAATCGAAGTAGACGAGACAGACCGAGAGAAGACTGCCTTCATAACACGTACCAGACGGCCTGTTCGAGTTTAAGGTCATGCCCTTTGGTCTTTGCTCAGCGCCTGCGACGTTCCAACGGGTTATGGACACAGTGCTCGCAGGTTTGAAGTGGCAGACTTGCCTCGTCTATTTGGACGACGTAGTCGTATTTGCTTCCAGCTTCGACGAACACCTCCGGCGCCTCGAAGCTGTTCTTCGGGTAATCAAAGCCTCCGGACTTACCCTGAAGCCAGAAAAGTGCCGCTTCGCCTACGAGGAGCTATTGTTCCTTGGCCACGTTATCAGCAAGTCGGGAGTACGCCCTGATCCACAGAAAACTGCTGCGATCGCCGACTTTCCTGCGCCCACCGACAAGAAAACAGTACGCCGATTTCTTGGCCTCTGCGCTTATTACAGGCGCTTCGTCAAGAACTTTTCGCGGATCGCCGAGCCGCTGACGTACCTCACGAAGGCCGACGTCGACTTCAAATGGGAAACGCCGCAAATCGAGGCATTTCAAGAACTAAAGCGACGCCTGCAAATGCCGCCAATACTCGCACACTTCGACGAAAAAGCCGACACCGAAATTCACACGGACGCAAGCAGCACAGGGCTCCGCGCCGTGCTCGTGCAGAGGACCGACGGACTTGAAAGGGTCATCAATTACGCTAGCCGGTCACTTTCGAAGGCAGAAGCGAATTATTCCACCACAGAAAAGGAATGCCTTGCCATCATCTGGGCTACATCAAAGTTCCGCCCCTACCTGTACGGCAGGCCTTTCAAAGTCGTGAGTGACCACCACGCCTTGTGTTGGCTAGCTAATTTGAAAGATCCATCAGGGCGCCTCGCACGGTGGAGTCAGACTGCAAGAATTTGACATCACCGTCGTCTACAAGAGCGGAAGAAAGCACTCCGACGCCGACTGCTTGTCTCGCGCCCCCGTCGATCCGCCGCCCCAGTGTGACCAGGACGACGACTCTTTCTTGGGTCCCATAAGTACCGACGACTTCGCGGAACGCCAACGAGCTGACCCAGAGCTCAAGAGCCTCATGGACTACCTGGAAGGCAAGACCGCCGACGTGCGGAAAGTATTCCGCCGAGGACTGGCTTCGTTTTTCCTGCGGAACAACGTTCTCCTGAAGAACTTCTCACCGCTCCGCGCCGACCACCTTCTCGTGGTGCCTTCAGCGTTACGTCCAGAGGTTCTGGAAGCTTTACACGACGACCCGACAGCCGGACACCTCGGTTTTTCTCGCACACTATCAAGAATACAAGCGAAGTACTATTGGCCTCGCCTCACTGCCGACGTCGCCCATTACGTAAAGACATGCAGAGACTGTCAGCGACGCAAGACGCCGACAAGTAGGCCAGCCGGACTTCTTCAACCCATCGAACCACCTCGACGGCTGTTCCAGCAAATCGGCATGGACTTACTGGGGCCGTTCCCGACGTCGACTTCCGGCAATAAATGGATCGTCGTAGCGACTGACTACCTCACCCGCTATGCCGAAACAAAGGCCTTGCCCAAGGGCACTGCCACCGAGGTCGCCAAGTTCTTCATCGAGAACATCGTCCTGCGTCACGGAGCCCCGGAGGTCCTCATCACCGACAGAGGTACGGCCTTTACGGCTGACCTAACTCAGGGGATCTTGAAGTACAGTCACACGAACCACCGCCGAACGACCGCCTACCACCCGCAGACGAATGGCCTCACCGAGCGTCTAAATAAGACCATCGCCGACATGCTGGCCATGTACGTCGACGTCGAACACAAGACGTGGGATGCCATACTTCCGTATGTGACCTTCGCGTACAACACGGCCGTGCAAGAAACGACGCAGCTTGCTCCATACAGGCTAGGGATGGTAAAATCGATGAACGATTAATTGATTAATCGATTAAATGTACACAATTAATCGATTAATCGTAATCGATTTCCCTTTTTCAATTAATCGAAGTAATCGATTAAAGCTCTTCGATTAATCGATTACGCCCCCCCCCCTCCCTCCGAACCCCAACAACGCCCCTTGGCCGGAGCGCATGAATGCGAGGCGCGCGACGCCGAGACGCAGATGTCGAGCGACATCTGTACGCAAGTAGAAGGAGCCCGGAGCCGCGGGCGGCCATACCCCATTGAGATAGAAATGAACTCGACCCGATCTCCGTCGCCTACGCCGTTTTATTTAACCCCCAGATTTTACTTGCTTCTTGTATAAGGGCCACTTGTAATATGCCCTGCTTATTTCTTGGCCGCTTCAGTTCTTATTGCCGTTGTATTTTACTCCTTAGCGAATTCAAGATTATTTGTCACCAATGAAAGAAAAAGAGATAATGTATTAGAGGGTAGAGAGGGTGGCCTCATCTAGCACGCCCCGGCCTTCTACTCTACTTTGGGGACAACGCAACAGGGGAAAAAGAGTGATGAAGCGTGATGATGGGGATAAGAATGAGTGATCCGTATATACATAATAAGACATGACTGCTTGCGCAAAGGGGACAAGGACGCTAGTAATCATATTTCATTACGCTTGATACCAAGTAGCCCAACTGTCCGCATTAACGCCTATATAACCTTTGATAACTGTAATGCTAGCTTCTCTGCAATGCAGTTAGCCCAACTTATGGCAGCTATTCACTTCTGCAAAACAGCGTGCTATGACGAGGAAGATGTCGACTCAGCTCTCTAGACATAGACTCATAACAGTCAAACCCAAGCACGTGTAACTGGGACCTCGCCTCCACTTGAAATGTGACTGGGGCCGACATTAGTTGGGCGAATATGCCGTGCAGGGAAACGCACTCCAGGATTATGAAAAAGGTCTAATAGTCACACAATAGAAAGAAGCCACTTTAGCTGCATTTAAGTTTAAAGGGACAGACAACCACCCAAAACTTCGATTTAGATGACCCCACCGGCGGAAAGATAGTGTGTTGCACTGGCTCAAACGATGCCACTTTTCTTCATTAAACATGGGTTTATGTTTTTATTTCGTCATGCAAAGTCGCGAAAACTGACGTTTGGTAACTCAAGCGGGAAACATATACGAACTAAAGTGCGGTGACGTGACCTTTAACAAATTTACGCAATATTTTATCTGTTTATTAGTATCGAACTGCATGAAACTTTTGATAATATAAGCTTTTTCTCACTTACAGTGTGCAGATAACCCTTCGTTTGCAGCGCGCGTTGCTACTGCGTGCTTCTGCCGTCACGTGCGAAAACGTGGTTTCTTATCTAGCTGACCTGGCTTCGCTCGGCTATCGCCAGAACGACGGCGCTGCAGCCGCCCCCTTCATCGCACGGCCTTTTTATTTCTAAGGGTAGGCCAAAATGTAGGTAGTTAATCACGGCTACGCTCACTCCTGCGACATCAAAACGATGTCCGGAAGCGAGGCGGATTATCGGCATCGCGATCACTTTTCAACGTTGCTGAGTGCGCACTCTGCCTTTTTTTAGAGGCTTCTCAGATCGAAAAATAGCGCGTGCGAAATATCCACGCGCTTTTGGAAGTAACCCCTGCAGGTGAAAACAGTACAGGGGGCGAGCTTTTCATTGCCTCATAAAAAACAGGGTCCTTAAAAATCGGTTGTCAGTCCCTTTAATAGTCGCTTTTCATAACCCGCAACTTTGCACACTGGTATACCGAACGTCTAGCATCCAGTCCATTTCTATTGGAAAAATGACCTTGTAGCATTTGGTAATTCTGTATGGTCGCCTATTTCGGGTGAAATACAGCTTTCATCGATTGCTTGTGCTCCCATGCCAGCCAGCACAGAGGCCGCCATCAACTGCTGTGGCACGAATGGAGGACAGTCGCGAAATACTACCACCCACGGAATCTTGGACCCTTGACAACATCCAAAAACAACGGGCTCCCTGTGTTCAATGGGCGAGAGTGCAAATTTTCACGCAGCCGCTAATGCGCACATGTGATGTCTCGCTTGTCGGATAAATACTTGTGCCGATATCAAACACAGGTAATGCCTCTCAAACAACAAGGTATCAGTTTTCAAGCACTTATAAAAAATTCGATTAATCGATTAAAACATCACAGCGAAAGAAATTAATCGATGAAAGGCTAAATCGACGAACGATTAATCGACCATCCCTAATACAGGCTTGTCTACGGACGGAGCCCAACAACGACGCTTGACGCCATGCTACTGGTCGGCACCGACGGAGAAGACCTCGACGTTGCCAGCTACCTGGAGCGTGCCGAAGAAGCTCGACAGCTAGCCCGCCTGCGTATCAAGAGCCAGCAGACAGTCGATAGGCGCCACTACAACTTTCGACGACGCCACACCGAATATCAACCCGGCGACCTTGTCTGGGTCTGGACGCCGATACGACGACGGGGATTGTGTGAGAAGCTCTTACGGCGTTACTTTGGACCCTACAAGGTACTCCGACGTTGTGGTGAACTGGACAGGTCGTGCCCGATGGCAACGTCATCCCAGCGGCGCCGTGCACGACCCGAAGTTGTACGTGTGGTGCGACTGAAACCTTATTACGCACCCTGATTAACCGTTACGTATTGTTAATTTATTACATATGAACTCTTACTTGCATGTCCTGTTTTTAGCATCGGGACGATGCTTTTCAGAGGGGGTATAGTGACACGTGCGGTTGTTTACGCGAACGCCGTTATCACCTTCCTGTGAATCGCGCGCTTGCTTTGATTGTTTGCGGCGAGCGCAGTTATCACTTTCTGTTATGCCAACGCAAGCAGCGTTTATCTTGCATGTCACTTCGGGAACAGTGTCGACAATCCCTGAAACTTTGCATGCTGACGCGCACATTTCAGTATCTTCTGGAATTCCAGAGATAATGCGAGAACGCGTTAAGCCATGTGTATAAAAGCCGACGCAGTGCGCCGCTTGTCAGTCTTTCCGTCGACCGACGACTGTTCACGCCGCTGTTGCTGCGAATTGTGATTGGCCTTGTTTTGCTGGGCACAAGTTCGCCCAATAAACAGTTCACCTGACATCAGCTTGAGTCCTGCGTGCTTCGTCTCAAGTGCTGCGTGTGTCACAACCACGTGACAATATGAGCGAATATACGCCATCTCCTCTATTCTACCTATCCTGGCTGTAGGAAAGAATGCTGGGGTCGTATTCTGAGATACACGTGTTTGGCGGTGTTGCCAAACTTCCGCCTACAGTGCCTTCAAGTTCATTGGCCATACACAGAGGAAGAAAACAAGGAATTTAGTTTCCGCTTTGTCATGAGACGTACTCTAGTCATAGGACACGCCACACAAAGCACACTGCTGGCACTGCTGCAGAAAGCGATCATCATCATCATCAGCCTGTCTACGCCCACTGCAGGGCAAATGCCTCTCCCATGGATCCCCAATTATCCCTGTCCTGTGCTAACTCGGCCCAATTTATCCCCGCAAGTAGAAAGCGTAATATTGTCCTGGCTGTGTCAACGAAGGTTACCCCAGAACAAGACAGCGTTCGTGGTGAGACGAAGACAGAGTTGTTGACATTTCGTTTGCACGTAAACTTATGAGTATACTGATTTATTTATCGAACACAGAAGTCAAGTGAAGTGCTTCTTACACTGTTGAGGAGTATTCGGTGTATTACTGCTTGATGGGTGGGAAAGAGACAATTCTGTCATTAGCTTTATTGACTGGATCCGAACAAATTTGGACAGGGAATTAATAGCTGGCTCAGTGTTCATTGATTTTAAAAAAGCCTTTGACAATATTAATCATGAAGTTTTATTTTCTAAGTTAAAAAGTTATGGCATTACTGGTCCGTTTTAAGATTGCCTTTCAAATAGATATCAAAGTGTCTATATCGATGGCACCTTGTCCCGACATAGGCTCATCACCAAAGGTGTACCCCAGGGATCAATTCTCGGTCCGCTCTTATTTTTGACATTTATTAATGATCTGCCGAGTTACTTATATGGCTCCAAGTGTTTTCTGTACGCCGACGATACGACGATTGTAGCTTCTGCCTCTAACACCACTGAGCTTTTAGATAAATTAAACTACACTGTTCAGAAGCTTGAAGACTGGTGTCTTAAGAATTATATAAGTATAAACCCTGTAAAGTCTCAGTTCGTAGTTTTTCACTCTCCCCATAAACTAATGACATCTGCATTACACATACGGATAAGTAATGTTGAAATTAAACAAATAAGTTCTGCGAAGTTCCTAGGGGTCATTGTAGACTCCAATCTAAAATTTGATACCCACGTCGATTCGGTAGTTAGAAAAGTTGGCTTCGGCATAAGGGCATTGATTAGAACGCGTTCTAGCTTCAGCATTAATACACTTCTCTCACTTTATCACGCTTTCATCCATACACACATCAAATATTATATTACCACTTGGGGAAATACTTATTACACTCACATATCTCGTTTAGTTAGTATTCAGAAGCGTGCGCTAAAAAGTATCACCTTCACATCCCCTCGTTCATCATCCAAGCCCCTATTTCTAGAATTGAGTGTACTGCCTGTTGTTTGCACATACAAAGCTAGCCTGATGGTCTTGCTGCATAAAGTCATCAACAACCTAGGTTCTGTTGATGCCTTTCCAATTGATCAATTTATTAATAAGAATAGGACCAGGTTTGCCATGTCGAATAATTTTCTGCTGCCTAAAGTCTACGAATTACGGCAAACAAACTGCCTGTTTCAGCGCAATTTCCATTTGGAACGCTCTCAACCCTGAATTAAAGACATTATCATTCAACCAGTTTCGACGATCTTTGAAAGCACAGCTGCTCTCAGTCCCGCCACGGTGGTCTAGTGGCTATGGTACTCGGATGCTGATCCGAGGGTCGCGGGATCGAATCCCGGCCGCGGCGGCTGCATTTCGGTGGAGGCGAAATGTTGAGGCCCGTGTGCTGTGCGATGTCAGTGCACGTGAAAGAACCCCAGGTGGTCAAAATTTCCGGAGACCTCCACTACGGTGTCTCTCATAATCAGAGCTGGTTTTGGGACCTTAAACCCCACAAATCAATCAACACCTGCTCTCATCACTTTATTTGTACATCACTCCGTTCTTGCATTGCATTTATTGATGTGTTGCCGCGTGCTATGTTGTTTTTGAACATATCTGCTTTCATCCCATTAAGTAGTCTATCAATTGGTTTTTGTTTTGCAAATATTGAGGTTTATTTTTTCTATTATATTTGTGAACGTGTATTCAATTATTCCCTGTGCTTACTATTTAATTTTCTTTTGTCCATTTCTGATAGGAGGCCCTCCCACAGTTATTACTTCTGGGCCTCCTGAAAATGTTGCACCTTGATGCATGTATTGTGCTTTGCGATTCTTTTAATAAACTTGAACTTGAACTTATTGCTCTATAGTCGGATACAACTCAAGTCTGCAGTGAAGGCCCTCCCACGCCCTTATGACCATCAGCCCCAGTATCTCCGCGAAGCTTCAAATAGTTCCTTCTTCGAACTTTCCATGTTACCAAAATAAAGCGAGGGTGACAACAGTAATGGAGATGTGCATAAATTTTTGCCTTCATTCGTTTATTACAGTGGAACCTACTCGTTGGAGTGGAACCGTTTATCAGAACGGAAAGGATAATTCTTTACTGAGCTGAAATCAAGCGCTTGCAATGCAAAAACCCGGCGCGCCAGAAGCGAAGCCACCCGAGTTCTTCAACTCAATTCAGTGAAGTTTCACGCGTAAAACGGGCTCGGAAGCAAAGTGAACTGTACCGCGGCCTTTTGCAGATGGAAACGTTCAGACGCCACACATTTTTGTCCATGCTTCTCAAGCATGGACATAGAAGACTGCTTCAACTAAACCCATACCTGGAACTTCGCCCACCATCCGGACTACCTCGACGTGAAGCTTCGTTTCTTTGTCGCCTCTGGTTAGGAATTGCACGAAGGCATTAATATGAGTGACCGACAATGCAGCATGCGTCATCTGCAAGACCGACGGAACAATTGACCACCTACTATGCCACTGCCCTCGATTTGCTGTAGAACGTCAAACATTAACTCGGGCATTCCAACGACTCGACAATTGGCCGCTTTCGGTACAGATGCTACTGGAAAACCGCCCCCATCGCTCGTCGGCCCACAAAGCACTGAAGCATTGTTGTGTTTCTTGAGGACGACGGGCTTGTGCGAGCGCCTTCTTTGTACCAGTGCAATACCTCACGCGTCAGCGCTTTATCCTTACGTTATCTGCCATCCCCGGCCACCTTTTTATTTCGCTCTTCTTTCTTTCATCTTTCTATTTCCCTTTCCCGATCCACCAGCGCAGGGTAGCCAACCGGACGCTTTCTAGTTAACCTCCCTGCCTTTCTGTTTCCTTCCCCCTCCTCCTCCTCCTCCTTCTCGAGCAACCCATTGCTTATCCTATGAAAAGGCAAAGACTCAAGAACGGCAGACGCTCCGCAGGTACCGAAGGCATAAACACGGCGCCATTTTGAAAAGGTCGCATGACGACATTTTGTTTGCTTCTGTGATTGGCTGGCGGAGTAACACGTACATTTAATTTTTTAATGGTCTCGCTTCTTCATGGTTTCGATGACCGCGGCGACAGGTTGATGGACGGAGTCTGGGCCAAGATGTCCTCACAGCAAAAACACGCAGGTTTATTTACACTGGCTGTACACTATTTACAAAACTTAAAAGGACAGAAAGTTGAGCGAGTTGGTAACAGTCCATAATCAAAAGAAGAGGCGTGCAGGACACGGACACAAGGAGAGCAGTGAACAACACGAACGCCGTGGCGGCGTTCGTGTTGTTCACTGCTCTCCTTGTGTCCGTGTCCTGCACGACTCTTCTTTTGATTACAAAACTTGGCCGGGGCGGCCAGTACTGTCAGCAGACATCATGGCAACACAACTGGGCTCAAACCACACCAAGCGATTCGTTCCGAGGCCTTAACGTTTGCACTCAAACGGCGTAAGCACCAAGCTTTACGACTTCATCATCTCTCGATCAGAGGCAGCGCCAAGCTCAACCTCTGTCCACCTTGTCGTGTTTGCGACCCGAGTTAGCGCTAAGCTCTCCCCTCCTCTCTTTCCGTTTTCCCGTTAAGTACACCCGATCGCTTCTGCGACCGCTTTCTGAGACCAAGCCATATGCAACTTCACCAATATAACATCCCTCGAGCTGTACCTTTCGTTGACACCCATCTGAACCCCCTTTCATTAATTTTCGCTGTCATGCTCATGTCATATCATGTATTTCATGTCATGAACATGACAAGCTCATATAGCGTCTCTAGACCTATACCCTTCGTTTGACACGCATCTTTACCTCCTTCCTTTACATTTATTTTTGCAGTCGTATTTTTGCAGTCGGACATGAGCATGTCAGGTCATGAACGTGACTATGACCAATATCACATTTTTCGACATGCACCTATCGTTTGATGCCCATCTCGACCTCCTTCCAGGATTCCTATTTCTGCATAGTCATGCTCATATCATAGCATTACCTTAGCATATCACATCATGAACGTGACTGTGAACAATATCATACCCTTCGACAATCACCATTCGTTTGACACCCATCTTGACCGCTTTCCATTAATTTTTGCTTCGTCATGCTCATATCATATGTATTTCATGTCATGAACATGACTAGCTCGTATCGCGTCTTTCGACCTACATCTTTCGTTTGACACCCATATTGACATTTATTTTTGCAGAGACATGCTCATGACATGAGCATGTCATGTCATGAACGTGACTGTGACCAATATTACATTCTTCGACATGCACTTTTTGTTTGACACCCATATCGATCACCTTCCAGTAGTCTTAATTATGTTTGCAGAGCCATATGCTCATGTCATATCATGACCTGAGCACATCATGTCATGTTATGAACGTGACTATGACCAATATCACATCTTTCGACATACGCCTTTCGTTTGATATCCATCTCGACCGCCTTATTACAGTTTCAAGGTTTTCTTTGTATCATGTGTCATTAATTACATGCTTTGCAAAATCAGGTCATTCTTTAATAGTGATTTGGTCATTATCACGGTGAACACTCATTATCATAACCACTCTAACTTAACTTACGCGACTTACAAACATTAGCTTGCGATTTTCAATCACTGATTTCCGGACAGGCAACTTATAGTCATGAGCATGACTTAAAGCCTGCCTATCATGCTCATTATACCTTAGTCATGTCTGCGTTGAATTAAGCGTTCGTTTGATATATCTTGTTACATGATTAGTATTTATTTCTCATGGTATCGTTTTCTGTGATAACTTTCCATAATTTTGGAACCACTCCCTTTTTAGGACACACTGACTGAAACATTAAGGTTACTCTAATTGAGACATTAAGACTCTCACCTTAATAAGTGGCACCATCGTTAAGAAAAACATTCCTATTATGAAGCGAGTCATCTTGCAACAGCAACTCAAACAAAAAAAGAGGCGATACGGTTCCCGATTTCCAGTCTTACTTCTACCAACCGGACCCGCTGATTCCGCCTCTTCCCGCGCAATAACACGAAAAAAAAAATGCCGTTGGCAACTGTCCTACTAATGAATCAGATCCCACACACTCACAAATGAACCTACCTAACGGTTCCGCGATGTTTACAAAGAGCGAAAGCAAGATCTTGCTGAAACATACACAACCAATGCACGCGCCCGGACAGAAAGCCCGGAGAGCAAACAGCCCAAGATGGAGCCGCCGTTAGACCTCGCTAGCGGCGCTTTCATGGCGGCGCCCAGGCCTCAGTGGAAAGGTCTATAGAATAAACTAAAGTCTAGTTGCCATGGCGCTCGGCTGCTGATTCGAAGGTCGAATCCCGGCCGTGGAGGCTGCATTTCGTTCGAGGCTGAATGTATGGCCCGTGAGCTGTGCGATGTGAGTGCACGTTAAATAACCCCAGATGGTCGAAATTTCCGGAATTCTTCAACTACGGCGTCTGTCATAATGATATCCTGGTTTTGGGACGTAAAGCCCTAGAAATTATCATTATTATCTGTGCTATAATTATGCTCTGATATCAGATCTACCTCAAACAGCTATATACACTTCATGTTTCTTATATGATTTTTATAGATTTGGTTTTGTTTTGCAACAACCACAATCCGGGCGCGCATCGATGGTGCTGAGCAAGAAACATATTATGTCCCTATATATCGTTTTCAGGCTTGCCCCTTAAGGGGGCCTTAAACTGGCCAGAACGTGTGAACGGACTTTTCTGCGTTTGGAAAGATCTTGAATTATAGTGACGGAATCGATTTGAATAAGATTTGTATTTTTAAATTGAGCTTGAAAATTGCGGCAACTGAAACGTGGCGTAGCCTGGTGGTAAAGCATTGGTAATGCGTTATGGAGTCTTTAAATTGCTGTACGTCGCCTGCTGGTGTCCATACGACCATAACTCGGACTTAGAACTGCAGTCGGTACATAAAAACGCATCCACGTCCCCGTTATTTCATTTCTACGCCGTAAAAGGAGCCGACGCTCAGAAGCGGCGCTGCCTTCGCGGCAACCGAAAATCTGCTTTTAACCGCGGCGCATGAGCGTGGCGTCTGCCAGGCAGCGCGCGCATGGGCGCTGTCGCGGCCGAAACTGGCGCAATCACAGCCAACGGCTTTCGGCCACTGTTTGCAACATGTTTTCCGTTGAAGACTCCATAGACAAAAAGCTCTGATAAAAAAAGTTTGCACAGCGTTTTCCCGTTGTCATTGCATGATTGGACACTTTGACAGGTAAGCTTTCCATAGAAAAAAAAAACAAAAAACAAAGAACAAACAGGCAGCTTAGAAATTTCGTTGTCGGTCCCTTTAAACGGCAACTCCGGCGATTTTTCATTGTCTACTGATCTTAATGAAATTTTCAGTATGTGTTCTCCTCGGCACTGTAATAATATATGCCAAACCAGGCGGTTGAAGTCATTTAGTTTTCCTGGAAATGAATTTAAACATTTTTTAGCGGATTCCTCTGCGGGCCACCCTGTGTTTTTGACGTCAACACCTTCAATGCTGCCTACCCGAGCCTGTGGGACATCAGAAGCAAAACGGCAGCACAGCACTTCAGCGTTCAAATCGTCGCTGTCAAGTTCAGAAAAGCTGGCATAACTCAATACATCGTCGGATGACCTCGCCACTGTCATTTTTCTCCATATTTATCACGGCGTGAATGCTGTGACGTCATCGCATACGCTGCAAGAAGCGTCTACCCATTTCGGTTTCGGTTTGAACACGCCTTTCGGTCGGTTATTTAAAATTATTGGTGCGTTTCTGAGCAAATTGAACCACCCTGGCTGCTACAGGACCATCAGTACTATTCGAAAACATTGATATCAGAACATGGTGAAAAACCGCCGGAGCTGCCCTTTAACGATCGAAGCGGCTTGGCTGCATAACCTGAGATCGGTGAAACAGTCAAACGCTCATTTTCGGGCGTGTACAAGCACTTCCTCGAAGTAAATTTTGTGTGCAGCATAGCAGCTAAAATGTTCAGCGAGTACGGCATGAACTTTCTCGGACTGCGGGCATTGGAATTACAACGCTTAAAGGAGTACTGACACAATTTTGCGGCGGCTCAAAATGTGCATTTTTCGTTTTCTAGCCATGTATTGTTAACGCCCTCCGCACATGGAAGCAAAGAAACACGTACAAAATATTTTAGTTTGGTTTTAAAGTTTTCGTCGCCCAGCACTGCAAGGCAGCCCCAGTGCAATGGACACTGCGATGACGTATGAGCACAGTCTATTAAAAATCGCCGAAATCGCTGTCATATCACTGAACGACCGTGAAATTGCCGTTGTTTGCGTGCCCCGCGTGTAATTGACCACAGACGACAGCGTTGTAGCGAAGGTATCACAAATTGCTCTCCCTACGTGACTCAGACGTTGTCCGACTATGTTGATACGTCACTAGGAAACCGCCCCCTCGAGATCGAAACCAAAAGTGGGCTTTTAAGGAAGCCGTATTAAAAATATATTAATTGCCTTGCGAGGCACCATGATACTATTTTGGGGGTTCTGCACGACAGTGCTTTCATTTACAGCAATAATACGAGGATGTCAAAAATTAGTGTCAGTACTCCTATAAGTTGGCACCTATAAAAAAAAGGCAACTTGTTCCTTGAGCCTTGCCTTCGCAAAACATGGGATGGTGCTTTGACTTCGTCATCAGTCAAGATCTCCTGCGCAGAGATGCATGCGCGCACATGGCGGAACCGCATATTGAGGTTGAATTTCTAGATATCGGCGATAAATAGAGGCCTGTGGCGAATTATCTTACCGCGATAATATTGGCAAAAGTGCCAAATTGCACGGGCAGCGGCGAATGCTGCGAGCAGTACTGTTTAGCGGACGACGCCGTACGTAATTAACTAAAGTTATAAAAGGTTATGCAAACTTCAATATCAAAGCATCGATACATCGTACACTTAACTACTCACCCAAAAAACGGCGAGGGCATGCCATGAATCATGCACCGCTGTCAACGCGAACCGAAATCTTGCAATGACTGCGCGCCGTCCGCGCAATAACAATAGGTATAGCTGCGAGCATTGCTGCGACTCAGTAAACACAAATGCACGGGAGATGTGTGGATACTTTCAGTGAGTTAAATTTCCCGATAGACAACTTTTTATGCAAGTGGCCCTTTCAGATTCGACGCCCGTAGCGACACGTTCCGACAAGAGTGGACGACGAGGCGACGCTGCATCTTGGACCGCTGGAAACATTTGAGCCTGTACACTGCGGGCCGTTTTGCAGGTAAGACGTGCATCCACAACGCTTTGAACATGAAACCAACAGTGTCAGACAGGGCTGAACCACTGGAGACCTCGCGGCATGATGTCATTTTTTACATCACGGAGAGGTTCCGGCAGATGGAGCCACGCTATGTCCTCGAGTAGGGAACCTATGACAGCATGTAGGCTCCCTATCCTCGAGGCCAATAGTCTTTAGACGTCATTAGCAAAGCAAGCCGATATGTGGCCTTTTTTTTTTTTAACCGCTGCACTGTATTCGGTATCACCCACTTTCCGTGCCAAGAGTACGCGGAAAGACCTGCGGCCAGGTTTCCAGAACGATGGACGCGGTGAACGTTCCCACGATCAGTGTTCAGACTTCGAAGAATACAGCAGCCAGAGATTCGGTTAGACATTGACCTTTTTATTGGGCGCAGTCATGCATTTAAAGCAAAAACGTCAATCAGCTGTAAAATGTCGTCGAAACCCAATGGACGGGTGTAAAACGTATCTTTGCGCACAAGCTGTCGCGCACATCAGTGCAATTCTCGGTGCTCGTACAAGTTCGAGAATGGTACACCGCATTATATTCGTTAGGCTTCCAAGACATGGAAGCCACGTCACGTGCTGAAATATACCGTCGTACGCAAACAAGTTTACGCGTGTCAATTATAAATCGGCATCAGGTAGAGGCAGCCCCCGGATTAAAAATGATATTCTAAAATTCAGCTTGAAGATTGTTAGTATCGGCCTACAGGTTCGGCTTGAGGCCGCGGTTCAGTGGTTTTGCGAGTCCTACAAACGTAGCTGTCGAACAAGAATGGAAGCAGGGACCATTAAGAACCACGACGCCGCAGCGTTCTGGAGTCATGCCTCTCTTCATCCACGTGATTCGACTGTCTGTGCTGCTGGTGTCGCAAGTTCGGTAGTGAACGTGCAGGCACAACAAGCGAGGTAGGCGGGCGCTTAGAGCGTACACAGCACTCACAGCAACGTCGTCAATAAGGGGCACCTCCGACAGCAGGTACAGACACTCCAAAGTGCCAATGCGAGAGAGGTTGTCCTGTAACGGAGAGATATGCGTATTGCAATACGATGAGTGCTTCACAGTATATAGGACATGCTGAAACAACAAGTCTAGACGGATTTGTGAGAGGCAGAAATAGCGCTAGAAAATGTGGAAGTTAGAAAAAAATAAACAGTTTTTTTTGTAGACGCCTCACGAACGCTATCACTGGCATATCCTTCGTGAAACAGCGCCACGAAGCACTACTTTTTAAGCCTCTCAGATGACGTCAGTGTTCGCGCCTGTAATTATGCGCTCTTGCTCAAGCGAGATGAGCAACAAGGAAAGATAAAATTGTTCAGTTTTGCTCTCGTCGGCAAGCCTCACAGACAGAACCAGAGTGCACATCGCAGTGTAGTACCTATACATAACGCGACAAAAAAAAAAAAAAAAAAAAAAACTTACGAGCAGCGACGCATCGGTGAAATCTAAGTGCTCTTCCTGAAGCACGAGGCAGCTCAGCACGGTGCTGTCGGCGAGCGCCTGAACAAACGGCACGTAGTTTGCGTCCGAGGATGCGGAGCAGTCGGAGAGACGCATTGTGACCGCTTGTTTGCAGCTTCCTATGAACGAAAAGCACGTCTTTCTTTGCAGACCAGTCAAAGTCAGCCTCGCAAGCCCATTAGGAAACACAGGGCTGGCGCTACTGCACGATTTGGTAGCGTCATCTGCATCAGCGAGGACCTCACCGTCGCAGATGGTGCACCGGTGGAAGCGGCCTCTTCTCTCATAGCGCACGTCGAGGTCCTTGAGGTCAGGGCAGTTCTGTGCCAGGAAGCGCAGTGCAGAAGGTCTGCGAAGGCCGCAAGGGGACGCCGAGAACGACTGCAAGTACTTCAGCGACCCTTCCTGGAAAAGTTCAACGACATCGAGGTCGGGGCCGAAATGGAAGGAGCTTATGTTAAGCTCGGTGACACACTTCAACACCGTGGACAATAAATATCGAAGGCTGTCGCGGTATGTCGCTCCTGCCATCGGGTAAAAGACGCTAGAGCTCTTTTCCGGGAGCAGAAGAAGACACAGACAGCGGACACACGCCCAGTTGTGTCTCAGGGTGGCCACGCGAATCCATTCAGCAGTTAGGCCTTCTTCCTCGAAATCGACGATCGCCACGACCAACTGGATCGGCAGAAGCCGCATTTCGCCGCTGCAGTCTGCGAGCTCGCGGAGTCTCACGCAGCTCCAAGAGTTGGCAGACTTCCTGTGGCTGACGTTGGCGCAGAGAGCAGCGCGGCTCGTGAATGCAGACTGTGTGGTCGGCTTCTGTCGATAGCAAACCGGCAGTTCGGAAGTGAACGTGAATCTTTCCAAGTGGACGCGCTCTGCAAGTATGGAGTGGCACTCGCTAAGAACTGTCGAGACGGTTCCGCGCACGAAATGCACGTGTAGGTTTTCCAGAATTGGACAGAAACTGAGAAGCTTCGAAAGGAGTCGGAAGTTACGGTCGCCGCCCACTTCTACGTACATACGGCGCACGATGGGAACCAGGGCGTTGATGTCCTTCTGCGATTCAAATTCTTGCATGCGCTCCAACTCTGTCACGGCGCCCGCCTCGGAGACGAGGGAGAACTCGACTACGGCGAGATGCGGCAGATCTTTCAACATTAACATAAGCAGGTCGCTCGGCCTGAAGGTGCAGGCCACGCATCGTAAGCATCGGAGATTGGTGCATTTGCGAATATGCGAAGTCAGTTCATTGGGGTCGAGCAGAATGCAGTTTGTGAGGACCACTTCAATGACAGCCGATGGTATGGTCAGCAGTTTGGCCAGAGTGTCGATGCCTAGGTTAGGGCGAAGACTCACGGTCATTTCGGCAGTCTCTCGCACGTCTCTTGCGCGGTGCATAGTTCACGTCCGTTGCATTTGCAGGCACTCGAAAAGTGCTAACCGAGCATCGCACGCTGTTATTCATGCTATATATACATACGAGTTACAGGAAGCGACGTCATGAATGTGCAACATTGATTTCGTCGTGTTTGATTTGGGCAAAAGTAGCATATCGGTAGCTCTCTTGCGATCGATGGAAACCCGTGTTTCGGCGCGGGATCAAATGTTCTGTTGCTACCCGGCAAAGACGAAAGCAACTCACTGAAAAGCAAGATAACATTGTTGATGTCTGGTTCCCTCTTACATGGCATGCTTGCTCCAAGTATAGATATACGGGGCCTCTTTATTATAACGCATGCGTGTGATAAGGTTCCTTCAAGGTTATGTGAGTCGTGCGCCACGATAGAAAACGGTTGTTGACGGTTATAGTATACTCGCCTGCTGACCCGAAGTGCGGGGGTGCGATCCCAGCAGCGGCGGTCGCATTTTCGATGGACGCGAAAACAGTTCCGTGTACTGTGCGATGTCGGTGCACGTTAAAGAAACCCAGGTGGTCAAAATTTCCGGAGCCCTCCACTATGGCGTCTCTCGTAATCACAGCTTATTTTGAGACGTAAAACCCCATAAATCAATCAAACAAGGTGGCGGCCCCACATCGGTGGCGCGCTTTCCGCATTTTAGTCGTTTTCTGCGAACGCACTATGCTTTCTACATCGATCGTACAGATGTGAGCTATACAGCGTAAGAAGGCTTAATTTCTGTGCTTTCCAACCACACCTAGTATTATTGCCTAGACTAAAGCGTTAACTAACGATAGCGAAAACAGTGGGAGCAAGAAACTGTGTTTTTGGCGTACAACCTTCCACATTACTGAGTTTTCAGCAAAACTACTCAGCATAGGGAAATGAAATTTTCTGTGCATTTAAATGAAATGCTATTCCAGAATTCTATGAAGAGAATTTTCGTGTAAAGCAATCAGGCAATCATACAGACTCCAATGAAAATGACCAAAACAATAGAAGTTTATAATCGAATAACGTTTTTCCTTTTCTACGTAGAACAACAGTATTTGGTATTTTCGTAGGCTGTAGTCTACTTATCTGTGCGAAGTTGCGTGGCGTTCGGAAAAACACGTCACGAGTTATCCTTACTTCAATTTGGCAATTTTCAGCTCTACTTAACCACGCATTACTGAAGAGTTGACCAAATCGTTTAGGCTGAAGCTCTGATATTTTCAGTAATCAAGCGGGAAGCCCTTCTCTCAAATCCTATGAAGAGAAAATTCTCTTATTCTTATTAGGGAATCTAAACGGACGTGGTGAATTCAGCTAATTTTTCTGTTGGCCAGGTCGGTGTAAACTGGTATTCCTCGTCATACATATGCTAATTCACGACGAACACTGCACATTAGTAGAACCATACGGTGCTTTGTGATGACTGGTACTTACTAGTTTTACCAACTAAAGATTTTCGATAAAAAAATAGATCTCAAGATGGTTTTTTAGCCGTGGCACCCTCTGTGAAAGAAATATCAACCTGTCGCGCGTCATTTCTAACGTTTGTCAAAAGCGCCGCCACTAAACGTTAAAAAGCAGGCACGCTTTCCCTCCAGCGAGCCTCGGACCGTTTTACCCCATTCTCGAGACCGGTTTCTGAGAGCGGGCGCGTCACGGCATTCGGGCATACGGGTAATCGCTCCCAGCTCCCCTCTACTTCCCGCTGGGCGCGATAAGGCAGTTTCTCCCCTTCTTGACAGCTAATGCCGCAGCACGCCGACCAAATAATCCGTCGTTTGGGTTGCCTGTGGTGCGGGCGCCAGGGTGGCCCAATTTTACCAAGGAGGCACAGCGCCTTGGCGGCGTTAGAAGAGGTTGACTTGCCAATCGAAGCTGAATGCCTCGGATTTTCCACAAAAACGTATTTAGGGATGTTACTCGAGAGAAGAAGAATGACGTGACCTCACTGAGTAGCATTAGTCCTCCCTCCTCCATTTTTTCTTCGCTTTGAATGCAAAGTGCGTTGTAAATTCTGCGCTAAAATTCTCATAAGCGCAGATTTTTGCAGCGATGTTGGCCTCGAGTTGGTAGGGATTTTTCGTGGAAATATCATCACCATTAAAAAAAAACAGCTAGGAATAGCCAGAATAAACACATAAAAACTTTTGTGATAGCTCACTTGGCTTGGATTAAGCAATTAAAAACATCAACTGTAACAACCGACAACCGCGCTTGTTATTTCTGTTTAATATTTTAATGCGGACGTCACACAAATGGACGAGCGCCGACAAACGGGAGGTAACGACCCACAGCATACAGCCACGCCGTGCGGGTAGTAAAATCAGCATTAGTGCTGGACGTGCTTGTTTTAACAGCTTCGTTGTAGTTTCACACCATGAACTCAAAGCGGGATCTTTTTCTTGCCCGAGCCACCGATAACCAATGATTTCCTCGGCTCCGATACCGCAAGATTCAAGCCACGTTTTCATTGGAAGCCGCGAGCCACCTCGCTGCGTGAGCGAAACACGAGAGGTTGTGTCACTTCCTGTCGTCTGCTTTTATACTGAATTAAATTTGGCCACGTCAAAATCTGAGCAACGCGTTGCAATACAAAATCCGGTGTGAGTAAAATTTGGGTGTATTTGTCTCTTGCTCCTAGCGCCCAGCCGCAACAAACGAACCACTACGTAGGCATGGAACTGTAAAACGAAAGAAGGATAGTAAGCATGCAGCTACGGACACAAGAAGATAAACAAGCAACAAAAATGCCGGTGTTTTGTGCTGCCTGGTCCTCTTGTGTCCGTGCTTGGTGAACCCATTCCAACAAGCTAAAGTTTCTGCCGCTGAAAAACGAAAACCGAACCGGAGCTGAAATAGGCGGAAGCATCGCGGTACGCATCACGGGTTTACCGACCCGCCGCCGTCGTAACGGCGCGCACGCCGTCTGCTTTTGTTGCTCTTGTCAGCTGTCGCTGCCGCTGCGAAGGCTCACGTGGCATTCGTGCAGCTGTCGGCAGCACCGCGTGCTGGGGTTTCGGTGACATTCTTTCTCCTCCGAGGCTGCGAACGAACCGCCACGGAGCAGTGTAACAGCCCGCAGGAACGACGACAGGCCGCCGCCGGTTTCCGCTGCTGTCTCCCCCGGCCCCGTGACTGCCCGCCGGCTGGCAGTTGGGTCGAACTGCAGCTCTCTTGTCAACCTGTGACATGGCTTCGGGCCGCTGTTCGGGAAGATAACGCGCCCTCCGACCAACTCCTTTCCACTGCCCCCTTTGTTCCCCGCGGACAGTCGTAGTTTACGTGGAGCGACGCCCCGCCGTTTGTTTCACCGGCCATCATGAAACGGTAAGCTCCTGAGGCCGGCGGCTGTTTCTCCTACAAACGCCCGCACGCTTACAATCAAAAACTGCTTTCGTTTTAAAGGTTTACAGCGCCGTCAGTGGGTGCCGCGCTTGTGCCGTGTTGGTGGTGGTTTAGTAAACGTGCGCTCACTTTTTGCGGGCTATCTTGTGCGTTTTGGCAAATTGCAGGAAGCGTTGTGCTCTGCTAAGCTCAAGGGTGCGAGTTCGGCCCCTTTCCAAGTCGACCGCATTTCGACGTAGGCACAGTGCAAGAGCACCGGTCGTAGGACTTCCTATTTGCGTAAAGAAATATCTCCCTCCACGACGTGCTTCAGTGAATATATAAATCTACAGAATCCAAATTATCTTACCATTAACCAGGCTCTTGCTGAGGCTCAGCATATAAATTGCGTGCTGCGATACTTAATTCTTCATTTTCACTGTTTAAGCGCATTGCCGTGACGTGAAATTAACATCTAAGCGAGTATTTCCATTAGCTGTGCGCGCTCAGTTCGTAATGCTCTTGAGTTATTTCGATTGCATCGAACGGCGCAATGAGCAATGACACCGTATGCGCTATGGTGCAGCTACATCACGCCGGTTTTTGTGCACAATACCGGTTGTCCGATGAGCCGACTCACCAGTCATTCGAATAGTTAAACCGGAAAACCTGAGTGATGTTCATTCTGCTTATGTTATCCCAGCATTCGTATATTCGAATAAGCGGATATCAGTTTCGAGTATTACACCTGGTGGGAATGCAATACCAACTACCCCAACTGAGTGCCTTGACAGTTTTGAGTAGTACCTGCGCCGAAATTACCGCTTTCTTTCTCTTGCATTCCTACTTTCCGGTCATGTTTGCAAGCGCTCGTCTGAACCTGATATCTGTTCTGGTTATTACCCTTACGTTTTCTGTTTCTAAATTTACCTTTTCCAATGGCTCTACTTCACACAATCTTACACCGAGATCCACGCTTTACGAGGCTTGTGTTGTAGTACATTGGTGCGACATGAATTGAACACGAAGGAACGTGGTTTCGAATGACAACTTCGTAAATGTTTTGGGTGTGGTCATTTTGCGGGTAGCCGGGAGAAATAAGTTTTCGAAATTCTCCCGGCAGTCGAATTTAATTGGCTGATGGAGTGACGTCAGAAGGGCCGGCAAAATTAAATTTTTGCTGGCTGTTCTGCCGGCAAAAGCCTAACCTAATCCGTGCAGCCCCCCAGCAGCAGCCGATGATATTCGACTGCCGGCAGAATTTCGAAAACATATTTCTTCCGGCTTTCCGGCAGAATAGCCACTCCCAAATGTTTTGAGGATATATATATATAAATTCCACGAATAAAGAAAACTGATGCCGACTTGGCTGTGTCGTGGCATCCGCTCTCAGTAATGTTTTGCTGACAGTCTAGCCACCAATTCGAATATCTGGATAGCCGGTTATTTAAGCCGGCTATCCTGAATATCCATAACGAAATGATCACTTTTCGAGACCGAACTCGCATTATTCCCTCCGGTTAAACCAGATAGCCGGTTTGATATTCGATTTTTCGCGCAGCGGTAATTATGCGCGGCTGACGCATCGTCGTTCGGCATCAGTCGCATCGCCCACGACGGCTGTGCCTGCACCACTCAGTTCCACTGCCCCGCCACGGTGGTCTAGTGGTTATGGCACTCGGCTGCAGATCCGAAGGTCGCGGGATCGAATCCCGGCCGCGGCGGCTGCATTTCGATGGAGGCGAAATGTTGAGGCCCGTGTGCTGTGCGATTTCAGTGCACGTTAAAGAACCCCAGGTGGTCGAAATTTCCGGAGACCTCCACTACGGCGTCTCTCATAATCAGAGCTGGTTTTGGGACGTTAAACCCCACAAATCAATCAATCAATCATCACTCAGTTCCACTGTGTGGAACCGCCCAGTGCAAAATGGAAAAAGATTGGCGACCATTTGGAATCGCACCGACTGGTTTTTGGAACCGACTGGTATGAGTGGTTCGAAACGCCGTTCGGTTGCGATCCGATAGGTAGCCTCGTGGATTTGTGTATTTCAAATAGTTATCGCGATTCAAGAAATGGCTTTAGTGTATTAATTAGCAATTTGATGCAGCAGTGTGCGTCGTAGTAAATAACTGTTTCCTCCTGAACGATGCCTAATCCACGGTTATTTCATAACCACGGACGGATTAGGTAGCGATCTGTCGTGTCGACGCACATTTCATTTTCTTGTGCCTC
Source organism: Hyalomma asiaticum (assembly GCA_013339685.2). Lineage (NCBI taxonomy): Eukaryota > Metazoa > Arthropoda > Arachnida > Ixodida > Ixodidae > Hyalomma > Hyalomma asiaticum. The sequence continues at coordinate 27,505,401 of CM023481.1, forward strand.
GCTGCAACACTCTGATGGCGTGAAAAGGGCTCCTTGCTTTGGCGGAGAGGACAGATATGTACCCAGATCGCACAACAGTGTGAGCTCACGTATAGAACGTTAAAACAACGCCGAACTATGTAATATCGAGTGTGAAAACTTCGTATAAACGGTACGAACACCGCGTACGTCGCTTACATCATGCGCGTGTTCAGCTGCCCATGACATAAGCTTTTTGCTTTGGTTCATAGCCGCATTTGGCTCGGTTGTAAAAAATTAAAAAAAGTAGTTCGAGGAGTCCCAAGCTGACGTTATAAATGCGCAAGCTATGTTGCTTGAGTTCGAACCCGGGACATCGTCCGCTGCGGTGGTGTGGGTGGTAATGGTACCTTGAGTGTTGATCCGAATGACGTATGTTCGATCCCGGTCGGGGCGATCGCATTTTTCGATGGAGGCGAAAATGGTATAGCACCTGTGTGTACTGTGCGATGTCGGCGCTCGTTGAGAACCTCCAATGGTCGACGTTTCCGGAGCCCCTCACTATATATACGACGTGCTATAGTCATATCCTGCTTTTGACACGTCAAATGCCGTGAATTGTTAACCCGGCACCTTGGCGTTCGCAGCGCCGAAGGTCGTGCGTTCGAGTCCCTTACCATTACTCTCGTCCAGTGTCTTCTTCATTGTCGCGCTTAATTACGTGTGGTGCACTCCCGCATGTCCCGGGCCTATAGGAATGCGTGCGTGCGCCGCACTTTGTTTTATTGTTAATTCTGACGTAAATAGAGTAGTTCTTGACGTCATGACCTACTAGTCATATTCAGCGTACATTCGCAACCATCCACGCCTTTCTTTTATACCAAGCGAACAAGACGCGATTTCTCATTTATTTATTTATTTATTTATTTACTTATTTATTTCGTTATTTGTTTGTTTGTTTGATATTTCACTTCATTTTCATACGTTTTGCTGCCTGACTTTTTTTTTTCTTCTAATGTCCACCTCCAAGTGAGACACACAGGGCTTTCGCGTTAATAAAAACGGGCGCGTTTAATCTGGAACTCTCTGATAACGGCGTCTGATAGCTTCGGTGTGCGCTACTTACGACCCGTGATGATTGCGGCGGATCATACGGTAGCACGTGACAAGCTTGAGTCGTGTTCAGCCCTCCGCGAAACGCCGCGGGCGGTAATTACAGCATATATGGAGCGGTGTTCACCCTCAAGCCTGTATGTACACAGTGCGGTGTTTCTGACCGGTTACAGCATGTGTCGGTGCGCCGTTGCTGCAGTGAAAGTGTGTTTACCTGTACAGTTACGTACGCCACCCTCCAGTGGCGCACCCAGGATCTCTGCCAGGGGGGGTTCAATCTTTCACGAAGGGCCGGGCATGCGATTACACAGTTGTTGCGTGTGTAAAAAAGAGTAAATAAAATGCCAAATAATAGCAACATCAATGATGATGATTATTTTAGCGCATTAGCGCCACGTTCTTCTAGGACATAGGAGGAGTTACGGAGTGGGAGGGGGGTTAGTCGGCCTCGGGGGGGGGGGGGGGGATTACAACCCCCGAAACCCCCCCGTCGGTGCGCCACTGCCGCCCTCACGTGAACCGAGTTGCTCGCGCTCATTAACCGCACAATGCCGCTCTCCCTAGTTTTGGAATCATCAGAGGTTCCGTGCAGCACTCTGGAAGCTGCAGGCCTCTTTGACCAACCAGGACGGGGAACACATGTTAAACGTGTCCAGTGGCGGGCGCTGCAGTGGAAGCTGCAGCCCTGAAAGGAGGAAGATGAAGCGGGCTGTGCGTGGAGGATGAAAAAAAAAAAAGAAACTTTAGGAAAAAGCCTTAATGTGGTGGGCGTGTCCGAACAGTGGTGTTTCCTCGGACGAATGCGGCGCTCGATGGCCTCGTAGCCTTGGATCTGCTGCACGGAACTAGTGGAACATCGAGCATCCTGTAGGACAGTTTCTGTGAAGTGTGTACAGCGTGAGATACGTACAGCGAGCAACATTGCGTAGCTGTACACAGCGAGAAATACATAGAGGAAGGGGAAAGAAAAGCTAGGAGAGGGCCTCACGTGGACAATCTAGAGGCTCGGTCATAAGATAATTTAAAGGAGAGAATCATGGGATATGCACGCCGGTCACGTTGTAGGCAGGCCGTAGAATAATGCACGGTCGAGCGCGGCTTAAAAACAACCGCGAGCGGTTGTTTGGAAGTTCATGGAGTGCTCTAAAGAATTTGGGGCCGCCAGAAGAGCGCGTGCGACTGTCGAGGCTGTTGGAAACGTTGGCAGTCTGTGAACGTATGGAGGGGTCGGGAACTCCCCTTGCAAAAATGCCGTATATGGCGATATCAGGAATTGGGCATATCTGGCTATCTGAGTGGTTGTTTGGCCGTAGGGCCCATTCCTATGTACCCGACAGGCACCGCGCACTGACGTCAGAATAGGTTGCCTTACCGAGGCTGGCGTAATTACGTGATGTCGCCTTCTAGTTTTTTTCCCTCCCTCCATGAAAAAGTACTAATTGATGTGAGAGTTGGAAATTTTGCAAGGGAAGAGCAGGTTTGAAAAGAACCGTACGTTTGGTTGATGTTTGATCTGAATTTTTGTGTAAGCGTTTACTAAGATTCGTACGAAACGCTTGTAGGTATATATGACCAGGGGCTATATTTTACGCTAAGTTGCAGGATGTGTGGTCACAGTCATACCTAATCAAAATAATTGCGATAGCGTAGCACGAAATCGATAACACGTAAGGAGTAGTGGGCACCCACGATTCTAACCGGTCCTTCACATATTAAAAAATAATCGCTGCAGACAAATTCATAACAAATTATATTCGCCCTGTTTCAGAAAGTGAGGCAGGTATGTTGCAATGGTATTCTTTATTTAATTCATTCTACATTCACTTACGACGTATAGACCTTTTCACAGGAGGCATGGAGCACCGCCATATTTATTGGGCTGTGCACGGCAGTAAAAAGGCTCGTGTCGTCTGTTTCGTTTCCTTTCTTTTCGCGTGTGTGCGCTGTTCGATTAAGTAGACTTAGCAACTCGCCGAATTTGCTACTACAAACCCACGGCAGGGCTCTATTTCGGGGTCACGCATGTTTAGCACAGCCCAGCGGCGGTTGTGACAGCGCCCAAGACTGCCTTATCTGAAAAGGTGTGTAGTACGTGTGAAGTAATTACTGGCCATCATTTTTGTCGGTGTAAATGCAAAGAAAATTTTAGTGTTACGAGCTGGGGCGTGGCAGTATTGTGAGTCCCGGAAAGTGGCGTTGGATACCTAGCTGATTACATTGCTGGGTCTCTAAGAAACGTTATAGGTGTAGTCATTGATTCCATTTTCTTTCAGTATATCTCGAGTAAAATATCGCTGTTGGTTTGCAAATGTCTTATCAGATCGAGATAGTTGCGCAAGTTGCGCATGAGGAGTCCTTTGATATGAGACGTATATGACTACGCATAGTGTAAAATGCGAAATGTCGACGGAATATATCGACACTGTAAAACTCGCTCCATGTTAACATGCAGACGCTACTTGTTCAGTTTCCGATGGCTATCTTATCATCCGGCACAATGTCGTTCATTATGCTTGGACTGCGACATTCTGACAACTGCCAAAGTGCGAAAAGCTTCTTGCATCGGTATAGAATCGTCTTGTTATAACTCAGCCTGGGATTCCAGGGGCTCGTTTCTTATATACCAAGGACCCCTAAATCTAGCACCACTCGGCACTTGATCTCGAAGTTCACCGAGTGCGCTAAAGAATTTTTGGCCGCGTTATCCAAAAGAGCGCGTGCGACTGTCGAGGCTGTTGGAAACGTTGGCAGTCTGTGAACGTATGGAGTGGTCGGGAACTCGATCGGAACCGCGATTGAAAGCTGTACTAATTATCCACATGCTTGGCAATTCTTTCTTCGTTTTCACGCTGTTGCCACTTCGAAAGCACTGGACGAAACAGTTGCAATACCGCAGCGTCTTGCACCCGCCGGAATGCCTGATAAATGATATAAATCTACAAGCAACGTAAATGCTCTAATAACTGTACAAATAGATGTACAAGTAACCCAAGACTGGCGTATAGCGCACTACGGGACAGATCACAAGTGACGCCGAAGACGCTCCTACTGCCGACTGTCCCTATTGTACAGAATTCAGGCTATATATAAACATCTTGCCACGTCACGCAGCAGGCGTCTCCGCAACCATGAAACAAGAGAGAGCAGGTGTAGCTTATATGGCAGACGCTTGCTGTATTGGGGGGACCCATCTAAATCTCGCATTGCCACATGCGCAATTTCTAAGGGTGATTTTTGACTTCGAAATAAGCGCGAGCCAACAAGCATGCTTGCATGAGGCGTGCTGGCCGAAACAGAGTGTAAGAGAATGCTTTTCAGTTCGTATATTTCAGTTGTTTATGGCTCTCCTCTGCTGCTCAGGTCGGATGTTGCTGGTCGTGGGAAGCGTATAGAGAATGTCTGCGAAGGACAAAAAAAAAAAAAAAAATGCAGTTCGAGTCGGTATAACTTCAAAAAAGGTATTCCTTGTTCACTTCCCACATCCGCCAAGACCACTGTGTGATCGGTCGCAGCTATTCAGGGCCGTGCACAATGCACCTGCACTCTTTGGCGCGAGATGCTACGGTTGAACGCGAAAAACGTCGACCACACTGATGTTCCGAACGAAGCAAACTGTTTCGCTGGAAAAGCTGGAGAGCGGCCCGCCAGAACGGAAGATGGCTGCCCGCCGATTGTTATAACAGTGCTTGTCTGAATTTGCGCGGTTATAGATGCGTTCTTCCTTTCTTTCGAAACGCGCAGTTCACCGCCATGTTCTCTACCGTTTCGGAACGTGGTCATTTGCCGCATATTCCGCATATGTCAAAAGTTAGTTCCGCGTAATGTATAGCGCTATTTCTGCGCATGCTTTCTGCGTAATTTCAGCGCAAATTCTGACATGCTTATGAGAATTTAGATGCGCTGGTAATTGATTTGGTTATATGCCGGAATAAGTGTCGTGCAACATTGTGGCGTACGAATGCGGAAGTGGTAAAAATATAATTATGGACTAAAATAAGTTGATTACCTAACGGAATCCATGCCTGCTCACCTGTACAACGTGTGCATCCTAAATCATGGCCACAAATAATGTTAACGTCGCAATTTGAGCGTATAGCTCTGATATTTCGAGTGTCGTTGTGTGCATTGTGTTTCTGGTTCGAACATGTTTCTATATCTGCACTCACCTGAGCGTGTTAATGTACAGGACATTCGCTCAGCTAATCACGTGAAATAATATATATCAGCCATGGTTGATCCGTATAACACGACATAATTAATCAGTGCCACTCAGTGGCACCGGACAATGCTGTACCGCTTCATTATTGTTTTCATTCTTTGTGATAGAGTCGACTTGATATGACAACGGAATGTGGCATATATAAACCGAATGGGCCTATGCCAGATATAGATTGCAACGGTAGTAAAGTTGCCAACTTTGGTTGCTCACTTCTCCTGTAGGCAGTAGCTTCAGGTGGTACATGACATGGTAGTAGGGCTACTACCTTGATGTTCACTAGCTGCAGTTACTACTTAGTGAATGTTGCGACAGGGGGCATTTACTATTTCCTGCATTGTTCTTTTTTAACAGCGCAGTTGTGCAGGGTATATTGCGCGTAATATAGTGACTCGTTTGTGAGCGCTGATAGCGCGCAGTGAATTGGAAGTGAACGCTTCTCTTCGCCTGTAAGAGTTGTCCTTTGTTCTGTTTCGGGCTACACCACTCCAGAAGATAAGCCGGGCATGCCGATAATCTTGTTCCGCTTGCGGAGTCGTCGCCTGTCGGCACTCGACCGCCGTGGCTGTCGAGAGCGTGTCGTGCAGACGCCGTTATAGAAACGAGGCGCACTGTCCAACTGTTCCGAAGTTTTCGTTCGGCACGCTAATGCGATTGCCGGTTTTTTTTTTTTTCCTGACTCCGTAACGTACCGTGTAAAACAAGTTCACTGTGTATGTCCATAACGTTTTCACAAATCACAGAGTAACCGTGGCGGATACGGCACTGGGAGAAAAATAAAAAGTTTACGTTATAGCGATCGAAGTTGTGTTCTCCGTCCCGCACAAACATTCTACACTTACGAGGAACACCGCCCGACCCGCGGAAGGGCTCTTGTGGGCATTAAGCACCGCAGCAGGTACTACGTGCAGTGTGCACGTGTATAGACGGGCACATACATGTACAGGCCACGTACTACAGTTCAGAAACGAACAAGTTTTATGGTTAGCTGAAAGGGCGTTCTTTCCTTATCGTGTCAACCAGTACACGTACCTAACGTAAACACGCACGCTTTTTGCTCAACTGCGTACACATCTGCTGTGTCACAACTATGTGTATGAACCCTTTTAATTTACATAAGGCAACGTGGTGCCACATGTGCTGTATAAATTTGTTTAGCGCACTATTACACGTGCGCGTCGATACTTTCTGCATGTACATATGTACAACAAAACTTCTTTTTTCCTACATTTTTCCTTTATTTTTTTAGTGGTGTTAGCTATAATTCTTTTGTCTGCTGTCTGTCGGCTCTGGCCTTCAAGCCCAATGAGGCTTTGGCAGGCCAATTTTGTATTGCTTTGATGTTCTTTCTGGTATTATTATTATTATTATTATTATTATTATTATTATTATTATTATTATTATTATTCTACAACGTTGCCAAAACTTGTATAGCGAGCGCAGTAGGGCGCTGCGCGCACCGATTGATTTCTGGAGTTCTACGTCCCAAAACCAGTTCTGATTATGAGAGACGCCGTAGTGGAGGGCTCCGGAAATTTCGACCACCTGGGGTTCTTTAACGTGCACTGACATCGCACAGCACATGGGCCTCAACATTTCGCCTCCATCGAAATGCAGCCGCCGCGGCCGGGATCCGACCCCGCGACCCTCGGATCAGCAGCCGAGTGCCTTAGCCACTAGACCACCGTGGCGGGGCGCTGCGTGCACCGAAAATAGTGCGCGGTGTTGCCAAAAGCAGTCAAATTGAAAATGAGCGAATATATATGAAATAATTATTCAGACCTCGTTATGTGTATTTTTTTTTATTATTAATGGACAGTTTACACACGTTCGTAGCGAATGTCTTACTTTCAACGTCGTTCGAGTTCATGTCGAGTTTGGCCCACCCGAATAGCTGACGCAAATTTCTGTAGTATTGATTAAAACTTAAACGTATTAGTTGACATAAGGGAAACGGGGAAGTTGACGATAAAAGAACTTTCCTTTTGTGGAGACACCCCCACAACCATCGGATTATACGACACGGGCCTGAATCGGAAGCGATTCCAGCATGTAGTTTTAGGTGGTCCGGCACTGCATGCGAAGACAATGCTGATTTATTCTCTTAATGAGCTGCTCTGCAGAGGTATGCTTACACATAAGGGTTGGGTGGTACATGAGTGGGAAATTCTTAACTTTTGTCGGGAAAAATGGCTATTCACGTTTCCTGATAAGCTCCGCGACGGTGGTCTAGTGGTTATATGGCACTCGGTTGCTGATCCGCGAGTCGCGGGATTGAATGCCGGCTGCGGTGGCTGCATTTCGATGGAGGCGAAATGTTGAGGACCGTGTATACTGTGCGATGTCGGTGCACGTTAAAGAACCCCAGGTGGTCGAAATATCCGGAGCCCTCCACTACGGCGTCTCTCATAATCAGAGCTGGTTTTGGGACGTTAAACCATCACAAATCAATCATCATCGTTTCCTGATAACGTCGCGAAGGGCAAGTGATAAGAGCGTCGGTGCGGGAAAGGCCGTATCAGTGTCTGGCTGCTGTGGTAAGAGCACTGCGGCGATATGCTTCTGCGCGCACACGTGTGCATACATGCTTTATGCGGCACGATAAGAAATGTCGATAAGAAATATAGGGTTTTTGATTAAAGGTGAACTGTGGCGACTTTTATATTACCATATTCTCGGATATCGCTGTTTTCCCGTGGCACTGGCAGTCCATGTGTGTACGGCAAGGTATAGTTCAGTTTGCCGAGAAACTCACCAATAACCGAATGAACGATGGGTTCAAACCCGAACGGGTTTGAACCCATCGTGCAGCGTTGAACTCTCCGTGCAGCGTATGCGATGACGTCACATCCTGCCCGTCATGAGAAATATTGAGCTGGTTCCCGAAGAAAAAAATGAAAGCGTCAATGTCATCCGACGATATATTCATTTATGCCAGCTTTCCTGAACCCCATAGCGGCGACGCTTCGAACCTTGAAATTATCACCGTGTTGCTCTTCACCGCCCGCCTGCTGGGATGGACAGCGTTAAGGTTATGACGTCAAAAAAAAAAAGCAGGGTTGCCTGGCCAGTATCAATATCCGCTAAAATTTTTAATCATCTTCAGGGCAACTGAATACCAGAAACCGCCTTGCTTGGGATATATGCGCGCACGCGCACGCACACACACACACACACACACACACACACACACACACACACACACACACACACACACACACACACACACACACACACACACGCAGTACCTAGATTCATCTATTGAGAATTTCACTTTAGATCCGACTCACCTCTCGACGCGATATAAAAGGCTTCCAATAGTTCACGGGCCTTTTATATCGCGTCGAGAGGTGATGCCTGTGCAAAGCCAGACTTCAGTCGTTTTACTGCACAGTGAAATGAATTTCTTGCGCCGTCTGTTGGGATCTGCAGTGACAGTGTGTTTACCCTTGTGGTCACGTGATTGAATATGAGCATATATATATTGACAGCGACGAAAAATAGCCACCTGCAAGTTTGCGCTCGTCCGTCTCTTTTTCTGTGTCGTCGTCAATTTTGCTCGCAAGTCATCTTTAATGCCAGGTTGGTCGCGCGTCAGCCTTCTCGCACATGCGCTGCTGGCGGCGCAAGGCGCACGACAAGCAGGCAGTCTCACTCGCGCACGCGCCCCCATGGGCACGTGTGCATTTAAGTGGCCTGGAAATCCCATTATCCCCTCGCAAATGACTTCCAGCACACTTTTTTTTGTTATGCAGCTCGGACAGCGAGGGCCTCTGTTACACGATTGATGTCACTGGCAAGAGCCCAAGTGTCTGCCGTGAGTTGGGCATCCTGCAGCGTTCGCGAGTGTGACGCCAAGGGAATGTGAAATGTTCTTAGCTTAAACGCTGGTTTTTATTTCGGGCACAAATATCTCGAAAATCAAGCTTCGCCTTAGCATCTCTGCAAAGCAGGGATAACTGCACTTCTCCGTGGCCGCCTATATAGGCCTCTCCGCAATTCATTCATTCATTGATTCATTCTCTTTATTTTCCAGAAATTGACAAAATATTACATTCTGGATGGTCTCCTGGGCTAAAAGCTGTAATCAAACAGCTTGACTGGGGCCCAGGAGACCAGCTACATGGCAAACAAGTGACAGCTGAAACAAAAATAAACACAAAAGTAGCCAAAAAAAGAAACCCTTCTTTTACATAGTCAAACATAAAATAGCCGTATAAAGCGTCATAGGCACATTTCCCCTTTCAGGAAGAGAAATGGCAATACAAGGAAACGATAGCATAAATTACACCCATAATCTTGGCAGTAAACTACACAAAACATCACAATATAATAAAGGAAAATAGACAAATAGATTGTATCATATACAACTATATACAGAGAGAAATAGACTACAAGTTCGTGAAATACATGAAATGTAAAAACATTAGTAATTCAGAAATATTTCACGTAAAGTACTAAGTGCAGGTTTAAGTAAATATTTATGCTTCTTTAGAATACATGGGAGGTTATATTTCAGTGACTGTAGTTCATAGTCAGTGCGAAAACGCGGTATATGCCAGTCTCCTATATCATCATCGTGCGCCGTAATATCATCATCGTGCGCCTAATATCATCGTGCGCCGTAAATCTAGTAATTTAACCAGCGGATCTTTCTTTCTTTTTTTCAGTTAGTCGTGGCAGTTTCTTTGCAACTCGTTGTGCCAGTAATGATCCTTTCATGTGTAACTTGCCGGGAGAAATTAAATTGCTGCGTTTTTTCCCTTGTTTTCCGTCCGCCGCGATTGAGCTCACGTCGGGTGGTCAGTCGCAGCTGGCGCGAGCTAAATGCGACGAGTGAGCGAAGCTAGCCAGCACGTAATGGGCATTCGTGTTTGCATACATACATACATACATACATACATACATACATACATACATGCATGCATGCATACATGCATGCATGCATGCATGCATGCATGCATACATACATACATACGTACATACGTACATACATACATACATACATACATACATACATACATACATACATACATACATACATACATACATACATACATACATACATTGGACACCTTGTGTGCTTGTAACTGCCGATGCAGTGTTGTGGTTAGTGTATATCTATATCGACCACATCCCGTACCTGTCGTTCGTCGAAACACCCTCACATACAGAGAAACCTTAACTCACTTCAGTAGCAAGTTTCATCCGTACCGAAATAGATCGCTTTTCGTTTTCCATATGAACCTGTCTCTCTCGCAACCTAAAACCCCAGAAATCAGACAAATAATCAATCTCTCTGCGAGATATCCTTGTTCATAGGTGCATTACATGACCTTACAGCCTCCGCTTCTTCCTATTCATGCGAAATAGACTCGCGTGTATATTTCTCATTTCGCGTGTACTTCGTGGGCTTTGGTTTTTTTTTCTCGAAAAAAAAAAGAAAAACACGACGCACCACACCACATTATCAAAAAAAAAAAGCTTCATTCTTAGGTTGTTTGAGGTGCTCTACAATCTCGTAATTGACGTACTAGCGATGTGAACAGTACTTAAAAAGCTGTCACTTAAAACCATTTATGTAATTGATACTTAGCAATGAAAAAAAAAAAAAACTTTGTAAGTGCACGCAGCCACCAACATATGCAGTTGTTGCTGTTTTAGTAGTGCTCTCGGTTACTTTTTAAATCTTGGGTCCCAGTTCAGCTGGGACATCTCGTGTGCATAAGAACTGTGCACGCCGACCACAGTGGAGAGAGAGTCTCGTCCTTTATCTCTGCGAATTCGCTTCCCGCCCCCTTTATCAGCGCGTATATAGACACACAAGGCGGTGGTTTGCAAACGGGATATCCGCACACGCGAGACATCAAGCGGCGCCTGCCCATATCTCTCCCTTCGCGATAAATGCTCGCTGCAGCCGAACATTAACGAGGCATGCCTACATTTTAAGGTCTTTGTTTTTTTCTTTGCTGTTGATTCCCACCGAAAAGGGATTTAAAGGGGTCGTGGAGAGAATATGGCGATGCCCGGTTGTAATTTTCACTCCTTCGAAATGCATTCGACAAGCCGATTCCGAAATATTTCGGCGCAATATTCAGTGCACATTTAATAACGCCCATTTGAAACCCCAGCGTTCTTGCGCTCCCGAAACGACTATATGCGACACTACCGGCCGGCATGGTACTATTCGGTGACGTTGCAGTAAGGTATCTTTAAGTGCAAGGGTATAGGAAACTCGCGTTGGCTCTAAAATAATCGGTTTACTTGATAACTAGAAAAAAAGATCATACGTAGAAACCGTGCGGTACCGCCATTCGGAAGCAAAGCTGCAGTACGGTTTGTTTTCCCGTGGCCTCCGAGGGCGCGTCAGTCTCGGAGGTCTGGTGGCTACTGACATGACATCGACTGCAGAGTTGAGCGGAACGCGCGCAGTGAAGCCGAAACCGCGTTTTTTTTTATCGCTCTAAATCAACCTTCACGATGCAACGGAACGATGAATATTGTTGATGGGAGGGTCAGGATCCCGAATACGCACAGAATGTTCAGAAAACGTTTCACGACCCCTTTAAAGGCGCAAGTTTGATTGCCATCCACGGCGGCCGCATTTCATCTGGGCTCAGTGTGAGAAAAAAAAAAAATTGTGCGTATGGTTCAAAAATTCTCCAAGGGGTTCGGATGAGTCCTCAAGCGGAGGAGGACTCACTTAGAGGCGTCATCCCATCCACCTTTACGTACCACATAGTCGTATCGTGGTTCTGTCACGTATCTAGCACTGCAGGTTTTGAAGGGCAATTTTCCAGGAATAACAGCGGAACAAGACAGGACAGAGAAAGAATACGAGACGGCCGATGACACGCAACTAAAAGTTTATTGGAAGACACATGGAAAAAAAATACATATATAGCCCGGACTTGGTCACATGGCACAACCATTGCATCTGCGCGGCAGAGTTATCAAGGTAAAAAATTAACCAGATTCTGTCTAACATAAACATGTGCGTCAAAACAGACATGAGACATCAGACGTGTTATTCCTGGAAAATGCATATAGACCAACCTGCCCTAGTATCTATTCTTGAAGGGCAACTCCGGCTATTTTTTTTTCAATGTTCTCGGATCTCAGTGAAATTTTCAATATATATATTCTCCTCTGTACTGTAACAATGTATGCCAAGCCAGGCGGTTTCAAGTCATCTAGTTTTCCTGCAAATGAATTTTACAAATTCTTAGCGGATTCCTACGCGGATCACCCTGTATTTTTGACGTCATCACCAACGCTGCCTACCCGAGCCAGCGGGCCGTCAAAAGCAGAACGGCGATACTTCAGCGTTCAAGTCGTCGCTGTCAACTTCAGAAAAGCTGGAATGGCTCAATACATCGTCGGATGAGCTCGCCACTGTCATTTTTATGGCTCCATCTCCATATTTCTGATGGCGGGAAGGCTGTGACGTCGTCGCATACGCTGTACGAAGCGTCTGCCCGCTTAGGTTTGAACACGCCTTTCAGTCGGTTATTTAAAATAATTGGTGCGTTTCTCGGCAGACTGACTGCTACAAGGCTATTGGAAATCAGTGCCATTGGAAAAGGTCGATATCAGATCATGAAAAAACCGCCGGAGTTGCCCTTTAACCATTTTCTTCCCCATGCAGGAGACCGTGGAGATGAGAAAAGCTTATATAATTTATACAGAAAGGAAATTATTGACAGGTAACTTAATTCATATTGAAATGCATATAGACACGCCAAGCTTAAAAGAAGATAGAAGAAATAAAACTGAGAAAATGGACTAAAATTAAGTTTTCGCAGCCAGTTCGGTTTTAGTTTGCTCTGTAATACCCCTCTACTTCACCATTTCTACGTTTTAATAATCTATATGCACGCACAATTGTACTAGTGTGTTCCTTGACTTCCTTTGCTGTCGGCTTCTTCGCCAACCGGAGCAGGCGAGCCCATTGTTTCTCTGTTTCTTTATTATTATAAATGTCTCACTACGTCCGTGATTCGTCCCGGTAGAGCTTTTTGACAGATATACGCTATGACTATACGCTATGACTTATTGCACCTCAGAGGTGCCGTTAAAGTATATAGCGTCGACACCAGTGTTCATTGTTTTTTGCGCCACTTCGCGACTCGTTTCTCAGGATAAGGATTGCGGGCGCATGTCGCGAAGGGCCAGGGTAATTGGTGCATTATAGAAGGGTTTGCGCTGCAGCGGCCGCGGACAGGCTGCTGCTGATGGTCTGCTGCACAGTGAGACGGAGATTTCGCAAGGAGAACAGTATACGTACCGGCGGCAGCGCTCTGACGGTGAGTGCGCGGCTTGTGAAAATCGACGCGCTCTCACAGTGCTCGATTTCGAGCATCGTCACGAGAGATATACTATACGTGCGCACCCGCACAGAACCAGACGAAACAAACGCCCTTTTTTCTGCAGTCTGATTGTCTTCTAATGTGTCGGCGTTTGTGTTGTCTAGGCTGCTTCTTCTATGACCGTACATGTGTGTCTGCAAGCCACGTTCGTGTCTCTGTATACGAACTTAACGTTGATAAGGGGTTCTTCTGTTGTATATACCATTGCAACTATCTGTCCTTCCAAGCTTAATTTATGGTACTTTGAGCGGCCTATCAATGTTCTCCTGCTTATCCGCACAGCCGTGCACTTTTATACGACTTCGATAACGCCGGTGGCGAAGTTCCGAGTGTGTGGGCGCTGCATCGAACTCGCGAGAGTGACGGAAATATACGCTTTCAGGACGTTGAAAAGAAAGCTTCAGCGGTGACCTTGGCGTCAACGTGACAGAGATGCATTGGCATTATACTTTGATAGCCAACGTTATCCGACGGTGCTGGTATTGTGCGAGTAAATACAATAGGCTAGCTTGCCAGCCGCGTGCAGACGGTCAATTTCCCGCACACTCCCATTCTCCACTATGCCTCTCCCCACAGTACTCCCTCAAGAGGCTGCTGTTTGGATGTGTATAGCTTATTTGTTTGCGCGTGTAGTCACGAGAGCCATGACAACAGTCTGCGCTTATTTACGCATCTCGGTGTGCATCATACATTTTCGCCATCATCTCAACGTTGCGTCTACATGCACTAGCTGACCTTTGACTTAATTTTAATATTTACTTTTTTTTTCGCGCGGTGTGCAGCAATTATTAGATGCGAAGCAGCTCTTTGACTAGCCTGTGTAACGCTGTCCCTCCGCACAAGCGCGAGTCAACGCGCTTCCCTCGGCGCAGGTGTTGGAGCGGTGCCAAGTAGGTCACGCCGCAGCTGGGCGTTGACGTCACGCTCCCCTCGCACGCTTCCCTCGCAGGTGCGCGCATACGTCACTCTCTCCCTCACCCGGCGGAGCGCCCGCAGCTGCCGGCTCCAACGCCCGCTCGCCTCCTTTGTCTGCGTTTCAAACAAACGTTTACACCAGTAAACGCTACACCGAGTTTCGCTTCAAACTGTTCTTCCAGCACCCGCGTTAGCGCCGTTCAACCCGTGACGCCACCCGTGCGCAACGCTGCTGCTTCGCATCCCATCAGGGTTCCCTTCGGGGAGATGGTCCAAGTTTTTTTTTTAAAGCCTCTATAAGCAGCCGTTTATAAGGCGGGATGTATCCAGCATCAGGGTGCTTCATAAAATGTTCCTGAGTTTATCCAGCGTCCTGGCGACGCGTTTTTAACTATGGTGCGTTTCTAGCTGCGGTACGTTTATATCTACGTCGTGCACGAGTATTTATAGGATCCGAAGGATTTCCTGACGAGTACTTCGCTCGACCTGTGCGCTGCAGCTCGTGTATAAACACCGAACATTTATGTTCGGCACATTGTTACTTCGTTGGCCCAAATGAATCCGGTGGCACACTGAACAAAGACGTTGGTATAGACGCGCAATGCTGCTCGCCGTGTTGGGACGCGAAAACACTTGTAGTCAGCCACGTGGCCTGCGACATATCGCGTGAAATCCACGCATGGGCTCTGAAGGCGTATAGGTTTAGCTGCAGGCACACCCATAGAAGTCGTCGCGGATGGGTGTATAGTGCGCTTGCTCGGCTCCCCTGGAGGGGATTGACGGGTTTGCGGTTGCGGTTTGCGGAGGGGATTGACGGGTTTGCAGGAACGTCACGGTGAAAAGACGTCGTGTGACGACGTCATCGCTTAGTGTTGCGTTGTGGCGTCATCGTAAGATCACGATGATGTCATGCGAAGACGTCGCCACTTCACCGCGCGACTTTGTGTCCACAGCAGACGCTGGAAGGCCGACGCCGAATTTTTAGGCAGAGAATTTAAGACATGCGACTACGCGACAAGTGGAATCTTTGGTATAGTTCGTAGCGCAAATTTGAGACCCTCTCGCAATGCAAGTAAATTTTGTCATAGTATACGGGGGTCTGATGCAGAACAGCGGTCGTTTAAGAGGTGTATACTCGCGGGCTTGACGAAGTGTTTCTCTTCATTACTTTGCGGTTAGTTAGCCTTCCTTCTTGCATCAGAAGGCCTTCAGCTGCTTCCCGACAAATGTATTGTTTGGACAGTACATGGACAGTACAAGGATCACGCAGGCCCATTGATCCCTCTTAGCTTTTCTGAACACTGCTGGTTTGGCCTCCCGCTTATAGTCGTGTTACTGTGTTTACTTTATTTTGTCTGCGTTTATTTGTCTTCTCCCCTTTTTCCTTCTTCTATACGTTATTTCCTCTCTTTCTCCAATCGTTCACTTCTTCTATCTATTTCCTCTCCCTGAAAGAGTAACCAGCCCCGCCACGGTGATCTAGTGGTTATGGCGCTCGGCTGCAGATCCGAAGGTCGCGGGAATCAAATCCCGACCACGGCGGCTGCATTTCGATGGAGGCGAAATGTTGAGGCCCGTGTGCTGTGCGATGTCAGTGCACGTTAAAGAACCCCAGGTGGTCGAAATTTCCGGAGACCTCCACTACGGCGTCTCATAATCAGAGCTGGTTTTGGGACTTCAAACCCCACAAATCAAAGAGTAAGCATACGTTGTGCCCCACTCGGTGGCAGTTGCCAGCTTGTTCCTTCCCTTTGTGTCCTTAATACAACGCATCGCGTGTACATCCGTACATAACTGTCCGTCATCAATGTTTATGTGGTCATGACGTGTGGATTAGTCTCAGAATGTTGTGTTGTGGCTGGTACTGGGGGGCTAGATTCAGCTATGTCGTAGTCCTCCGGCGAAGCCTCTGAATCAATCTTCTGTGCGGTTCTTGGTCGAAGATGGATGCGATTTCTGGCGAAGATACCTCCGGTGTCTGTCTTTACGGTGTATCTTCGGGGTTCTGGACCGACATTCACCATTTTTCACTGAGGCGAATCCAAACTGGCTGACCAGGAATTAGTGCTGGGAGATTTCTTGTGTGGCGATCACCATGCTTGTGCTGCTCCTTTTGCCTTTGCTGGAGAAGCGTATGGTGAGGTGCCGTTGGTGCTCGTGACAAGGTATCTGCTGCTATTTGCTTGCCTGGAACGTAGGTGACAGTGGTGTACCGCTGTAGTTGAAGGAGGAGTCGTTGGATTCTTGTTGATAGTTTGTTGAAGTCCTTATTCTGAATCCTGGTCAGTGGCTTGTGAACCGATTGCACTGTGATGTGTCGCGCGAAGATGTAGCAGTGAAATTTTTCGCATGCGAACACGACAGCCACAAGCTCTTTTTGTATTTGTGCATACCGCTGCTGGGTGGTTGTAAGAGCTGCTGATGCGTAAGCCACAGGTCTGCCTTCTTGCAGTAGCACTGAAACCATTCCATAGGAGCTGGCATCCGTTGACTGTGATGGGCTTTGAGGGATCAAAGTAGCGAGGTACCGGTGCAATCGTTAGCTTCGATTTAATGAGCTCCACTGTGTCGGTATGTCGCTGCGTCCAGTGCCAGTGGACATCTCTCTTCAGTAGTTCGCGTAGAGGTGCTGTAGTTTCCGAGAAGTTGGGAATAAATTTAGTTACGTAGGTTGCCATTCCCAAAAATCTTTGCAGTTCTTGCTTGTTTGATGGCATTTGGATGCCTTTGATGGCCTTCACTTTATCTTGGTTTGGAGCTATCCCTCGAGATGAAAGTTGGTGACCCAAGTACGTAATTGCTGTCAATCCCAGCTGGAGTTTAGCTTTGTTGAACTTGAGGTTGTTGGCGCGTGCTACTGTGAGCACATTTCTGAGGTCTTTCGCGTGCTCTTCAATGCTCTGTGATGCGACCAGAACATCTTCGAAGTACGGCTTGACGGTAAGTTGCCGCTCGAATACCCTGTCAATAGCTTGCTGGAAGAGCTCGGGTGCTGTTGCGAGACCAAATGGAACGCGAAGAAATCGATATCTTCCCCAGGGCGTCGTAAATGTGCACAAACGCGAGCTTGCTTCATCCAAGACAAGTTGGTAAAAAGCACTCTTTGCATCAAGGACGGAGAATATCTTCGCACCGCTCAAGTTTGCAAAGAGCTCCTCCGCCACAGGTACCTGGTATGTTGCTTTTTGATGGCCTTGTTTAAGTTCCGGGGATCTAAGCATAGTCGGACGCTGCCGTCTTTCTTGGTGATAACAATCGGATGGCCCCACTCGGAAGGCTCAGTGGTCTCGGCGATGATTCCATTTTGTTGCATTCGTTGCAGTTCTGCTTTTACTTTGTGCTCTAAGGCGCTGGGTACGCGGCGTGGAGCTGACACCGTGGGAGTTGTTCCTTCCTTCAGCTGTATCGAATAAACTCCCGGTAATTTTCCAATGCCTTCAAATACATCAGGAAAGTCGTTGAGCACTTTTTCAAGTCGTTGTGTTGCTGTGCACGCAGCTACAGTCGATCGCTGCGGCTACCTTCTCGTAACGAGATTCAAGGCTTTTCACGCGCTGGCGCCTAAAATCGGCTTCAGCGGTTGGCTGACGACGAGGAACTGCAGGTTACACTCGTTTTCTCCAGCTGAGCAGTGCAGTTCGCATTCAGCTTCGATGGGAAGTTGCTGTCCCGTGTAGGTTGTTACTCGTGCTGCTGTTGTCTTGTATACAGGTTGCGAAGCCCACGTGCTGCGTTGACTTTTGGGCATTACGTTTACGTCGGAGCCAGTGTCTGGCTTGAAGCTGACGTCGTAACCATTTACACTGATCGTTTCTGTCCACTCGGACTTGCTGTTTACGTTGTGGAGTTCAAGACTCTCCAAGAAAAAATCTTGTTGCTGATCCTTTTGCTGCGGATCTTCAAGGAAACCTATTCGCTGGCGGGAGGTGTTGCTGCCTCGTTGGCCTTGTCTACACAGGCTGGCGAAATGCCCGAATTTGCCACAGTTATAGCAGTTGGAACCGTAGGCAGGGCATTCGCGTGGTCTGTGCGTTGTTCCACAGCGCGAGCACTTTTGTTGCGGCTTCGGCTGCGGTTTCTGTTGCCGGTTCCTCGTTGTTGCTGGTTTTTGTGAGTTCCATTGCTTGGGCTTTTGTGGAGCTTGCACTTCGAAATTCGGCTCTTGAAGCTCCCTTACGTGCTTCTTGGAAATTTCCGCTGCCTTGCACGTTATGATTTTGTCGAGTGTGAGGTCCCGGGTTCACGAAGAAGACGCTCTCTCAGTGCTCCGTCTCGTATTCCTACGACGATGCGATCGCCAATGAGTCGCTCTTTCCTCTCCCCAAAGTCGCATTTTTCCGCTTGCCTCCGAAGCTCTGTTACGAACTCGTCGAATGCCTGCTTTTCTTTTTGTTTCATCGTGTTGAACACAGCAGACGCCTGTATTACGTTTTTGTATGGTCTGTAGAGGGCGTCGAACTGTTCGAGGAGGTACGCAACTTGATCCGTCGGCTCTTGGCCATCCGTGTTTGTAGGTGGAGGGGGGAACGTCTGGGCGACGCGCCGGCCGTGGGGCCCGAGAACATGGAGAAGTAGGGCTCTTCGCGTGGCGGTAGGCTTGGTGGCGTACTCACAGGCTTGCTCGTAGATGTTGTACGCTTCTTTCCAGTCCTCCCATGCTTGCTGCGGGTTGTCGCCTGGCTCGAAATGTGCTGGTGGTTGCAGAAATGTACTGGCCATAGTTACGGGGTGGTCGGATCACTCTGACACCATGTTATGTTGGGTTTGTTGTTGGAGCGCGTGAGACAAGGGGCCAGCCCAGTCGAGAGCAGAAGTGGAACTGTCTTTATTCAGAAGATACTAATTCAGGACGCGTTACGTAGGTGGCGCTAGCTGTTCGTTTAGTTCAAAGACGACGTACAGATGTCAGGAGGATAGGAAGCGAGGTCTATTGCGCGCATATATAACAGTCTGTAGATGTAATAATTCACGACGTGGACGACGTCCTTCTATCTCATGCCGTGTTCGAGTTTCCAGATCTGTAGATACGCTGCGTTTAGATGAACGTAACGCGCTCTCCCACAGACGTTGTATGTGCCGTTCTATATTTTCTGTTCCCTTCACACGGTGGTCTCGCTTTTTTTTTCCAGGGTGAGTGCAAAGATGGATTCCAGCGCCGACTACCGACTTGACGACGACACTTCCAAGGAGGACTTGCCCCCTCCAGGCTGGAAGCGCAATCGCCTGCTGCTCGTCATGCGTGGCGTAGACGAGGTGATATCGTCTCACCTCTTTCTGGCAGCCACCGAGTCGTCACCGCTGGCGAAGTACCGCCGCATGCTCTCCATGTTCGAGATGTCTGCCCACTTCGCCGTCTGGTTTGGCGGGCTCATCTTCCTCATGTGGTTCTTCTCCATCGATGTGGCGGTCAGGACGTTCCTCTTCAACGTGTTCCTCGGTACGTGCTCTACACCTGCCGCCATGGGCAGGACCGTAGTTTAACGTGTGCAGATCATTTAAAGGGTTCCACTGAGCATACCTGTTAAAGGGACACTAGCTAGAGAGAAACAGTGGATCAGTTTAAGCCGATAAATTAATAATGGAGAACTGCGTTGCCGTTGATTTCGCCACCGTACGTTCAGCGTTAAAAGACAAAAAATGAAACTTAGTTTCATTTTTCAAGCGTGACGTCATGGATTTCGAAGTGTCTTCTTCGTATTCTGGCCATTTCGGCTCAATGAAATTTGATAAAACTTCATACGTTAAGTCTCTGAACCCCCAAGCACAAAGTGGCGTGGCTTTCATTGCCAGGTTGCTGAACGAAAGGGGGAAAAAATTAACGCGACAGCGGCTCGTAGCTTCGGGGGGAAAAAGCGTGAACTAGACGCACCCGCGCAGCCATCGTCCTCGACGCTGCCCTGGCGGCCGCGGTCAAGACCAGCGCGCAGCGTTTCTGGCCCGTGGCACGGCGCGTCCAGTACGAGCCACCGTGCGCCTCTCGGTTATCTTCCACGGAGTTCACCACCCGCGCGGTTCTGGTCACTCTGGTCGTGGCCAGGCACACCGAGCAGTCCCTCGTCGTCAAGGCGTTCGCCGTCGCCTGGTGCCTCGGCGCTTCCGTGTCCCGGCTTCTCCTGGGACGGCAGTCGCTCGGCGCCATCCTGGTTGGCGTCGCCGTGGCCTACGTCGAGTACACGGCCGTCGTGGTTCACTTGTGGTGCTCGGAGCGCACGGCCTCTCTTGTGTTCCGTGCCGTGAGCGGCCTGGAAGAGTCCGCCCGAGACCCGCTGATCTTTTGAAAGACGTTGGCCGTTTTGGTGGACTGGCGACGTCGATGCGGCAGGACAGGCGGAAACTGCGAACTGTGTGGCCACCCCTTATCATTTTCTCTTGTGTCTCATTTGGTGTACGGTCTGTCGGTGCTCATCATTGGTGATTCGTTCTTATCAAGTTTGAGGGTACGAATGCCATTGTGCACAAGCGCCTGGTGACGTGGTGTTCTTCAAATCTCGCCCACTTTCTTAGAGGCCCAAAATAAGTAAAACCGTCGCACTTATGCATGGTAATACATTATTTGGACGCTGAAGATGATTTACAACTTCATTGAACACGTTGCTTATAAAGCAACCGAGAAGTTGACTAAAAATTAAGATGAATTAATCTGAAAGGGGAACTCCTGCTTTTTTTAACCATATTCTGATATCGCTCTTTTCCAATGGCACTGATAGCCTGTTGTAGGCAGGGTGGTTCAGTTTGCTCAGAGATCCACCAATAATTTTAAATAACCGAATGAACAATGTGTTCAAACCGAAACAGGTAGATGCTTCTTGCAGCGTATGCGGTGACGTCACAAGTGTCCCCGCCATCAGAAATTTGGAGCTGGTGCCAAAAAAAAAAAGTGGCGATGTCATCCAATGATATATTGAGTTATATGCCAGCTTTTAACTTGACAGCGCCTATTTGAGCACTTGAGTATCACCGTGTTGCTCTTGACAGCCCGCCTGCTCGGGTAGGCATCGTAGACACTAATGACGGCAAAAACGCAGGGTGGCCCGCGTGAGAATCCGCTGGAAATTTTTAAAATTCATTTACAGGAAATCTAAATGACCTATATCCGCCTGATTTGGCATATATTATTACAGTACCGAGGAGAACATATGCTGAAAATTTTATTGAGATCAGTGGACACTAAAAAATCGCCGTAGTTAGCCCTTTAAGGGTACCGCAAGTATTTTAGTCAACTTTTCGGTTGCTGTAAAAGCAATGTTTTCAATGAAGTTGTAAACCATCTTCAGTGTCTAAATAATGTTTCTATGCATATGGGCGACGGTGTTACTTATTGTGGGCTTCTAAGAAGAAAGTGCGCGATTTTTGAAGAGGCACCAGCAAGTTAGGTGAAACAACTTATATACAAGTTTCGTGGTATATATATTATAATTATATATATATATATCATAATCTATTATCTATATATATATATATATATATATCTATACACTGAACATCTCGCCCTTTACTAAAAAAATATTAACATAGTCGCTGCACCATACCGCCACAATGAACACATCGCAAAGGATCATATTGTTTCGCGGGATCATGTCAGCATGTTGAATAAGTATCTTGCGGAACCAACGATCCCTATTTCAATTTTCTCATGGCGCCGCACAGTGCGCACTGCCTCATCGAGAGAGGGCGCTACGAGTGCCCAATCACAGTCGCCCTCTGAACGAAAATGGCCGTAGAACTTTTTTTAGGATGCGAGTGCAACACTCTTTACAGTCTGAAAGATAAGACATTACACTATACCTAAATCGCCGAGAGCAATGAGATATTTTTAAATGGTGCCAGAGCAATTGAAATGTAAAAAAAAGACCAATATCTCAGAGGGTGCCCATAGAACCACGAACATTCCATGCACGAGAATGTAACTCCTGCATAATAAAAAGTTTATACATTTCCTACTTCAAATTGAGAGCAATTAGAAAATCGGAAAGGGAAAAGGAGTTATGGACCGTTTTGGTCTCCACTCCCATAGAGTGAGTCGGAGCGCCGCCGCAAACGTGCGAGCAGTGGTGGCGGGCGGTGCGTGAGCCGGGTATCCTGGGGGCAGCCACTCTCCGTGGTGGCGTCGCTTTCTGACGCGAACAGAACCGGTGTTCTGTCATTTGTATTTTTATTTTTCGTTAAAAGAAGTGCAATCTTGCTGAAACGCGTGCCCCATCTCCGATTTCGCGAGACTTTCGGTGGGGTTAAATTTTTCTGGGTATTTCCCGCTGGTGTCCCGAACACCTTAAAATGCGGTAACATTTGTAGCAGCGCCTTCATGAATTCCATCGATGCAGTACTTACCATTTTCTTTAGTAACCAAATACGCGAATGAATGAATGAATGAATGAATGAATGAATGAATGAATGAATGAATGAATGAATGAATGAATGAATGAAAACTATTTCCGCAAGGTATAAGTTTCCAGGCGAAGGTGGAGCCCTCAGATCCAGGGTCCCTGTGGCCTTTGCCATGTTGCCAGCTCTGTCGATCAGTTTGAGTTCCGAGTTCTTCAGGCTTCGAGCAGGATAGCGCAGCCTCCCACTGCTCCGGTGTTAGTGTCGTGTTTACTGGCACTACCTTAGATTTTTGGCAGGCCCATGCAACGTGGTACAAGGTTGGGGGTTCCCCGCATAGCGGACATTTATCGTCATATGTTGCGGGATAGATTTTACTAAGTAGGCTGAGATAATCGCCCGAATCTCCAACAGAACACATCGAGGCCCATCTTCCCAAATACGTGAACAGATACGCGCATCTTCTCAGAGGATGTCGTCCCGAACACTGCATGCGAACTGTGCCTAAAATCTTGCGCGAGTAATGCATGAAGCTTGATAAAAGTGGTACGCACTTCTGGTCCAGACCAGGCGCGTCTAGTTGGGTGTAATCAAAAGCTAGGGTATTAACGCTCTTGCCGCTCACCGCGCCCTCAGAACGAGGAAGGGATAACTATGTTGCTGCGACGATCAAGCGCACACACATACACACGCGTACGCACAAGAACAAAGCGTGCTATACACCACGGGTTGAAAGTGAGCGCTTGTGGTGTCACCTACATAGCTTCCTCTGCTCATGTCTGTACGTGTGCGGGCTTGACCGCCGCAGCTATGCAAAACCAACTCGCCAAGAAGTCGTGGTGCTTTTAAGGATACACATGAGCTGGTATTCTGAGCAGGGTGGTACTGCGTTGTTTCGCTTATATGCACTAGCCTTGTTTTCGTAGCAGGTAACACTCTTCGCTCGGCGTCGGTACCAATCACAGGTCTTTTTTTTTTTGTGGCAATGCTTTATCGCCATGTTGACAGCGTCGTTTTTTTCCGGTGGTTTAAAGGGGAAACCCAGCATTTTAAAATTTTTATTGTCTTTCTGAGGCAAGAATCGATAACCGCTGCATGTTATTGTATATGGGTCGACCATTGTCGCATAATATACAGAGTTCCAAAGTAAAGAGGAAAAAAAAATTAAACATTAAACAAAAGGACCCTCTCAAGGAATGAAGATTGGCGGTGATGGGCACGCTTTACGGCACAATCAAGGTGTAAGAGTGCAGGTAATGTCCCTCGTTCCTCGCTTTTCAAGTTCTCGCTGAATCGTCGTCCCTGCTGCGCTTCCTTACGTGTGTATACGTCCGTTGTCCACGCTCACGTGTTACGCAGTATACATCTACTATTTCCCATCTGTACTTCTTCCTGACCTTGTAATTTGGCGTGCACACGATGTCTGTGTTGTCGTTGGTGTTGTGCCCTGCTTAGAGATCTTTTCTTGTAGCACAGTGCTGAGTTTGCGTACGCGTAATGCTTCTGTCCGGTTGGCGACCCGCTGTTTGCGGCCCACGTATGCCTCCCGTGTGTTGTACGTAACGTAGTGTGTCGTATACGTCGCAGGAGCTGCACACTTGCTCGTCCAACTGCTTATTGTTCAGAAGCAGGGGTTTATACGCAAAAAAAGCAAAAAAAAAAAGAACAATTCTGGATAAACCTCTAAACCCCTGTTCAAAGCATCGCGATTGCGACCCGAACTCTCGGTTCTTTCGCCTCGCAGCTCTCTTCGTCGACGTCGTGCTGGTGGCCGTGCTGAAGGCCTTGGCTCGGCGTCGCCGTCCCGGCGTGAGCCGCGAGCAGTACGAGCGCGAGCCGCTGTCGTCCAGCCTGAGCTTCCCGTCGGGCTTCACGTCGCGCGCCTTCCTCGTCACCCTGATCGTGGTCAAGCACAGCCACCTGTTCCCGCTCTTCAAACTGCCCTTCCTGGTGTGGTGCATCGCCGTCGCCATCTGCAAGCTTCTCATGGGCAGGCAGTTTCTCGGGGACTCCCTGGCGGGCGCCGTGTTGGGCTACATCGAGTACCACTGGATCGTCAAGCCCTTGTGGCTCTCCGCGGGCGCCGCCTCCTTCTTCTTTAACAGCTTCAACGCCCTCGAAGAGCCCACGTACGACTCGATGCTGTGATGTGGTGCGCGTTGGAAGCTTGTATTCGAGGAACCGGACCTTTTTATTATGTTATTTCTTACCGTGTGTGTGTGTGTTCGGAGTGTTTTTCTTTTAATAAATTAAGCACGCCTGTGACTCGAGGACTTAATTTCTGTGCGTCGAATGTTTCGAGCGGCGTCTCTCTACAAAACACGAGCAGTGCTGCTTCATAGAATTGCGCGCGCATGCTGATGTTCTTGTAAGTTCATTGCGGCACATTGCAGACATCTCGCACAACAAAGTCGTCGTTTTATATCCTTTTACTGGGACTGGAGCCGTTCGAATTAGCCCAGCCACGGTGATTTGTCTGTCGGATTCAGTGGCGGAGATGTCTTGCCATGCCGATTGTTGGGCAGGTTGCGTATTGAACGATGAATTCGCAATGTCTGCGCACGCGCAACTCTTTCGTGAAAGGTATAAGGTGCTTTCTCGTTCAAGCTTGCACGATGGTATATTAGGTGGTGTCCGCTGGTTGACGCACCCGTGAAGTGTGTTGTGTGTGACAGCAGGCTGTATGCGAGGATATCCTACCAGAAAAACGATCGTAAAGAGGCCAAGGCAGGTATAGCAGCTCTAGAAGTCGTCGGGGGCTACAAGGGCGGCCGGCAAGAAACCCGAAAGAAGTGCCCCGGTAAACATTGGCCTGTGTGTTACTTTTTGAAGCCCGAGCTGACGCGTGGTTAGGGTATTTCATTAGAGCGCAGAATTCTTGCGGAGCAATACGAAATGCCATTGTTCGGACACGCACCTGCGAGCCGCTACTGGCCCCACTTCCTCCTCCTTCCAAGGCTGCAGCCGCCACTGCAACGCCCGCCATTGGCAGATGAGAAGCCGCCAGGAAGGACACGGTTAACATGTGTTCGCCCTCCGGATTGGCCGAAGAGGCCTGTATAGCTTCCACAGTGCTGCACGGAACTCCTGAAACAGACTATATGTATGTACCCTGCTGCAAAATGTATTTCGCTATCACCTTCAGTCACGTGTGGTGGATTCCCGCGTATCCCTGGCCGAGGATCGAATGCGGGCATGCGCCACATGTTTCAATATCGTTAAACGAGACGTAATGGCATGTCAAGTTATGTGTCATATGTTAGTCGTACGGTCGTACCTCCATGCTAGTTTTGGCGTACACAATATGGGCCCTTAAGGGACGAGAAGAGAGCGGAGTGGGTTACGGAACAAACGCCTGTTAGGGACATACTGATAGAAATTAAGAAGAAATGGGCGTGGGTGGGCTATGTAATGCGAAGACAAGACAACCGTTGGTCATTAAGGGTAACAGAGTGGATTCCTAGAAAAGGCAAGCGTAGCAGGGGGCGGCGGAAAGTTAGGTGGGCAAATGAGATCGTGAAAGTTGTGGGGATAAATTGAGCCCAGTTAGCAAGGCGTTTGCCCTGCAGTGGGCGTAGACAGGCTGATGATGATATGTGAACGAGACGTGAGTCGGAGGTTTTTGGTACCACCATCGGGCACGCAACGCTGGTTGGTGAAGTTCCTGGCTCATGATGAGCCAGTGTCGCCTTAAATGTCTCACCCGCTGAGGAGACTGGATTCTCCTCACGCACAAATTTCACTACCGCAGAACACGCAATGCTGATCTCGACGCACTTAATTTCGCAAAGATGTTTCATTCTTCTTTTCTTCTTACTTTTTTTTTACTGGTGCTAGCACTTAGCGCCATCGTGTTTCTCAAGAGGCACACGGAAATTCGCACCGAGCCATCCGGCTACTGAGGTTTTGGCGCGAGTGTTATGCATGCTATAAAACCCAAATAAGA
Organism: Hyalomma asiaticum; assembly: GCA_013339685.2. Taxonomy (NCBI): domain Eukaryota; kingdom Metazoa; phylum Arthropoda; class Arachnida; order Ixodida; family Ixodidae; genus Hyalomma; species Hyalomma asiaticum. The sequence goes on from CM023481.1 coordinate 27,532,240, forward strand.
AAAAAATGATCGCATATCTGCTTGTTTCGCTGCAAATGACGTCCAAAGACGCTAATCTTCTGCCACCCCTGATACGTAACATCACCTCTTCTCCCTCCTCCCACCCCTCACACTCTAGCCCTCTCCTCTCACTCCTGCAATAATGGATGCAATGGAGGTTTTGCTGAATTCAGTTCAAATTCCCCGCGTTCGCTCTGCTCTCGCGCCATCTGTTGGGACCATTTAATACTGCTGCCCTAAAGCCGGATACAGGGCCGCGGTTTCTGTCTGCTTGCTTTTAACGCGTAGCGTCTCTTCGACACCATTTCTAACGCGTTGATTTTTTCGTTTGCTACCATAAAAACCAGTCCAAAGTGTATTTTAATTAACGGCGGCTGCGCATGGCGGTTACGCACATATATTTTGGCTCAAATAGGCCTGAGGTTTCCTTTGCGCTGTATAATGCCGAGGTGTGTGACTCCGTGCCACCAGTGCTATCCCTTACAAAAATGCCATATATGGCGATATCAGGAATTGGGCAAATGTGGCTATATATGGCACGTGGCCGTATGTGGCCGTATTTGCCCAAAGCGTTTTAGAAACATATGTGGCAATGAGACGCACACGAGGAATGCCATGTACGACACTTGCCCCGTCACGGTGGTCTAGTGGCTAAGGTACTCGGCTGCTGATCCGAGCGTCGCGGGATCGAATCCCGGCCGCGGCGGCTGCATTTCGATGGAGGCGAAATGTTGAGGCCCGTGAACTGTGCGATGTCAGTGCACGTTAAAGAACCCCAGGTGGTCTAAATTTCCGGAGCCCTCCACTACGGCGTCTCTCATAATCAGAACTGGTTTTGGGACGTAAAACCCCACAAAACAACAATGTACGACACTTATGCGTATTGGGCAAATATGGACACGTAGGGACACGTGCCATATATAGCCAGATATGTATATATGGCCATATATGTATATCCGGCATATATGGCATGTGTCCGTACGTGTCCGTATTTGCCCAATATGCACCAGAGTCGTTCATGGCATTCCTCGTGTGTCTTTCATTGCCACATATGTTTCTAAAACGATTTGGGCAAATAGGACCACATACGGCACGTGCCATATATAGCCACATTTGCCCAATTCCTGATATGGCCACATATAGCATTTTTGTAAGGGATAGTAGCTCGCTTGGTTTAGGCCGGGCGGTTGCATCGAGGTGACAGAAAGACGGGAAAGTTTTTCGCGTTTAGGTAGCCCCCCCCCCCCCAAAAAAAAAAGACTACCGTTTTTGAAGCTACGTGGTTATGGTCAACACATGACCGACACCTATTGTCTACCTAATTGTGAACGAAAACTCCAAACCCTTGGGGCTATCGCCATTATAGAGACGCTTAAATTTTCCCGGCATTGTGTACACGGGCCATGTAGCAGAGAGGAGGAGGCATCGCACAAGGAAGACAGGAGACCGGCAGCTGATGTGCGCTGCCACGCGACCGCGTTAATTGGTTGCACTTTCTTCACGCCTTGTAGGTAACGTGGTGGACGGCGCTTTACATCTTGAGCTTTTCGTAAAGCTTGTGAATCTTTGCTTAGACTACTCTATTATGAATGTTTCGTCAAAGGCTTGGAAAAAGAAAATTTCCTTCGCAGAAATGCTTTTAGAGCGGCGGTTCTAAGATGCGGGAAACGACTTTGCAAAAGTGTACTGGTGAGGGCGGAAATTCCGAACGGGGGCTGGGGGGACGGGTGAAGGAGGAGGAGAGGCAGATTGACTAAATACGAACATGTAACAACACATTATAAAACATAAAGGTACGTCTATACACTACCACATAGAAAACTATTCTAAATAAATCGCGGTCTTTCCAGTGGCGGCATTTACGAATAAGGACGTATACTGTAATCCAGTAATGTTGAATACTACTCTATACAAACTTACAGAATGCAAAGGAATGTCACTATATATGCGGCTCGAAGAGCAACTCTTGAATATATATGTTCTGGGAATACAAAGGGTTCACGAGTGGCAGCGGGAACACAGCATCGAGCGAAAGCCTCCGCGCGCGCGTTGGTGTGCTGTGCTGCTCGGCCCCAGAAGGTCACCTGTGGACGTTGGAGCGGGCCGACGATGCCGCCATAGAACAAGGGCTTGATGATTGATTTCTGGAGTTTTACGTCCCAAAAACCAGACATTATGCGAGACGCCGTAGAGTGGACGGCTGCGGAAATTTCGAGCACCTGGGGTTGGTTAACGTGCTCAGCTGACATCGCACAGCACGCGGGCCTAAACATTTCGCCTCCGTCAAAATGCCTCCGCGGCCGGGATTCGATCCCGCGACCCTCGGATCAGCAGCCGAGTGTACCATAGTCACTAGACAACCGTGCCGGGGTGTCCAAGGGCTCGTGGCAGACGCCTAGGCTGGGTGGAGCCCACGCTTATTGACTTGCCAGATCGAAAAAAAAATACACGTTTTTTACCTACCTGTCATCTATGGAATGTCACCTATGGAAATGAAATATACTTCCTTCGAGCCAGTTCGTTCAAATACGTTACCGAAGGAGGCAAGAGCCGCAGGATGTGCAGATGAATGAATGAATGAATGAATGAATGAATGAATGAATGAATGAATGAATGAATGAAAACAGAACTGATATTGCGTTTAAAATGACCAAGTTGTCAGTCTCTGCTGTACCAAAATTACTGTTGCTTGCGTGCTACTTCAATAAAGGAATAATTAAGCGCGAATAAAGTGTGTGCGTTTATAACAATGTGAGTTCCTGGCCCTTCGAAGCCATGGACGCCCAACGCAGGCTGTTCACACAGAGGAAGTCACAATTGTTCAGGTGTGTTTGCAATGCCTTAGTACTTTAAACTGCCCGTAGTGTCAATCGCTGCGTAGCCACTCAGACATACGCTGATGATTCTGCGACCAGTTTCACTGCGTTCGTGGGGAGTACGAAATTCGATCACTTCCTGCAGCGCGTGGACATTTCGTTGAGCTCGTTGTATGCATGCGAGTGCAGAGTCGCCCCTGGCAAAAGACGGGAACCAGTCGTCTTCGCATTTCGCGAAGTCGGCATTAACGCTGTCGTCCACATAATCACTGAAGTTCTTTTATGTATAGGCTGGTTACTTTATATACGAAGGGCTATTGACGTCACTCACGGCGTCGCAAGCTGCTGTCGCCGCGGCAGCTTTCCCAACATGTCGAGAGATGTACGCAGGGAGCGCAACTCGCTTATCACGTCTTGTCATTAGTTAAATGATTTTTTTATTTGTTTGACAATACATAATTGTCCATCATCCTGAATACATGATTTGGATGCTTGTGAGATCGAAGCCGCGTATGCTCTTCTCCCTTAAATCGCCGAACGTGTTTCTTTCTTAGTTGTTCGAACTGATCTTGCAAAGTACGACTTTATTTTTATATTTGCGGCAAGTTTAATTACTTTAACGCTAAAACTGCTGCTAGTTTCATCGTTTGTTCCAAGAGGGCATGCCTAGGAGATTCACTGCCTTCAATTTGCCACACACCTTCTGGGGCCTGAAGTATAATGCATCAAACACTGCATCTATATCGAAATCTTATTAGTTATATTCACTCATATACGTCCTCAGTTTTTGTTCAAGTAACGCAAATATCTTATGTAATCCTGCTAATAAGTGAGTTAGTTTTGCGCTAAATATACTGTCACATTCAGTGAAAAATTTGTTAGCGCGCTAAAAAAATGAAAATCCGGTACTATACGCAGCTGCTGCCCCGCCACGGTTGTCTAGTGGTTATGGCACGCGGCTGCTGATTCCGAAGGTCGCGGGATCGAATGCCGGCTGCGGCGGCTGCATTTCGATGAAGGCCGAATGTTGAGGCCCGTGGGCTCTGCGATGTCTGTGCACGTTAAAGAACCCCACGTGGTCGAAATTCCCGGAGACCTCCACTACAGCGTCTGTGATAATCATAGCTGGTTTTGGGATGTTAAATCCCACAAATCAATGAGCTAAACGCAGTTGCTAGTACAATGATTTACTGAGCGGTTGCGAAGAACCAACACGGGAGCTCTGGCGCCACTGTGCGGGTCAAGATTCGAAGTGGTTTCTTTAAAGCCGTTTGCTTGCGCGGGCTTGGGTGTTGTGGTAGTGGACAAACATTTTTTCTTACTTCGAGCGATGTGGAGGGGACAAAGCTTCATTTCTGAGGTACTTTTTACGTTCGAAAACCACGATATGACAATGAGAGACACCGTGTGGAAGGCTGCCGAAATTTTCGACCACCTGGGGTTCTTTAACGTGCACTGACATCGCACAGTACACGCTCCTAAACATTTCGCCTCCATCGAAATGCAGCCGCGGCGGGCGGGACCTGATCCCGCGACCTTCGGATCAGCAGCCGAGTACCATAGCCACTAGACCACCGTGGCGGGGAAGCTGAAGATTGACTGCACTCGCGGTGTCCTCCACAAATGACGTGGAACAAGTTCACCAGCAGTGTTGTCTTCGCTCACTTGGTAAGCGCTAAAGACAAGCCAGGGCCAAGGCGATGTTTCCGCAGCTGTCGAAGGAAAGAAAAATAAAGGCAGAAAGAGTCGTAACTAACTCCGCAAAACTTTTCAAAGTGACAGAGTGACGTTATGACGTGGTTCAACATTATACCGTATGTTGTTTCCCTTTCAACAATATGGATGATAGAATTGAGGGAACACTGTCAGTACAACTCTTGGAACTTTCTGAAGCTCTGTGTGCACGCAAATGTCGCCTTGTCCGTTGAGAAATTTCGGAATATGAAGTCGAAAGCATTTGACGGCTGGCAGGGGGCAAACTGAGTGCACGACGAGCGACGCACGGAGTAATGTGCGGAGAAGATAACCGACAAGCAAGAGCGTACAGAAAAAGTTAAGTTACATCTCGTTAACCAGTAACACGTCCCTACCAATCTGCGTTGTTTCATTGTGGGAAAATTTACATTAATGAACAAATTTGAATGCAAGGCCATGTCACATCAACTGACTTAACCAGTGCAGTAAAAAAAATCTTCGTGCTTTCAGTGCCAATAGACTTGCAATCATATATATAGTTGGAGGAACTATAGTTTTCTTGTTGTCCAGTGTCGTTTACACTGTCGGCTCCCGATGAAAGGATATGTGACCGCCAGTTTGAAAGTTCCAGAATAACTTCAGTCTCCTTACGTGCATCGAATGCGGAATCGGGGCCTCTGAACTGCGTCAACGTCCATACTACTTCGATGTCCATGTGACGTGATGTGATGATTCTGTCATCTGGGGGTCGATACCGTGCCACGGAACACGGAATATTATTGCGTTTGCTCCTCCCTGATTGGTCGATTCTGCCTTCACATGCAAACACACTCATGCACGTACACAAAGGGGGGCTCGTACCCCTCCTGAAATAAAATTCTGGGCTACGCGCCTGCCGTCTACGTCTCGGTGCTCCTCTTGTCATCTCTTCACTTGGTGCACACCAAAATTATACCATATAGTTTCCTACAATACTAGATGGAAGTGTGGCCCTCTATGGGAGGTTCAAGCATGGCGGTTCTGCCAGCATGGGAATGATGGGTATGACATGGATGGATTACAAAAACGGACCTTGTTGTGATCTCATAACAGCTTACGCTGTAAAACAAGCGGACAATAGTGGCTCAAGCACAGCAGCTGTGTCCTCTCGTCTGGCTATCTCGTCGGCGAGAGCAACGTGGAGGTGCTCGAAATGCCATTTTCCGTCACACAAAGGAGGGGTGACAGCCATCCAGGTAGCTGATAAGCAGTAATGTGCGAGAAAACATGGCAAGCCCACACTATCTGCTACTCACTTGAGAATACGAGCGAGTGTAATTGCGAACATTAGGGTAACTAACTAACTAACTAACTAACTAACTAACTAACTAACTAGTAGTTCGTTCTAGAGCGGAGCTATACGAATTTGTCACTTGCTCCGTGGAACGCCGCTTCCCTGCGTTTTGGAAAGTTCGTGTGCTGGAGATATGATACTGTACGTCTGAACGCACTACCTACCCGAATGCCAAGCGGAATCTTCCTATTTCTACAGCGGAGCTAGGGGGACCTCTGTGGCCACTTCTGGGGTGCACAGGAGTGTAAGGTCCCTTGAAATTTATTCTAATTAATTATTATCTTTCATAAGTAAACATATTAAAACTCGCTGGTCCACCTCGATCACATGCAACCAACAACGAAACACTATAAGGGTTACATTTTGTCCTGTGCTTTTTTAAGTGCCGTGTAACGGTTCTCAGAGGACAACCTTCGCACGATTCACTTATTGCTGGCGTCATAATCGACCAAATTAAGGGAATATACAAGATATTAATGATAATAATAATTCATAGTGTTTTACGTGCCAAATCCAGCTGTGATTACGAGCACGCTTGTATCGCAGCTCTCCAGAGTAATTTTGACCGCCTGGGCTTCTTTAACGTGCACCGAAACCTAAGCACACAAGCGTGGAATTGGGCTTGTTGGTACTGCCATAACTGGTTACATAGCGCAAAAGATTTTCACACAGGACTATTGTCTCTTCTATAGTCCTGTGTGAAAGTTTTTGTCTTAAGCAACCATGCAGTTACATCAAGTGCAGTGCTGTTCCTTGCACTTCACCTCTATATAAATGCGGCCGCCGTGGCCGGGATTCGATCCTGCGACCTCGTGCTTTGCAGTCCAACACCTGACCGTCATGTGCAGCCAAAGAAATGTGCTTTTCTTTGGCTACCTTGCAACTTTTGTGTAACTGCGTACGCGACTATTCGCAAGATGCTGGAGGCTGGCCACGGAAAAAACAACTAATTTTTCTCTCCTTACCTCCGTCGGACGCCTCACGTGGATTTTGCTTCAGTAGTTCTGTGCAGGACTGTAGGGGCTACGGCGGCACATTCTACAGCGACTGCAGCACGAGCATGTCCGAACGGTGGCGCACAACGCGCGGTCGCTTTCCCTGCTGCGCGGTGCTGACGGGATGCAGACACATGGCTTTCGCCGACATGCGTTACGTTAACTGTGCTCGGTTTCATATACATCAGGTGCACCGCTGCGAAGGCTACGCAAGTGGTCCCTAAAGAAAAAGACAGGTATCACTCCGACAAACAAACGATAAACATGAAATACAAACTAGCATATTTCGATTGTTTACCCAGCAATACGAGTGTTTTGTCAAACTGATGAGAAATGTATCATGATTTAAGGCTGACAGCGAGGCATTTATTGTTGTTCGTTCTCCGCAAGCAACACACTACTTTTTGGTCGCGGAAGCACACAGCGTAAGCACTAGCTTTGACAGCGTTGCACCTGATGTATGAAACGGACATGGCCGCTCGATGGGAAACGCACAAGTCTTTGTTGCGATAGCAATTATATGGACAGTCTCGACGTGTTTTTTGACGTCGCCGGTGCCGTCATGTCCCGCACAAAGTCCAAATTGATAACCCCCGCGCATCGTGCGTTCTACCTGAGGGTAAAAGCACGCCAGCGGGGCCGCTGAAGCAGAGATCATACAAGCCCGGCTCATCTCCGTCTCTCAGAGGGCTCGTGCGACATCACCCCACTCGGGTGCTCGGGAGGCCTGCGTCGAAGCGGTGAGGAAACACCCCGCCCGTCTTTAAAACGAGCTTAAAAAAGCGCGGGGGGGGGGGGTTGTCTCTCGAGCAGCCACTGTGGACTTTGCGCGGTCGCCATGGCTGGCGCGTGCGCTATCTCGGCAGCCATCAGACGTGCTGCGTACTGCGTAGTGGCGCCTTGGTCATGTGCTCCGTTCCAGGCGCCTCGCACATATATCGTCGCAACGCCGGCAATGCTCTCGCCGCATAGCGCTAACGCGAATGCGTCTACGAGTGCCGGAAGGAGCGCGCTAGCTTGATGCTGCTATGCTGGGCCAAGTTTCTCGATGGTGCAAAGCGCACGCTGCTATAGCGCGGTCGCGCGGTATTAAGCGTGTGCCAGAAAGCAACAAAACAACATGACTTAGCTCGGAGCTCTGCTGGGCTTTTGTCTTTGCCGCTCGACCCTCACAGTGTACTTTAAGCACCTGCATGCTTAATTAATAAGCTCACGTTCACTACAATTTAGATTGACCCTGAAGCTGCTAGTCTTACTTTTCGTATATCATATCATGCATTGATATCGCCTTCATTGCCTCGCCCTTCTGGCGAAATTGCGATTTTTTTATCTAGCGGCTATGAAACGGAGTATAGACCTATTCCGTGTTGGTAAACAGTGGTAGGCACCGGCGATATAACCAGGCCTTGTATCGACGTCGCTGCGCGGAGGCCCCGCCCACCGCTCGCCGCGACCCTGAACGGTCGCGCCGCCGCCGCCGGCGCAGCGTGTGCGAAAGCTGCCTCCGAGCACGAGGCGTCGGAGCGCCGACGGCGTGTTTACAACAGTTTGCGAGGGGCAGTCGTAGGAGATGGAGTTGCAGTAGCTCTGTAGGAAGTATTCAATGAATGTAGAAAGGAATACATAGACGTTCAGCTGTGACAAAATGTGAAAACTGATTAAAACGATCAGCAACGCGAAATCCTTGCGCACAAACAAACGTATCGGATATTAGTTACTCAAGCGTATTGGGGATGCTATCATCTATGTAAATACCGCTGTGATAACACACGCACACGCAAACAATTACGTGCCAAGGACGAGGCTCTCGAATAAACGCTAGCAAGGCGCGCGTAACCGCGGCTCGCGGCTTCATTTGCGATCGTGAAGGCGTAAAGTCTTGAAACGACGTGGCGAATTTCAAGCGTGTAGTTTGTTCGAGCAGTCTGACAATCGGAAAAATATAAAGCGCGTCACAACCACTACAGCATTGCCCAATACACTTGCCTTATGCATATGCTATCGCAGCCGCAATATCGATTTGCAAAGGCATCGCTGTAATCGGCCTTTCGCTCGCGACTACGTGAATTAAGCTCTTATATATTTATTTCACTTGAGTGAATGAAATTCGTATGACGTATCTATAACTTCCTCACCTCAATAATACACGGCGACCGCGATTAATTCTGCACATCGTGCAACGCTAATAATGTAATGCGCGCTTTGCGGTAAGCGTGATCGCTCTGTGTCCACACTTTGTTTATGCCAAAAAACTTGGTGTTGAGTACTGCACTTGACAAACTTACGACAAGGATATTTCTCTCAAATGAAACAAGCCACACGAACCGCTAAATAATTACATATAAGCTTAGCCGTGACGAAAATGTTTGGCGCATAACCGATGAGCCGGCATTCGCCCCGCGTTCCTTAAGATAGACATAAGCAGGAAATCGATAAAAACCTATCGCACATTTCTTGTTCATTGCTGCGCAAACAACCCACGGCGCAGCTCATCGGTGCACATTTTTTTTCTTCATTCCACGGCGGCAAACAGCACCCGCACCAGCGAAAACACAGCGGCTACTACGGTAGGCGCGCCGGCGGATGCCTACCATGCGAAACCAAAACTCCCGACGACAGCGCCACCGCATCTTCGTGACGTAGGCCAGGTGGAATAGGTCTATAGGCATACCCCTCTCACACCATACCCTTGCTGTCTATTCTGCAACCCAGGGACTCCGGAACGTTTTTGGGACGGGGTGGGGGCAAGTATTGTCGTCTATGTATGTTGTGTTTATTATTTATTTGTCCTCACTATTTGCCATTCTTATTTATTTACATTACATATTAATCTTCATAATAATAGCTTTAATGACATCAGTTAATAATGTTTTAATTCATTTTAGCCGTATTAAGTCTTACATATTTTCACTCTCGCTTATCAGAGCACTGTGCTGGGCTAGTTGGTACATAGCTTAACTAAACAACATGGCGCAACGTTACAAAGTATGTGTGTCATTAGCTCTTTCGCTCTCTTATATTTTGTAACGTTGCGCCACGTCGTTTATTTATCCTCGCTTGGTATACACGCGCTTGGCATTGGTATACACAGTAAAAATGTTTGGAAATTTCGGGACAACTGCATACCTGTGCAGACCGCTGAACCCGCATGGTTGTGTGGTCCGGTGCTTTGGAAAGCGACCACCAGCTTGAAAAATTCTTGCCAAAAATTTCATTTCAGCGCAAACGGTCGGAAAGTGGGGACCCCCTTCCCCTTCCGGAAAAATGGTGGGGGGCGGTTTTTTTTCAATGACGTGTAAATTACCTAGCGTTTGTAGGCGTGTAATGAAACTTGATGATCGTAAACGACTGACTGATTTATTTGTGGTGCTTAACGTCCCAAAACCAGCCGTGATTATGAGAGACGCCGTAGTGGAGGGCTCCGGAAATTTCGACCACCTGGGGTTCTTTAATGTGCCCTGACATCGCACAGCACACGGGCCTCATCATTTCGCCTCCATCGAAATGCAGCCGCCGCGGCCGGGATTCGATCCCGCGACCCTCGAGCGATCTAACAGCCGAGTACCATAGCCGCTAGACCACCGTGGCGGGGCTAGAGCGTGCATCTAACCTTGCAAGGAACTTAATGGGCTCTGGCCAGTGTGTGTAATTAGCGCTTAATTAAGGTTGAATAACTGTTGCATGTTTGCTTCGTATACCCCTACACTTGCGCACTACGAACCCACCAAATTTGATTTTTCTATTTTTACTGAGGGCAAATCGATCTATCCATTTCTGTCGTCTCGATGCGCTGATACAAATCAATTAAATTTTGCTATTTATTTTGTAGTGGAGCAGACCGGCAGCAGGTCTGACTCATCGCGAAGAAGACGACGTTGACGTTGGTGTTGTTCTGAGCTCAGCTAGTTCTAATATAGTGAGCGTATCCTGTCAACGTCTTGTCTTTGATTACACCTCGTTACATTTTATTTATTTATTACAAATACTTGCAAAGCCCCAGGGCAATTTCTCAGTGTTACGAATATTCACGAATATTCGGTCCTTGTCTTTACTTGTGCTTCCTGGACTGAAGACCCCATCCACTCGCCGAGAGATGTCGTATCAAATAATACCCCTGTTGGACCCGCAAAAGTAAGTCCTTTATAGTGAACTCCTTTTTTTACTCTAGCCTCTACAGAGAGTATAGTTGCGCCGAGACACATTCAGCACATAAACTACTTTATATAGGTGGCTTCTAATGCGAACGCCGCCACAAACTGGTGCTGCTTGTGAAAGCAGCAAAATAGAAAACTTTTTTAAAAAGCTGCGCGTTTAATTACAATTAGCGATTGGGGGAACTTAAAAAAACCTTTGGTTTTTGCCGATGGCTTATAATGTGGATACTCGTTTGATGGCGCTGTCCCCGCCCAGACGAAGCGGCCAATTACACTGCCGATATCCGGCATGGCGGCGACGAGTATTCGAGAGTGTGGCAAAAATAAATCCTTGCCATTCGAGAAATCTCATTACGACTAAACGTTGAAACGTAAGCTTCCGAGGTAACAAAGCATTTACAGGCCTCCGTAGTTTTTTGGCAAGTTCGCTTCTGCTTATGGGTCGTGTACGCTGTCGCCGAGAGTACGCCTTTTACGCTCGAAAAGTATAGATTCGCGAACTACCTTTCCGCAAGGGAACTTTGCCGGGAGGGAGGTACTTTTTTATCGTGTGCCACTGCGCGTGAACGCCTTTCCTGTAAATGTACCTTAAGTACTTTAGCGTGCCCGTGTGCCAGGGGTATAAAGCGTTTCCTTCATCCTTGTGCTCCTATATCTGCCAATCTTCGAAGATAACAAAGTCACTTGCAATGAAATTAAGAACCGAGCACCGTGCCATGGAAAGAAAAATTATGCGCGTAACGCTGAGAGATCAAAAGAGAGCGCAAGGGATCAGAGAACACACGGCACTAGCATATATCGTCCCTGCCATAAATGAAGAAAAAAAATGAGCTGGGCAGGTTACATAATGCGCAGGAAATACAATAAGCGCACAGTGCGATCAACGGAATGGGTATGAAGGGGTGTAAAACGCAACTGCCGCAGGCAAAAAAAGAAAAAGGAGAAGAGAGAGAGAAAAAGAAAACCAGATGTACCGATGAAGGCGTGAAGTGGAACCGACTCGCGCAGGACATGGTACATTAGAAGGATAAATGTATTTGAACAGTAGCGTCGATTTCATGCCCAACTTGCCGTTTCTTGTTGTTGTTGTTGTTATGTGGGGTTTTACGTCCCAAAACCAGTTCTGATTATGAGAGACGCCGTAGTGGAGGGCTCCGGAAATTTCGACCACCTGGGGTTCTTTAACGTGCACTGACATCGCACAGCACACGGGCCTCAACATTTCGCCTCCACCGAAATGCAGCCGCCGCGGCCGGGATTCGATCCCGCGACCCTCGGATCAGCAGCCGAGTACCTTAGCCACTAGACCACCGTGGCGGGGCACTTGCCGTTTCTTGTGTATGGTTTAAACTGACTGGGACTTAGACTAAAGCTCTTGGAGATTGGATTAAACATGGCGGCATTTGGATTAAACTCACTCGCACATGGCTTACTTTGCGCTGGCGCATGGCATTCGTCCTATCACGGACATATAAAAAAAAGATGATGATGATGATCATACATATCCTCAATAACCGTTATTCCAAACCTTCAGATCGGGACAAACTCCTTGGGCTGTTATTTCTCGGTCTTGCCTAGCGCAAATTTCGCCGCGGCTCCTCCGTCAGAGAGTATAGAAAAAAATTACAGCATATCTACGGAGTGAATGATGATGAGTGGGTGAAGCTCGGGATGTGCATCGTAGATCGTGCCGAGTTCCGGATTAATTTAGTTAACGCGCATGCTACGAATCCTCACGGTTCAACTATGCACAATGCACAAGTGAAATCTCCCACCGGCACTTCATTGCAAGTCAAGATCCAGTGTATATATATATATATATATATATATATATATATATATATATATATATATATATATATATATATATATATATATATATATATATATGGGTTTTGCCGGTGAACGCTTCTCCAACGCGAGCAGTCGGTATTTCTCAATCAAGAAACTCGCTAGGAGACGCTGCCTGCGCCAACGTTGTCTCTCGCGTTTGCCGGGGCAGTGTCGAGTTTGCCGGGGAGCGCGTGGCTCCCGGCGCTCGCGGCGAGGGCGAGCGCCAGGTGCCACGCGCTCGCCCTCGGCGCGTGCGTGCGCTCCAGCAGGCACGCGCCGGTGGCTACCTACTACTAACTACTACTACTACTACTACTACTACTACTACATACATCGGGGACGCACGAAATGGCTGCTAATGGGGAATGAGAGACAGAAGAATCCGGCTTTTAGTTAACGCGCACGCTGCGAATTTTTTATTGTTCAACAACGCACAGGAGAAATCTCCCACCGGCACCACCTTGGAGGTCAAAGCGTAAGACTGGTTACGCACTACTACGACTACGACGAGGGACGAACGGGTGCCGCTTTAAGGAGCTTCGCCCCTAAAAGTTGCAGCGCAGACCGTTTGAATCCGTACTCCGTACGATAGCACATGCAGCACCATCCGTTTGAATGAGCTCGTGCTATGCAGAGCCGGCGTGAATGGATGACGCAGTGAGGTGGGGCAGCTAGAATGGCACACCCTAGCAGGGTGAGTGAAATGCAGAAAATTTCGGAACAGAGGGTCTATACAACCGCAGCAGTGGTGAAGTGGTGGAGGTTCTGTCTCCAACGCGCGCGGAACTAAACGTTTTAGTAACAGTTGGTGCCTTGCTAATATATCGTATAGGCCAGTAGCGCACCGAGGATTTCTGCCACGGGGGGGTTCAATTTTTCACGATGGGCCAGGCAAGCGATTACACAGTTGTTGCGTGTGTAAAAAAAGTAAATAAAATGCCAAATAATAGTTACATCAATGATGTTGATTATTTTTATTATTTCCTTCGGCGTTCTGCAGACATTAACTCCACATTATTCTAGGACATAGGAGCAGTTATGGAGTGGGAGGGGGGTTAAGTCGGCTTCAGGGGGGGGGGCGGGGTTACAACCCCCGAGACCCCCCCGTCGGTGCGCCACTGGTATAGGCTGTTTTAGCGACCTTAGAAGGTATGAGCAACGACAATGCGGATGTATTTCTTTCGCTTTGCGCTGCTGAGACCTCGAAGGGGGCACCTCGCTGAAAATGTATATTCAAAGTAATTCGCTGGATAGCAATAGTAAATTGCAATACATGCCGTAAACAATACGGCATGTATTATATTTAGTAGCTGAACTAATGCCGCTACTACTCTTCTAAATACATAACTAAGCTGCACGTAAACTTTTCCCGCTCACTTTAATACAAGATCCAGCTAAATTAATCTGAGGGCCACCTAAATATTCTGAGCACCAAACTAATTAATCTATGCGCCAAACACTTAATCCGAGCGCCAGCGCAAATAGGCCGCGTGCCAGCGACTGTAATCCAAATGCCACTGTCTTTAATCTAATCGCCAACTGCTTTAATCCAAGTGCCAGTCAGTTTAATCCATATACAAGAAGCGGCAAGTTGGGCATGAAATCGACGCTACTGTTGAAATACATTTATCCGAATATGAAATGTAATATAACCGAAAAGTAAGATGACAACACCAATAACACTGATATTTATAACAATCATTGATATTGTTTATGAAATGAATTATTACTATAAGTTGGCTTGAGCCGTGCTCTGTGTGCCCATACATTGCTGATCACAATTTGGATACGGTGTCTACCGGTCCTGCGACTCGCAGGTCTGTCCCACATTGGTCATTGCCTTGCGTATCGCACGAATTAAGACAATCTTCAAAAATGTCTCGTATCTCACACTTCACCGTTTAAAAATTTATGATGTAATGAAAAGTTGCGCGGAATGCATGTTTGAAAGGTTCTCACCCAGCAATGGAAGTCTTCTTCACAAACCACCCCGTTTGGTGAGTGTTGTTACGACTGGCCTGCTGCAAGAGCCGGCCAGCGGGTAGCGTGGTGTTGAGCGGTGAAGAACGACCCGCAGGTACCGGGCCTCAGGGCGACAGGAGACGGGGCAGAGAGAACTTAAAAAGGTGTTTATTCTACATATTTACAGGGAGCTCGCTTCCGCGAGGCTCCACTAGCCAGAGGGTTTTCTCCAGATCCTCTTTTTCCGAAGGCTCCCGCGCTTTTTGTTTCCCGGGCTCTTCTCCCATTGGCTCCTGGGCGAGGAAGGAGGGAGAGGATGGGAGGTGTTCAAAACGTCCTTGACCCGCCCATGGCTGTAGTCGCAGAAGGTCCTGGGGGACGATACCGGAGCCGATCGCGTCACGAGGTCAGCATCACCGTTATCACACGCGCAGGTGCGGACACATTCCACCTGGTAAATTTTGTGGCCCAATGCTGATAACGTCGGCACTCGCCAGCCGAACCACTTCCAGATGTGCCGGACGAGGGTGGGGTCGCCTCTTCGACCTGATGGCCAAACGTACCGGTGGGGTCTCGAAGAAACGACCACCCTTTCAGCTCAGCAACTGAAGTCTTTCTCGGCACCACCGCGGCGGCGCCTCGGCTGAACGCAGATTTTTTTAATCTGCGAGGACGCGGAGCTCAGGCCAAACGAGCCGGCGACCTTCCTCGTCGGGCTCGTTTTGCACGCCAAACGGAACAAGCCACGTGCGCCGTTCTCAGCAGAAAGCCCGGTCGTAACAGTGTGGTTGGTCATCAGGAGTTTATCAAGAATTTCAATTTGGTGGAGGTGTGTGTGTGCGTGGGGGGACACGTTACACATGGTGTTATAAGAACGCGAGGGACGAAGTTCTTGGTTAGATGGAAAAATTTTCTTTTCGTGGTGGTTCGGGAGGGCACCAGGTCGGGCTGGCGTGCTTGGCGGGTGTTGGAGGGTGGTCACCAAGTCTATTATCATCAAATTGTTTAAGAGTAACATGTCTTCCTCGATGCAAACGGTCTACGCGTGTTTTCTGCATCGCTTTTTTGGACTCGAGGCTGACGCTTCTGAACTTCGACAGGCCACACCACGCAGGTCATTAAGTCGTCAGGAGGGGCCCAGTCCCCTCCTATTTTGTACGGAAGGGCCCGCCTTCCTTATCGGCAAGTCAAATGTAACTCTGCGTCATCACATCGACTGGTGCTGGAGTTGATTTTTAGATGCGAAGCTGCCTCTGATATATATATATATATATATATATATATTCTTTCAAAAGGGCCCAGCAGACGGCAGCGACAGTCTGAATATCTGCGAGATGCACAATCAGTGGTGTACATGATGACCATAAATCCAGCAATAGCGATGCAGCGTAAACGGACACGGTGCCTAGCCCTTACCATGGGCTCTCTGATCGTATACACTTAGCGCTCGTTCATTTGCAGGGTTTCACACCAAAGCGTTTTCGAAAATACCCCAGTATATCATTTCGTAAGCGTTGTCAAGTATTGGTAAAAGGAATTACTGCTGTGCTCTGATGTTAACGTTGTTCAAACATTTAAGCCATCCAACCTTGTAAACCTCTTCTTTCCTGTGTATGGATTATATTGACTGGCACTTGGATTAAAGCTTTTGGCGATTGGATTAAAGATTAAACACGGTGGCACTTGGCCTATTTGCGTTATCGCTTGGACTAAATATGTTGGCGCACAGATTAAACAGTTCGGTTCTCAGGTTATTTATGTGGTGCTCGGATTAATTTAGCTGGCACTTGGATTGAGGTGAGCGGGACATGCTGCTTCCAACCGTGATCGTGCCAAAGGGGACGAAAAGTCTCGATTATATGGACATAACGTAATAAAACACGAAAAGACACGTACCGACTAACTTCACAGATCTCTGGAACAAGGGTCACATGGCCATTGAGACAAACCGAGGACGCTTATGGAACAAACGAAGGAATGTCACGCTATAGGCTGGAGTCACCGTTGTGGTGAGTAAGCAAGCTTTATTGAATGCACATCTCGTTTACACACAACGTTTGTGGGACATGCAGGGCCACATAGGACAAGTCTCAAAGAGCTCGAAAAAAAAAAAAGCCGCGTTCACACTCAGCCGCCGAAGGTACCGGTGATCGTCAGGGAAAGATGGCTCCATCTTCAACCACAGCACAGTGTTCTGTGGTTAAAGATAGAGCCATATTTCCCTGATAGGCACATGGAAAGGTGCTTCGAGTCATTGATGACGTCGTCACACTCGGGCGATGTGGCCGAAGTTTGCGACAACTGTTGAGCTGTCCGTTTTGCGGCTGAATTCTGCCTCTAAACTCTTAAACACCGGGCATCATGCGTGCTGTTGTAAAGGCGACCTAGATGGGACCGCGATGGGGGCGAAGTCGACGTGGGATGGCAAGTTTCCAGGCCACACTTCGGTTCGACGTTGCCCTGTCCTTCCTTCGACTCGCTCGCATCCCCGGTTACCATTGCAGGGACTGGGCAGCAGAGCTTGTCGCCATAGCAGCGGCAGGGTCCTCACTCGGGCTGCGACCTCCTGGGGGAGTCGGCGTGGGCAAGACCGCTTTAGGGACAGGCTTCACCGCCGAGCCGCCGGCACCTAACCGAGGAGCGAGGACACAAGATGGTCCACAAGGAACTATAACAAAGGAACGGGAGTGCCCGCTCTCCTTGCGATTGAAGATGCTGATAGCGGGGGCCGGAGGCGTGTCACCATTGTCCACGATGACATGGATCATTTCGGATGGGCGCTGTGCTTTCCGGAATATCCGCACCGGAGGAAACTGAGCCTCTTCGTGTGGCCTGCGCAGTGGAAATGAATTCCGCGTTAGTGGTCTTGATCCGGTTCAAAATCAGGGTGTTCATCCAAGGAACTTTGTCACATCAAACGGTGTTAGTGAGATTTGTGCGGTTTACCGGCAGTCTCTCTTTGTATGCAAGGAGCACTGACATATATTTCTGAAGCTTTTTGCTTGAACTACTCAATTAAGGTAGTTGCATTACACGACTACATAAATTTCGTTTAAGTAGTCGTATAATTCGTACAGGGAACACGTGGAAGGGTCCACCCAGAAAGTTTCGCTTCACGACAATGTGGCGCTATCATTCAACGTCAAGGTGAAGACGACGCACTTACACAAATTGCCGTGCAAACATCCGATGATCATGACGCCGGCACAATATTATTTCCTAAAATTCTCGCATTCCAGTCTCGAAGCCTACAATTCGTGCAAAACGTCTCTGTAATCGAACGTGCGCACTAGGGCTGAACCGTACAATGTCAATTATCGTATACTGGCTGAAAAAGTAAAAAAAAAAGTTCGCCCCCAATTGCTTATATAGCGGCTGTGCATACGGTTGAAATAGGATGCGTATAGCAGTCCATGGCCCAAACTTAGATACCTGTTGGTCGACATGTCGGGCTCGTCGTGCGGGCGGGTTCGCTCGATCTCCATATGCTTTTCATGACGCTCGTCAATAGCTGCCAGCATAGCGACGAGGTCGTCCTGGCGCTCACTAAAGACGTCGTCCCACATCATCATCGAGTCGTCTCCTTCGCATGTGGCGGCGCCGTTCTGCATCTGCGGTGAATAGTCACAAGTCAGCCTAAACTTGCGACAGCTTGCAGCACTGAGAGCACCTCACGACAAAGAGTTAAACTTTCGTTGGAAGGTCGAACAGATCCGAAATTTATTCGCTTGAAACGATAAATAAAATTTGTTTCATGGCGGTTTGCGCCTTCTTTTGGTTTGGCGCCCACAAGCAGACCTTGTTCTCTCTCAACGCTGCAACGACAGACTGACAATGAATTGTACGGGATAACATGCAAGAAGTCTGCACCATGTGTCGCCACACTGTAGTACTAAAGAAAACCTTCTTTTGTGGTTGTTGTGTTATTATGATTAGTAAACCAGCCCTCTAATGTGAACAGTACGTCCTAATAATGCCACGATGAGGTTTTACGTCTCGTAGCCGTAATGTAACGTAACCCGGGAAAGCGCGCCCACGACCGGGTGACAGAAGGATTGAAATTTTTAAAATTTGCAGCTACAAAACGGAATAAACCAGTGCAGGAGAGGTCCAGAACGGGGATCGCCGAGAGAGGCTTTCGTTCGGCAGTGGACGTATGTAAGGATGATCATGTCAATGTTGATGATAATCATGACGACGACGACGACTGCTTTTACTTTCGTTGCGAACAGCTGGCAGAAACAAAATGACTGAATACGACCCTATAGAGAGTGAGCAGTCCGGGATCAACAGCTAACGTCTCGACGAAATGGCTGTTCTTATTGAGGGACATAATTCAATGAAGCGAGAATACAGACCTGCGAACATGGCTGTTTCATGCCATATAGTTTCTTACTATTACACACTGGAGGGGAATCTGGCGCTAGTGTCTTTGACGACTCGTTCGGCAGCGCTTCAACCACCATGGTGTGGTAGCCAACGCTAATCTAGTAACGTTGGTGGTAGCTACCTCGCGCCACTTCCCTCCTCTAGCCACTATAACCACGGGAATTATGGGAAGTACAGGCTTTGGATTTGCTTCGGATGGATTTCGCTCTTGAAACTCGTGACGCTCGTTTTCTGAGCTTTGAACAAAATGATAAGAAAATATTCGCAATTAACATTTCCTTTGTGTTCCACATGTAAGAACCGATGCGCAATGCATGCGTAACTGTGAGCGCGAAGAAAAAAAGGCAAATTTTCGCCCACGTGCACATCCAGAGTTCATACTTTTCCAATGCTGGGAGCCTGCTGATTAAACAAGCTTGCCTCAGCTTGATTGATGCCAGAATATAGAAAGAATACATCACTCTGTCTCATCGTCAGACATGTTCATTAGCGTCCAGCTAACAGTGCACGCAGAGCTTCGTGATTCGTGACAGCACTGCATCTCACCACAAAACTTGCGACACCATGGCACATGAGTTCACCATAAAACAAACGTGGCACTTATGTGTCCCTTGCACTGCACTCAGCCACGAATCTCGAGAACGTGACCAATATTCCGCTACTCCACAAATAAAGGACGCATGTTGCCCGTGATGTGGATATTCTGAACAAGTCACGTCAACTGAGTTTTCTGTTGGATGCTTCCCATGCAGTAGTTGAAATCTCCCAGAGTGCTATAAGCGTATGCGCGAACAATATGGTGAAATTGTACACATTTTCCAGCACAGCAGCCCACTGCTGCAACCATTCATTGATTTGTGGGGCTTAACGTCCCAAAACCAGCTCTGATTACGACAGACTGCAGAAATTTCGACCGCCTGGTTTTCTTTAACGTGCATTGACATCGCACAGCACACGGGCCTCAACATTTCGCCTCCATCGAAATGCAGCCGCCGCAGCCGGGAATTTTCCTGTAACCATTGGCTCCAGTAGCGCACCCAGGATCTCTGCCATGGGGGGGGGGGGGGGTTCAATTTTTCACGAAGGGCCGGGGATGCCCTTACACAGTTCTTGCGTGTCTGGAAGGGGGGGGGGGGAGAGAGAGAGAGAGAGAGAGAGAGAGAGAGAGCACTTTGCGCAATACATCATTTCCTTGCTTCAGCTCGAGGAATCGTAAAGTAAATAAAATGCCAAATAATAGTAACATCAATGGTGATTATTTTTATTATTTTTTCGGCGTTTTGCAGACATTAGCGCCACATTATTCTAGGACGCAGGAGCAGTTACGGAGGGGGGTTAGGTCGGCGTGAGGTGGCGGTTACAACCCCCGAAACTACGCCCCCCTCCCCCCGTTGGTGCGCGCCACTGACTGGCTCATGATTGAGTGGATGCATCACTCTAGCCGAAATTTCACTCTGAAGTGTATGGTGCGTTCAATCGAGGCTTGCTTTTGACTTGTGATAACTGGTGCTTTGTCATGATGCGGGCCAGTCCTGCAGGCTATGCTGCATGCAGGATTACACCACTTTTCTCGTCATATTAGGTACATATATGCCCCCCTCACAAGGTTTGTGGTTGTGTACAAGGACGACCTTAATATTATTCTGATTAAAACAAGCTGCATCAACCCTTGTGTTTGTACATATGCGGGAAAAATGTAAATCTCATGAATGCAACCACATTCGCCACATTATGTGCATTCGTTTGCATTGGTAGTTCAGCTACTCTGATTTACTTGCATTGTTACAAGATACAAGATGTGGTGTTGGGTTAGCTTATAACGTTGCCCTGTCCCAAGCTTTAATACTACTATATAACTGCAATGCAATGAATTACCGAAGCTGTGGTTTGTGAGGGTACGTTACCTCACACACAATTGTGCAATGAGCTATATGTAATGTTGAGCAATGCAGGAAGAAACAAAAGACTGCTTGCGGTGTGTGAAGTTGTGTGGTGCTTGTGAATGCCTCCTCCGATTTACGCGGACCTTGCGTGCCCTGTAACATGTGCAGCAGAGTGAAAAATAATCGGTAGTTCTGGTTTCATGATAAATTTAGGGATCTGACGTGATCCAATTTCGTGTCGATATAATCGCGTGAAACGCTGACGTCACGACACGCTCCGGAGCTCATTCAAGTGCAGCAGCGTCGCGTTCCCAAAGCAGTACAAGCAGTACACGTGTGGAGACGCCATGTTCTTGTAAGCTGCGAACTCCGAACGCTACGCTGTCATGCCTGACACAGCCGGGCTCATATGGGCCGGTTGCTTCTACGTGGTGCCGCAGCTTCACGTGAAATATATTTAAAAACAAGTGGCGGAGGTAAGAGTCCTACGCAATATTTCAACCGTCATTGAGCGCCGCAGAACCGAATGTAGCAGCAAAAAAAGCCTCGTTTTCACCACAACGTGAACCCACATTGGCAAATGTGTGTTTGTGTCGTCTGCTCTCGATGAATGTTGCCAAGTTGCTCCACCGAACGGTTTCGGAACGGAGTGCGGATTGAGCGAGAGCACTCGAAAGTGGCGCTAAGACGTTTTTGCTTCTGACTAATTAATGTAAATTTAGAGTTCTTAATCACTTATGACACTGGGCAGCCGTTTAACCGCCACAGGGAAGTTATATATGCATAGTTCTTCGTTCCACTTTTTTGTTCGTGCAAAGCGCATCCAAGGCGCATCGACACACACATGGATCATTCAGCCAAAGTCGGGTCAAGCCAATCCGCCATGGTCGTCGCTGGCACGGCACATGGGCTGCACATTGAGGAAGGAAAGCGGTTGCAATTGCAGAGTACTTTAGGTAGGTGTTGCTTTCTTGTTCTTTTTTTTGCTTCATAACCTGTGTGGCTGGCTAGTGCTACGGACGTCTTCACCGCGGGTGTCAACGCGAGTTCCGGTTACGCTGCTGTCGAAGGAAGCGTGGGGGGCGTTTCCCCGGCCGATGCCCACTCAGTGTGCCTGCAGGCTGCACGGGCGTTCCCAACGCAGCAAGAGGTTGTTCGTGGAGTTTACCCGATCAAAGTAGGTCTCCTTTGCTTGGCTAGACAGACCTAAGAGTTCCGCCAGGCTTGCGATGTGCGGGATTGGTCGTGGAGGCGCGGACAGGCCAGTAGAATGTGGGAAACAATTCCTTCAGGCGCACCACACAAGCGGCATGCAGGATCCGAGTCAAACAATTCATGTCGTCTCTGTTGAGTCACTAGCGATACTGTGCGAGCCTGCAAGAGCAGTGGACTTGGCCTACCCCCTCTGTAGTGCCGTTCGGTGCACGGTACGAGTTTGTGGTGCGCATAGTACGACAGATTATTTCTCTTTGCCGTTGTATGCCAGATGAGTGTACTTGACTGCGTGACTATTTGCATATTTCTTTACACCACTCTCTTTGATTTGAATTCCGCCCAAGGTTTGACTAAACGTCTTTGCATCCAGCGAGTGTTGATGCGGCCACTTGGACGCCTGCGTGGTCGGATGCCATTTTGTGATCCACTGAGAATATTTTCTTTCGCAGTAGTTTTTTGGCCCGCGATTTACAACTGTGGTAAAAAGTTTTAAAATGTTGCTGAGCACACCTATTGGACGATAAGCATTGATGTCATTTTCTGCCTTCCCTTTGCCTTTGTGGATAAGTCGTATTCGAGTTTCTTTCCAGGTTTCTGGTATGTCTCGTGTCGTGAGGATGTCATCGAAGTAGTTTACCAACCTATTGGCCTCGAGATCAACATGTAAGTGGCAGCACCGTCACCGCGTGAGTGTGGATGTGTTCGCCGGCGTGCATTGAAATGTACACAGCAGCGCTATGTTGTGAGAGGTTTGAGGCAGTCGCTAGCTAAACAAAAGCATTAATTGCAGTAAAATGGTAATACATACGTTCTTCAATCTCATGTCAATGCAGGAAGCACTCAAAACGTTTTTATTGCACATGAAGGAAGCATGATATGCCATTCAATGGGGCGCTGACATCACCCAGCCTCATAGTTTGACTTCCTTGGGGGTTCTCTCTGACTGTTACTGCGCATTGAGTTAAATTAGCATCTTGTGTACTCTGCTGTATCACTTACACTCATACTTGCATTTAAATGCCTTGCATGTTATGTCCCATGAAACACAAGGCAGTTAACTGGCTCAGTTAGTCAAGATATGTGATTGTATATGCCGCTTGAGTACTATAATGATACTTGACACGCATATCTATTAAGTAAACGTTTTAATGCTCAAACGCGTCGCTTTCATCGCATGATTACTTGTGTGACCATTACAAAAAAAGGTTTATTTCTTTATGCACATAAAAAAAAGTGTTCTTCAAGCGAAAAATGTCTGCTATTTCCCATCATGCTCACAATGACTTATCGTGATACAATATTGCTGCAACACTGCATTTAAATGTTCATGTTTCCCACTTAACTCGTTCAGAAGGATGCTGAGTGCACTTTGCTGTATACTTGAAATGCACAGCAGCAGCTAAACTGTGCTGAACCGGAGGTGCGACAATGACATAGCACACTCACGACACAGGCGCTAGGTGATCTTAAGAAAGAGCGAAGACTGTCGTGCAATACCAAATAATGCTATAACTAATACTTTATGCTTGGATAAGAATACATGAAAGCATTCAACACTGCACCCGCTCAGGATATGTGTCATGTATGCGTGCATGTAAAAGCGCAGTGGCTAGCAGATGAAGCAAGGAGCTATCCACACTTGGGAGCTTCGTCCACTCGCCGCTAGGCACAGACTGTGTTCGATCTCGAGGCCAAGAGGTGTTCTGTGGCCACACCCCACACCGGCTACATGGCAATGACGAAGATGGCGGTGCCCAGCTCAAGCAGCATGGTGATTCCAGCGAGAACATCTTATGGTTGATCAGAAAACAAAGGTAAATATTTTTGTCACGTACCCGATTTGTGTTCTAGAACATTTGCAGATCCTGTTAAGTTGCTTTTGTTCGGTGTTCTACGGTGTAAAGGTGCTTTCCTGGGAACACGTTTTCAGTGCATGCCGGGAAAGAACATAATGCATGCAGTGGAAGGTAACAGGCCAAATGGTTAGTAACTTCAATGACATAGCCAAGGTGGCCGAGGACTTCTATTCTGAGCTCTGCAGCTCAAATATGAATCGCCCCACGATGAGTGTAATCAACATTGATCAGGACACCAAAGTTTCATGTGTCACTGCAGACGAGGTCAATAAAGCAATTCAGGGCATGCCTCGTGGGAAAGCAGCTGGAGAAGATGGCATAAACGCCGACTTGATTAAAAGATGGAGGAGACTTCCTAACTAGAAAGCTCGCGACACTAACACACAATGCCTCAAAATTTCAAACTTACCAGTAAGTTGGAAAATACAAATATTCTACTATTACACAGGGAAGGAGATGTAAAAGAACTACAGGCCGATCAGTCTACTCTCAGCTCTATACAGCCCCGCCACGGTGGTCTAGTGGCTATGGTACTCGGCTGCTGATCCGAGAGTTGCAGGATTGAATCCCGGCCGCCACGGCTGCATTTCGATGGAGGCGAAATGTTGAAGCCCGTGTGCTGTGCGATGTCAGTGCACGTCAAAGAACCCCAGATGGTCGAAATTTCTGGAGACCTCCACTACGGCGTCTCTCATAATCAGAGCTGGTTTTGGGACATTAAACCCCACAAATCAATCAGCACTATACAGAACATTCACAAAGGTTATGTTACCTCAAATAAAATGAAACCTACACTAGAATTTAACCAACCAAGAGAGCAAGTGGGGTTTAGAAAAGGATACTCCACAATAGACCATCTTGATGTGATCAATCAAGTAATCGAGAAATCCACTGAATACAACAAACCCCTCTATATGGCTTTCATAGAGGCTTGGTAGAGATACCAGCAGTTCTGGAGGGATTGTGCCGTCAAGGAATGCATGATAGTTACGTAAATATAATAGCTAACATCTATAAAGATTCTGCAGCCATCCTCTCCTTCATAGGAGAAGCAGGAAAATCCCAATACAGAAGGGTGTCAGACAAGGAGATACAATTTCTCCAATGCTGTTTACTGCATTTTTGGAAGAAACCTTCAAAAGACTGGACTGGGACAAAATAGGACTATGGATTAATGGCAAATATTTGAGTAAGTTATGTTTTGCTGATGACGTAATCCTCTCAGCAGTGATGGGAACGAACTGCAGAAGATGATTGTAGACTTAAGCCAGGAAAGCGCTAAGCGCTAAGGTAGGATTAAAGATGGACATGCAGAAAACAAAGCTAATGCTAGGTGGCAAGGCAAAAAAACGTGTCTTCACGATTAAAAACAAGACATTAGAAGTTGTACAAGAATACCTATATCTAGGACAGCTACTGACAGGACAACCAACCCATATAAAAAAATCCACCGAAGAATTAAGCGTGGGATGGTGCACATATGGGAGGCATTCCCAACTCGTGAACGGAAACTTACCATTATAACTCGAGCAGAAATGATATTAACTACTGTATTTTGCCACTGCTGATGTACGAGGCAGAAAGTTTGAGAATTACAAAACACTCCCAGGATAATACCTACATAAATACACAATAATGTGGACGGGGGGACGACCGCCCTTGTAGCTCAGTTGGTAGAGCATCGGACGCGACATCCGAAGGTCGTGGGTTCGGGTCCCACCGAGGGCAGGTTTGTCTTTTCGTCCACTTTAATTCCTTTCTACTTTCTCCACAATTACAATACCACAAGTAACTTCCCCTATGTTTTCCTAGGCTTCACTGTCTGTTTGCTCATTAAGTTGTTTCTAACAAATAAAGAACGAGCCCTTGACCCCTTCCCTTTCGTTATTTCATAGCTTGGGCCTCGTTGCGGCAGACTTGGTGCCTTAGGTAGCATGCGAGGGCTTATTGGGCAGCAGCCATCTCATCTAAGTTCACGTTCTACGTGACGCCTCCTGGCAAGAAAGTGTGTTCTACACACGCCGCCTTGGCCTCGAGTGGTGCTGCCTAACACTCCCAGGATAATACCTACATAAATACACAATAAAGTGGACGGGGGGACGACCGCCCTTGTAGCTCAGTTGGTAGAGCATCGGACGCGACATCCGAAGGTCGTGGGTTCGGGTCCCACCGAGGGCAGGTTTGTCTTTTCGTCCACTTTAATTCCTTTCTACTTTCTCCACAATTACAATACCACAAGTAACTTCCCCTATGTTTTCCTAGGCTTCACTGTCTGTTTGCTCATTAAGTTGTTTCTAACAAATAAAGAATGAGCCCTTGACCCCTTCCCTTTCGTTAGAAGCTAGACAGGAAGTTAAGAACTACACAGTGGTTGATGGAAACGTTACATTACAAGATAGGAAGACAGCTGAGTAGGGAACAGACAGGGGTAGCCAACATAATTGAAGTCAAGAAGAAAAAGTGGACATGGGCACGTCACATAACGAGAAGGCTATATAAATGATGGATAGTTATAACGACTGAATAGGTACCTTCTTACCTTCTCTTGAAGGTAAGCATAGCCATGGACGAGAGAGAATAAGATGGGGTGATGAAATTAAGAAATTTGCTGGCATGGAGATAGAGTTAGCTCGTGCATGACAGGAAAGCATGGAGAGCATTGGGAGAGGTCTTCGCCCTGCAATGGGCATTTGCCGCAAACTTCACCGTTCGTATCGTGTATGATATGAATTACCATTGCCTGCAGATACATCTTTTTTCAGCTCCGAGGGTAAAGGACATCATAGCGTGCATGCCTTCGGGTGACGACAGCAACTTTGGTGATGTGACTGACGATGACGAATACATTCCAGACAGTGCGGCCAGGCTTGCTACATGTGATAGTGACTCCTCTGATCAGTCCTCTGAAGAGGATGATGTTGGCCACCAATTAACATGGATTACGAATTCGTAACTTCTGACAAAATGTATAAAACGCTTAAGCTCATTGGAAGAGGCCTCCAGACTAGATTCACGTTGTCTATGGCTCTAAACTTGAAGACACCAGTCTTCACGACAGATTTCAATAAGGTTACGCTACAAGAATTAGCCCAGGTGATTCCATGCTTACCCTTCTCAGTCCCCGGTCCTGATGGAATTACGGTCTCTGTGATAAAGGTATTATTTGACTTATCTCCTGATGATCTCCTAAACACTTTAAATTATTTATACAAGTCCTGGATACCATATGATTGGAAAATAGCCAGCATAATCCCCATGTAATTTTGAATCCAAATCAAATAGGTTTCTGGGCTGATTGCTCAATATGGTGTGCCTGTGCAGATTTACAGAGCTGCATCCAGTTGGTATGGAAAAGACAAAACGCTGCTCTAGTAACATTAGACATCGCTAAAGCATATGACAGCCTCGAATATCCAATTTTACGGAATTCTCTACACAGTTGTTTCTCCAAATATATGATAGTGTGGCTGACTGAATTTTTGAGAATGAGATTATTTTATTGTTTTAAGGGGGAACGTGGCAATGAAAACTTTTTTATTTATGAGTATAAAGTGATGAAATTTAGCACACTGATATAGTTTATTATGCTGATATCTGAAATTAAATCAGTTTTAAGCTACATATTATAGTTTTTGAGTTGCATCACCTTATAGACCCTTGCAGTCACCCCGTAATTAATTGGTCAATTAGACAATATTTCAGTACTATTTTTACTTAAGCATATACACTAAGGCCCACTGTGTGCCGTAAAGCTGTTCGTTGATTTTTTTTTATGTCCAAATGAGTACAGAAAAAATTTTTGAAATGTCTCCAACATATTTTCTTACTAACATTTGCAAAAATACAATTATAAAAGTTTGTGTGACGTGCAGGTGTAAATGAATAGCTTTACGGCACTCACCAACGTTTCAGGATGTACGCGAAAAAGCCAGAATGAATTTAGCTTAATTAGTTATGAAATGGCACTGGGATGACTGACAGCAACTGCTCAAAAAATGGAAGCTGAGAAAATGGAGCTCTTGCAGGTTTATTTTTTGTTGGAGAAACACGGTGTGGCTATCCTCAGGTTTGATTGCTCCTTTTTACGATACCAAGATGGCGGCACCTTTGGAAGCCTGATTTTCTTGCGATTTTGGATGACAACACATAGATAAAATGGCAATTTCTGTATTACTACCGCTTATTTCGTTATAATATTCCACCACAAGGTAAAAGAAGGCCCAAGGATCATGAAAAAAAATAAATGGAAAAATGGAGAATTTTGATCAAATTGAGCATTCCCATTGCCACGTCCCCCCTTAAAGATAGTTGCTCCTCATCTAAATTCAGTTGTGCAGTACCCCAAGGTTCCGTTTTATCACCAATATTATTTAAAGGGCACCTATACCATGCAGAGGTCGAAATTTAATTTTGGCGTTGCAGTTGTACACAAGTCGGGGGCAACGAACACGCAGCTGCAAGAAATTTTCGAAATGGCGAAGAAGTAGTGGAGTTGCACGTGTTTTATGGTTGAAAACTGGTGCCCGCTCATATCGCTCTTTCCTTCGCTATGCGCTGTGACCGGTGCCACCTTTTACTCGCCGAGTACTCCTCCAAACGTCACATGACAGGCTATCGCCAATAAGCTCTATTGCTTTGTCCAGGCCTGTCGTCCTGCGAAGGGTGCAGCTAATGGCCTTGCAAATACAGTGAAATTGTACGGTGACTGGCTGTGTTGAAGAACCTCACAGGTTGACCCTTCTGTCGACGTTTCTGTTCTTTGCCCCCTCTGGCTGCCTACAGTAGCAGGGTGAGTTATGAGACGAGGAAGAGGGAGCGTGCGTAATTTCTTGCAGACCTTACTGGCAGTCGTTCTACCAGTGACAGCACCAGACAGTTGTGATATCATCAGAGTTGCCTTGTGACGTCAGGACGAGCTGGGGAGCATAGGAAACGCCCAGAGAGGCAAGCGGTGTAGTTTTCTTCGTTTTGTGGCTCTCCTGTGGCACGTAGCGCTGCTGCGTGTGGCATCAATGATTGTGGCGGTATGCTCATGTTGGGGCACTCGTTTACGTGAAATTTTAAAAAATGTTGAGGGGTGGTTTAGGCGCCCTTTGATATTTTGATGAGCTCTATCTCCACATGCCTGGACGTACAAGTGTATGTTTATGCCAATGACATTGCATTCTTCACAGATGAAAGTGATCTTTCCTTGTTGTACCAAACATTACAGAGGTATATGAATATGCTGGAGATATGGCTTGATAAAATATGCGTGTCACTAAATGTAAGCAAAAGTGCAATCTTGGTATTACCAATATCAGATCTGCTTGTTATATCTGTATATTATAAGCAAAAATTCGTTACCGCAGGTGAAGTCGTAAATATTTGGGCATCATGTATGAAGAAAAGCTTAACTGGCATTCCCACATAGAACGTTTGGCATCTAAAGCATAATGGGCTTTAGGTATACTGTGCAGACTCAGAAATGGACAGCATGGGCTATGAAGGGATACGTTAATCATCATATACAAAATGTACATGCCCCCAGTAATGGAATTCAGATGCATGTTATTCTCAGGTAGCCCTGCATATAAAATTAAACCTGTGGTTCTTCAGCAGCGTGAAGCCCTGCGCCTGTGCATTGGACTCCCAAGATTTGTAGCTAATAATGTCCTCTACCAAGAAGCATGCCTATCGTCATTGCCTTGCAGATTCCACATATTAACGATTCAAACATTTATAAAATTTTAGTCTCGAGTTTCGACACGCTCAATATATATTCATGAACGAACCGGGCTCCTTCTTTTTAGCTGATTGGCCACGATTTCACACACCACAGATTGTTTTTGTGCGGAAGCAATTACAGTTTAAATGTGAAAATTTGAGACAATTGAATCAAATGATTCAACCAGAATTGAAGATAGATCTTGATATTTTCCCCCAAACTCTAAATTTCAGCCAACCAAGCTTTTAAACATCTTACAAGATCACCTTGCTCAGGCTCAAACAAATTGCGTAGTTGCGACCGATACTTCCATGAGAGACAAAAAGGCGGCTGTGGGTATCTTATTGCCAACCCCCTTTTCTTTTAATAAGTGTAATTTAAGGAGAGGCTGGGGCCCATGTGCGGCGCTCGCCAACCCTTGTGGTCATTCTCTTTTCGGCTCCTAGATTTCAGTCCCATCTTTCAGACTGAGCTCTTAGCCATGATATTAGCTTTGGGAAAGGTTCTTTTGGATGCCTTGACTGCAGTTGTAACTGGTTCTCTCTGTTTTCACCTCGCTCACAGCTTCGTCAAACTCCCCCAGCTCTGAAGATGTTTATATCATTATTTCTACCTCAGATGAATTTAATTGCTGTGGGTACCAGGCCACTGTGGACTACAACTAAATGAAATGGCTGATTGCTTAGTGCAAGCATTACTGAGCGGTCCCATAATGTCCATTCTCCCTGTAGAGGCACATGCAACTGCAACAAGATATGGAAATTTTTTATTCATTGAGACAAAATTGAAACAATAACTACTGCAACAGAATATCAACATCTTGAATTTCCATAGAAAGTTCAGTGGTGCCCCTCAAGACAAGTGGAAGTAGTACTCACAAGATTTCGAGGTTGAGTACCCCCCTGAAATCTTTAGTTACATAGGACTGGTCTGGCAATATCGCCCCTGTGCCAATTCTGCCCAGAAATCGAATCAATAGAACATTATCTGCTAGCATGTCGCCAGCATAAACTAAAGAAAAAGGCTACTCGAAATGCTGATTGTTAAAATGGGATTGATACGAACATCAGAACTTTTTATCTTTAGTGCTTCAATGCTGGGACACAGCCACGAGGACATCTTCAACGCTATTTGTGAGTTTATTCAGTCAACCAAGAATATTCAGTTATGATTAGATTTATGCTTCCAATTATTCTGCACTCCTTCTGCAGTGCTCAAAACATTAATTGCGTCCAATGTTCTCATTGGAAATTGTCAGGTTTATGCTGTCAACAAATCTATCCCTTCTGACTGCACACTTGCACCAACATCCAGTCCATCCTGTGTTCCCTTTGAGTTCTTCATTTTCATTACAGATATATATTTAATCACATTGTCTGTTTATTTACTTTATTTTAAATATATTATAGTGCTAGATACCCCTATACAATTCCTAATAAGCTATCAATACCGATTCATGGCCAAGCCACCAGAGTGGGTACGAGCAAGCCATTAACTCAGAAACCATCATCATCATCATCACCATCAGCTTGCTCTGCAGCACAGGATCCATTGGCAGGGGTCATTGGAGGAAGCCTGATGGATTGCTGCCTCCCTGCGTTCAGACACATCCATGCAGCCTACCGAGGTCCGTTCTTTCCTGTCTTATTTCAAACAGTTCGTAACCCCATCAGTGATGAGAGCAGTATTTCGGGAAACCAATCTGTACAGCACACAAACCACAGGAACATCCCTGAATGTAACAGAGGACGAGCTTGACCAGTTTGTTGGTCTGTACTTATTGATAGGGCTGGTGCAGATGCCCAGTGTTTGCAGTTATTGGGAGCGTGGAATGCGGTTCACTCCAATCTGTGACATAATGCCTCAAAGGTATGAGAAAATAATTTGTGTTCTTCACTTCACAGGCAACAACGAAGCCAGCGACGAAGCAAAGCGTGACAAGGTATGGAAGATCTGCCCATGGCTAGAGCTACAACAAAACTTTCTTACTGTAGAAGCTGAAGAACTAAACAGCACCAATGAAATGTCCTTCACAGGAAGAGAGCCCATCAAGCAATGCATGCCCATGAAAATGCACTCTTTGGGACATAAAACAGTGGGCACAGGCCATTTCATCTAGCTTTCTCTATTAGTTCGACATCTACCAAGGGCAAGGAAAGGTGAATTATCAATATGGTCTTGGTGGCAGTGTCACCCTAAAGATGTGTCAGGGTCTTCCAGAAAACGGCATACAAAGTAGCAGCAGATAACTGCTTCACCTCTCTTGACCTGGCTGCTGAGCTTTCAAGGAGAGGCTTGGGATTTGTCAGGATGCTGAGAAGCAACGGACTGAAGGACTGCTAGCTCAAATACGAAAGTGACCTGAAGAAGGAAGGCTGTGGTGCCTTTGACTAGCCAGTGGCACTGTGCGAAGATGGTATAGAAAACAGAAAAATACATTCAAGTTCAACAGCAAGCAGCTATAAAGGTTTACAACTCCTTCATGGGAGGTGTGGATAGACTGAATTACTTCGTGGTACAAGTTTGGAATCAAATCTCTAAGAGGGTACATGTATCTTTATCATGCACTCATGAGTACAGTGAATGCCTGGCTTGTGCACAGGTGTCACTGCGAGAGACTCAATCAGAAGAATGCGGACTTCCGACAGTTCCAGGCCAGCATAGCACAATTCGTCACTGCAGTGGGCAGAAAGCCAGTTGGAAGACCATCCTCATTTGGAATACCAGCCTCCAAGAATTGCGAAGTGTATGCAAGCTCACCTGATGACAAAGTGCACGAAGATGGAGTTGGCCACATGCCTGTATGGGGCACCAACAGGCTCAGCTGTAGGCACTGCTGTCCAGCAAAGAACTTTTTTCTTTCATTTATTGTGGCAAGTGCAGTGTGCAGTTATGCCTTAAAGATTGCAACTGTTTTGCTGCATACCATATGTAAGGTGCATATGTGCTGACTAGCACTAATGCCGAGTGTATCATTTATGATACACACTGTATTATGCATAAATATATTTGCAAAAAAAATAATAAACATTTGGCTGTCTTTTCTAAGATGTGTGAAGTGTGAATTTATAAATATTTTTTTAAACTTTGCAACAACTTCTGGCCATTACAGATTAGGGATGCAGTATTACCCCCAGCATGCACCTCATGAGGGTTTTGGGAAATTATATTAGGTGACAGCATGGCACCTAATACAACTTCGCAAATCCAATCGCTTATAACCATTTTTATCCAGACCTCTACTTGGAGAGATGCAAAGCATGCAGTCATTTGGCAGACCTGAGCCGCATCATCTGGGCTTGCCCAAACATAGTGGGGAGGAGGGGGGGCAAACAATAACACAAAACAAGCAGTGGGGACCAGCAAAGACCAACTTAAATTTATTAGGCAAGCTGAAGATGCTGCTAGGACCAAAGTGCTTCTGGTTGTCCTCTAAGGCAGGGGAGATGAAACTCCTCTGGCACTTGCCATTGACAATAAAAGTTGTTTCATAATCAGCAGAGGAGACATTCCCGAAGGTCAAGGGTGTACTGCTGGCTAGAGACGTGCTTGTGGGAGCTAGCTATGTCTCACATGATACTGTTTCAAACCAAAGTGCACCTGTGTTAAGAACTACGCTGCACAACACTACACAAACATGATTGTGTATTTTTTTGTCCAGTTCAACACCATTATGAGTGCCAAGCATCTTCACCCCACGTACAATATGCTGCAGTGCAAACCTGCCTGGCTGTCGTGCCTTCAAATCGGGCCGTGCCAACCAGATCTGTATGGTTAAGTTTCTGTGGGGTAATGCAGATGCGCTTGTGTAATATTGGAGAGCACACTTGATAGTAAAAATTAACAATTCTGCTGGACTGCCAGATCATGAACATGTAGGATCGGTGATTTATCCTTCAGGAAAATTTGTACAAAGTTGCACAGTGTACAATTCAAATACAAGGGCTCCAATCAATAAGACTTATTTATTGGCAATATTTTTGATTGGCTGGAAGTTTTTCTGTTGCACAAAAATTCTACACTTTGTTAATGCACTCCAAAATTAAGTATTACAACTAAACTGATACCCAAACACTGTGCAACTTTTACTTGCATTTAGTGCTCTAGCAATTCATTTCGCATATCTACATATACCTGACACACATCTTGTATGAATGCCCCACCACGGTGGTCTAGTGGCTAAGGAACTCGGCTGCTGATCCGAGGGTCGCGGGATCGAATTCCGGCCGCGGCGGCTGCATTTCGATGGAGGCGAAATGTTGAGGCCCGTGTGCTGTGCGATGTCAGTGCACGTTAAAGAACCCCAGGTGGTCGAAATTTCCGGAGCCCTCCACTACGGCGTCTCTCATAATCAGAACTGGTTTTGGGACGTAAAACCCCACAAAACAACAACACATCTTGTATGAATGCTTGATTAATGAACTGCTGGTCTGCTAACACGGAGTACCCTAATACATATTTCATCACTCTTACAAATAAAAGGGATATGCCTCCAATGATGTGTGGCTCATGTAAAACTTCATTTATTGGCAGGAATAATGCACCATATAATGCAAGAGCGAATCATGGGAAATACAGGGGAATATGGCGTAACAGTGGTGAAATAATACCAACAACGCGAGCGCAACACAGACAACCAATAATAAGCTAGCTGGGAAAGTTTTGGCCCACGTATGTGCAACGCCAGTAAACGTGAATGAACCACCACACGTCATCATTCGAATGGTGTATTGCATTCCCGTGTCATATGGGATATTTTACATCGGCGAAGATAGTCGCTTTGTCAATGACCGTTCAGGGGAACACGCTCAAAAATTGGATACTATGATGACACGCACGCACTTTTAGTTCAGCACGTCGGTAAGATTAAAACAGATTGTGTGGCCTGGTTAGAAGGGACGATGATTGTAGGAAAGAGCAGCGGCAGGACCGCGCGCACTAGTTTCGAAGCTTACATTGGAAATTTCGGTAACAAGAGCGTCAGCACCCCTTGTTGCTCTGTTGCAATAACTTTAATTTTCTGGATGCGGCTATCGTATTTCAGATTGCAAAGAATAAGTGATAGTGCTTTGTTGCTCTTGGTTGGCTGTATTGGGCTCCCATTGTAGGCATGCAGCATGCTTTCATGCTTGTTACGTCATTCCCCTTTTATTTCTCTTGGGTCACTCTGGCACTTACAAAGTGGCTGACTAACGCAAGTCCGTTAGCTTATGAAATTCGAAAACGGCCCTACCTCCATGAAACGTGGTTCGACTTGCTCGGCCATTGGTGGGTTGAACGTTGAGTTTGAGTTCTAAAGCCTTCCTGAGAAGAACAGCGGTGTCGCTTTCACCTCAGTCGGTGTGCGTGTGTGCGCGCGCGCGTGCACCTACTCTCTAGAACATTCGGAGCTCGCAAAGTTTCACAATTGACAGTTCCGAAGCAAAGTTGATAGCATGGGCTGTGTTAAAGTGAGCTTTAGCTGTGCCTACCAAGTCTTCTAATTTTTCTCTGTCCGCTTTATTTCCCCACTTCTCATTCCTCAGGCGCTGAGCCGTGCTCCCATAAGGGCTGCAGAAAATAGCGTCTCTCCCCCAACTAAAAAAAAAAAATCACTACTACTATACATGATAGTATAATTTGGATAAACAGACAAACAAACGAAGATTCTTTCGGGCGGACAGCTTTGTGTCTAGTGGAACAGACCGAAAACGAAACGCGCATATTGACCGCTTAGCGAAAGCATCATCACCGCGCGATGGCGACCGAAGCGGGATCTGTTGGAGGCTGAGACGACTACACGTTTGGGCGCGCATTTGTCTTGCACGTACGCTCCTGCCACTGCAGTTGGTGGCGAAACTTTAGAAGTGGCAAGTTTTACGGCACTGCTGAGACGAGGTTCTCTCGAACAACCACTTCGTATCGTCGTTTCCTGACCGATCTACCACTCACATTGGGTTGCCTGCCGGTCTCGCGGAGGGGCGACCGCTTTTTATCCCGGTATTACAAGGACAACCTCTTCGCGCGTACTCCGCCGAAAGATCACGGTAAGTTCGTGATTCTCCTCGTGTGTCAGTTGACTGTGCATGCTGTAACGTGTTGTGTGGCAGATTTGCTGGCTTTCAGCATCCCAGTTGCGTCTTTTCGGCTAGTTAACTTGCGTAGCCGCGGGTTGCGATTCTCCGTGGGAACGACCGACCGAATGAACAGCTGTGCTCCCGGTATCCAGTTCGTTGCAGTTTTGTTTTTTCCTTTTTCTGTTTTTCACCGAGTGCAACTGTTTGCGGAAACAATTAGGAGGCTGCAATAGTGCTGTCAGTTACAAACGACTACGTGCGTTTTGTTTTCAGTGCTCGCAGAGCTGAAGAGGGGATGCCAGAGGGTACGCGTACTTGCGAAATGTGTCCCTGTCGTACATAATCGTGTTATATTCTGGTGTGGACAAAGTTATACTATTAACAGACATAAGTCGTTAAGTGGGCCGTTTGTGCACCGTTTAAAAGCACACTAATCTTATCCGGGCGTGTGCGTCGCATGTAGCAAAAGAAGCATTTGTTCCAGCAGTCCATACAGCGAAGCAGCCTGTATCAGTGTTCGCCAGTTTCTTTTTTTTTTTTTCTGCGTCCACCCCGCTTGGATATTTCAACTCTTATCACTGAACATTCGCGCACGACTGACTTGAGCTAACATGTCTTTTTCGGAGATCTTGCGAGTGGATATGTGGCGTCTGCCAGGAGTTTATCCAGAATTTCGAATCTGGGGAGGTGTTTTCATGGTGTTAACAGAACGCAAGGGGCGAATCTACCTAGGGGAGGTGTAGGAGGGGGAGGGGTTCCGTCGTTGGCTTACGCTGCGGCCTCTGCCTCAGCCGCTCTGCTTTCGGCACTGTGTAGGTAAAACTACTGGGGGAGTATGTTTGATCCTCGCGATGTCATAAGAAGTAAAAGCTTCTTGTTCTGCAGCAGTTCATATCCTTTGGATTAATAGTGCATCGTTTTCAAACTGCTATGTAATATCTGATTAGTTTATTGCAAAATATTGAGCATTGTGGCAAAGTAATATTAAGGCATGGAAAATCAGCTCTGTGGAACACCGCAAGGTGAAGTGGGGCCTATGAAAGGGAAATTTGACATCCACCCGTTATGTAACACAAAAGCTACAATGAAACTTATAGGGATTTCTTGGTCAGAAATGCAAGCTTCAAAATTGACGATCTCCCAGCACCGGGCTCTCGCCCCACTTTTCAGGATTCCACTGAACTGATTTGCTATATATGTGCTTCGAGTTGATCGATTCGCCCTTACGCTGTGAATCACTAGCTTCCTGGTTGGCTCCATTGATAGGATGGTTGCCCTGGACAGACTGGTTCGTGCTCAAACCCCAGACCAGGATGAGTTTTTTTGTCAACTTCGAAACTAATTTCTAAGAAACCTACATGGATTTCCTCATAGCTTTGTGCCACAAAGAAGTGGATGCCAGTTTGCTCTGTCAATCTTAAGGCATGCACATATTGTGTAACGACTGGGAAAATCGCAGAGTTCCTTGCTTATGAACTGTTCATTACAGCACAGCAATCTGAGCCAGAGCACTTCTTTCCATAGGTCAGGGCTAGCCCATAACACCAGGCCTGACCTGTGCGACAGGCTCAGGCCGGGTAAGCACTTGTTGTATTGGGCCTTGGTTGGTCTTGGCTGGGCTCGGGCCTGACCTAGGCACGTGATCGGGGCAGGTCTGATAGAAGCTGGTACGAGGTGTGCGTGTGCTATATGTAGCTGAGTTACTGTATACGGCTTTAGTATGTAACTTGGGAAAACTGCCAATACCAATTCCTGCCCACCCACAGTTTTCAGTCTGAAAGGTCAGGCGAACATTGGCACACCTACAACGCACTTCACAGATTGTTGTATATTAGATGTGCCGATAGACCTTTCGGGAAACACAACTAAATGAATAATAAATTGGCTTTGCAATGCTTCTCTAAATGATCATATGATATGTTGGACTCCCATGCCTCACTAGTTTCCTGCCATATTTTTATTAAACTCTGTTGGCCACAAAGGGCATTACATGTAGTTATCGCACGAAAGATGCACTTTTTCCTCTTCTAACCATCACAAGCATGTTGGAAGCTGTGCAAGAGGAGGAGGAAGGCATATGCTTTTTATAGAGTAATGAATGAGTTCATTAACTTTAAGGCATATACTGTAACATTGCAATTCTCGTACATGCTAGGTTGGAAAACCACCTTGCTACTGGTTTCTACCAAAGTTCTTGAAGAATTGGCCAAGTGGGTCGAATATTGAGCCATAGTTTATCATAGAGCTAGCTAGTGGATTGCCAAACCTGATTAAAAAGCTGTATATAATGCTACTCCTAGGGGTCCACATAACGATTCAAGATAATGTCTATCTGGTTTACAACCATGTAGACATTTTTTTTAAAAAGCTACCTTAGTTGGCGCTTTCCGCTATGTATCTGGTTGTTATATTCACAGGTTGCTGTGTGAAAGAGAATGTGTGTACTGTCGATTGGCTGCTGCTCACTGAGGTCTGCTGGGCTGGCCGTTAAGGCCAACTCAGTAGAGAGACCACTGACCTTGGTGTTGCCTATCATTCTCTGTGGCCAAAGCTCCTTATGTGCCCTGAGATATTGCCAGCTCTATTGACACGTTTTTCTCTTTCGTAGTTGTACAAAAGAGAAAACTATGCATGTGTGTGTGTTTGATATGCATATGCTTGCACCAAGTTGTCTATTTGTCCATGTGTTATTAAAAAGAACAAAAAGGACGGTGCTGTAATAGTCGCAGTTGCATCAGTGGTAAAGCATGATAGCTTAGAGAAGTTTTGGCTTTTTATTGGTATATTTCAGCAAGGTTCATGAGCTGCACCTATATACTGCTGGGACCTAGTAATGCTATGTGTTTTGTTTTGACCCATATGGTTTGCAGCATTTTGCATGAAGAATAAAAAAAAGATATTCTTAATTAGCTTCCAGTACATGTGAAGAACCTAGTGTGGGGCAATAAACTTTGAGGACTGCACAGAGGGTGCAGCACAGTCGCAGTGTGAGTTAATCTCTGCTGCGTCCTCTGTTGTTCTTCTCTTTCAGTCTTTCTGTTCCTGCTTCTCCTCCCCCTCTTCTTCCTCTTCCATTGCCATCTTCATTTCCTGCTTCCTCTTTGTCGTCTTCTTCCTCTTTTCTTTGTTGCCAACTTCCTCTTCTCCCTCTTACTCTTTGACTTGCTTTTATTCTTCTTTGACTTCATTCTCCTCGTGTTCTTTATTGTCCTCTTTCTCTTAGTCTTCATCGGAAGCCTATCCTTTCTGGCCTGAATCTTCTTTCTCTTCTACTTCCTTGCCATCTTCCTCATTTTCTTCATCTCTACTTTTTTGTTTTCACCTCCACCTTCTCTTTCCTTG
Organism: Hyalomma asiaticum; assembly: GCA_013339685.2. Lineage (NCBI taxonomy): Eukaryota > Metazoa > Arthropoda > Arachnida > Ixodida > Ixodidae > Hyalomma > Hyalomma asiaticum. Next base: position 27,571,476 of record CM023481.1, read on the forward strand.
TCTTCATTGATGATATCACAGCCAGTGGCTGACAAACACATAACCTCCTTGAATACAACTCCTACCGTCACAGCCATGGTTGAGAACACAAGGTGCCCAACCAGGTTGTTGGAGTCAGGGTTGGGCGGCACTGCTCTTATTAAGCTGGGTTCAAATCTGCACAGGCATGAAGTTTTTTTGTCATCGTGGGCAGCAGTGGTTATGGGGGCATGAGCGATGGTAGCAGTGGACACGATCACCACCATGATTGGCCCTTGTAACGAGCCCATAACCGCTTAAGCTGGAAAATAGATTTATACAGCAATGGGCAGGAAATTTGATTAGTGTGGCTTTGACACAGATAGCTGTGTATATGGTTCCGAATCGTGAATGTAAACAGCTGTAGATGGTTTTTTCTTTTGCTTGCTGTGTGGCTTACGGTTTCCTTGTAATCCAGCTATCTGTGCTGGTCCAGACATCTGTGCAGGTTCTGTTTTTCATGGCGTCTTCAATCCTGAGAGCACACCAGCTTGGTGCTATTGCCCTGACAGCCACAGTTGTGGGTGGGGCGGTTGCTGCAGCATCTTACATGTGGCTCAAGCGCAAGTCAGCTGCTAGCAACTTTGTGCGTGTAGCCCGTCTGGTGAACATTACCATCTACCCTATCAAATCCATTGCTGGCATAGAGGTGCCGTATGCCGACTGCACTGTGGCTGGGCCAGTCTACAAAGGGCTCAAGGACAGGTAATTATTCCACTCTGAGAAGCTGTTGCTGAGCTTTTGCTGGGGGACTTTTCTTTTGGCGACTGTACTCAGCAAGAGTGATTGATTTGGATCAGTTGGACAGCAGTCAGAGTGCTGATCTTGGCTGATTCCTGATTGCAAGATTGTATAGTTGTGTATTAGCAATGATGTATTTATTGCTGCTCGGGGGCCACATACTGACATGTTGTGAGCTTGCTGGCCACTAGGTCATCAAAATCCATGGGAAACCTTTGCCAGTCTATTGAAGGAGCATCATATTGGTTTCATTTTTTAAAAACTTGATGGCACATGCACTTTAGAACTGATATCAGTATTGTTGTGGACTTTGTGGCTTTGAGCTCAATAAATGTTATACATTTTATATAAGTCTATTTTGCTGTGAAAATCAAAACTGGGGCTGCTGTGTCGCATGATTGTCCACAGAAGCAAGTTCTTATGGTCAAAATTGCATTATGCTAAGTTTAAATGTGAGAGCCGTGATGGAAACGAAGCACCTCTTCCTTGCTGTAAACATTAGTTCCTTACCAGCAAGAACAGTAATGCATTGTCTGCTCTGCATCACTTTACACAGGTCTTACCAGGAAGAACTCTCATCTGGTAAGGTGATGGTGCTGCAAATTTTCAGCTGACTGAGTGTGTTTCAGTACATGGCATCCATCATTTACTGGTTATAATAGTGGGCCTGGTGAAGGCATAGTGATCAGGGCTCTGAGCATGTGTGCTCTACTGTGCTTTCAGGCTAGTTACTACTGTTCATACAAGAGTGATCATTGAATTATTTTGATTGTGCCATGCCCACTTAGAGTTTTAAGAATTGTATGCGAGCTTTCATGTCTGTAAGCTACTGCTGTGTGGGAATGCGGAAATCCAGGCCCAGATGTCATGAAAGTGCTCTGAACACTTATAGATGGCCAGATACGAAACAACCTGGCTGTCATGAAAAGGCTAGAGGAAACTGATAAAAGCATTGAATCCCTAATGGAGAGAATGTTGAAAATAGAAATTAAGGAAGTAACAAGGAAGACCAACGGCATCAGCAGCTTTAACGAAATTATATGGAAATCCAAGAAACAATCGCAGTTTACCAAAGAAAGTTGGTAACTAAAAGACAGGAGTAGGAGATCTAATCTTGTCACATTCGGGATTAGTGAAACGAAAGATGGGGGGAAACACTGGATACGCTCTGGCAGAGGGTAGTTAAGGAAGTGTTGGAGGATAAGATCTATGTTCGCTATTTGTCTATTGCATGTACACATTTGCTTGGAAATGGGTCCTCAAACCGACCAATTACTTTTAATTCCAAAATTATTTGGGAAAACAAGGTGTCGCATAAATTGGGCGAATTGAAAGGAACATGTATATTCCTTCAGAATGACTTTTCTGACGAAACACGAAGGAAACGAAAGAACTTGTGGCAAAGTGCTAAAGCCGATAAGGAAAGTGAAAGGAGGGTTTCTGTGGTAAATGTCAAGCTGCACATCGATAACTCTTTCTCTGTTGGTAACTTCGACACCGATAAGTCCGCAAAGATCTACATCGATAACTCTACATCAGTAACTCTTTCAAGGGAATGTGTTTTACTTAAGAAAGTATATGATGTGCAAGCTGGCACATAGCGAGGGCATGAACCTTGGCAGCTGTGCATCATCTTTCTGAATGCAACAAGCATTGTGAATAAGGTTGATCAGCTAGAAATTCTGATTCTTAGTTACGATGTCCATCTCGTCGTAGTCACTGAAACATGGCTATAGAACGAAATACACAGCGAAGAAATTGTACTGCAGGGCTTTAAATCATATAGGTGTCACATAAGTTTAAGGGATGGTGGCGTTGTGGTTATAGCGAAATAAAATAAGTATATGTTAATTCTCTGACCCAGATTCCAAAGCAGGAAAGCTTTTTTTTAGGCATAGCAATGTGGAATTTCACATTTCGGCTTTACACAGTTTATCAGCCACATGATGCCACTGATTCCTGTCTTGCAGAATTATAGGATCACCTACTGTTGCATCACGATTGAAATACTATAATTTTAACCAGTGATTTCAACTTACCTGGTGTAGACTGGGAATGACTTGACTCTGAAAATCATGATTCAGGTAATGTTGTTCAAGAAATGCTTTTAGCAATGAGCCTTAAAAAAATGTGCATCAAACTACTCGCCAGAACTGTTTTGGACCTCTTTTTTATTGGTGAAAAGTTTTCAAATGGTATACTTACAGCAGAACTGGGCATTTCAGACTAAAGCGGCCTCCTGTTTTCTTGGATTGCTTTACAAGCTTCTGGTGCTAAAATTGAATAATTACTAGCACTTATGGAACCTTGTTTTGTCCTTGTTTTTCAAGTCTCAAAGATTTGTAACAAGACCAGTATGACACTTCTACGGCGTGTCACGAGTGCTAACTATAGCTTTTTTTGCTAGCTGCGCATGGTGATCAGCATTGTTAAAACATATAGGGGTGTGTGAATAGCCCTCTTAATATTGCATTATGTTTGCACAACCCACAGTGTCATAAATTTTCAAAACTTGGTATTGTCTCATGGTGATGTCGGTGGATGAAGAATCCAAACTGTTTAAAAGTTTAACATTTTTGATTGGGTGAACTTGTGCCCAAAAAAAGCAAGAAAACTACACTGTGCAACAATTGCAGTGAGCACAGTCATCGCTTGTTAATAAAAAGTGACTAGTGGCAAAACGTGTCCACTTTACACATGTGCTGCAGTACATACTTGTGTTCTCACGGATGCTCTCATGGAATCTGGAATTTACTCAGTGTTATGCATCATGCATGCAGTATTAGTGGGACGGTCTGTAGCAACCATGAAACTCGCTCAAGTTCGGGCATGCTGTGCTGAATGATAACAGGCTTATCACAGTGAAAAGGCAGTCATCATGGAGGAGAGCAAAGCAGGTACATGTGTCAATACAGGCTCAGCAGCGCACATTATTTGTCAACAAAAAGAAAGTGTCTTGGCACTCCCCCATCACTTACAGGACAATGCACAAAGTCATATCAAGCTACTTCTTCATCTGCCTTTTTGAAATGTCCATGTTATTTTTGCTTTCAGACAAATGCTTCTTGTAAAAGACGACTACTTTGTTTCAATGCGTGAGGAGCCTCGTCTTGGCACGATTAGAGTAAACTTTGATGAAGACAAACTGACATTGACGTTGACAGCGAGTGGTTATCCATCACTGGTAATTGATCTCCATGATGCAGAGGAACAGAGCAAGTCTTCATTGACTGTCAGGCAAGTGAATTTTTTTTATTATATGTCGCTGCTAAATTGTAGGGTGGTCTTCATGAGACACATGCTTTGCCTGCAGCAACACTGATCAGAATTTTTCTTCTGTAAGCTGTGCCTCATGTTTATACAGGACTGCAGCTCTTCAGTTGCATTTCAGTAATGCCCGAGGAAGGAAAGCTGATCTTATGTTGTACGTTCATGCCACTGTTTGCATAGAATTCTTGCTGCAATGACTTCACAGTTGGCTAAATAGTGTGTGGAGACAGGGAATGCATCCACCGAAAATTTGAAGTCTTGCTCAACTGTGTTAAGCCCTTCTAAGATAATGCCTTAACTAAGATCATGTTATCAGTTAGCTTGTTGACAAAAATGTTCTACTCCGCCCAGCGGTGTTTTCAGTAAGTGACTCGCTCTTTGACAGAAAATCAGCTTTAGCATATCTGGATAATGTTCATAGAGTGCCAGCAACACAACAAAGCACAGGGTTCATACTGGTCTTTGAAGCGCTTGAAAATTCTTGTACATTGCTACACTTTTGCATGGGATTTCAAAGGGGTATTACCATTGTTATATGGTGCAGTATGTCCCAGCTAAATCAGGTTAAGCCAATGAAAAACAAACTGTAATGAGATATGAGCATGCAACCAACAGCATTTTGTCACTGGTTGCCTTGTGCTCACTGTTCATATTTTTCTTGGTAACCAATAATTAGTCGCTCAGAATTAATTGCCTTAGTCCCCACAAGGGCGTCTGCTTCTGCAGGCGTTTGGTGTGTAACGACACCATGGACCTGAGCCAATGAGGGGGTTTTGACCTCCTACCACCCCTAGCCATGCGTGGCTGAGATGTGTCTGGGGAAAAGCGGATCCTGGAGGTTGAGCTAACACCGGGTGTTTGGACCTTCAGGGCCCCCTGGCAGAGGCAACACACTCCTTTGGCCTCTGCTTCACATAGCTGGCGCCCCTGGGCTGACCCACCCAGGGGAAATTGGCAGTTGCCTTTTCCTGTCTTCCTCTCTCAGATCTTCATCTTTCTCTTTGCATTTCAATCTTTCCTGTTGCCTTCTCTTTTCATTTACTCCCATTCTTCCAGGCAGCTAGCGTTAATCTTGTATGGATGATCAACCTTGCTCATACATATTTGGTTATACTGCTGATGTACTGCTGGCCTGTACACATCTTGCTTTGTCATGTCACCACATCCCCTTGTTGGGCTCGGTGGTGCGCAGCAGGCACCATTGATGAACATACATTTCTATGCTATAGGGTCAAGCTATCCTCCACTACCTGAATGCCTCCCTCAAAGATGGGGGTGCACCGATGCCATGTCTAGCCTTTTCTGCAAAACTAAAGAAACCTTCCCCAAGTACCATGTGCATAGTGAAAACCCGGAGAAGACAATTCATATGCTGTCACCATTTCTTGTTGCAAAATGCCTCTTGGATGCTATCTATCCTTGGTACAAAGTAACAAAGAGGGCCTCTGGCAACTTACTTCTTGAGCTGCACGATCAGACAAAATACAGCAAGCTCTCCAGCCTAGTATCAGTCAGAAAGACTCCAGTCCTAGTTCATTAAGCATGTTCCAGTGCAAAAGGAAACGAGGAAGAGAACAGAGGAAAGATACAGACTCTTCTCTTCCTTGTTTCGTTTTGCGCCGGAACATGTTTAATGAGCTAAGTTACCAACTAGCCCAAAAGCAAGTGCTTCTTGTGTATCCAGTCCTAGTAACACCTCACCGGTCACTGAACACAGTATGTGGCACAATATCGAATGAAGACCTTTTAAAACTATCTGAAGCAGGAACTTCTCGATGGATAGGAAGAGGAGCACGTAGTGAGCATAGAAAGAACATTAAGGCATGAGAAGAAATTTTTATGAAGCACCTGTTCTGACTTTCGCCTTGACTAGCTTTGCACAATTTATCCAGACGGGCTGCATAAACATTCGTATCAGACCATATATTCCCTTCCGCCATTGTTTCAAATATCAAGGATTTGGCCACGGCTTGCAGAGATGTCATAGTCAACAAACCTGTGCACAATGTGGAGTCCAGGGCCACACCTCCGACAATTGCAGTGAAACACTTCACTGCGTAAACTGCGATGGGAATTGTGCTGAATATTTACACGCTATTGCTTGCAATGGAAAAAGGAAAAAGAGATCCTTACGCTGAAGGTGAAGGAGAACATATCATTTAAGGAAGCCAGTAAAAGTCTCGCCCTTTTACAGCTCAACATACGCTGACAATGGTGCTTCAGGTGGCACCCTCGCACCAGTCTGCCACCAGCCCAGTCTGTGTGTTGACCTTTGGTGCTGCAAGGCTGGTGTGGCTTGCTTGAGTGCGTCAAGAAAGATCGGAGGTTTATAACTGGGCTGGACAGCGGCTGTAGTACCACCTGAAAGCCGCAGTTCTATACCTGAACACAGGACATTTTTGTTTCAATTATGGCAGCACGAATTGTCCAATGAAATGCTAGAGGTATTCTGAACAACTTTGACGATATCCAGGAAGCATTACAGTGAGGTTGTTCTATGTTCAAGAAACCCACTTGAAGCCATCAAATACCAATTTCTTTAATGCAGTGCATGCTATTCAGCAGTGACTGTCTGAATAGCCATACTGTATCGGGAGGTGTGGCAATTATAGCTGACAGGTCTGTGGCTTGCCAACACCTCCGCCTTGGTACACTTGAGGGAGCAGCTGTAAAGGTCATCCTGTTTGACAAGCTGGTGACAGTCTGCTCCTTATACATACCGCCAGACTACCGTTTCAAGCTGGAGGAACTCAAGGCACCTGTTTATCAGCTCTCCAAGCCCTGCATCTTGATGGGCGACTTCAGTGCTCATAAGATGCTATGGGGCAACTTAAATTGTGACTCAAGGGGTCATATGATTGAAAAGTTGCTTTTATGTTTTCCGATGCGGTCCTTCTTAATAACCAAGATACCACCTTCTTGAGCACCACACACATGTCCTACTCAGCGCAGCCTCTGCAGCATTGTTTGCCTTACTTTAGATTTCAAAGTAGTGGTGAATCCTATGGAATCGATCAGTTTCCAGTGACTCTTAGTGAAACAAGTTGAATGCCTTTCAGATGAACCCCACTGGAAAATTGCTGCAGGTGATTAAAATAAACTCCAAGAATCATCACTTTTGCCATGAGAGGACATAGTTGCATGTAGCATAGATGATGCAGGGGCATACTTTACTGCATTCCTTATTGACACTGCATCAAAATGTATGCTGGAAAGAAATGGACGTCCTCAATAGTGGCACATCTCTTGGTGGAGTGAGGAATGCAGAAAGGTACGTGCAAACCAAAATAAAGTGTGGGGACACCTGCACACCTCACGAACTGCTGAAAATCTGGTGAACTTCAAGCACGTTAGATTTCAAGGAGAACACGCTGGCAAGCAAAAGAGAAAGCTGGCAAAAATACTTATTCGAAATTAACTTGTATAAAGATGAAGGGAAAGCATGGGACATGGTGAGGAAAATGAAAGGAAGATGCACACTTTCTTTGCCATTAGCACATAATGAGTGGAACAGTCTGGAAGATCAGGCCAATTCTCTAGGGGCCCATTTGCACGTTACTTGGGTGCCTTTTTAAGACATAAAGCACTACTGGAGGCAAAGCCACTTGACAGAAAATGTATGTATAACGAGGAGTACAACATCCCTTTTAATATAAGTGAACTGCGCACAGCACTGAACTCATGCAGTAACTGCTGCAGGACCAGACCGCATCCTCTATGAACTGCTAAAGCATGTACACCCTCAAACACAGTTCACACTTCTCCACATCAACTCAGTATAGGCAGCGGGGTACGTCCCTTCTTCTAAAGAAGCCATTATAATTCCTGTTCTTAAAGAGAGAAAAGACCCATCCCTGCCTAGTAGCTACAGGCCAATAGTCTTGACTAGTTGCTTGTGCAGACTCTTTGAAAAAATGATGAACCATCGCCTGGTACATATTTTAGAAGCCACAAAACTATTTGAGCCACTGCAGTGTGTGTTCAGGGAAGACATAACAACAGATCACCTTGTATGGACCAAGTCAAACATAAGGACTTTTGTTCACAAGCATTTCATCCTTTCAGGATTCTTAGATGTTCAAAAAGTGCATGGCAATTTGGAATCGTGCAGGATCTTTCTTGGTTTGATTTATTATCGGAAGTACATGGTACATTGCATGTGAAAAATATGCAGATACAGAAGGAGGTCTCAGTCTCGAGACTGTGAGTGAGACCTATAAAATCATGTCAGAGCAACAACACTAAGGTATAGAGTGGTACAGATAGAAATAACTTATACAAAATTTGCATATATGCACGAAACAACAAGCATAAGTTGTGCAAAATGTACAGATGAGCACAAAAAAACCATATACACTAAAATGTGACAACCATAACTATGAACAACATAAAGCTTTATGAATATAATAGGTGAAGACGCAGGGCTTTTTTAAACTTATCGAGGGATCCATTCTTCATATCCCTAGGCAAGGAATTCCACAAGGATACAGAGGAAAATTTTGTGGTAAACTTGCCATAATTAGTCCTGGGTTTGGGTAAGAGAAAGTTGATAGCCTGTGCCCCGCCACGGTGGTCTAGTGGTTATGGCACTCGGCTGCAGATCCGGAGGTCGCGGGATCGAATCCCGGCCGCGGCGGCTGCATTTCGATGGAGGCGAAATGTTGAGGCCCGTGTGCTGTGCGATGTCAGTGCACGTTAAAGAACCCCAGGTGGTCGAAATTTCCGGAGACCTTCACTACGGCGTCTCTCATAATCAGAACTGGTTTTGGGACGTTAAACCCCACAAATCAAAGTTGATAGCCTGTAATACGAGTCGATGACATTTGAGGAAACTGATTTGAGTTTAGTAAAGGAATGGGAAGTTTTCAATTTACATATTTATAAATAAGAATTCCACGAAAATATTTGTTCAGGCTCTGAACTGTTAAAATTCCATGTGAACAAAGTAAAGATGACGCATTTGACATGAAGCTACTGAATGTTATTAATTTCAATGCTTGGTTCTGAAGATGTTGGATGGCTGACAAGTGAGTGGCATACGTATTCCCCCATGATGAAATGCAATAGATTACGTTGCTGTGAAAGAAAGCATAGTAGAGTGATAACAGAATTTCGAATCAAAAGAAAGGGTGAACCTTTAGCAAAATTCGAATGGCATATGCCGCTTTCCGCGTAAGCAGTAGCACATGAGAATTAAACTTTAGATGTTCATAGAGTTTGACCCCAAGGAACATTGTGCCAGAAGTAGCATGAATTTTAGTATCTCCTACATAGACAGAAGGATTCTTAGGTATAATTCAGTTATGTGACGAAAATACTATGAAGTTTGATTTTTTAGCATTTATAATTTATTTTTGTTGAACCACCTAACAACGTTTATCAAGTTGGTATTCAATTTAAATAACATCGAGTCGATCTCTTTATCTGCAGTTAGTATAGTGGTATCGTCCGCATAGAGTATACAGGACGAATGTGCTAGACATTGAGGAAGGTCATTTATATAAATTAAAAATAAAAGCTGGCCCAAAATTGATCCTGTGGAACACCGATGGTGGTGGTTCTTGGGTAGGAATAGGTACTGGACACATATACCAACTGTTCGCAGTCACGCATGTAACTATGAATCAGTTCTAATGGGACTCCACATACACCAATCCAGTTTCTGAAACCGACTCCAGTGGGTATCTGGGGAAGCATGTTTAGATACACCAATCGGCTCCAATGGGTATCTGGGGAAGCATGTTAAGTGCCATTTAAAGCTATCTTTCTAACCGAACGTTTAGAGCGAAAGTCGGTAGTGCCCTTTTTATTCCCTTTGGAGTTCCTTAAGGAGTTCTGAGCTGTGCACTTTTTATCATTGAAATGAATTCTTTGCCTCAGTCATGCCACGAGCAGTTTTACTCCGTGTAGTGGACGATGAACAAATAGGTTTCAAGTCCTGTAATCTCGCAATCTGTCGGTGACAAGTTCAAGTCTGTTTAAACAAGGTGTCTAAATGGGCAGAACAGAATGTGTTTAAGGTAAATCCTACAAAGAGGACATGCATGCCGATGAGAGGCCCAGTCACGGAGCCAAATGTATTATTTAATTAAGAATGTCTTCCGGCGAAAACTGAGCAGAAGTTCGTAGACGTAATTTTGGATTCAGAGCCAAGTTTTATCCTTCACTTAAAACATGTTAACAAAAGTGCATGAAAACAATGAAGCTGCTCAAATTACTGTCTAAGACAATGTGGGGTAGTGACAGGAATTGTCTAATGAACCTCTACAGAAGCCTTGTCTGTTCCTGGTTAGATTATGGTTCCGAGGTTTATCAGTCGACCAGGCCCAGTGCCTAAAGATTTTGGATATATGCGGAATCAAATGAACAATCACTGTACCTCCAAAGAACTTTCACAAGCTTCAAATACTTCACTACAGTCCACTCCAGTTGCAGACATCTCTGTGCCCCGCCGCGGTGGTCTAGTGGCTATGGCACTCGGCTGCTGATCCAAAGGTCGTGGGATCGAATCCCGGCCGCGGCGGCTGCATTTCGATGGAGGCGAAATGTTGAGGCCTGTGGGCTGTGCGATGTCAGTGCACGTTAAAGAACCCCAGGTGGTCGAAATTTTCTAAGACCTCAACTACGGCATCTCTCATAATCAGAGCTGGTTTTGGGATGTTAAACCCCACAAATCAATCAATCAAGCAGACATCTTTGTCATGCAGTCCTGAATGACATAGCTTGCACTGCGCTTTTAAACAACAGACCGTCAGGGGCAATGTCTAACTCTTCATGTGAAGAAACTCGGCAAGGTTTTTGATGTCCCACTTCTGCAGTACAGCCTCATGACCCCAGCAAAACTGTTACCGCCGTGGCAGTCGCAGGTGGTAGAATGTGACGCATCATTTACTGAGGTCACAAGGGATATGCTCTGGAGATTCTTATTTGAATGTATTTCTTAGAACTGCAAGCATTGGAGCTCATGCCCAGAATTATACAGACTCATCCAACTCAAACCTTGTGTCATATGTGGTAATTGGTCCATCTTTCTCTGAATCTGGGGCTCTTGCACTAGAAACAAGTATTTTTTAGCAGAAGCATATGCACTCCTGTAAGTGGTAAGGCATGTAGGAAAGCAAAGGTGCAAAAGGACTCCTAAGTGTAGTCAAATGTCTAATGCTTCTCCTGAAACACAAAAATCCTATAATTCGACAACTGTTCGATGCTGTGTACAGCCCATGCTTGCAATCGAGACGTTGTGTTATGTTGGGTTCTCGGGCACAGAGACATTAAAGGTAACGTCCTGGTAGACGAGACAGTGAGGTCGATAATATGCAAACCAAACATGTCCTCAATAGCTGACCCTGCCACAGACCTGAAGCCGACCCTGCGAGATGCTCTCAGGAGATTTTGGCAGCTATCTTGGGATGCGGAAACATAAGAAAAACTGCATCTAATTGAACCACATTTAGGGAATTGGCACCCAACAACAAAAATACAAAGAAATGATGTTATTTTCTTCTGCATCAGAAAAGGACCCATGTATGGCATGCATTTGTATATTTTAACTGGCGAATCACCTCCCATGTGTGGTAAATGTGGTGAGAGAAGGACCGTCCTCCATGTCTTGGTAGAGTGCCGGAAAGCTTGGAAGCTTGGTAGAGTACCGGGTAGAGTAGCAGCAACATGTTCCTTTACATCCGTCCCTATTTCTTGGTGTGGAACCATTGTTTGATAATAAGGCCATACCAAACTACTTAAATGATGTTGTATTCAATATTATAAGGCCAAAATACTGGTTGCACACCCTCTTTATAGAGCGCGCTGATGTGAGTTTTCTACTGTGTAGCATGTACCTTCAGGCTCTTCATACAAGGGGCATGCTAAAGTATTGGTGCTCCCATCTATATAATACTAACTACCATCACACATTCACCTGCAACACTTGCATATTTATGTTGCTGTTTCACGCATTACAAGCCATCGCCATATTCCTATTACATATTTATTTTTACACTCTTTATAGCAAATTATTTTAGGCCCATTTACAGCCATGTTACATACACATGTCTGTTTTATTTAGTTCATTGCTACCCACCATCACTGACCTGGTGCTCTTTGGCCATAGGTGACCCTTGTGCCATTAAAACACATATAGTAGTAGTAGAATCCATTGCATAAGTAATTAAGTTGCATGGTTGCTGAAATCTGACTTCACGTTCTGCACTTCATTTGAAAACATTATGCCAAAAGCTTTCTGGCCTGCTACATCATTCCTAAATACTTTTTCTGCATTCAAAATCTATGATGAAAGGGAGTGTCCAAGCCTCCCTTTGCCTAAGGCAAGTCAAGATGACTTGCCTTTGTCAAGGCAGTGCATGAGGTCTTCCTTGATGTCTGCTTGTGTATCTGTTTTTTTTTGTGTACGTAGGTGTCTGTAGACATAGGCGGAGACTTTTTCATTTTCCGGAGGGGGCGCCGAGATCTTCGCTGTGGTCTTCTGTCCTCACCTTTCTCGTCCTTCTTTCTCTAATTTTCCTCCTCACCCTCTCCCATATTTTTCAACAACGCCGGGGCACTCAGGCAATTTTACTTTTTTTTTCTGATGTTGAAAACAGGCAAACTGCCGCACGGCCCGACTGGAGGAGCGACACGCGCGCACTTGCGCGCGTCACTTCTCCAGTCCGGCTTCGAACGCATCAACGTCGCTGTAAATTCATGTGACATTTTTTTTGTCCAAGAAATATTTGTTTTACAATAAATGTAGCAATGTATTTCCAAATGATACAGAAAGTACAAGAGAAGAAAAAAAAAACGTCACAGCGAGTCACTTTCGTGCAAATAATTTTTGAACGTTACATGATTATTTGCACTTCACATTTGTTACATTGTCATGCAATCATGACTCAGTGGATTAAACACCAGTTAAAGGAGTACTGACACAAAATTTAAGGCGATCGAGATAACTTGCGGGATAGATTTGCGTCGACACACACGCACTATCTACAAAATATCAACGGCTGATGTAGCTTAGAACATATTTAATATCAATTTTAACGTGCATGTCGCGCCACTGCATGGGAAACACGCTTTTGTGTTTTATGTAAATAACCAGTCGCCACCTGCGTGACGAGTTTGCATTGCTGTCATGATTCTTGGGAGAGCGCTCGTCCTAGCAGATGTGGGCAGAAGAGGGGGCAGAATTGCACCGGAGTACAAATTGACGCCCTCGCCTAGGCAGCGCATTTTTTAGGGATCACGCATGTTTGAAACTTCCCAGAGGAAATTTTCAACAGCAGCACCCAGGGTGCCTTCACTCAAAATAGTTGTCCGCGTGGTGCTCATGTGAACGCGGTTTTTTGTGCACATGTAGTCAGCTATGTTTACATGAATACCATCCTGGGTGCTGCCTCACTCATTGCTCTTTGAAACGGAAAGTGCATCTGGGCTCCACAAAACCGTATACAAAATATTAAAAATCGCGCGCTCGAGCCCTCGAGGTTTGCAGCCGGGGTATGTAGGTCATTAGCTACTATTGCAAAAGAAAAAAACAAGATGTAAAATTTTTGTATCAGTACTCACATAACGTTTGAACGTAATTGAAAAATGATTTATCCAGTTATGAAACTCTGTGAACCTTGAAGGTCAAGCAGGGGGCATACAAAGCATTGCTGAATACACATACAGTAATGCAAAAAGTGGTACATCGCTAGTCGCCGCAGTATGTACAAATACAAAACTCATAAAATATGGTACATCACATTAATACATACATTAAGAGGAACTTTAACAACACAAAACGAAGTAAGTTAGCAATGGCAGATAAAACACCGGCTGCCAAAAAAAAAAGATTCCTCGGGTTAGTGTACGAGGTTCCGTGCGCAGACTGCCACGCCACTTACATCGGCGAGACAAAAAACTTTCCGGAAAGGATACGGAAACACCAAAATGACATACGTAGCTTCAACACTACGCGGAACACGTTCGCAGAACACAGCGAAAAGAAAGACCATCACATCAACTTCGAGACGCCCGGGTCCGCAACACGGAAGGTAACGGCACCAAAAGGCAGTTCTTAGAGTCATGGCATGTCTAAACAACACCTGAAAATATCAACGGTTCAACTTGGACCCTGCCAAGTGTGTATATGCATGATCTCCAGAACCAATGGAGAAAACAACCCCCCTACAAGAAAGGCGGGAGGAACGACGGTGGAGAGAGGGACAATCACCAAGAAAAGTCGCTAGCTTCAGAGCCGGCCAGACAGTCACCCCCGATGAAGAGACCGAATGGGTCTCGAAACGTTGGGCCAGTTTTTAATTTCAATATTAAAAACTTAGATTAAGAAAAATGGCTGGAGAGTTCATTTTTTCTATAGGCCAATTATTGGACTTCTGCAGCTGCTGCAGCAAACCACTTTAACAAGAGGGCTCCCTTGGCGCCGCCATTATCCCCTTAAAGGGCGTAGCCCCCCAAAAATCTGCTGTCGAGGCTGTGCAGTCGGCCTTTGTACTCCCGTGCTACAGTCCCGAAAGGAGGTGTTTCTTCTTTCATCGCCGGTCGTTGACACGCCAGGCACGTGGATGGGCGAGTGTGGCCTCGCCGCAAGCTTTGGTCGCTAGCCGGACCTATGCGCAACTGACATGGGGAGGAAAGCAATGGATGCTTTCCTACCTATGCGAGTTCATCATCTTCACGTGTATTGGCGCATCATCTATCAATATTAACGCTTTGCTGAGTGCGCTCAGTCCGTTACGATTATTGGCCTCGAGGACATACTGTCGCGCCACCTACACTCTGACGTCACTCATAGGATGCCGGGTTTTGTCGTCTGCTGCAACTCCACATTTCCTACGTTTATGCCACCGCGGTTCTTTTGTTGTGTGCGCCGCGACCGCTTCCCCGTGCTCTCATGGCCGGCCCCCAAAAATGCATTTCAGTGATTCGACGATTCCGTGCCCACCACCGTGTATAATTAGTTGCTATCTGAGCCATAGCCAATTCCGTATGAGGCTATGCAACTGCTAGACACGCTGATTATTGATTAGGGAATACTTGTGACGTCACATTTCGCATATCTTGTGTTGAACGAATGCAAGTCACTTGCATTCGTTCACGATAAGTCACTTGCATTCACGATAAGTTATCCTGAAACAGCGAAAGAAAAAATGTGCACCGAATCAGGGTATGGCAGGATACCACCGTCCGTGCGGGCGGCCCAGCGCGCACTGTCGACAGCATATATATGGGGATGATCGGCGGACTGGTGCGCTATCAAGCATGGAGTGCTGGCGTGGCAATCACCGCCGTTTTCATTACGGTAGATAGGTTTACTTTGTGCATGAGCTGGTCATAGAGCCAAATAAGCTACGCGTATTCGGCGCTAATTAAGCTAAGACTGATTAGTGCAAGCCCCATTAAAGTAATGCTAATGAAGCGAAGCCTACTAAAGCTAGTACTACTCAGACTAGCGCAGTTAAGTTAAAACTCATTATATCGATTCAATTAAAATAAACCAAGCCTGTTTAGCTTAATACTAATTAAACAATATCTAATTAGGGTAAATTATAATTAACTCTAGCCTAATAATCTCAAGGCCTATGAAATCAAGTCTGACTAATTAAACAAAGCCTAGTTATTTCCTACTAATTATCCCAGCTTGTTTCAAAAAGAACTAAGCAGAATCTAGTTAGGCTGACTTATTCAGTCATGCCTAATTAGGCGAAGAATGAGGTTATGTATTATCAAGTGGACCAGCCTAATTAAACCAATAATAATAAATGAAGCTTAATTAAGACTGAGGCAAGACCGACTGCTCTACAGCTACATTGGTTGCGAATTGAGACCTATAGCAAGGCCATATAAAAACAATGTCCAACTTCAAATCGACTAGCTGCGATGTATTAAGCCATGTGCGAATTAGCGCAAACTTGGCCTATTATTTTCTTCCTTTCCTCATTTACAGTTAGCCTGCCATTATCCAGCACCAAGAACTTCATTGACAAATAGTCCGAGAATTCGCGGCTGCTTTCCCAAGGAAGATTTGTTTACGTGCCCAAACACGTCAATTAGTTTGGTGTAAAAAAGCGACAATTAAAATGAGGATGCTAAACTGGCAGTACTTCTAAAAAACTTCAGCTATCACTAGCAAGTAGTTGCGCGAGCTCGTTCGGTACATGCCAGTTAGGGTAAAACAGAATCGCAGAGGCAGAAATATTACTTAGAATGAGAGTAAGAAAATGGCGTAACCAGAATTAATGAGAACAGTATGTTAATTTGTTGGAAAGCAAATGTATATAAAAAGATTACGTTGTTCATATAACCACACATCTTTTCAGACGCAGGGATAAGAAAATCACGAATGAAAACGGGTACGTCATGAAATTTTAGGCTTTACACCATAGTTTTTATGCTAACACATGGCGAACGCTGGTCGAATACTGCTCTGCATACCGATAATGAACTTGACATTCCCAGAAGCGAACGTTCCATGCTGAGCATTTAGACTACAAAGCATTTAGAATACCCGATTTGACCCGCACGTCGCGTTGTACAAGGGAGCTGCGCAGCGAAACGAGCAAGGTAGGAAGGGGCATCCTACCTATGACGTCAAAGCGATCGCAGCGCCGACCACTGCAGCGGTGGGCCTCGCGGCCAATACTTCTGAACTACACATAACTTCTGAACTACACACACTCCTCTCCAGGCTCTGGCGGGGGCTATGCCCCCCCCCCCCCCTGGAACATTCGGGGGGGGGGCTCGAGCCCCCGAGACCCCCCCCCCCCTTGTCTCCGCCTATGTCTGTAGATGATCGTAGTTCATATATGTGTCAGCTTTGCTTGTTGAGTGCTGTGTGTGAGCTCCATGTCCACCATCTGAGTGGTTGCTTCTTGTCTTGACTTTGGTGGAGTATGTGTTATGGCTTTTGGTGTGTCTTCTCATCTGTGGCATAGTCCACTAGAGCATGTCTGTGGTTGTGCCTCTTTGAATTCTTTCCTGGTACTCTGCTTGATGTTCCTGCAAGTTGTTGCCTTGACAGAGACTACTACTGTTGTCAAAACGTCAGCTATAGCAATGTTTCCTGTTCATTGATTTCTCACCACTTAATTATATATCTTGTTTGTAAATCCAGCACACTTTTTGTACTGGTGCCTCCATTCTGTCACTTGCTATGTCCCCACTTTAAGGTTACAGAAGCTGAAAGTGCTAGACTCTGCTTCATGCATCATTTTAATTGCTACATTGACCTTTCTTTATCGTAATCTACAACTAAGACATTTGCCATCCTCAGTTATCATCAGAGCAACGTCATGCATTGATAATTAACAAATGAGAGGCAACTGCTCACGGGTGCTGGCTAAATTCAGAAAGCATTGCTAACTGCTGTGGCTGTACTGCTTAGTAGGTTCTTTGTCTCAAAGCCAGCAGTCAGAACTTTAAACTTCAGTGAGCTCTGCAAGCTGCACGAAACAATGTTGGAAGGTGGATGATTGGTACCCACTCAGTAACACTGGCGCTGCTGTGTTTCTTGCTTCTACTGTAGATGCAGAAATTGTTGGCATTGTGTTTAGCTCCAAAGATCATTCTTTTTTACTTATTGTACATAATACTGTGTTGCATCTAAGCACATTTAAGAGCAGCATTCTTGCAGCAGGTGGTCGGGATAGGTTGTCTGCAGACCAACACCATTGTGTATCCTGATTGAACATATTTTCGACTGTGTGTTACTATAACTAACCTTAGTAAGTGTTTACTTGCAGGGTTCGAAAAAACAGTTACAAGGCTGTAGAAGTGTCGGAAGAAGCTTCTCAATGGTTCAAGAACTTCCTCAACTGTGACAGGATTAAACTTGTCAGAATTATTTTGGACAAGGAGACCATCAATCGAGGAAGAGATGGAACTGCTTCGGTAATGCATTTGTGTTCTTTATTTAGGCTGCTATAATGAGACAAAGTACAAGGTCATGCTGAAACTTTCTTTTTTCTATTTACCTTGCTATGGGAGGACTGCTACGTTTTTGCACTTTTTTTCTTTTTCATTGGATTTCATCCCTAAACTTCCAGCAAAAGCATCTGCGATACGTTGTGATGCTGCAAAGCCAAGCATAAGGGGGTTGAATCCTCCCATGTACGGCTATGAGCCATATTTCAGGAAAAAATAGTCCTGGTGGTTAAGCCATTGCTGAGTTAATTATATGCAGGAATTTTGTGACACCCAGTCCCACTGTTTCGGTTTCACAGAGTAGCATGAAAGGTGGGGCAGGGATGCTTGGATGTAAATGCAACCAACCATGTGACCATACAAAATTGTCACGTGCATGCTACATAACGCGACACGTGTGGATGAGTGTCTTGTTGATAGTTCATCTAGTGTGCTCGCACAGGCTCTTCAATATGTCCGTCCTTGTTGGCTGGAGACGACCAAGGCTACATCAAAAGTCTATACACTCAGACTTGGGACTTAGGTGGATGTTGTTTGTTTACATACAAGCAATTTGACTTGAAGTGCTACATTTTGTGCTCACTTTTAACAGTGCCCACTTTAGAGCTCGTTTTAAATATTTCTAGGCTGTGTATTTTCCATTCATATTTTGTAGATGTGTGCCTGCACAAATTCATTTCATAAGTTCTCACCTGAACTTTGTTTCAGTACCCCTTTTAGTACTTGTGCGGTGTGTTAGGTTTCAGTCCACATCTGCATACTTGAGTTGCTTTGATGTGTGGAGCTATGCTTCAGACCCACCAGTGCTGCTTTTAGCGCACTGTTTTGCATGGCAGCTACCAAGTGTTCTGTAATGAATCGCTGAAGCTCTCAGTGAACTGAGTCACCACACAATGGAGTGAAAGTGTGGTGCATGAAAGAACAAAAAGCTACATCTGTAGTCTGTTAAAGGGGCGCTCCAGAACTTTTCTTGCAACCATCTTTTTATTTGTGGGTTGCATAGACAGATGGCTGGGTATAGTTTTTGCACAGGTCAAACCATCCATATCATCTGATTTAGTATTTTATTTGTGCATGAAGTCGCCACATTGCTGCTGACCACACGGACGTGTAGTGGCATTCGGCAAAATTATTTGTGGTGCAAGTGACGATTAATGTGGAAGGCTGTTATTCAACAAAAGTAAAATTAGAAGTGCTTGCAGCATTACATTGGAAAAGAGAGTAATATTTGGTTCTTTCTCCTCTTATATGACTTTTCATTGAACGTAGAATGTCATAGAAGCTGGTAATTTACAGCAAGGCAAGTTCAGACTCCACATTGTTGCTATGACAGTGGCGTCAGCAGAATTCTGGACATAACAGGCAACCATGTTGTGCGAACTTCCCCTGCGTAGGCGCTTTGAGCCAACTTCATTGGCTGCACACTATGAAGGACGTGGCGAGTGAAATGCAGTTACCTAACTCCGGGAAACTAGAGTTGGGGGTTGGCATGTTTTTGCTTGCGTTTTGAATATTGTCGGCATAACTTCGGGCTGTGGTCTCCTATTGCTGTCGTTTTTGGAGCACATATCTGTCCGTCTTTCAGTCTATGCAATGCACTAATAAAAACAGGTGCTTGAAATATGTTAGAGGGCCACTTTAAAGGGACACTAAAGGGAAAATGCGAAGTGGTTTAGAATGATAGCTTGTATTTTGAGAACATGGTTATTGTAAATTTCATAACATTGTCGTCAATATTAAAAGAGAAAATGAATGTCAGTCTGTTTTGGAATTGGTGCTGGAACTTCAGCTCCGTGATGTCAGAAGGCAAATTTCTTTTTTTCGTATTCTCGCCATATTCACTCCATGAAATGTTCTGGAACTCCCTGTGTAGTCTCCGGCTTCCTTAGAACACAATGTATGTCTCTCTCTGATAAGCAATTTTGTAGGTCTTAGCAGACACCATCAAAGATCTGTGACATCATACGTATTAGTGCTGGAACTTCAAAGTGGCACCGTGACCTCTATTTTCTTTTTGTGTGTTTCCTAGCTTACCGAGGGTCTTCTCCTCACAGCACTGGTGTTTTTCGTCTGGTGAAAAGCTAACCTGCTGATGCAAGAAAAATTTTTTCAGTTTTAGTTTTCCCTTAAGCTATTAATGGCTGTCCTGTTGACTGCACTTTTGCTTGAGCTGATACTAAGCATTAGTGGTGCTTTTGTGTGGCAGTCAGGATTGCTCCAAGAGATCGAAAAGTGGGCTAGTTGTAAATTTATGCTTGCTCAAAAATGCGTGAAGAACACACAAAACTTGACAAGAAAACTACACGAGCACAATCAAGCTGGATTTATTGGCAGGAGGCGGCACCATATAGTACAGTGAAATCTCGTTGATACAATCTCCACGGGAACCAAAAAAATAAACCGTATAATCCGAAAATCATATAACCGTACGAAAGTACGTTGCACCTATGGGGTGTTGACGGGGAAGAAAAAAACAAATGATCCTGAAAAACATTAATTAGCAAATAAAACAAGGAAACAAGACTAAAGATTCACGATGGGATAAGCAATTTCAGAATCATGTAAAGATTGAGAAGGCCTTGCTACGCATGTCACCTTGGCCTTGAATATAGAATGCCTCAATCTCTCGTATGGTGTTATCATGGTGTCTCGATAAAATTGCGGTTTGGTGAGTTCTGGCGTGCACATGCTTTGTTTGCAATGTAACGGCAGGTTTGAACAAGGTTGCCCTTTTAAAGAAGCTCTGTGAAATCTCTTTCAAAAGTGCTAGGGGTTCACTTTGGGGTTAATGTAGTCTTTTCAGCAAAGAATAAGTTAGACTGTGTCTGTGCAGCCGTAAACAGGGTGGTTGAAGGCTCAACCAATTCAATAGATTGTGATGTTGAGCGTCATGAAAACCTGGTTGCTTGCGGTAAAGGGGTGGTGTATACGATTCCCTTGTAGTGCGGCAGTTCGTACATTGGCCAGACTGGCAGATGTTTCAACTGTGTAATGGATCACAGAGCTTATTTAAAAGGGCGACCCTGTTCAAACCCGTCGTTACATTGCAAACAATGCCTGTGCATGATAGAGCTCACCAACACGGCAATTTTATTGAGACAGCATAATAAAACCACACAAGAGATTATTCAGGTATTCTGTATTTGTGGTCAAGGTGATATGTGTGTAATGAGGGCTACACGATACTGAAATTTCATATCTTGCCACGAATCTTTAGTGTTGTTTCTTTTTGTTTGCTCATGTGCTTTATATGGCGCTGCCTTTTTCCAGTAAAGGCAGTTAGATTGTGCTTACG
Organism: Hyalomma asiaticum; assembly: GCA_013339685.2. NCBI lineage: Eukaryota > Metazoa > Arthropoda > Arachnida > Ixodida > Ixodidae > Hyalomma > Hyalomma asiaticum. The sequence goes on from CM023481.1 coordinate 27,592,723, forward strand.
TTGTATTCTTGTCAAGTTATGTGTTCTTTCACGTATTTTTGAGTCAGCAGGATTTCTCGTTATCATACTTAAAGGGACTGTCTATCACTCCGAGGAACTTTTTTTTGCTTGGGCTGAAGATTAGGTCTTGTTTCATTGATCGAAATGAGCGTGCTTATACCCTGTGACAAAGGAATATGTTTCACTTGGCCCTGAAAGTTGTAGGAAAATGATTGGTGGCACCATCTCAGGGTATGTGTGCCAACTTTTAAGCGTGAGGAAAAACCAAGAAATTCCCCACGCAGGTTTCCTTGTCTTGCTTAAAAGCAAAAATTTCCTACAATTGTATTTCACACATGTGGTGGTGTTCCTTCACCACCAGATGTGTGTATTGCAAAAAGCCCAGTAACCAATGTTGCTGGCATCCGTAAAATGGAGTGACCACAAAGATAGAAAAATTTTTAGGAATTTCTACCGACTACTGCGAAACCGCTGCAAGCTTGTGCACTTAGAATAGTACGCTTTCTATTGTGGTAAAAAACAGGAAATCGATGAAGAACGGTAGAGTCCTTTTAAGGACCTGTTTGTGGGGCTTTCCATCAAATCAAGCTACGGTTAATTGGAATTGATCGGTAATTGCCGCATCATTTTCCCATTGGATGGTAGTAGAATTTATCTGTTGTGTGGGTCGAGAGAACATGACTTTTTATTTCTGATTTGAGAATGTCACTCATGGTGCTAAAATGTGAATGTAGAATGTGGGAGGGCTGAGAGAAATAACGAAGGACCGGCTGCCTTCCGTTAGAGCCATTTCTGCAGTTCCCATTGTATGTCGTGTAATTCTTTGTCCTTGAGCATTAATTTTTTAAAAGCGGATGTTGTTGCTTTGATTTCAGGTTGCCTTCCAAGATAGATCATCATTTCAAGTCCTGTCGAAGCCATCTCTTGATGAGCTAGTGTCGAGGCTGCCCCCAGAAAGTGACATCAGGCAGCGCAATTTTCGGCCCACTCTTTTTGTTGATGACTGTGCAGCCCATTCAGAGGCAAGCTCGAATACTAGAGTTATAGCGTTTGCCACGTCACAGTATAAATGGCCTCCCTGTCTTGTCCCTCTGTAGGACCACTGGGCACGTTACAGGATTGGTGATGCAGAAATGGCATTCTTGGAGCGCACAAGAAGGTAATGTGCTTCTTTTTGGACAAAAGGAGTATTGCCAACTTCAGTGGCTCTGTCAAAATAACAGAAATGTCATGCATGTTGTGCTTATGGATGGCATTTCACATAATTAAACGCATACATTATGCTGAAGCATTCTGTTGTACATATTTGTAACTGAGTATATCGTTTAGGACTTTCCTGAAGGCCTCTCACCCATGTAGAGCTACAAAATTTGTTACTTAGTAGCAGTCGTGTACCAGTGTTCAAGAGACACACAGCTGCAGGAAGTTTTCTGGACGACACCGTAATAGCCGAGTTATGGGCATTTGATAAAGCAGCCTGCGGCTCCTCTCTTGCTTTCCTCCATCTCTCTCACCCCAACCAGTCTCCTTGCCGTGCTTACTTGAGCGCAGTGTCACTAGGAGTGGCAGGGTGAATGCCATGGCTATGCTGTCCTTGCAACTGACGGTGTGTTTCTCGAAGTATCCCTATGAGTGGCGCTTATACAAGTGCATACACCATCAGCCATGCCATCCCTGACATCTTGTAGCATGGTGCCTGTGAGGAGGGCAAACAGCATTTTGCCCATTGTGATGTGCATTATTGTCGACTGTCACGAAAATTACAAAGTACGATGCCAAGGGTTTAGTGACTCCATTTAATGTGATGGGAGTTGCAAGAATTGCTATGTATTTTACAAACATTATTGTGTTAAAATTTAGTAAATCATTTCTTCATAAAGGAAGAAAATAAAGGAATTGAGCTAGTGTTTCCTCAAATAACATGCTCTAGTTGTTTATGTGATGCAAGCTAGCAAGAAAAAAATTATTCAGAAATTCCTTCCGAAACGCCCCACATGTGATGTCCTGTTGAACACGGTACTGCCCTCACCAAGGTGACTGTGTCTAGTAAAATAGTTCATTGGCAACATCTATAAGCGAACATTATGTAAGAAGAATGTTTAATTTACAGTACGCTCATCGTTAGTAGTATGTTCCTTGATACCACTGCCCAGAAATGGCAAAAGCAAGTAGCATGTACCAATGAGTCTACCATGTTGCTAAGGTTAGTCCGAGATGTCAGCTAGGTATTTCTGCTTTCACATTATTATGAGGGCTTAATGTATGATTTGTGCTAGTCAGTTCAAAATGCCCGGACTTGGTGAGGGGCCTTAAATGTGTTTGGTTGCATACACATTCACCAAAATGCTAGAAAATGGGCAAAACTCTAAATGTTTATTTTGTTGTTTAAGTTGTGTTTGAAATACACTTGAATCTTGGCAAATGAGTTCTGCGGAAGCTAGCAGGGTGGAGTACCGTTTACGAAAGGGAAAATTAGCATCCATTCATTTTTAGTACAAGGCTACTGGGAAATCCATACGCCCCGCCACGGTGTTCTAGCGGTTATGGCACCCCGCTGCTGATCTGAAGGTTGCGGCATCGAATCCCGGCCGCTGTGGCTGCATTTCGATGGAGGCAAAATGTTGAGGCCCGTGCGCTGTGCGATGTCAGTGCATGTTAAAGAACCCCAGGTGGTCGAAATTTCCGGAGACCTCCACTACGGCGTCTCTCATAATCAGAGTTGGTTTTGGGACGTTAAACCCCACAAATCAATCGTAGGAAATCCATACAGATTTCTCAGAAATTAAAGCCGACAAAAAATTCGTCCTCGTCCGGTGTTTGAGCCCGGGACCAACACCTGTCTGGGCGGTCATCTGTCAATTGAGCTACCATGAGGCTAGCGATTAATAGCACGAGGGCTTTCATTTCTGAGAAATCTGTATGGATTTTCTTGTAGCCTTGTGCTACAAAAGGATGGATGCTAATTTTCCCTTTCGTTACTCCCTCTTGCGCTTTGAACTTATTTGTCATATTCATGCCTATGTGCTTCAAGTTGACGCATTCGCCCTTGTGCTGTCAATTGTTAGCCTCTTGGTTAGCTCAATTGGCAGAGCAAGTGCCCCTGGCAGGCGTAGGACCCGGGTTTGAAACCCAGACCAGGATGAGTTTTTCAGCAACTAAGAAGCTTTCATCTCTGAGAAATCCTTATGGATAAGGCCAGGGTGTCAAACCGAACCTGAACCATAAATCGTACCCAAACCAGAATTTTTGCTGGAACTGAACCTGAACCGAACCTGAAGCCAAAAAACGTATCTGTTCGGGACAAAGGAGTTCAGATGTTACACTGCCAAAACCTGCTAGCATCGCATCATTGCCAAAATTTGTGCTGGCCTTTCTTTCGTTATCTTTAACCTGTTTCAATGAGTGCTTTTTTTTCTTATGGATGTTTATTTTCTTTTACGCTGAATCACCTGTGAAAGTTAACGTGAAAGTTAACGTGTGAAAGTTAACCTACAGGAAGGGAGCGTTAAGATATATACTGTCTTACAGCAAATTGAAGCTCCTACCTATAGCCGACAAACATTCCTTATAACATTGAAAATATTCTCTAGTTGAAACTGTGGCAATGACACATATAAGCGCTAAGTGTATATCGGTTATAGAGCAAAGCTAACTGGCAATATTTATTTATTGATTTAGTCATATTGTTGGCTCTCTGTCGAGAGTCATTACAGGAAGGGTACAATAAATAAACTTTTCACGGTTGTCGACTGACAGGTTGCAGCATATTAATTAATGACCGATTCGTGTAAGGGAAAAAAAGGATGAAACAAATCAGTGTGGGTTCTTGCTGGTAACACCAGGAGAGAGTTTGTTGTTCATAGAAATTTGTTTAGCTCATTTTTGTTTATTTTACATTTCCATGTATAATATGAAAAAAAAAATCTTTCACTCGACATTTCTGCCTTCTTGATTCTAACAATAGGATTGATTCCAAATAGGAAATGTGAGTTGGTCTTGCTGTATAACTTCTGGATGTTAGAGTAAGCAATCTTATTATTGAACATGTGGTGGAAAAATGAGTCTTGTCATTTTTCCATCCACAATAAAATTCTCAGTCTGAGATGTCTGCTCGCTTTGAATGCATCAAGGTTAGTTTTATTGTAAAGAGAAACAGAAACATGAGGTGGGGTATGAAAGCAATAAGTAAAGATATATTACACAAATAGAGCTTTTTGTGTTACTTTGCACAATGCACAAACAAGCGCAGTCTGCTTGCGCTACTTTGACAAAGTACAGTAGAATCTCGATGATACGAATTCGTAGCGAGCACGTAAAATATTCGTATCATTCCGAATTCGTATGAGCCAAAACAATTTAAAGCTGATCATGAAGATGAACAAGAACTTTATTGGGGTCAACTACTTCTTGCTGAAAAAGTTAATGATGTTCTTTTGAGCTTTTTTAACTTCGCTGTCCCTCAAGAAAGCCGCCTGAAGGGAATAAAACCATGCTTCGGTTTCTTCATCCACGCTGCCGGTGCTTACGGTGCGACGCAGTACATTGAGGGCATCAAGGTTTTCCGACATTGATGGTAGGAGATCACCCTCACTGGCATCTTCACCATCACTTTCAGACTCGGTATCCTTTGCCTCGTCGACCAATTCTTCGATGGATCGCTGCCCACAGGTCGCTATGTTGTCGTCCGCGGTGACGAAGTCTCGCGCCAAAGCTCAAGTTTCAAGGTTCTCCCAACTCTCGATGTGCAAATCGTCTTTAGGCTCTTGGTTTTCTTCCGTCGGAGCCGCATCCGATTCCGCAAAATATCCACACTTGCGAAAGCAGTTCGCGATCGTGTCCTGGGCCACGTTATCCCAGGACATGGCCAAGAAATGTAACGCATCAAGCAGGCTAATCCGTAAGTTTTCATTCTTGCGCTCAATTTTCGCCAGGAGCCACCGCACAAGCAATTCCTTGAAATAGTGCTTGACATTTCGGATGATTCCCGCATCCAGCGGCTGTAGACGGTTCGTGGTGTTTGTGGGCAGGAACCTTACGGCGACATTTCTAAAGTTGCAGTCTTTGGGTTGGGCTGAACACTGGTCGACGAAAAGCAAAATTTTTCTGTTTTTCGCTACCATTTTTCGGTCCAAAGTCGTGAGGAACTCGTGCAAAAAAATCTGCAGTCAAAAATCTGAGTCACTCGGTCGCGTGAAGCGGTCATTTCGCGCGTTCGTGTCATCCGCAACGGCTGGGGAAACTGTTCGTGTAACACTGAATGACGGCGCATTTTATACAACGTAGTCTATCCAAAGCAACATTAAAATTCATATCATCGCGAAATTCGCATCAACCGTAATCGTATTATCGAGATTCTACTCGAAATTTCCGGAGCCCTTCACTACGGCGTCTCTCATAATCGGGGCTGGTTTTGGGACGTTAAACCCCACACATCAATCAATCAATCAATGAGATTCTACTGTATCATCATCTGCTTTGTGGGTAGTGGTGGGCCAGCATGCCCATGACAGTGCTGTGGTGGTTTAGTGGCCATGGCACAAGGCTGCTGACATGGTGACAGAATTGAATTCTGGCCGCAGAAGCCGTATTTCCATGCAAGTGAGAGGTTAAGCTTGTGTACTGTGAGATGCAAGTGCACATTAAAGAACCCCAGGTAATCGAAATTTCCAAAGCCCTCCACTAAAGCGTCTCACATTACCATGGACAACTACTCCCTGTGGAGAAGATCATGGGTCCATGCCCTGTGCGCTCCAGGGGCCATATTCTGAGATGTCACCAAAGACAATAGTATCGCTGGTGATGTAATTGTCACTTTTGTGTCTTCTGCAGTGGTGATTGGCTGGTTTGAACAAGCCAGAAAAGTGACGGCAGGTTTCCGGTTTGTTTAAAGGCGCCCTGAAATGCATTTTACGCACATTGATTTTATTGTACCTTTGCTTTGTGTGGGACTTCATGACGACAACCCCAGTGAAAGCGGCAAAATTGAACCATATTATCTTTTAATTTGTACCTGAAATTGCTTTCCACGCTGACTGCAGCGCCATACATCAACAGTTTCTCTGAGCAGATGTGACACCACCTTGATGGCTTGACTGCAGGTTCTGATTGGCTGGGAACAGTAGGAATAAAAATATGCCTCATATGTGCTTACAATGCATTGAATATAAGAAATTTCAAATCGAGAACATGTTTTATGCTTGCTAAGGCTACTAAAAGGTACAAATTTGTGCATTACAATTTCATTTTGCTTGTAACTGACACAAGGAGTGCGCGGCCCATGTGGTGGTTGTAGTAGGAAGGCCACAGAGGGTAGCACGGTTCTGGTTCTGCAAGATGTAAGCGGTGTTTTGATCGGAAGCAGCATGCATGCCTCGGGATGCCAATATCTGTCGTCTGCTCTTACTTTGAATTTGTAAGTTGAATAACTTGCGTTTGCCTGCATCTATCTCGAAAATTCTTTTTGCATTTACCTCAGAACAGTACAAAGAACCCGTTTCGATGCAAAACTCAGCAAGTAAAGTATGGTTTGAGGGCCCTTTTAACCAGCCACTCACACCGCAGGAGACAGCAAAGGCGACACAATTACGTCACCTGCGATACTATCTCAGAATATGGTCCCTGCATGCTTAAGGCTGCAAAGGCACTGCTGTGCTTCCTGAAATTGACGGGGCTTCATGAACACTAGTGAAAGATGCATACATGCTAGTGCTTTAGCTATTTGTGAATGTGTTCTCACTAACTGTCTTCTTGTTCACTTTTGCCTGCTCCTCCTTCCTTTATCTTATCTACTATTCTCCTCTCCCCCTCCCCAAGCATGGAGTAACCAACCCAGCATGCACTTGGTTAACCTCCTTGCCTTTCCTCTTCATTTCTCTCTCATGTCTCGTATTGGGACGTAAAACCCCACAAATTCTTATATATGCCCACGGGCTCCGTCAAGATGTTTTGGCGATACACGTACCAGGCATCTTTTTTTTTTACGTCGAGTAGTGCTGTGCGTGCGCTCCATGCCTCCACTCTGACGGTCTTGGTCGCAGACCACACTCTACTCTCTGCACTTAGGTATGTTCATTAGAAGAAAGAGGTGTCTGCGTTATCGTGTCTGCGTTATCTCCTTTTCACCATGAGTAAAGACTGGCATGTGCAAAGAAGAGAGCAATGAAGCGAGGAAATAGAACACGTCTCGCATTTACACGTGTGAATTCCCTGTTTGGGCCACAGCAGCAGTACAATGGTTACAGTGCTTCAGTGATGACCCCAAACATGCATGTTCGAGCACGGCTGTGGTGACTGAATTGCAGTGGAGGCGATAACGATAGAGGCCCATGTACTATGTACTATCAGTGCACGTTAATAAATTGCAGGTGGTCAAAATTTCAAGAGCCCTCCACTGCGGTATGCCTCATAATCATGCTTTTGGCACGTACAACCCCTAAAATTATTAATTCACTGTGTTGATTTTATTTTGAATTGGACTTGCCCGTAAAGCGTACTTCACGGTATGTATGTATCGATGAACAAATCGCAAGGTATGTATGTGTTACATATGTGCTGTAAAGCCTGTGCTGCATATAAACTACAGCAGTGTTTTGTGAAATCTGTTATCTTGTATCCAATTGTCATAAGTGGTCGAGGCACTGTAGTGGAGACCTGCTTGCTGTAGGAGGCAAGAGCTTTCCAGATGCAGTCCTGTATATGTCCATATTAGATGGTATGCATCTGCTTCCATTGCGGGAACAGAGCAGTACGGACGCATATCACCCAGTGGTAGGTTACACCAGTTCCACACGGAGATTACTGCCGGTGTAAGGGCCATCCCGGTTCAAGGTCTCCTAAGCATAACATCCTCCGCCCTGGTAAGATGAACGGGGAAGGAGCAGACACACGGTGGGGTAAGAGCATGTGTGTCCTGCTGGAGAAAGTTCTTATGTGCGCGAAGGGAGGGGTTGGCAGGGGAATGGATGGGAAATCTCGACAAAGCAATTTACTATATCACCATTCTCAACATGTCCTTGTTAAAAGGGACGCGCAGTGGTGTAGCCTATACACAAAAATGCAGTGCACCTCACACTAGGTGTATTTATCGCGTACCTCTCTCTATCACCAATTTCAGCTGGGTGCTGCACATGTAATTCTGCCACTTTGTGTACATTAATCAAATGATATAAGGAGTTTTGCTGCCAACAAAGCTTACGAAACTTTTCATCCAATTTCATTTTATTTGATATCAAACGATAGTTTTTTTCTCAACAGTTTCATTCGGCCTGGCTTGATATTTTCACTTTTCAAAGATCCATGTAAATTCCTATGGTCTCATTCTTTGTATAATTAGCAGTGGAAACAAACATGGGCAACAGGGAGCTTATGGCTGGATTCACTGAAAGTTCACATCTTATGGTCATGCAGTGCAGGGCTCATAAGATATCACATGCCCATGCTTTTTTTTGTATGCTTGCTTTGGTGATTTTCACCAGGTTTTACTGATACTTCCGACCTGCCAACGAGTCCTTCTACTGCCTGACAGAACTTGCGGATGCACTATGCAGTTGGCGCAACACAGAATTGCAAACAAAAATAAAGGTACAGGAAAATTACAAAATATGAGCTTAGCATTATATTTATTTATTGATTGATCTTAGTTATTTACAAAATACTGCAGACCTTTGAGGGTCCGGGCAGGAAGGGTTCAAAAAATCTAATGAAGAAAAAATAACTAATGACAAACAGATCATAAATGAATGCTAATCTTAAAGCTGCACAAATTAGCAGATCATAAATAAACAAGGTCAGTTGATTAAATTGATTTTAACAATGGCAGTGGCATTGCATTCCAGTCATCAGTAGTGCAAAGAAAAAAAAGGAAAGGTAGGGTGTTACAGATTCAGGGTGATGATGTCTGGTTGATCGTGTGGTTAAATGTCCGTGCATAAGGAGCAGGACAAACGCAGTTTATTTTTTAGGAGACAAAAAGATTTCAGCCTTAGAATTTTCCGTCGCAGTTGTAGAGTCTGTATACCATGATCCTGCATAAGGGTTGTTGGTGAGTCGGTTGCGCAGTAGTTAGAAAAAACAATCTAACTGCTTTCTGCCGAATCATTTCAAGGTTCAGCGGAAACGAACCAAGGAACCATACCTCCGAAGCGGCAAGTATGTAAATATTCCATGGTCATTGCTGGCCACCTTTGGTATTCTACTGCGTTACGACTGCTTAAAATATTCAATTACAAGCAACTTTAGCGTGACGTTTTTTTCCCTTTTTTATTGTTTGAGGTTAGCACGTTTACGTGAATAGCACTGAATGTCTCTAAAACAAAGTCTGCTGCATCCAACCGGTTCGCAAACCTTCATGAAATTTGATGTTGCTGAACCAGAACTGAGCCAGGTTGAACTGGTTCACCTTGTACCCAAACCTGAACCTGTACCCATATTTTTCTCGAGTTCGACACCCTGCTTGTAGCCTTGTGCTACAAATGGGTGGATGTTAATCTTTCTTTTCATAAACATTACTCCACCTTGTAAGTTTCCACAAAGCTCATTTGCCATATTCGTGCATGCCCATGCGCGTCGCGTTGATGGATTCACCCTTGCTCTGTCAACTGCTGGACTCCTGGTTAGTTCAATCGGCAAAGCAAGTGCCCCAAGCAGATGTAGGTCCTGGGTTCGAACCCCATATCAGGGCGAGTTTTTCAGCAACTAAGAAGCTTTCATTTCTGAGAAATCCTTATGGATTTCCTTGTAGCCAGGGTGTCAAACCGAACCTGAGCCGTAAATCTTACCTGAACCAGAATTTTTGCTGAAACTGAACCTGAACCCCAAAAACAGTATCTGTTCGGGACAAAGCGGTTCAGATGTTATACTGCTGCAACCTGCTGGCACCACATCATTGCCAAAATTCGTGCCGGCCTTTCTTTTCGTTATCTTTAACCTGTTTAAACGAATGGAAATCTGTATGGATTTCCTTGCAGCCTTGTTCTTCAAACGGGTGAATACTAATTTTTTCTTTCTTACTTTAATATCATCATAATGACATTATGATGTTGAAGGGAGATCAAGGATTGCTTTGCTAAATTTATTATTTTGTTCTGCTCATTACTGCCCTTTACAGCAATATGTGCCTAAATAAGGTGCAAAACTTAAGATATATGATGAAGGCAATGACATTGCTGTGGCAGGGTAATATAGCCACGTATTCCATCAAATTTTATTAAAGTTATGCTGGTTCTACGTGGCGAAATTTGCTGAGAGATCTAAACTGTGGCTCTTTTGTAAGAGCCAGCTAAGGACACATACACCCTCTAGAAAGCTGTGCCCAAACTAAAGAAGTGCTCAAAGAAACATCAGTGCAAAACCTCAGAAGTGTGTGCATACAGCATAGTGGTTAAGACGCTTGGATTTGGAGGGTGGGGCCCCTGGTTGAAACTCCAGCACGGGGAGAAATTATGTTGTTTTATTGTATTTCTTTCTCTCACTTTTTACACCCTCCTTTTTTCTTCTTTCTCTGTTACTGTTCTTTCTTCACATTTTTTTTCTCCTTTCCTTGTTTCTTTCCTTGGTAGAAAATCCAAGCTGTTCATAAGGTTCACATATGTTCGCGTCTTGCATGACTGTGTAGCCTAGTGCATTGGGGGCTTTGAGCCCCGACATTGGCAACAAGTTGTCATACTCTTTCTTTCTGCCTTTCTTCCTTTCCTTATTTCTTTGATAGAAAATATAAGGCGTTCGTGTGCAATGTGAAGTTAATCTACTGCTGCTGCTGCCACCATCTCCTGTGCGGCTCTGTTTTGGAGAAATAAAATGTTATAAAAGTGCACGAACTAGTTCACAGTGCTGAGCTGGTTCACGGGCATGCACGAACATGTACACATACACAAAATCTCACACTAGAGTTGCTTGTAACAAAAAAATTCAGACAATCCTAATGCTGGGCAATAGCAAGGCAGCTGGTCAATGCAAAAGAGCACCTGTGTTTTTGAATCTTTGGGGATTTGGCCATACAGGACTTCAATTTCGTAATTTTTTATTTAATTTCATTTTTGTTTCTGATCGTATGTAGTATGTAGGGTTGTTCATTTTCATATTTTATATTTTTTCGAATTTAGGGAGGTAAAAAACGGGTCCTATTTGGGGAGAACAAATCCAAAATAAGTTTTTTTAGGCTTATGTGTACAAGTTTTAATTTACGAATAACAGCCGTATAGTGTCCACAGTGCTGCGTGCACCCTGTAAAATGAACCTTGTCACTGAAACACTACAGGCAAATATCAAGTTGAGCAAGATTGAAAGACTGAGTATGTCTGATAACCAGTTCACCATTCCTGGTGAGAACAGAGCAGTTGTGAGTGTGAAAACGACGAAATTGAGAAATTGGAGTGGCACCCTCTTTGCCACCCTGTCGGTACCATTTCGAAATGTCAGCGCATCTATCTTCAATACTAGACTACTGCTCAAAGATTTAGTATATATATATATATATATTATATATATATATATATATATATATATATGAAGAAATGAATTGGGTAAACTTTGACAATAAATGAACTTGCAGTAAGCCATTGTTGCTGCTACATGTGACAGCCGTGGATCTCACTGCACCATAGTCTGTCTCGACAGTATAGATGGCGCTGTCAAGTCCTCTTTTCTGTGTGGATGATTCAAATTGAGCGGCGACACCAATTACTTTCAGCAGTAGCTTTCAATGCAAAAGACTTGTTTATTGGTGTGCATAAAGCAGTGATAGACCACAGCACAGATCAAAAATCGATCTAGCTGAACTTAATAATTTCCTTTAGTATCCCTTTAAGCCAACAGCACGTAACTTTGTTGTCCCGAAGTTGGGTTATGACTATATTGTGTGTGTATGGCAAGCTCTGTGCAGCATGAGAACAGGTTGGTAGGGGGGGTGGTGGCATTGATATTTGGGGAGAAATTGGTTTTAGCCTAATCTTCCCAAAACACGTTTGGCATGTAAGAAGTGGGTGAAACAAGGTTTTACTTGAAAACGAATAACCTTATATACATGTTGCGCCTAGTGCATATATATGGTACAGACACAAGTTCTCATCATAAGTTGGAAGGGCCTGTTGAAAGATCGGAAACAGAGGTGATGTTCTAAAATAAATGTATGTGGAACCTAGTGGAAGTAGCTAGAGCAGTTGTACTCATAAACACGGATACCTAATGAGCACTGCGTTAAATGGTAAGTCTGTGAATACCTTGTGTTTCTTATTGCTAATTCCAACTGTAAAACAGTGGGAATTTATATGAATGTTCGAAGCACTATATTTTTGAGTTGGGTCAGATCATTCTGTATTGAATAAAATGAAATCAAATAGACAGTTCAGATTAGTAGTAATGGTAGTATGACATAAATGCATCTATATATATTATGGAGGGTAGGGGTTTTGAGTCATTCTGAATCATGAGTCATTCTGAATTAACAAAAGTATGTTGAGATAAATTATATAATTTGCTTTTAATCAAAACACTGAATTGAAAGGCTACATAAAGATGAGACATCCATGTTTACAAGTTCCTTAAAATGAAAGCTATACTGTATAGAGTCCCAAAGTTCTATAGCATTAAGGCTGCCCCCCCCCCCCCTTTTTTCTTCCCTGCTTTCTTCTCATACGAATGGTTGGTTAGCCTTGGTCTATAGGATATACATTCAGCTCTTAATTTTTATAAACTTTGCTGTTTTAAATAGAGAATATTTAGAAAGTTTATTAGGGAATGATTTTGTTAGTGCCTTGCTTCAGCAGGCCAAATTGCATTAACTTTTGCAGGCAGTTCCAGATGGAAAGAAATGAACATTCTTGAGCCTAAAATGAGTTAAACAAGGAAATGGAATAAGGACAACAAAATGAAAGTCCAGGAGCAGGACTGATTGCAGTGGCAATGTGCTGCAGATGATCATGGCACTGTAACTGTTTGAACCTCTTTTTTCTGAACATCACTGGTATCATTTTTTTCAGTTCAGGTCCAGGAACATTCCAAGAATATCAGCCCAGCCTTAGGTTCACCTCCGGCCTAAATTCCGGTTCGGATACGGTTTGTGGTTTGGGCTTCCATTTGAGACCCTGATTACATCTACAGTAAAGTTTGCTGTTAGTTACAAAAAGGATTTTGTTCATTACTGTAAATATTTAAATACCACAGGCTTTAAAACTAAACAAATGCACTCCTATTTTAATGATATTTCATAGTGTATTAGCTATTTCAGGCTCTTCATGATATTGAAAAAAAGCCCATTATTGACTAGCATGCCAACAATTACTGTGCTCACCCAAAGGCTCCAGTCATCAAAAATTCTAATTTCTTTTGGAAAGTGAACTTGAGTTTTAAGCACCAGAATTGACTGTATTACAGTGCACACCATAAATAGTTGTAGGCTTCTGCCATGTATTACACAGAAGCAGATAGATTTCTTACGAGGGAACTTGCAAGATTTTTGCTGGGTTGAAGTGTGCTTCACACAGGCACCTCTTTCTGTTTAGCTCGTTGCAAATATTCTGAAGTTAAATGTAGTAGTCTTAGAGGTGTTCCTGATGATAGTCATTTGCAAGGATACACACTGCACTTTGGCAAGCTTTAAAGTGGTGTTTGTGCTGGCATTGGTCGCTTAGCATATCTAAGAAGAACATGAAGAGAAAACATGGGAAAAATAGCAGTGGTAATCACCAGGAAATAAAGGCCATGAACAATCATGCCATATGGTGAATCAGCTACATTTTAATGAAGACACAAGAAGGCACAGACAGACAGGACACTTGCTACCTTGCATAAACGTTGCTTTAATGAAATGATGTGACAGCAGTGCCTATGGGTGTGGTGTAATGTGTCCGAGTTATAATGCCTGTGTACTGTTGCTTGGCAGGCACGGTAGAACCGATAAAGTAAGCCTTACACAGGATCAAGACTTACATAGAGATCTGTATGCATAAGTGAATTTGAATAGAAGCTGTTCACAAAAGAAGCCAGCTCTGGTAGTGTACAAGTACTGTTGCTGGCAGTGGCAAAGTTACAAGCCATTCTTGTGGTACTCGGCTGCTGATCCGAGGGTCGCGGGATCGAATCCCAGCCGCAGCGGCTCCATTTCGATGGAGTTGAAATGTTGAGGCCCGTGTGCCGTGCGATGTCAGTGCACGTTAAGAACCCCAGGTGGTCAAAATTTCCGGAGCCCTCCACTACGGTGTCTCGTAATCAGAACTGGTTTTGGGACGTTAAACCCCACAAAACAACAACAACCGATCGTGGTGTATGTAATTTGTTTGTTTCAGTACACAGTATGAAAGTTTAAGTTTGCAGTAATGCATGCATAGTAGTGTACACCTTTCTTCCATCTCTGATGTGCTGTGCTAATTTGTGTGCAGTATAGAGGACTTTGTTACAGTCAAACCTGTGTATACCAAACTCGCAAAAAGTGCCCCGCCATGGTGGTCTAGTGGTTATGGCACTCGGCTGCAGATCCGAAGGTCGCGGGATCGAATCCCGGCCACGGCGGCTGCATTTCGATGGAGGCGAAATGTTGAGGCCCGTGTGCTGTGCGATGTCAGTGCACGTTAAAGAACCCCAGGTGGTCGAAATTCCCGGAGACCTCCACTACGGCGTCTCTCATAATCAGAGCTGGTTTTGGGACATTAAACCCCACAAATCAATCAAATCAATCAATCAAACTCGCAAAAAGTGACAATTAGTTAAATATATCATATAATTCCATTTATAATTTAGTGAGAACTCCTTTTATTGCGAGTGAAAGAAGAAACCGGTAAGAGTTTATTTAGTTTATTATGACCACAGTATCATCCTACAGAGCTTTGACTGATTGTTGATCATTATACTGATGCTCTTAATTGATCTGTGCATGTGTAATTAATTATACAAGCATGCTGGGCACAATTTGCCATAGTCCTGTGAAAGCTAGTGACCCCTTCTTCATTCTTATGACACTTCACTGCATGACATTGTTGTATGGCAGCAAAGCTAACCCTGAAAAAAAAAAACCTAGTCATTGCACATTTGATTGCTACTTGCAACACTTCGTTTCCATAACGACACTGTTATAGGCTTGGAATGGCGGAGTCTAAAACTGCAGCCGTATGGTAGGCATGTGCTGGAGCTTCTGTTTCGCGGCAACAGTGGAAGCTGAGAACTACATACACTGAACACACAAACAAAACAAATTAGAGACAACGAAGCATCGTCGGCAGAAGCCACATGATGGCAAGTGGTACATTCGTACTCGCTTCACACACCATCCACCTCACCACACTGCTCTTTCTCTCAAATTAATGTGGAAAAACCCCCTCCCACCAGGAAAAGCCAACTTACTGTCTGGGAAAGCCAATCTCTTGGTTATTTCATGCTGCCAGATGTTCGATATGAGAAATGTTCTGGCTATCTTTATTCGATGTAGCTGTAGATTTTTCCCTACCTTGACATTGAAGCATTGTCGTGTTCTAATGGTTTGATAGAAGGGATAATTCGATTTATGCAAGTTTGACTGTATACTGAAGTGTGATGAATTACAAAGGTATACGACTCTGATTGGTAAGCATGTCTAGCATGTTTGGGAATATATTGCCTTAATTTTCTGTTACATATTTAATATTTTGTGTATGTATATTTAATGTATATGTGTATTTTATGTATTTAATTTTGTGTATGTTTATGTGAAAAATTTTATTGCTGACTAATCATGCATCATTACCAGATGTGTGATGACTACAGTTGATCAAGACACTGGTATCAAGGCAGAGAAGGAACCACTCGTTACATTGCGGAAGTAAGTGTAAGAAGTGCTTTGCCTAAATTTGTTATCTGTATTTAACGATGTTCTTTGCAGGTACAGGGTTGACAGGTCTAAGCTAGGGATTGAAAGGTACGAGTATAGTCCATTGCTTGGTATTGGCTCAATCCACGTTAAAGATGGCAGGATTGCACCTGGAAACGAGGTCTACGCTCTGATATCTCCAAAGCCACTTCTGTAAGAAGAGGTGGGTGCATCACACCTGTTTCGAAGAATTACTAGCACCCATCAAAGCCTCGGGTGCTGGCTGGTCGCATATGTTTGAGCTTTCTGGCATTAACTGAAATGTGTGTACACTGCTCTGTTTGTATCAGCATTTTGTCTTTGGTTGTGATGGCAGCTTAGTTGGTTTCCTGCAGGTAAATAGAAATCTTCTCTAAGCTGGCTGATGCTGGCATATATCACATTATTGCCACTCAAAACACACTACACAGAAGAGAAACACAGGCTCAGTGGCATGTGCGGCACTTCCAAGTAATGATATCAGCACCTTAGCGTGATTGGTTTCAGTACTTGTTGCTGCTTGGTTATTATCTAGCTGTGCAGTGATGGTAGGCTATAGCTGAAAGACCTAGGTGCTATATCTTGGTACATTGCAAGTTGAGAGCTGATTATCAGATGAGCTGGTATGGGTACTGCTTTGTTATTGAGAGTTCCCTTGCGCTTTAATATCACAATGCCCTGTGCTGCAGCTGGGTGTAGTTCCTGCTAAAACTACAAGCAGAACACTTGTACTCATTTTTCCATTCATGTATAACTAAAGTACGATTATGCAATGTGCTTATGCCACTGTGAGAGATATGGCTGTGTATCCAAAGCATGACGTTCTGTTGATTTCTGCATAGCTTTATATCATTGCTCATTTACATCTCTGGGTTCAACAGTATTAAAGCAGTTTCAAGTTACAGTTAACATTGTTTGCATCGCACCCAGAACACATGCAAAACCAATGATGCTGTGCTTGAAGGGACTCTATTCTGACAATGTTTGTGTGCTTACCTAAAATAAACTGATTTTCAAAAGCTGGTGACATGACATTATAGTGGTAGCAAGTCAATTTCATAGGTCTGGTTTGTACTTGTGGCAGCGGTGGTCACTGCGTGCAGCCATGGAGGGACTTCACTCCAGCTGAAGAGGTGGAAGCCCACTGTGTTCACCACGAGCAATGTCATAGATATAGAGGCTGTCTTGATCAGCAGGCCAGCTGCCATCTGCATAGTGCAATAAAGATAATTAAAGGTGTTTGTCTCGGGTGCACTTGCAAGCAGTTCCACTTGTACACATTGAAGTATTATATTTTGCAACAGCTTCCTCTCAATAATAAATTGCCACTGCCACATGTTAATTTGTCAAAAGCTGCAATTCGGCTTAAACGCCACCTCCGGCAATTTTTGGAGGTCAGTAGACGCTTATTGTTTGTAGATGTTTATTGGCACACTTCCATCATTCGTGCAAGATTACAGGCTCGAAAGAGATGCAGAGTGCTTGCAGTTTAATTTTTACTGATTACCTCAAACCACCCGCCTGGCTTCATATAATTATTGGCCACACTACGTGTTGACGTCCTCATTGGCACAGTGACAGGAGCAAACTGGTACCACACCCTGGATGTCAAGATCTGTGCACCGTCAACCTTCACGACATTGCTGCCAGGGGAAGTGTGCATACACTATTGCACCATGAAAAAGGCGGGTTGACTGATTTGTCGTCACTGCTGGGTTGGATTTTTGTTTAGGTTTCATGCTTTTGTGGCCCATTAAAAATTATTTTTGCCTATGCTGAGCATTTATACTATCAGGAGTGTGACAGGAGCACCTCAGGAACATAGAATTGCCATTACCTTGAAAAACTGAAAAAACTGCCGGAGTTGACCTTTAAACGAATCTGAAGCCTACATTACTGTATTGGGGCAGCTGTTCTGTTAATTTGTGTCAAGACCTTCTGTCTCGCACTACCATATGAGGACAACTGTTCTGTTAAATTACGTGAAGACATTTCTTGTGCAAAGTCACATGTATCAGCCATTCAAAAAGTGGATGCTCTGCTATCACACACTTCAATGGGCTCAGCCAACTTTATTCTGCCATCTGGGCTACCTTGATCTCAAAGGGTTTGATAGATTTAAAGAACTGCTCCGTTAACTGTGAAATAAAAAGGTGCCATGGTAGGATGCACAGTCTGCATGACCTTTGCCTTAACACAGGAACAGTGTGGCTGGTCAGTTCTGCATATATGATGTATCATAATTTTGTTTTTACAGGTGAACACAAAGAAAATGTGCCAGCTTCTTACTTCTGGTCCATATACTTGTGGTGTCTATGTTTTATCTCAACAGATATTTACTTTATCAGTAAACCATTGCTGTAACAACATTAATTGCACAGTGAAAAAATTCAATACATGCAGTAGTTTGATTTATGCAACTGCTCCATAAAAGCTTGCCAACTACAGCTGAATCAGCTGTGACAACTCTGCAGAAGTGTTTCGTCCAAGGTATTCTGTGAAACAAACCTTTATTGAGGTACAAAAGACTCAGTAAGCTGGGTTTGTCGGGTCTTTTTGGTGGGCCCAAGGAGCACTTGCTTCTCCAAGTTGTTCAGGCACAGCATGACGTTATGGTTGCTGCTTGTGCACTTGACTTAGCTTCACAACTTATGGAGGCTCTTTTGCTCTGCATCACTGCCGGTATTTCATGAGGCCATTTGTCTCTCAGCTCTTCCACATCGGTGCTACTGAGAACCAAGTCTCCAATTTTAGCATCTTTAGCTGGGGCTACAGTGGTAGCTTATGTGTCAGCCAGTGCTAATGACTTGAAGTTGCTTTCCACCTCTTTACCAATGATTTTGTGCACAGCTTTGTAGCGATCATCACAGACTCGATAGTCATCATCAGCCTCTCCTGCGTGAAACCGGAAAAACTGGGCATGTGCAAAGCAGTTTGCATTGTTTATTGGTGCCAGTTCTTTGCAAGAATGGCTTAATAAATGTGCTGCACCAAGTGACTCAATGCTGTATCCCTTGTGGGCATCACATGCAGCAAGCGTACATTTCAAACTTCTGCAGTACATAACTTTTGCATTATCTCAATTATGCCTTGGCCCACGGGCTGCAATATTCAGGTTGTGCTCGCTGGTAGAAAGTGATTGATTCCTTGGAGCTTTTCAATGTTGCCATTAACAGAAAGCACATGCCTTCGCTTTGCACCAAACTTTTACTTGAACAGGTACACACACAACACGCATACTGTTAGAAAATGGCTGCATCGATCCAAGCTCATTTGTCACTTGTGTATATGCATTCTTTGAGCATATAGGCATTGTAGAAGCACTGTAGCTAAGGTCGCGGGATCGAATCCCGGCCGCGGCGGCTGCATTTTGATGGAGGCAAAATGTTGAGGCCTGTATGCTGTGCGATGTCAGTGCACGTTAACCCCAAGTGGTCGAAATTTCTGGAGTCCTCCACTACGGCGTCTCTCATAATCAGAGCTGGTTTTGGAACATTAAACCCCACAAATCAGAAGCACTGTAGCTTTGCAGCCTTCCCAAGTGCTGATAAATGAGGTTGTCATTTCCCATCGTGTTGGCACTGGACAGCAGTGTGCAGTGGTTTTTGCTTTTACACATTGATAGGGATCTGCATACAGTAGTATATGTGCATTTCTGTAACAATCTTTAAAGGTCTCGTGCCTCATCTGCGTTGTAGATGCCCTTGTGTTCACGCTGCTGAAGCAGGGAGCTCGCCTGATGCCTAGCCATCCATCTATGGAGTCCATGTTTATGGGTGTACTATGACTAACAATCGATTTAGCATACATGCCATGCTGTCTCTTGAAGCATGTAAGCCAGCCCTTGTTGCACTTACAATCTTGCTTGTCGATTTAAAGGGCCAGTGCTCCAGTTTCTGCAGTCAATGCAGGTTCGTTTATGGGAATGTTTGCAGTTCTAGCATATTTGAGCCGTATGGGATGTGCACTTTGCTCTTAAGGACACATAGTATCATGGTTGCACCTTTGTTTAGATAAGAAACTGCTGTTGGATCTGCCCCAGTATGTAGGTCTTCCTTATTCAAAATACTAGTTGACAATGTTGACCTCTATATCCTAAATAGGTTTGCAGTTTCAGACTTCTGCCGCTCACCTTTTCCCATCATGTGTAATTTAACTTCCCGGTGAAATGTCAGACTTTCAGGCCACCACTTAAAGCCATACTCGAACCATGCGCACTCACAAAAGCAAGACAACACACGAGAAAGAAAGCTAGACGAGATCAGCACCAACTTTGGAACTAAAGATTGTTCTAAAAAAAAAGTGGTGCCACTTGATCAGTCAGAGAGATAAGCTAAGTATGCCGTCATGCAAGCACCACGCTCCTTTTTTTGGCACCAGGATAGGGCAACCAGTGATGTTGTAGAGGCTTTCTACATTTAAAGAAAAAGGTTTTCACGTGTATCAGCCATTCCTCCATAAGCTCACGCACTGCCTAAACAGCATACCTACCTCAACAGCACTGATTAGTTTTTTTCCTCTCTTTCTCTAGAAGTATGAGACTTGCTGTGCTCACATGATACTAGTCATATGCTTTTGGAGGTCTTGGTCTTTGTAAGCATGGTAGTGTTTCAACTAAGCCTGACTGTTTAGAAGTTTTCATGGGTTTAAAATGTGTTTATGTGAATACTGGGTGCACAAGGTATTTGAGAACACTATTCCACATTGCCATAGACACCAGCAGGCTGTCATAGTACTGCCTATAGCAGGCATGTGGGTTCTTGTTGGTTGACCCCCCATTATCTATACTGCACAGTTTGTTTCAAGGTGCAAGCATACAGGTTGATGCACGAAATGAGATGCCATGCAATCCTCATCACCCCGGCTGCACAGCACAGTGACTTGGAATGGCATTAATGACTTGAAGTGACATTAACAAATGCATAAGTGAGGATCACAGTCTGCTCCCAACAGGTACAGGGGAACTTACCTTTGCATTGAAAAAAGTGCGGGTATGACGCAGAGTTTCTGAATGTATCGATAGTGGGGAGAGAGCATGGCAAATTGAAGAGGGAGATAAGCAAAGCTCTACATATCAGGAAGTTGGGTGCTGATTTATGTGTCAGTGAACCTTCAGTACATCTCAGTGATAAAGAGATTAAATTTCTGACAAACCACTAAGGCTTCTACCATACCACGTGTCAGATCATAAAACAAACAAGGTAGTGGCACGTTTTTTGTCTTTTGTTTGGTGTGTTATCTGTTGTCTTAAAACATCTGGTGCTTAGTCAAGAATTCAACAAAAGTTCATCTGGTCAGGTATCATTATGAGGATGAAGGTGCGATCACTGACCAAGTCAAGGTGAAAACACAGAGACCCAAAACGTCTCTGTGTTTTCACCTTGGCTTGGTCAGTGACCGCATCTTCATCCTCATCTGGTGCTTGCGCATGTGTGGTGGAGTTCCGCTAGAACGAAATTTTTTCCATTACACTTCAGTTGTAAGTCTAGTCCCGTGCGTTCCTTGGTCTTGCGCTCGTGTTTGCCCACTGGAATTTTTACGCCATGAATCGGGACCAACACGCCCAGCAAACTACCCTACTCAATTGCCTGCAAGTGATCCTTCAAGTGTAAGTTGCTCCTTCGTCACAATAGCCACCTCCATGTCGTTTACCGGACCACCATCAGAGTCTACGAACTTGGATGTAAAACTGCTATTACAACCAGTACGTAATGAAATGACCCATTTCATTAGTTGCATTGCATATGCATGGTCAGCATTTCTCGTTTAATGTAGCTGATATGATCATTCACAATGTGCGTCTTGCACTGTAACAGAGTATGTGTTAGTGTCTGCGGTGGGAAGTGTTTTTTTGCGTTTTAAGGTGAGCGTGTTTAACTTCGGCGATACAGTCTTTAAGGGTAGAACCTCGTAGAACCTTCAGCTGTGAGACTAGGCGTGTTTGCTATTACATATGACATTGACAATGAGCTTTTTTCCACTTAATAACTGCCATGGTCATGGTCAGTTAAAGAGCGTGTCTTTCCCACTTGGAATTTCAAAATCAAGATGTGCAGTTATGTTCGACCATGGCAAGCATTCTGCTAACTGCCGACGCTTGCCCTCCCAAATGAATTTGAGGGCTTCGTGAAAGTTTCTTGGATTATTACATCCCTCAGAGCAGACAACTTGCAATAGTGACTCTATATGCAATGGAATTGAGGAAATGGATTGTCGTCTTCACATATAGGATTTATTATCGTACAGCTCTTTGGCGTCCACTGAAGACTTTCCAAAATAATACCATTTGATTGAACAAAACTGATTCCTTAGCCTTCCTGTTCTCCCCCGCAGCATAAGATATATAAAAAAAATTACAAGGTGTAATGTATGTACGCTGCAGATTTGAGTGGCTGGCAGATCAGGGTTGATTACATTGGGGTCGCTTTGGATTAAAATTATAGATAATCAATATTCCATTGATATCCCACTGGTGAAATCAAATTGGGGGCAAGGTTTATACTGAAACTTGCACCGCAAAAACACATGCTGGATGTGTTTGGAAAACCTAAGTCAAAATTTTCCGCGAACCAACTACTGCGCATTTGCACATGTGAAGAAATTTAGCCGACATAGCCTTGGCTGTGCTGCCACAGAAAGTTGTCGCCAGGTATAAGCAAGGTGGAGAGCCCTGAGGAGCCTGGAACGCTCTGGTCTTTTTTCAGATGAAAAGAACTTAGACCACAACCAAAATGTTAACCATTATAATGACAGGTGGCTTTGCACAAGCACTGATAAGGTGTCTAGAGTGATGCACTTAAAATTTCCATCTTTGGTGATGGTGTTAGCCGTCATCAGTAACGAGGATGATGTCATGCTGCCACACTTTTTTGCAAAAGGGCTTAGTGTTAATGCTGCTGTGTACATAGTGGTGCTTGCCACTGTTGCAAAGCCCTGGATAGTGACTGTTTCAAAAGGAAAATGTTATGTATTCAAGATTCAGCTCCTTCCCACACCGCCTGTGCCACAAGGAGTGGCTGCCTGACAACCTCTATGACCATGTCACTCCCAAATTGTAGCCTCCTAATTCCCCAGATTTAGATCTGCTCGACTGCTGTGTGTTTGGCATTAGTGAGAAAGGCTAACAGCCACATAATACGAAAGGCTCACTGAAGGCCGCTATCGCTAAATCAATGGCCAGCATCTCTAAGGACCACCTGATGCAGCCATTTCCAAAGCCAAATAGGACTGGTTATTGGTGTGGATGGTGGAATGACAGAGTAATTGTAGAAAGAGACTAAGAGAAGCACTGCCCAAAGTTTGGTAAAAATGTCTGTTTTTGTTGTATTCTGCACTGCCTGAATGCAGCACTATTCTCAAATACCTCATGCACTCGGTGTGTACCTTGCTTGTGTTCTCTAAGTTGACTGATAAAAAGGTGCATTTTTCTGAGAATGAACCATAGCTTAAAATTAGGACAAGTGCTGTCCAGGTTTCTTTTATGTATCAGTATTTTTTGCACTTCATGTTAAGTACGACTTTTTGCGAACTGGCGTAAACTTCAGTTCTTTGTACCAAAGCTAAATTGAGAAATATCTACTGTGGACTTATTAGTTTTGCTTTGTATATTGTAATGTTATTAGTTTGTTTTATATGTATTACTATGGAACTAGGTGCTATTGTTAAAGACAGTTATTTTTGGAAGCACATTTAAGTGTTGCTTGTGCTGTTTGTACACTGGCAATTTATTGTATACAGTAGACTCCCTTTAAGGTGAATTTTAGGGGACCATGACAACTTGTTCATCTTATCATAAGTTCGTCTTATCAGGAGTGCCTCCAAGAATGGATTCGCCACTTGCCCAGGTGGATCCAAACATGTTGCTGGAAAAAGTCAGTCAAGTAGACTTGCAATTGGGAAAAAATTATGAATGAAACCATATTTTTACCCAACTTGAAAACTGTCTTCAAGCACTGGCAAGCAGCCATAACATTTCATCTAATGATTTTAAGTATCCTCTAGTATCTCCATGCTGCTGGGAAAGGTTGTTCATTAGAGAACTTTAGTGGGGACACTGTTCTTGAAAACATGAGGCATTTCTCTTTTGCATATTTTTTAAAAAAAGCTTTACAATTGATTGAGTTTGTGATGCTGATTTAAAAAATATCATTGTTTCTCCTATGTTGATTAGTTTTGGAGGTAATTAAAATTAATTAGCCTTTGTTTGCCAGTACAATGACACAAGAGAACCTTATTAGAGAGCTACCATTGACACATGTTTAGATGCTAAAGCATATAAGCCACATAATGGTAAGAGTACTTTCTTTTTATTTTGTGGTTTGGCAAAGCTGCAGCAGTATGAACATCACTGTTGCAGACACACTTTCCTTATGCTCTAATTTAATGAGAAATTAAAAATTTTCAGTGATGTTATTTGAAAATTCACTCCTAGCGTTGTGTACTCCACAGGTAAATCTGCGTGCCACAACAAAATTGCTGTGCTAGCTGCTCTGAAAGCAGGGATATTGCTCTGCAAGTTTGCCACTGCAGTAAGATTTTCATTATGAGAAATGAGAGAAAAACAGAAGGCGATTTTGAGTAAAGTGAAACTTTGAATTACCGTATCTTTGTTAGGTGATTTGTGGCCACCAGGGATATAATCCGGATGCCTACTGCTGCACTACTTGTAGTTCAACATGAAAACCGCCCATATTAGGGACTTTCTTATAGTCAAAATATATATTAATAAAACTGCTTCTTGGGCTAGTTGGTTCATTATAAAGTGCAAATGCTTACAGGGCGCAAATTGAACAAACAAAAGAGAGGGACACACAGACACACACAAAGCGCCACTACCAACTGATTTATTCAGGACAGAAGAAAGGGGTGTCTATTTATACTAAAGCACATGCGCAACACAGCGCAATGATACCACAACGCAAGTATGCCAATCATTTCAAATGCATGCGAAACAGATGCATCTCAGCATCAAACAACGATATAGAGGTATCACTTACGCACTTATCTCCTTTCATTTTTATGAAGTGAGCTTCCAAAAGTTCTCTAGCCGTTTTATTAGTGCTCCTACCAAGTATGGCGACGCGCCTAAAATGCGGTTCACACGCGCAGGCTCTACAATGCACGCTAAGATGCGCACCATCCATCTTACTTAATCTGTTCGAGTGCTCTCTCAGTCGAACGTTCAGGCACCTGCCTGTTTGGCCCACATATGACTTCCCACAACTCAGGGGAATTTCATAAACTACCCCAACTGCACAGCACCCAAAAGGATCAGTGTGCTTCTTCTTGCAGCCTTTTGTCTCGGAACTCGTGGTCCGATGACAGAGCTGCGCAAGTTTGTTGGGGGCAGAAAAGGCAACACGGACGCCGTGTCTGGCAGCCACTTTCTTGAGGTTGTGGCTGATCTTGTGCATATAGGGCACTACCACCGGCCTAATAGCATCTGTTCCAGGAGCGTCGGCCTTGGAACATAGACCGTTTTTCACCTTCCGGTGAACTGATTCGGCTACGCCTCGGACGACCGACTGAGGGAAACCAGCTTTTAAAAGCCTTGTGACCTGATGGGAGAAGCTTGCCTGCATAGTGTGAACGCATGATTTGCGCAGCGCCGACCCGAGACACAGAGACGCAATACCACGTTTTATAACCTTGGAATGGGCCGAGTCAAAAGGAAGGAGTTCTTTTTTAACACGTGGATTATAAGCAAAGCAAACATGATTTGGTAAAAACGTGAGGCTAATATCTAAAAACTGTAGCAGGTGATTATTGGGCAGTTCAAAGGTAAAAGACAGACCTTGTCCACATTTCTTAAAATCCGCTAAAACTAAGTCGACTGCTTCCTTAAAGGACACAGGGCAGTCATGTCTAAGAAGAATTAAAAAATCATCTACGTACCTAAACACTTTAAAAATGAGTGATGAACTACACGAGCGTTGGAGTGCATGGTCAATATTAGATAAAAATATATCACATAGGATGGGTGCTATGCGCGATCCGATACAGATGCCTTTCTTTTGAAGATAAAACCGCCCATTGACAGACACAAACGTGTTGTTCAGGTAAAATTCCAACAAGGACATAAAATTACTAGCAGTCATTTCTACTTCACTTACAAACCTGGCCTCATCATTGCTAGTAATGCATTTTAAAACAGCTGCATACAGTTCATTGTGCGGTATAGAATAGAATAAGTCTTCTATATCCACTGAGAAACCATACCCCACTTGGTCAACGCCCCTCAGAAACTGAACAACTTGGTCAGAATTCTTAGTAAAATACGGATCCTTAACCTCGAGGAACTCGAGGACGCTCCTGGAACAGATGCTATTAGGCCGGTGGTAGTGCCCTATATGCACAAGATCAGCCACAACCTCAAGAAAGTGGCTGCCAGACACGGCGTCCGTGTTGCCTTTTCTGCCCCCAACAAACTTGCGCAGCTCTGTCATCGGACCACGAGTTCCGAGACAAAAGGCTGCAAGAAGAAGCACACTGATCCTTTTGGGTGCTGTGCAGTTGGGGTAGTTTATGAAATTCCCCTGAGTTGTGGGAAGTCATATGTGGGCCAAACAGGCAGGTGCCTGAACGTTGGACTGAGAGACCACTCGAACAGATTAAGTAAGATGGATGGTGCGCATCTTAGCGTGCATTGTAGAGCCTGCGCGTGTGAACCGCATTTTAGGCGCGTCGCCATACTTGGTAGGAGCACTAATAAAACGGCTAGAGAACTTTTGGAAGCTCACTTCATAAAAATGAAAGGAGATAAGTGCGTAAGTGATACCTCTATATCGTTGTTTGATGCTGAGATGCATCTGTTTCGCATGCATTTGAAATGATTGGCATACTTGCGTTGTGGTATCATTGCGCTGTGTTGCGCATGTGCTTTAGTATAAATAGACACCCCTTTCTTCTGTCCTGAATAAATCAGTTGGTAGTGGCGCTTTGTGTGTGTCTGTGTGTCCCTCTCTTTTGTTTGTTCAATTTGCGCCCTGTAAGCATTTGCACTTCAAAATATATAGTTTGTCTTTGATAGAAACTGTTACTGTGGCTGAAATGTCAATTCTAGATGCGAGAAACTTGGTCAGCAGCTTCGGCACTGCCTGTATGCCATGGAAATACCATTTTTCAAAAACTGATTTTTCTCGTAATATATATTTTGCCTCCAAGGCCAGTGTCTCCTCTTAAGCAGGCACAAGCTATCTCCCGTATTCTTCAAAAGCACTTCAAGCACGTCTTCAGTGAGCGTGTGAGTGGTATTGCCAGTCGATATGTTAGGCATTGTGGCACATCTTTGAGGACACTCATATACGCCTTCATGTCTGCAAGGACACCTTTACTGCCCAGACTAGAAACTAGGCCTGTCTTTCTTCATGGCGGTTTTCCTGCACTTGCCCCAGGAGGTGCTGATCAGCCAAAAGGTCTAATGTGTACACTTTGTTGTTATGGATAAAAAGCAGACTTCACTTTTTTATATCTGCCCCCTTTTTTCTTGCCCCTTTGTGGGAGCCCCCGTCCTCCCTTTTTATTGTTTTCTTCTGCTTTGCTTTATCACTGCTCTACTATTTAATGGCCAGGTGGGGGGGAGGAGGGGGACAACTTTATTTAAGTACCCAGAGTCTCTGTGTAAGCCCTTTTGGATTCTTTTGCCTTGTGTTCCTTTGTACTGTCCCTGTAGGTGTTGAACAGGAGGTGGGGAGGCAACAAAAGGGCCCAAGAAGGCAGGGTGCCCCTAGCACTTAGGGTCCCCAACAATAAAACTCTAACAGTTTTATGGCTGGTGCCTTTGCTTACTTAGTTTAGTCTTTGGTTCTTTTGTACTCTGCTTGGTGGGGAGACAACAAAAGAAGCAGGTGCCCAGCCCTTGGGGGGCCACCTAGAATAAACTAGGGGTGGCTGTCCACAGCACTGGGAAAGTTCCTCTTCACAGAAGGTTACCTGTGAGGGGGTTCATCTCAAGAGGATTTCTTCTGCATTGAGTCTATGGGAAACCAAACAAACATGCCTATGTTGTTTGTTTTATCCGAGAATTCGTCTTAACTGGGTTCGTTTCAACGGGAGTTCACTGTAATTATATTGGTGTTTTTAAATTCCCAGCAGGGCACAATTGCAAATGTGTGGCAGTAAAATTTATGAAGGCATTCATGGTTTTGTCTTAGTATGCAGTGAAAATGGAGTAGTACTATTATGTATGGATATTAGAATGCAATAAATCCTTTCTATGATTAAGATAGCATAATTATTACCGGCTCCTATAAAAGTCTAGTATTTTGACCTCAGCAACTTATTGAAATTAGGGTTTTGAAGAAAATGTACACTTGCCAAAATAAAAGTGCAGAAGCACTCTAATGATGTAGCCAAAATGGCTCGTATTGTGCAACACCCCTCCAGAGCATGGAGGAAATAAAGACTGTACAGCATGAATCAGCAGTCAGCTACCATCATTGACAAATAGAAAAACTGTCATTGTACTTGCTCCTTGATTCATTCTGAGCACAATCTCCTTTTTTTGCAATAAATCGGACACTGGCCCCCTCCCTACATTCAGTATGTATAATGCGTAGTGCGTACATTCAGTACATATATTAAAAATCTCCATGTGCGTTCCTCATTGTGAACAAGGCCCACGTAATGGGCACCAACCATTGAAGGTTTTGTTGTTTTTTTTTGTCAAGGTGTACATTTTGGTCAGCCAGCCATCAGCTACTCACTGTACATACCCCTTTTGAACGTGTCATACAGAGTGGAGAAATTGGTGTTTTATAGACTTGTTTACACTATTTTCTAATACCTTAGCACACTAATTACACATGCTGTATTGTAATTATTACACATATCAGTAAATATAGCTTGCCTGTCTTGCTTTGTAGGATAGGTTTTACAGATGTCCTGTGATGGTGGTCTATTAGCTGTGGTACTCGGCTGCTGATCCGAGGGTCGTGGGATTGAATCCAGGCTCTGGTGGCTGCATCTCGATGGAGGCGAAATGTTGAGGTCCATGTAATGTGCAATTTGAGTGCACGTTAAAGAACCCCAGGTGGTTGAAATTTCCAAAGCCCTCTGCTACAGCGTCTCTCATAATCAATGGTGGTTTTGGGATGTAAAACCCCAGAAATCAATCAAATAAAATGAGGTTTTACAGACAGGCCCTGCAGTGTGTGGAAGTATCAGAAAAGTGTGCTTTAGAGAGAGCCACCAACTTGTTTTCAAACAAGCATTTTCCAACAGACACACAGGCTACGGTCAGCAACCGAATGCCACCTCTACCATGTGGTCTTCTCCTTGTTTGTCACGCTTGCTATCTTAGTATGTTGCTATGCCAATGTTAAAGGGGCTCCAAGTGAAAAAATGAAGTGGCTTAGACTGATAAATTATATTCTGGGAACTATTGTTAATGTGGCCATTTTAATCATGACGTGTTATGTGTCGAGACCAGCTATGATTACGAGGCATGCCCAGTAGTGGAAAGCTCTGGAGTAATTTTCACCCCCTGGTGTTCTTTAATGTGCACTTATTTAAGTACGTGGGTGTTTTTTTGCATTTTGCCCCCATCGAAATGCGGCCACTGTGGCCAGGATTTGATCCTGCGATGAACTTTGCAAGCCAACGTCTAGCAACTAAGCTACCACGGCAGGTCATTTCGCCATTTTATGTTCAATATTAGATGAGAAACAATGTTGGCATTTGATTTTTGTATTTCGTGCTGAAACTTGGAGTTTGTACGATGTCGCAAACCCCATTTCTCTTTTCATTATCTCGCCAAATTGCCTCAGTCAAATTTTCTGAAAAGTGCTGTGTTAATTCACTAGATTCTTTTTAATGCAATTTATGCCTTTTTACCGACAGGTAATTATGTAGGCCATAAGAGGCACTGTCAACTGTCGATTACATCATGCGTAATTGTGTGGGAACCTTAGAGGGGCGTCGTCACTTGTATTTTTCTTTGCAGATTTGCTAACAGAATGGAAGGGACTGCACAGGATAAATGACCACATCCTAACTAAACGGAATGAACAGTGCCAACAGGCTACCACACAGGCCAGACAGGCACGAGTGCGGTGTCTGCGCTCGTGTCTGTCTGTGGCTGGTTTGTGTGGTAGTCTGCTTGCGCAGTTCTTTCCGTTTTGTTATAAGATGCACCAACTCGCCGAACAAGATTTTCTAAAGTGCATTTTCTAGCTTGACAAGCATGTTCTCCTCACGAAAGTAGTGCTTTTGGTGTTGTGAAAGAGTATTTTACTAATACCAGAAAAATAGCTTTTCAGTTTAGTGTCCATCTGTTGAACTTGCAAGGTCGGCCTTTCATGCCATAGTGCAATAGTGGTATGGTCGACTACCACCATACAGAAGCATTGCTTTATCAGTCGTGAACGAGGAATATTGCTGAGCAAACTGCGTTTTGCAAAAGAGAAGCACATCCACACTATAATGATGTAGTAAAAGGGCATATGCTGCCTAACTCCCTAGCTGAGCATCCAGAAGAAAAAAAAATGGGGCGCGGTATTAAGTGGCACTTGGCTAATTGAAATGTCTAGGTCCTGTGAGGGGCACCGCACTTTGTGATGTCTATGGAAATTGAACCAGTAGCTGATGCACGCCACGGTATTATGCACAAAATGTGATGGGGACTTCAGTGGATGGCAAGGATAAAATTATGGGCTTGCCAGTGCATCGTGTGTGTTGATGAGCGTGCACTTTTTGTACTTCATTCCTATAGCCTGCATGTGCTGTACGCTATCGGCCAAGCTAAATCTGGAAATGTGGGATATATTTGGCAAACAGCTATATTTTCTGGTGCACTGTGCCTGTCCGTGTTGGGCAAGCAGTTTCACCCGCATGCACACCAGCTGGCCTGCATGTGATTCATTGTAATGACTTAACCAATCGCTGACACCTGTCACGCGCGGTCACATTAGATCATGATTGGGCCTGATTTGGATAGAATTTCTTGGTCTTGAGTGGCTCCTGATTGACTCGGAGATTCCATGGCAGCAGGGAAATGTTTTGATAGGCTGAAGCCCTTAAAGGGCCCCTCACCAGGCCACGTGGTAAGCTTCGGTTATACACTGAAGGGGACATGTTGTGATGGGGGGGTGGACATGTTGTGAGTTGCGCGTCCGCGCTATCAGGTAGCGCCACCATCGGGGCGACGACAGCGCACCGCCGGCGGCAGCAGGCGAAACGCCATCTAAGCCTTTAAATTGCCTACTGTATTTGTAGAACTTCAAATCGATTCACATAAAAAGAGTTGCCGTTTAAGTCACTGGAAGCGTATTGAGCACGAACGCTCAATTTATTTAAATAATGAAACTTCTTGAATGGGTGACGACGAGCGAAAGCGGGAAGTGAGTACCAGAAGACTGACAGTGGCGCACGCACCATTCGACGTCTGTGAAAGTCACGCGGTTATGTTCAAGTCAAGCTGCAAGATACTGTACTGTGAACAGAGTCATACGACACGATCGTAAAAGTGCAGGGACTTTAGTGGTATGCTCTGTTGACACGGATTCGTGCAGTTCTATGTATTTTTTCCTTCAGCGGTGGACAGCTGTGCTCCGGATATCTGCGGTGGGGCTGCACATAGTACGTACCTTTATGCGTACCGACGATTATGAACGATACTCACCGGTGCATCTCGCTACTCACTTGTCCCTCATTGCATGTAAACATCGATGTCATTCCAATAAAGCGGTTTACTTGCCGCTAGTTTGTATGATCAATGTTGTGGCTCTAGTCGTCCTTACTGCAGCAGTAACCTTCCAAGTAAGTATGCAAGATGCTTATAAGTCTCTAATATGGAAACGGGATGCAATTACATTGTGCAAACGAGAGAAATTTTGGGAGTACCTGCCTCTAGCGACTGAGGGAGCACCCGCGATACAGTAGCAGACGACGACGGCATATCGTCTGTTTTTGCCGGTTGCCAGCCGCCATCTTGACGCTTCGAAAGCGCAATTTTAAAACGTATTTACCTTTCTAAGCAGTTATAAGTTATACAAACAAAATTTACAGTGCTAAAACTTGAATTGTGAGCATAAAATAGCCAAAACTGTTCGATGTGTTAGCAAAACATTTTTATTTGTTAGTGCGAGTGCCTCCAACAGCCAGACGGCGCTACGATCGCTTCCAAAAATCGTCCCCATTGGTTCTATGGAAATGTCCTCCCCCTGCTGAAGGTTTCCAAGTGCTCACTAAGGAGCTTTCAACCGGAAGAATTTTTCAAATTGGCACATTATTAACAGAGATCAAAGAGCGCCGCCACCTGATTGGGGAATTCGTTGTTCGGGCCTCTGACGTGCACTTTCGACGAATGTCAGGTGCCACGGTTTTTAGCGACACAGCGGCGTTCTGCGGTGGCACAAGTCCTTTCTTCTTGAGGCGCAGTGCTTGCGAGAAGAGCGGAACCGACACTCGGAAACTTGAGCGCCTTGTGCGGCGCGTAGCGATGCGGTTCTTGGCAGGCATGATCTCGAGTGCGCTATGTGCGCAACGTGTCAGCTCAATAATGGACAGACAGGGACTCCGGAACGTTTCTGGGAGTAAGGGGGGGGGGGGGGCAAGTATTGTCTTTGTATGTTTTGGTTATTGTTTATTTATTCTCAAAATTTCTATTATTTACATTACATATTATATTAATAATTGGTAGTTTTAATTGCATCGACTAATGGTGTTTGAGTTCATTTTGGTCGTATTAATTTTTACATATTTATATCCTCGCTTATTTTACATTGGTATACACTTTAAACATGGTTGGACATTTTGGAAGTACTGAACATCTCCGCAGACCGCGCCACCCAATTGGTTGTGTGGTGGTCCAGTTCTTTGGAAAGCACTGGACCACACCACCACCAGCCTGAAAATTCTTGTCAACAATTTAATTTCAGCGTGAAGGATTGAAAGTGTGGGGGGCCCTGTCCCCTCTGGAAAAATGTTAGGGGGGCGACCGCCCCCCCTCCGGCTCCGGGGTCCCTGTGGACAGACCTGGTCATAGCCGGTCTGGAGGAGAGGCCGTGATTTGGTGAGGGGCGTTTTAAGCCATTCTGCATTTCTCTGCCCGGGAGTGCGCCTAGCTCATTTTCAGTGGCAGACGAGTCACTGCGATCTCGTGTCTGTTCAAGCGTTAACAGAAAAAGAATGATCACGTCGAACTGTTAACTGTTTCAACAAATTTGCCAACTGTGTATCTGGCATACTGCATGTGGTTGCCGTTGTGGCCTTGCATGGGGCACTTGGGAAGAGGCGTCTGCGAACGCCTCTGAGAACATCTCTCGCTGTAAAAACGTTGGAATGCTGACGTTTTTATGGCGTCATATTCTTGGCCATCAAATAAACAGATAATTTTTCGCCGTCATGATCAAGTAATTTGTAAGTGAAATAATCAATCACGCATGATCAAATAATCACTGCATAGGCTCCCTAAAGGGAGCCTATGCAGTGATTCTACTGTGCGGCGTCAGTGCGCGCTAAAGAGCCCCAGATGGTCGAAATTTCCGGAGACCGCCCGCTACGGCGTTTCTCGTAATCGCATCGTGATTTTGGGACGTAAAACCCCATAAATCGATCAATTAATCTGCCTTAAACTTCGATCTGTATATAATGTTGTACAAGTTTTCAAATATGAAGCTCAGCCAACAACCCTGACTTGCCATCTTGTTATGTCTTCTACAGGCTAACTGCAAATTTCACAACACTTTGTGCATGTTATGCTACATCAGGTCACATCGGTGGCATCGCGAGGATGTAATTTGTTAAGGTGTTCAAAATACCTATGGTATCTGAACCAAGCAGGCATATTAAGCAGTTGTGGCCCACCATACCGTGTCCTTGGCTCCTGTGTCAGCGATGCTGTTGGCTAGCGCCAGTGCCATGGAGCCCATAGGGAAAACGACTGACGTGGAAGCACCAACCAGCACTGGTACTGCAAAGTACATTGGGTGGCATTTGTGGCCGATCGCCTGCAAGACAACAGTCATTGTGCTGCAGCAATGAGAAAGTTTGGATATAACGTATAATTGTGGTTCAGTGCGGAGTTTTTTTTCTTTTAATGCAGGCAAGTACCTCTTGTACAGCCAAAATTGCAGCCATTTGTACAGTGTTGTTCGGTCACAATTGCATAATGCAGGGGTGGTTTGCAATAATGACCACTTTTCAAAAGACGAGACACGATTTTCTGACAGCGGACCGGTTTAGGGACTAGAAATCTCCTCTGTCCGTTATGCGAGAGAAAAAGCCGATCCATTCCTGCCACTTACATTAGAGTGATCATGCGATGTTCAGTACAGGACAAGATGAAGGAAGAAATATTTGGCGCAGCTTGCACTAGCGGCGCGAGACTAGCGAGGCAGATGGGCACGTGGCTGGGCCAGCTCATCATCTTCATATTTTTCTATACTACTTGCTCATCTTCATTTTCTCGTCACATATCGTTACGCCATGTTACGCGACGTCATGTTACGCGATGTAGCATGATGTCGAGGCCGTACAAGGTTATGTTGGTAGATGCGGCGTCTCTCGGTTGCTAGGCAAGGCCATTTAAGGTCGTATTACGTGACACGACAAATTACGAAAAGCTTGAAGGGATGCTGAAGTGGTTTTAAATTCTCGAATTTAATGGAAATTCGGAATCTGTTACCTCGTATAAGGTGCCTACGGTAGTTTTTTTTTCGCGATCTTAAACAGCGATGTAAGCGACCAAACTTAGCCCCATGGCAATTGCCAGCACTTCAACAGTATGCCAAGGAGTAGGAAAATAATGACAATGATGGCGCTGCATTTGTTTCCCACACTCGAGGCCCTACATCAGGCGATAGGACACGCGTTTTAATTCTGCATTTGGGCGTAACGGTTATACTAAACCCCAATCATGATTATACTACAAATGACGCAATATAAGGCAAGTGTGCTCTTGGCATGGAAGCAATATTTCGGTTCTTGCCTCTTGTGGTATCCTACTTGCGCGCACCCGTGAAACTATTGAAAGGCTCTGCTTGTGTAACGATGGAAAGGGGAAAGCCATGCTGTGCAGACAGTAGCAGGACGCATGCTTATATACGCTATTTTCCTCAAGTTCATCCTGCAGGTTTGCGAGCTCCCCTGTCGCTGGCCCTGTCACTGTACACGAACCATTCTCAGGCGCGAGCAGGTGTGTGCATTAAGAGCTTTCGTTCACAAGGTTAACAATTAAGAAGACGATGCGTCTTATGCGTTATTATAGGTTGTCATAATTACAGTGAGCTCCTGTTCATGGGCAAGGTTGTGTCACTGGCAAACACTTGGGGCGTGTGGAGGAGAGTGTCAACCCAGGCAGCTCTGACATCACACGCACGTCCGCTCACACCGCTCACATAAAGCGCTAAGATTACCCGTAATACTCAGGGCGATTCCTTTGTGTACGCTTTCGCCGGGAAAACAACGATCGAAGGCGCACACAGGCGGCGAATCGCACGCATGGGCCATGCGTGCAGTGAAAGCGGCCGTCTCCCATACGTGCAGTAAAAGCGAGGCCCGCCGGTGGTTCTGGCGGCCGCCGCTACGCAGCTTTGAGTGGCGCCCCTATAGGCGCCGCGCATCGCGTATAGGATGAGATAAAGGAAAGAAAGTGCTTTGTTTATGCAAAACGGGAAAACGGACTTTCGCCCTCATTTCGCTGCTAGGTGGTAGTCATGATTAACGAGTAAAGCCCAACGTCGCTTGTTCCCGTGGTTTTCGTAGCGTGGGACTGACTTAAATATTTATCAGCCTCGGATGGTTACATCTACTGTGGGTAAATAACATATTCATCCTGCTTTCTTTGTATGTCATATGACATCACCACCGTATGAAGGCAGCAGTCACTATATGACGTAAGGGGAAAACGGCTAGCCATAACACGGGGGCTTTGCGTTCATGTGCCACCGATAGGAAGTTGTTTTCTAACCTACCTTAATTCGTCAAAGACGAAAGCAATAGCTTCATCTTTGACGTACTTTTTCATAACCAGTTGATTCCTTGTCCTATATTCACTGTGCGGTTTTGTCATTTTGACGCGTGGTTTTCGAAGTGCTTACTTGCCTAGAGTTGTTCGCTTCTGTCGCCGATGAATGTATTATTTTTTTCGCCCTGATGGGCGTAACAATTATATCGTCTCAACTTTGTTGTTTCCCTGGTGTCTCGACGTTGTGCTGTTTTGTGCGATATGGCTCGGTTTGGTGCACAAAAAGCAGGTCGTCGAAGTGTAAATAAAATCAGTTGTAAGTCGTTGTTTGTCTGTGTCTGCTTGTGTTTCCTGTCTTCATTTTATGTCGCCCTGCATATCTCCAGTATAGAAATGCGACCGTCGCCGCGGCCAAGAACGAACTCGCTGTCAGCAGCCTAGCGTCGTAATCACTGTACTAGCATATGAGTAAATTGCCATAATGATAAAAGCACCGCCACCACGAGAGACGTTTGGTTAACGAGAAAAAGCGCAAAAGGAAACGCGCGGCGACGCTACGTTGAACTTCTCTCAGGTCGCCGTGAAGTTATATGGATTTTTGACGGCGTCCTTTGGGGCTTACATATTTCCTTATCGGTTAACATAAATTATCCTCTAAATGGGTCCGATACAACGTGTCACGCCTTCGGAATTTTTGTTGAGCCAATGGGGCTAAGACAAGAAGAAAAAAACTCAAATTAATGCCACGCGGACGTTCCTCGTATGTGAAGTCTGAGCCACGAACTGGCGAATGCAGATTGAGTTCCCCGTGTGCTGTGCGATGTCAGTGCACGTTAAAGAACCCCAGGTGGTCGAAATTTCCGGAGCCCTCCACTACGGCGTCTCTCATAATCAGAACTGGTTTTGGGACGTAAAACCCCACAAAACAACAGATTGAGTTCTTTCATATTTCTTTAGGTTCTTTATACATTTCCTTCTTTGTTCCCTTTGTCCCTTTCTACATTGCACTGCTCTTTTATATTCTCCTCACCCTCTCTGCCTTCTCCCACTGTTTTCTGTAGACTATTTTACGCACCCGTCTCAGTACCGACATCTCGGACTGACAACGTTGCCGTTTTGTCTTGTAGTGCCCAAAGGATGACATTACCGTAGACTGATACGCGTGATCAGAATTCTACCTATTTGTTCCACGTGTTATGGCCCTGCTATAGTTTGAAGTCAAGGGTCACGAAATTGGGAAGTCATTCGCAGTTTGTAGTTATTTTGTATTGATTTAAGGCACGGCCACACTAGCAGAAAAAATAATTATTGTTAGATTATCGATTAGTTATCGTTCAGATATCGATCGGACTATCATGTGGTATTGACGTGGTTCAGGACTACGATTTATTGATTCATCGATTTATTGTTCATCACATGGTATCGACGTGGTCCAGGGCTGACCTGGGGACCGCCAAGTCATATTCCAGGCGTTTTCCAAGATTTATTGGTTCTTGATCGATTACTTATTGGCCATAGATCGGTTATCAATTAGCTAGCATTTCGCTATCACATGATATATACATGCTGTAGGGCTAACGTAGGCACTTCCAAGTCCCCGGTATTTTCCAAGATTTATCAATTATTACTCGGTTATCGATTAGCAATGGATCAACTATCATGCTATCGATGACCAGGCAAAGCTTATCTAATGTCTTAAACGTGCGCGGCTATGCGATATCGAGAAGGTGTTGCGCCAGCTGTGGCGTGGCTGGTCGTTAGGCGACGCGAGGCGAGGTTTTCTGAACGATGGACATGTTACGCGGAGTTTAAAGGGGCCCTGCGACATTTTTTCAACTGCCGTCTGCAGTGTGTGTAGGATCGAACGGTGAGATGAACGCAAAAAGAATTATGCAAATCGGTGAGCTAGAACTGGAGTTATCAGTCTTCGAAGTTGAAAACACGAACAGACAGCATAAAAACAACATTCCCTTTCGTATTTCGCTCTCCCGCTGACGTCAGTGGTCACGTCCAATAGCAACGCGCGTCTTATAGAGCGGCACCGGAAGACACTGCGAGCAGGGGGGCGATCGGAGTTCGGCCGTTCGCTCAAGAACGCTTTCCGAACGCTGACGTCACAAAGTGGGTGGTCCGCGATAGCTTTGAGCAATGCTTTGAGAACGGGAGGAGCGCGGCCGGCGCGGCCAATGGGGAAGCGGCGCGCTCCTCGGATGATGACGTACTCCGTTTGTCGTCTGCTTCTGAAATCCAAATGTTTCTCCAGAGAAATTAAGAAAGCTGCTCCTTTTAAAAACTGTACTTTCGTCTTCTAAGACGTAAACACGCTCTTAAGCATCAATATCTTTCTCTGCAGGTTCGCTAAGCGGTGTCGCGGGCGCGAAAAACAAGAAGCGTGCGCGTAAGCGGCGTCATATCTAAATTTCGTCTCGTCGTCTGTTACTGCCATGTCCTCGCACAAAAACGTGCATCTCGGCCCGCGGATGCTCAGAGGCAGCGGGAGCTCCTTCTCGCATTTTTGGAGGTGCACCCCGATTGTGAAAGCCCGACAAACTCTTCACTACCGACAGCGCGCTGGAAACTTCCAGTAGCAAAGAACCTCAACATGCACAGCTCTTTCCTCTCCGTCGAAATTCCACGGGCTATTTGGCACCCGATTTCCGATCTCCTGACCACTCCCTTGCCTGGAGCGTGGGACACCGTTCTCCGCGACTCAAGCCTGGAGAAACAACTCCAGGCTATCAGACGAGAAGAAGATGTGGCGGCGAGGATTTTTTTTTCCTAACATAAAGTTGTTCTCTCTCTTTCGGGATCAAGTTCGGCGTTCGCTTCGACAGGCGAAAGTGACGTCGGAATTCACTTTCTGTCAATTCCCCAAATACATCGCGAACCTCCAGCCGCTCCGCGTCCTATTTCAGCGACGACAATGCGAGGACTCAGCGCCCAAGTGGACCGCCATTTCCTTCTGTGACGCACCATTCCGCAGCCGCCGTTTCAATCTAAGCGGAGCTGCTGCCGCGCGCGCTTGTGAACGGCCGTTCGCAAAGCGTTCGTAAACCGTTCGTAAACCGTTCGCTGAGCGATCGGCCTCGGGCATCGTTCTCCTCATAGCAGACGACACGCTCGGTTTGAAAATGATTGACAGGGAATTGACGTCAGTTTGACGACACCGAAATCTCGGGGCCCCGGAAGGCTCGACGTTCCACAAGTCGCTGCAGGTGGCGAAAAAAACCAACCGCGGCGCGTTCCATCAAGTTGCGCGTAGAGTGGAACTACTAACCTAGCCCCATATTTTAGTTTGCAATTTTCCTGCTAGGGGCTCTCAATAAGGCCAAAAGGCGTAGGCGCCAGAAACAAAGCAGCCATATTACATCTAAACAATGATGATGATAGTACATGCAGCACCATCTCTTTATCTCATATTTTAGTTTAGGACGCCACCGCTACCCTTATTTTTCGTTGCGCTG
Organism: Hyalomma asiaticum; assembly: GCA_013339685.2. NCBI lineage: Eukaryota > Metazoa > Arthropoda > Arachnida > Ixodida > Ixodidae > Hyalomma > Hyalomma asiaticum. The sequence goes on from CM023481.1 coordinate 27,631,904, forward strand.
TCAAAGCTACAGTTTCTCTTCTCTAATTTGGTTATAGGTAGGTGTTCCGTGGGCACTCCCCGCGGATGACGACACCGGAGCGGCGCTGGCCAATCGCGTGCGGCGATTCCGAACGCTTTCGCAAAAATACCATCTCCGATCGCCCCCCAGAGCGCGCGCGCGAAGATAGCGTCTGGCCGTCAACATACGCGTTCCTATCAAATATGATAGTGGACGTGCCATCATCATCATCATCATCATCATCATCCTCAGCCCATCTTATGTCCACTGCAGGACGAAGGCCTCTCCGAATCCTCGCCATCCTTGCCTGTCCTGCGCGAGCTGATTCCATTTGATGCCTGCGAATTTCTTGATTTCGTCCCCCCATCTTACTCTCTGCCGCCCACGGCTGCGCTTATCCTCTCTTGGTATCCATTCCGTCGTTCTAACTGTCCATCTGTTATCTAGCCTTCTCATCACGTGGCCTGCCCATGTCCATTTTTTCTTCTTAATATCGTTCACTATGTCGGCGACCCCCGTTTGTTGTCTGACCCACTCGGCTGTCTTCCTATCCCTTAGTGTAACGCCTATCATTTTTCGTTCCATTGCCCGCTGCGCGGTTCTTAACTTCCTCTCTAGCTTCTTTGTAATTCTCCAGGTTTCTGATCCGTAAGTCAGTACTGGCAGGATGCAGTAGTTATATAGTTTCCGCTTGAGTGGTAGTGGTAGGTTTCTGTTCATGAGTTGGGAATGTCTCCCATATGCGCGCCATCCCATGTTTATTCTACGGTGGATTTCTTTTGTATGGGAGGGTTCTCCAGTAAGTAGCTGTCCTATAGGTACAGATATTCCTCTACGACTTCTAATGTATGGGTTTCGATCGTGAATAGACGTTTTTTCACCGTGCCACTTAGCATTATCTTTGTTTTCTGCATGTTCATCCTTAATCCTACATTAGCGCTTTCTCGGCTTAAGTCTTCAATCATCTTTTGAAATTCGTCGCCATCATTGCTAAAGAGTACTATGTCGTCTGCAAATCGCAGGTTACTCAGATATTCGCCGTTAATCCTGAGCCCTGTCTCTTCCCAGTCTAAACTTTTGAAGATTTCTTCCAAACATGCAGTAAATAGCATTGGAGAAATTGTATCTCCCTGTCTGACACCTTTCTGTATTGGGATTTTTCTGCTTTTCTTATGGAGGAGCAGGGTGGCTGTGGAATCTTTATAGATGTTGGCTATTGTGTTTATGTAGCTATCACATATTCCTTGACGACGTAGTGCCTCCAGAACTGCTGGTATCTCTACCGAGTCAAAAGCCTTTTCGTAATCTATGAAAGCCATATAGAGGGGTTTGTTGTATTCAGCGGATTTCTCGATTACTTGATTGATCGCATGCAGGTGGTCCATGGTAGAGTATCCTTTTCTGAACCCTGCTTGCTCCCTTGGTTGACTAAATTCAAGTGTGGCCCTTATTCTGTTTGAGATAACCTTTGTGAATATTTTGTAAAGTGCTGAGAGTAGACTGATCGGCCTGTAGTTCTTCAAGTCCTTTACATCTCCCTTCTTATGTAATAATAGAATGTTTGCGTTTTTCCAGCTGACTGGTACATTTGAAGTTTTGAGGCATTGTGTGTATAGTGTCGCGAGCTTTCCAGTTAGGAAATCTCCGCCATCTTTGATCAAGTCGGCGGTTATGCCGTCTTCTCCAGCTGATTTTCCGCGGGACATGCCCTTAATTGCTTCCCTAACTTCGTCCGCAGTGACGCATGGGATTTCGTAGTCCTGATCGACATCTAATACACTCATGGTGGGGAGACTCGTATTTGAGCTGTATAGTTTGGAATAGAAATCCTCGGCCACCTTGGTTATATCACTGAAGTTAGTAACGATGTTGCCCTGCTTATCTTTCACTGCATGCATTATGTTCTTTCCCGCACAGAGCTTCCTTTTAGTTGTTTTGATGCTGACTCCTTTTCTGACGGCTGCTTCTATTTCTTTCACGTTATGGTTACGTATGTCCCTGACTCTACTTTTGTTGATGAGCTTAGACAGCTCGGCGAATTCTATCTTGTCTTTTGAGTTAGTTATTCTCATCTGTTGGCGTTGTTTGATTAGATTTTCAGTAGCTTCCGAGAGCTTGTTCACAACTTGTCTTGGCGCTTTGCCTCCTACTTCGATCGCTGCTTCGGTGATCAGCTTAGTAATGTCTTCGTTCATCTTCTCTATGTCCTCATTATCTTCCTGTCCTAGAGCGTCATACTTGTTCGTAAGTGCAATTATAAATTCTTATGGATGCGCAAACCATTGCACAGCGCGCCTAGTGTCGTTTTGCAAGTAATGTGAGATAATTGCTTTCTATCTTAAGAAGCATAAAACGTATTTTAATATATTTTGGTACTGAAAAGCGTGACCAAGCAGACACCACACGTGTGTAACAAGCACCTTGGAGCGTCAAGCCAATCAGAATGCCCAGCCTGGCCCCAACAACGTCGTCACTCCATGTCACTTTCTGTAACAAAAATCTCCGTTGTGTGTCGCCTCAGTTCAAACAGGAGGCGATTTTGGGCGATTCGTTCGCTGAAATAAAATTATAGCCACTTTGCTTTCGGCGTTTCTACTCTCTCTGCGACATCCCCGCGTGCGACAGTTCTAGAATCAGTGATAAAAACGGTCTGCTCAATTTGTGTCGCAGGGCCCCTTTAAGACAGCTCCACCAACGTGAAACCTGGGAAGGTGCGAAGCGTGAAGTGATGCTTCGGTGTTTCCCACAGGAAGCGTCAATCGCTGCTAATGAACTTGCTTTAACGTGACCTCGAAGACGGCGTTAGACGCCGACAGCCCGGGCGCATCAGCAGAAACTCGTTAGAATCGTTTCTGACCCGACAACCCTACATATACACTGTCTCGGTGCACTGCTTCCAGGATCGGCCCACACATCCGTACACACACTGTCTGCACTGCATTGCGTGCAAGATGGACCCACCGTGACGACAGCAGCAAGACACGCCGACAAGCGTGCAGCCCCGCCGAAGCGTTTCTCCGCCGGCGTCGCGCCGCGCGCATTTTTGGCCGGCCTTAACCTGTCCTGGCGACACTAATGGCGGCGACGTCTTCGAATAACTATGCTTGTCATTCTAAACTGATTATATGACTCAGTGTTTCATTTATTTATGGAGAGTGCCTCTCCAGTCCGGCCGTGGTATACGGGAGAGAAAGCACCGCGCTCCATCGTGGGTTTGGCTGTCTGCGCTCGCTACTCGGTAGCCATGCTGCGCATTTCTGCTTTCGAAGTGAAGAAAGTTTCTAGTGACATTTCTAGTGCTTTCAGGTGTTGTCAAGCGAACACCCGAAGCGGCAGTGGCACTCGGATGCTCATCCGAAGGCTGCGGGATCGAATCCCGGCCGCAGCGGCTGCATTTTGATGGAGGCGAAATGTCGAGGCCCGTGCAGTGTGCGATGTCAGTGCACGTGGAACGAACGCCAGGTGGTCGAAATTGGCGGAGCCCTCCAATATACGGAGTCTCTCACAATCATATCGTGGTTTTGGGACGTAAGACCTCAGAAGTCAATAACAAAATCAACTCCCGAAGCAGTTCTAACTTCCCAGCTTTATCTGAAACGCCGTGCGCGATGCGAGCTGGAAAAGCAAAAAAAAAAAAAAACATTTTCCGTCCGCCTCGACGCCTCTAAAGTAGACGACGCGGCCACGTGATTCCTCATACCACGTCACTCTAAAGGCAGCGCCGGCTCTTCCAATGGTGGTCACTGAGACCAATACTTTTGCAGAGCCATGTGTAACATGGTTGGGCCTGTCACATTGCCCTGCGACTACGAGCATGTACCTGCCGAGTGGCTGTTCCGGCAAGCGGGATCAGGCGCGGCAACCATACGATAAAGATTCCCTCTTCGTAACGAAGCTTGGTCATCGTCGCCTAGCAATGCTTGGGGAACGACTGTGTCACAAAGGCCATTGCTACAAATCAGCAACTTCGCTCTTTAACCACCCAGTTTCATTTTCCTGTGTGAAATTAGCCGGATTTTGTGTATCTGCATGGAACTAGCAGCGTCGCCTTTTTGCAAATACTGCAACGGATATTGATTGCTTCTATAAATAACTTCCATTTTTCTGTGAGGTCTGAGCGTCTGTCTAGCTGTTCTGGTTTAAAAGGTACTTAGTTCAACTGTATTAATTACTGTTCAAAATATTATCACTGCCTGCCAGCGTGAGCAAAACAGTTCCGCAAAAAGTGCGCAAATATCCGCTTCTCTGTATTTATACGATTTTTTGGACGCATTTTCTGAAACACCAAGCATATGAGGCGCTTTCTTTTGAACTGTCATAAATTGCTTTGGTCCCTAATTTCGTCTTTACGCACTCGGTCTTAAGCGCGCTGCAGCGCCATCGATCTAATCACCTGCCGGACAGAACCCAACGGCGTGCACAGTTGGCGTAATACGTGGGCCGTTTCTCTGCCACGGCGTTCAGTGATGACCGAGAAATCGCATAATGAGCCCAAGCTATGCTATAGCATTTTAATTACGTCGATAAAAGGCCCCCTATGTAGCATCCCAAAAGTGCCAGAGATTAACGAAAGTTTACGAGGGGGCCTGATTAGGAGCCCTAATTGTTTCTGAATTTTTTGCGTCAGTAATATCTAATTATGAGGGCTTATATACTGTCTTCAGGTCCACTATTTCTTTCTGCGAAAGGTTCTTATATTTCTCCCAACCCGCGAAGGGATATTATTTATTTTCCATACGAGAATATTTCCGGTCTAACCTCGCCAAAGTTCTTTCTTCATGGCTTGTTATGAAAATTCATTGTTGAGAATAATGCTTGTGCATTTGTGATGGAATGGCCATTAAGCAGTTTAATAATTTATTGGGTATAACAGTGCAGTTTTATGGCATAGGGTTCGTTGAAAAGCCTGTGCAAATCAGTGCGCACAGAAAGTTGCAAGAAGTTCAAAGCCAATACGCATACAAGACGCTGAATTGCAATTAGAGCTAATGTGACGCGCACAAGATCGATCATTTAAACAACCGTTGTAACAGCAGGTGCCTACACGTATGCAAACAAAAGGGGCCAAAAAGTTAATGACATAAGCTATAGAAGGGTTGAAACGCTAGCACACATACATGTCAGCAAAGGCGATTGCATGACCTGTATTTTGGATTAATTAATTTGATTGATTTGTGGGGTTGAACGTCCCAAAACCAGGTCTGATTATGAGCGACGCCGTAGTGAAGGTCTCCGGAAATTTCGACCACCTGGGCTCTTTAACGTGCACTGACACCACACAGCACACGGGCCTCAACATTTCGCCTCCATCGAAGTGCAGCCGCCGCAGCCGTGAATTGATCCCGCAACCTTCGGATCTGCAGCCGTGTCATAACCAGCAGACCACCGTGGAGGGGCAGCCTGTATTTTGGAGGAAGATATGGATGTAATTTTGGTACGAAAAGCTTTGTGAAACGTGTGAAATGTAGCATGGTTTAGTATGGCAGTTACTAGCGAAAGCCATTCCTCTAAAGAGCACCACCAACCTGCTGAATGCATAGAATTTAAGACGTATGGAATTTCCTCTCTCAAGTAAGAGTACATGCATGACTTTGTAAACATGCAGCAATAGGCATTAGAAAACACCTATTAGAGGCTATAAGTTCGATGTCACTGGATCTAAATGAAATTCGCTGGGCGCTTTCCTTGGCGCACTTCCGTCGTTTATACAGGATTACAGGCATGAGAGATGCACAGGTTGCGTACATACAAATTTTACTGACTACCTCAAGCCGCTTATCTGCCTTCCCGCAATGCTTGGTCACAGTGTGTTGAAGTAATCGTAGGCAAAGTGGCTGAAGCGCGCGGCTCCTATAATGTGACCTTCGAGATGCACGCGCCGTATGATGGCGAGCGCGAATTTCGGAGACCGTGTCTATTTCAAGGTGATTCGCGACTTTACCGCTAGGGTAAGGGCGCATGCGCGGTCGCGCCCCGCTAAAAAGGCGGATTGACTCGCTTGACACCACGCGAGGTCAGCGCTGCTCGTTTCTGTTTCGGTTTTGGGTTTGCGCTTTCTTGCTTATTAAACATTTTCGCATTTGTTGAGCCTTTCTATTATCAGGAGCGTGACAAGAGCGTCTCACGAACGTGGAATCGCCATTACATTGACATGCATAAAAAAGTCGTCGGAGTTGGCAATCTACGCAGTTCTTCGTGAATTCAGGTTGTACGCATCGTGATAGCTATTAATGTTCTAAAGCATGCACATTGCACTTAAGCATAGTAGTTTTGTTGTGGTCAGTGCAACCTAACTAAGGAAAGCTATCTTGAACTAGAATTCGTCGCGTGCAATTTCCCAGTGACACGCATGCACACTGCTGCCTTGCTTGTATAGCAGAGACGAGAGAGCGTACCACGTCCACAACGATGGGCATTAGCATCGAGATGGTCTCCACGTTGCCCATCATCTCCGTGAGAAATACTGAGCAGGATGTCAGTACCATTTGCGTAAGGGTCAAGTTGGGAGCTGTAATCGAGCGCACTCGTCTTGCTATCCATTCACCCATCCCGAACTCCTGCGCAGGCATGCAAGGCAACACGCACTCATGTCAGGCCTCTTCAGACATGTTGGTCTCTGTGACAGGAGAGTCATAGAGAGCGACTTAACTGGAAAACACACGCTTTGTAGTCAGGGATCCCGGAACGTTTTTGTGAGTAAGTGGGAGGGGCAAGTGTTATCGTCGCAAGTATTATTTATTCTCAACATTTGTCGATTCTTATTTATTTACATTCTACATTATTGAGTAGTGGTATTTGTAATTACATGGATTAATAATGTTTTAATTCATTTTAGCCGTATTAAACTTTACATTTTTGCATCCTTGTTCACTTACATTGGTACACACTTTAAATATGGTTTTAAAATTCGGAAGCACTGAAAGCCTGCGCAAAGCACTGTGTGGTCCAGTGCTTTGGAAAGCACCGGACCACACAAGCAATAGCTTGAAAATTCTTGTCAGATATTTGATTTCGGCGTAAACGGTCAGAAAGTAAGGGGGGGAGGGCGGCCCCCCATATCTGACGTCCCGGTTTGTAGTGAAAACAACGGCCTTGGCAATGTAACGGAGACCTCCGTGCGTTCATGTACCTCAAGAGCAGCTGTGAACGTGACCAGGAAGTCACGATGTCAAGGGCCCGAGAAGGAAGTTCCTACCGTAAAAGTGGGTTGCATGCCACGCTTTCATTCATACCGGGCTTGGCAAAAGGAATGGTGAGACGTTGGTCCATCGTTTCGGAATTATCACCGCCAGCCTCATGTCCGCTGCGGCACGGATGCCCCTCTCGAGGGTTTTCAATTTACGCTGTCCTCCGCCAGCTGGGATCAGCTGGCGGAGGTCCGCCAACCTCACTACTTTATCAACCCACATGTCGGACTGTCTCAGCTGTTTTTCCCATCTCCTGATATTCATTTTGTCGCTCTAAATGTCCGTCGGTTGTCTGGCCTATACTCATTATGTAACCTGCCCCGTCAACTTTTTTCTCTTATAATAACGATGTCGCTTATACCTCCATTTGTTCTCTGGCCATACAAGTTAACTAATACGCACAAACGTGGCCGCACGAGACGTGGCACTAGTTATATGCACGACCGTAGCCGCATCTTGATACGGTACTGGTTAATTGACACGGCATTCATCTGTCTCGTTCCCCCTTTTCTTGTTGGGTCACTTAGGCAGTACGCTTATTTCCTGTACAAGCTACGTCTTTCCTTGGCCACATAGGCAACCTTTGAACTGGGGTGATATAAGACACGAACGCGGAGGGCATTTCGCACGTGCCTTCACCGCGAATCCAAGGTGCAGGCTGCCAAAGTATAGGAAGAAGGCTCCCCAGGGCAGCCGCCGGGCGATGCTGCGGAAGTCGGTCGACCAGCTGCGGTGCAAGGTTGCCCAGGGCAGGGCGAATGCCAGTACGGCTGTCACGTAGTCAAAGTCGAGGTGCTCCGGGTATCTGCGCGTACGAGCAGCATACATATGGTCTTCAACTACAATGAATTCTTTCCAGTTGTTATGCAGTGTCATTGGAGTGGTCACTGGAACGCGAATTATTACTGCTGGTACTATACTGTGCGTACGTATCCGTGCACGTAGTAATATAATTACCGCCTAAACACGAGACAAGCTCACCCGCCCCCTTGTAACTCAAAATGGCGTTAACTGTCATGTCCCTCTCATGTATTGGGCATCGTTGAAGTTCAGTGCCACTACTGGCGACGCTCGTAGCTCAGACGAGCACTGAGACGCCTGGAAGTGGCCAGCGCTGTTACTTCTACCTGTAGTCTGTTTCAGAAGTTCCGTGCTCCACTGTGCAAGCTACAGATGTGTTCGGCGAATCCGGAGGGCGAACACGTGTTAAACGTGTCCTCCTGCCGCTTGTCATTGGCCAATGGCGGGCGCTGCAGTGGCAGCAGCAGCCTTGGAAGGAAGAGGAGGAGGATGAAGCGGGGTCACTATTTGCAGTAGCGGCTTGCAGATGCACGCCCGAACAATGACATTTCGTATCGCCGCGGAAGAATTCTGGGCTCGATGGCCTCGTAGCTTTGATTCTGCTGCACGGAACTAGTGAAACGGACTATACAAGGAGCTGCCTCGCGTTCTGCGCCGCGCCAACATGGCGCATCCGTGTGATGCTTATGATGGTGACTAAGCGTGGGTCTTTAATAAGGAAGGAAAAGGGATCCGGTTACATCGATTGCTTCTTTGGCGTCGTCGTTTTCAATAGTACTCTGAACATGTCTTGCTTTCACCAACCGCGGACTAGTTCATATTTCTATCCTCGTTGAATCTCGGAGCCTCTGCAAGGTTGTCATCGATGGATGGATGCTTCGAGAGTCCCCTTTACGACTTGGCGGTGATCTGCGCGCCACCTGGGCTTAATATTGAATACGGGTTAATGCATTGCCTACCTGCATTAGTTTTTGTCTTTTCTCCCTAATTTTCCATTGCCAATTCTCGAACGGTCTTTGAATGATCTCTGTCGCAGGCATATTCACATTTGCCGTGCTGCTCCAAAATACCAAGGCATAATGAGGGCTGGTGACCAGCATTGTTGCGGTGGATCGAAAGATGTTCAAAGAAAATGTCTTCTATTGCACTGCATTGCGATAGAACGTGCTTTAATTGAACCTCCACTACGGCGTCTCTCATAATCAGAACTGGTTTTTGGACGTTAAACCCCACAAATCAATCAATTGAACATGTGCTGCGGCACGTCATCTGTTTGGCAATCAGTAGAAATGCTTGTGTTACTTCCACCTCATTTTAAATACCTTTAATGCTGGTGGTTGTGTGACATGAAGGCTTGCTATGAATAATAATAATAATAATAATAATAATAATAATAATAATAATAATAATAATAATAATAATAATAATAATAATAATAATAATAATTATTATTATTATTATTATTATTATTATTATTTGTGAACGTGGGGGAGGCTGGGATAAGCTGAAAACAATGCCTGAGTAGCTTCGACCTCCCGTGAACACACTTTTTTTGAGTATACATATACACCTTATTGAAACTGTACATGTTCAAAAATAAAGAAGAGCCAGGCCTGCGCGGAATTGCAGGACAGTGACAGCGTAAGCTGAAGGAGCGACCTTCGTTAACGCTTGGGGATACTAGTGCAAGTACAGGCGGTGGGTATCCCCTGCGCCATAACTCTGCGGTATGGGCTTCTATCTGCACAGCGGTCTGCTGTGCCCGACGTTTCCCTGCTGCAGCCGCGCGCGTAACTCTGCGATTCACTTCTTCAGCAGCGGTCCGCATCTTGCGAGGAGGCGCCATCAGGTATATCGAAGAGCCAAGTCAGGTTGCTGCCGGGGCTGCGCACGTCGCCTGTCGCGTGACGCATGGAACGATACGACACAACTGCTTCACGAGGCAGCGCATCGTAAAAACACATTTCGAAGGCTATGCGGAGGAAATCAGCGCCAATAGATGGCAGCAGTTGTCCTGTTCTTCACGAGGAGCGATATTGGTTACGGACACGGGCGGATATACTGGCGGCGGCAGCGGCGGCGGCGGACAACTACGGCGCCGTTGTTGTGATCTCATAACAGCATACGCTGTAAAAGAAGAAGGCGCGGGGGTTACACCCAGTGGGCAGCATTACCAACCCAGCGAACAAACATGAAGCGAAGTAACTCACTACATTTTATTACCACCTCGACTTCTCGAAGGCGTCTTGACACTCCTCTGTCCGAGTTTCGAGTTATTAAGCTCTACTGGTGCCACAGCAGCTCAACAAGTTACTGCACCTCTCCGCATAGGCGTGAGCACAGGGGCTTAAAATAAGGCAGCCGCGCCCCCCCTCCCCCTTGCTTTTTGTCACTTAAAGAACGGCGGGGGGGGGGGGGGGGCTCAAATCTGCCCCATACCTTTACTTTGTACTGTGTCTGGAGCAATTAAAATGACCCGTAGAAGGTGGTTCAACATGACGAGTTCAACATGACGGCCGTTCGGCTACGCGGTATTCGCTTCGAAAAAGCGCGATTGCTGTGGAGTTCTGATATTGCAAAGCTCGTGCAGCGCAGGATGGCTGAAAACGCAGGAGACGAGAAGCCAGTTATACATTCGCGTGTATATTACAATGTTGTACGCGTGCCTCCAAAACAGGAGCGAAAGATACCGCGCCTCATTCCTTCCCCGTTAAGTAACCAGTTCCTTTAGAGCGAAAGGAACGCGTTCGAGTTAAACTTCGAACATTGGAACGTGTCCTTATGCCCCGCCACGGTGGTCTAGTGGCTATTGCACTCGGCTGCTGCTCCCGAATCCCGGCCGTGACGACTGAATTTCGATGGAGGCGAAATGTTGAGGCCCATGTACTGTGCGATGTCAGTGCGCGCTAACAAACCTCCAGGTGATCGAAATTTCCGGAGCCCTTCACTATACGGCGTCTCTCATAATCGTATCTTAGTTTCGGGACGTAAAACCCTGGAAATCAGTCGTGCCGTTACATCATCGTTTTTGATTTTGAAAATTTTATTTATTTTATTTTTATTTCAAAGTACCTTACAGGCGCCATGGGGCATAGACAAGGTATACGTATATGAATATGCCAAACATACGAACAATACGAAAGAACAATACGAAAGAAACAGATGCAAAACAATAAGCTGTTAACTAAAAACTAAAGAGAACAAAAAGTCCTACATGCACGAAATACACAAGTAACAAAAGTGTAAACAAAACGGCGCGTTGCTAGTGCACAAGAAAAGGAACCGACAAGGTAGGCATATTTTTCGCGTACATGATTGTATTGATCTAAAAAAAAAGGAGTCAATTCACAAAAATATGCTTGCAATGCAGTTATAAAAATTACGGACGGGAAAATAACTACCACGTATGCTAAAAAAAGGTACGTGCATTTCCTGAGCGAAAGAAAAAGATCGCGATACATGACGTGACATAAGCAGATGGATAAATTAGCTGTGATAATATCTGCAGGCTGAAGAATTGCCAAAGGCTGACAATGCGCTACACAGTACGGCATCTACTCGCTGAGGTTTGTGTAATGGTTTGTTAAGATATGGCGGAAGCTATATCATAGTTATTCTGGGAGGCAATGTGATCAGGCAGGCTTCCAGAGACGGATGGCACGCGGGAGTGCAGGGTTATTGAACACATTTGCTGCGCCGTATAGACGGGCGTAATTAGGATAATTTTGTAGGCTGCGTGAAGGGAGGTATGGTTTTTGGAGACCTTTGACAGTGGTTCGGGAAGAGTGGGTAATTCTATGAAAAAATGACAGCAAGGCGGTGCCACGAAGAATGTTCAAGTGTGGAAGTGAAAGTTCCTGTTTTATATGTCATATACTGAAATTATGTATTTGTCTGTGATATACTGTAATTATTTAAAATGAAGCGAGTTGCTCTATTCTGGATTCTTTCCAATGAATCAATTAGGTATTTCTGATGGGGAGACCAGATCGAACAGGCGTATTCTAATTGATGGCGAACCAGCGTTATGTAAGATAATTTGCGAATGTTTGAAGGTGCAGCTTTCAAGTTACGTCTCAAGCGTCCTAGCGGTTTGGAAGCGTTGGCAGAAATTGCCCTAATGTGGTTGGACCAGGATAGATTCGGTGTGAATATTGCGCCCAAGTACCGATATTGCGTTGCAGTCGATAGAATGGAATTATTAATGCTGTACGAAAGTGCGGATATGCTAGGTTTACGCGTGAGCGACATTACTTTGCATTTCGAAACATTTAGCGTCATGAAACATGTACTGCACCAACCATTAATAACCTCGAGGTCATTCTGGAGCGACGCGTGATCTTCAGTGCTCTTGATTGGACGATAAATAATGCGGTCGTCAGCGAATACTCTGATGGAGGAAGATACATGTTGCGGCAGATTATTGGTGAATATAAGAAAAACTAATGGTTCGAGTACGCTACCTTGAGGTACACCTGAAGAAACATCAGTCATGGAAGAAGAGAAATTGTTAATCGTTGTGAACTGCTGACAATTAGAGAGGAAATTTCGGAGCCATGATAGTGTGAGAGTCTAATTTCAGGACGGAAGGTTTTGACATCAGGCGACAGTGCGCAACCCGGTCAAACGCCTTCGAGTAGTCGAGGAACACGCAGTCAGTGTCATAGTTGTTGTCCGTATTAGCATGAAGCTCTGTAGTAAATTCAAACAACCGAGTCTCACACGGAAATTCCTTTCGGAAACTGTGCTGATTTCTGAAGAAGAAATCATTGGATTCCAGATGTCTGTAAATGTGCAAAGCGATGATGTGTTCTAGAATTTTGCAACAAATATACGTGAGAGCAATGGGTCTGTAATTTTCGCATAAGGCTTTATTTCCAAATTTGAATATTGGTATTACTTTTGCCAATTTCCAGTCAGATGGTATCATGCCAGTTTCGAGAGACTGCCAGAATACATGAAGTAGTATTTTGCTAGTGACCGTTGCTGTATTCTTTAGCACCTTTGAGTTGATTCCGTCCGCGACGCTCGAAGAAGATAACTTAGGGTACTTTATAATTGTGATTATGTCCTCTAATTAAATGTATATTGGTTCCATGAATTGATAATCAAGTTCAGCTACGTAGGGTATGTCGGTAGCGTTTTCTTTTGTGAACTTAATATAGTTTCGGGTATTCCTGAGGCGACATTAAGTAAACACATTAAAATTAACGTCGGAATACGCACATTGCGGGTATTTGAACCTTACCGCCAGCAGATTATCTGGAGATAAAAAGAAATATCCGAAGAAACGCCTCTAGACATATTTTCAGGGAGGCCCGAGCGTACTCCCGACATGTCTACTGCAACTTTTGCGGTAGTCTGTTACAAGTGCAGTAGACAACGGGTCTTCAAACTCGCAGTCAGAATACCGCGCTTCAGATGTGCAAATAGAAATTAACTCGTATGCACCAACGCATGTGAGTAGCAAGCATGCACTTAACACTAAAAGCTAAAATTAGGCCTTTGGAGCTTGTAATAGCTTGTGCTTGACCTACGCCGTTAAATACTGGAGCAAGATTCCCCGGTATATATCGTCAGCATTTCCGGTCCTGAACCTTTTTCGCTGAAAATTAGTAGCATTTGTAGTGTTTTTATGGTCTAATTGATAGTACCAGATGCATTGCTCTTACTTAGCCCTGAAATTTTTAAACCATTTGTGATTTTGTGGTGTTGTTATTTGGGGTGGTGCGCAATGTACGTCGGTTTGAAGCATTGGAATTACATGGCCATCTGTTGAGTTTACCGACGAATTACATCACGTGGGGATATTTCCCGTTTTTTTCTTCGTGCCGTGTAAAAAATGGCGCTTCAATTACCTGTTCAATTTGTACGGCAGCCCCACGTTCATGTAATGACGACATGACATTGACGTGTAGGAAATAAATAAATAAATAAATAAATAAATAAATAAATAAATAAATAAATAAATCATCATCATCATCATCATCAGCCTGTTTAGGTCCACTGCAGGACGAAGGCCTCTCCCAACGATTTCCAATCCACCCTATCCTGAGCGAGTTGGTTCCACTTTATGCCCGCAAACTTTTTAATTTCATCGCTCCATCTAACCTTTTGCCTACCTCTGTTGCGTTTTCCCTCTCGTGGTATCCATTACATCGCTCTTACTGTCCACCTATTATCCTTCCTCCTCATGACATGTCCTGCCCAGGTCCACTTCTTTCTTTTAATTGATAAGATAATATCGGCTACTCCTGTCTGTTCTCTGATCCATTCTGCTCGTTTTTTATCTCTTAGCGTTACCCCTATCATTTTTCTTTCCATTGCACGTTGCGTGCTCCTTAGTTTCATCTCTAGTTTTTTCGTTATTCTCCATGTTTCTGCACCGTACTTTAGCACTGGGAGAATGCAGTGATTGAATACTTTTCGCTTTAATGAGAGCGGTAAGTTTCCGGTCATGATTTCGTAATGCCTTCCAAATGCGCTCCAGCCCAGCCTTATTCTACGGAGAATTTCATTTTCCTGGGTAGGAGTTCCTGATATTAACTGTCCCAGATATGCATATTCGTTTACACATTGTAAGGGTTCATTGTTGATTTTAAATTCCTGTTCCTTAGCTAAGCTATTGAGCATAACTTTGGTCTTTTGCCTATTCATTTTTAATCCAATTTTAATGCTTTCCCTGTTTAGGTCATCAATCATGTTTTGTAATTCGTCACCATCATTGCTAAAGAGCACAATGTCGTCTGCAAATCTTAAATTGTTTAGATATTCTCCGTCTATTCGAATGCCCTTTTCTTCCCAGTCTAGACGTTTAAAGACTTCCTCTAAACATGCAGTGAATAGCATCGGGGATATTGTATCTCCCTGCCTCACACCTCTCCTGATCGGTATTTCTCTGCTTCTCTCATGTAGGAGTAGTGTGGCTGTGCAATCTATGTATATGTTGTTTATGGTTTTCACGTATACGCCAGGTACCCCTTGTCGATGTAGAGCTTCTAGAACTGCTTGTATTTCTATGGAGTCAAATGCTTTCTCGTAGTCGATAAACGCCATATAAAGAGGTTTGTTATATTCCGCGTACTTCTCAATTACTAGGTTGATAGCGTGGCTGTGGTCCATTGTCGAGTAACCTTTCCTAAAACCAGCTTGTTCTCTCGGTTGGTTAAAGTCGAGTGTTTCTCTTATCCTCGTAGAAATTACCTTTGTAAAGAGCTTGTATATTACTGGGAGTAGGCTGATTGGTCTGTAATTCTTTAAGTCCTTTATGTCACCTTTCTTGTGGATAAGGATTATATTAGCATTTTTCCAGCTGCGCGGTACGCTACATGTCTTGATACATTTCGTGAAGAGCGATGCAAGTTTTTCAAGTACAATATCTCCTCCGTCTTTGATCAAGTCGGTTGTTATACCATCGTCACCAGCTGCTTTACCGCGGGACATGCCTTTGGCAGCTTTTTTGACTTCGTCAGCGGTTATACATAATATAAATAAATAAATAACGAAACAAATCTCCGGCATTTCATCGGACGCCAATCAAAAATGACGTATCCCCCACAAGTCAGCAGCACAACCCCGGCAAAGAACGTGCACACGTGCTACTGTGCGTTGGTTTGGTTTTTTAGCAGATCAAAACATGGTAAGCAAAATAGATAACGTGAATGACGAAGTAACACGTGGACCTATTTATATTTGGAATGCATAACTCCCTTTTCTTTATGCGAATAAGGAAGAACAAAAAATCACAGCATATCCACGAGGTGAATGATGATGAGTGGGCGAAGCTCCGGAGGGAATCATCGGTAAACCGTGAACCTTCCGTGTAACTCGCCCAGTCGATCATCATGTAAAGACGTCTTACGCAGCCCCTTACACAGGCCAGAACGCGCACCGCGTTTGCCGACGCCATCACATGACTGCTGAGAGAGTATAAGACGGAGAGGCCACAGCGTCTTACACCAGCTTCTTGCACGGGCCGTAACGCGCTAGCACAAACGCGTTAGAAACGCGCAGTCTTTCGTTAATGTTGGGTATTTACTGTCATCGTGGTGCATGTGTCCATGTGCGCTTCGTGGCGTAGTGGCTAGCGCCGCGCGTTCGGAAGCGAGGGGTCCCTGGTTCGATTCCGCGCTTCGGACACAACGTTCGGAATTTTTTTCTCATCGTCCATGGTCCACCAAGCGCGATCCGACACGTACGGCGACGATCCAGGAGAATGAGAGGAGCGCAGCCCACGCAGCAGCCAATCGGAGAGCAGCTGCTCCGCCAACGCCAGCTAGCGTGCCTTCACCCAACCGCCATATTGTACGCATGTCTATGGGACAGCGCCCTCTCGGAAACGAGACGGGAAATGGAGATGACGACACAGAATGCGTACAGCGCCGTCTAGTGTATCGTCACCCAACTGCAGTTTGCATGCATCTCTATGGGACAGCGTCATCTATTGTATGCTAGGGGCTACGCAGGACGCATCGACAACCGAGAACCGCCCAGGTGATGCCATAAGGAGCTTCGCCCCTAATAAATAATCCTATACCTGCAGGTGCTGTAAGCTTCCCGCCGATGTCTTGGACACTCCAATTGTATTGTTTGATGGAGCACGAGTAGAACATTGAACTAAATGTAGGTGTGCGATGCTTCCGTTTCGCTTCTATTGAATTGGTTTAGACATCGGGGGTGGCCATGGCCAGGGGGCAATCTACAATTGTACATCGGCACTCATTGCAACAGAATCCAGGTGCCACAGGAGGCAAGATGGTGTTTGATGATTTTCGAATTTCAATTGAATGTTGTCTACGGCGTGTCCAGCCTTCACAACGACCCTTAGTTGCTGTTTGGACTGTTGTTGTTATGTGGAGTTTAACGTCCCAAAACCAGCTCTGATTGTGAGAGACGCCGTATAGTGGAGGGCTCCAGAAATTTCGACCACCTGGGGTTATTTAACGAGCACTGACATCTCACAGCACACGGGCCTCGACATTTCGCCTCGATTGAAATGCAGCCGCCGCGGCCAGGATTCGATCCCGCGGCCCTCGGATCTGCAGCCGAGTACCATAGCCACTAGACCACCATGGCGGGGCTGTTTGGACTGGCCGAGACAAATCGAAAGTACAACTGCGATCCCTCCCCACGTCGTCGTTCTCGTCCTGCGTAGAGTGCCTCCATGTCCTTCTCTCCCGCCAGAAGGACATCGAGGCACTCTAGTCCCGAGCGCTTCCCGGCGCCCTCGGCGGGCATCTTGGAGTAAAGAGTAGTACTGGTCTACGGGATAATTGCGAGTGGGACTCTCGTGAATTCAGCCTGGGAGTGTAGGAGAGACTCTTGTTGTAGAAAAATGGAAAGGGGGAGGGGAGTGCAGGATAACTGTCTCTCCGGAGAGGACACCTCAACCGGTACACTCAAGGGGAAGGGGATATGAAAGAATAGGAAGGAAGGAGGGAGTTCGAAGCACACACACACACGTCCAGGCGAGTCGTGTGGCTCGCTTGCTTTTTCGAGTGGTCTTTTTCGTGAAGGATAATAATAAGTTCTGGGATTTTACATCCCAAAACCACGATATGATTATTGGAGCGCTCCGGAAATTTCGACCACCTGGGGTTCTTTAACGTGCACTCCCATCGCACAGCACACTGACCTCGACATTTCGCCTCCGTCGAAATGCAGTCGCCGCGTCCGGGATTCGATCCCGCGACAATCGGATAAGCAGCCGAGTGACCTCTAGACTACCGTGGCGCCACTAGACCACCGTGGCGGGGCAGCGTAAGGATGCCAGTGACGCCGAGGTCCACACTTGGAAGCCGCAACCGCATTCTCAGAACCAGTGTGCTGGGCGGCGATAGTAAACGTGTTTAGAGTGTCTTAATTCGAAGAAAGCCCTGGTGGCGGTGTCTGAAGGGACGAAATGAATTTTGCTGTTGGCTGCGGTTCGGACTGCGTTTCCATACAAGGCTGGTTGACAGCCGGACACAGTTTCTCCAGCGGCCGCAGGGAGCGGCCGCTGCCACGGAGCATGGCCTCCGTGATCCCGCGTGCACTCCGCCACCTGCCGGCGCGTGCGGGATCACGGAGGCCATGCACGGAGTTAAAGGGGTCGTGAAAAGAATTTGGAGATGCTGGTTTGTAATTTTCACTGCTTCAATACGCATTCGACATGCCGATTCCGAAATATTTCGGCGAAATATTCAGTGCACATTTAACAACGCCCGTTTTAAATATCAGCCTTCTTGCGCTCCCGAAACGACTATGCGACACTACCGGCCGGCGTGGTACTTGGTGACGTTGAGTTAAGATACTTTTAAGTTCAAAGGCACAGTGAACTCGCGTTTGCTCTAAAGGAATCGATTTACTTGAAAGCTAGAAAGGAAGGAAATACTTGGAAACCTTGCGGTGCCACCATTCGGAAGAAAAGCGGCAGCACGTTTTGTTTTCCCATGGGCTCAGAGGGCGCGCCAATCTCGGAGGTATGACGGCTACTAAGATGACGTCATCTGCAGAGTTGAGGGGAACGCGCGCAGTGAAACCGAAACCGCGTTTTTTATCGCTCTATATCAACGCACACGGTGCAACGGAACAATGCATATTGTTGATTGGAGGGTCAGGACCCCGAATACGCACTTAGTACAAAATGTTCAGAAAACGTTTCACGACCCCTTTAAGGGAGAACCCTTATGCGCTGTGAGCGCCTTGGCGAAAGCCGAGTCTGTCAATGCTTTCAAGGACTCTGGCGAAAGAGAAGCTTCGCCGTCGTGGAAGTCTCGAAAACATACAGAGAAAAAAAGGAGTGGCGTTTTTGGTGTGGTTTTCCTTTGAGCGAGGGAAAATGGCGACAGGAAAGCGGGGACTCGAGTCTCGACCTGAGGTGGTTGCAGCCCGGCCTATACGCCCTTCATAATGTGCTGCATAAATGCGGTCGCCTGTTCAATGCTGTGGAACGTTCACAGAAGGAACTTTAGCCGTCACTTTGTGAATGTAACGCTTAAAGGAACGATGGCGTTCCTTCGTTCTTTCAAAAAGGAACTACCGTAAAATCCGGATCAAATGCCCCCACCCGAACAGGGGCCCAAACCTTTTTCGAGAGATTTGAAATTGGCGCCTGTGCTCAAACTCGCGGGCCCGCAACTTGCGCGCCCGACTACCAGGAGTCGTTTGATAGCTTTGCGAGCAGGGACATCTAATAAACGCATTAAAGGCACTTATTCCACAGATGTTAACGGAAAGAACGGCTCTGCATTATTTATCCTCTTTGGCAGTTCCGCCGCCATTTTGAATTTTGGGTCGCGACCGAGTTAGAGCCCCTTCCTATATATTTGCCGAGTTATCTCTCGCCCAAGGGATTGGGCGGGATTTTACGGCATTTCCATGAGTGACGTTCCGCACAACGCTGGTATTTTAACGGCGTCGGCACGTCAGCGAGCTTTTTTTCTCCCCTGTAATTGGACATGCCAGCCAACGCAAGCGGCGCCGAATTTCGCGAATCGCAACCGCGACAGCTCTCGAAACAACCGACGGATGAGAGGGGGCTCGCACGACGTTTGCACTCTCGCATTCGTTCCGGCATCGCGCTGCTGCTGCACTTGGTGAAACGTTCCCTGCGCGACGGCGGCACCCACACATCACCACAGCGAACGAGTTACAGGTAGAGCAGGCTGAAACTAAAGTCGCTATATAACCGCTTGGTTAAACACGGACTTTAGGTGAAATCAGAGCCGTATATATACACCTAACCTCTCATTCCACAATATGCGGCAGTGGGCGATACGAATGGACCTATATTGTATCTCATATGAATTTTTTTCTCCGTTTCGTCGTTTTGCCTTATTTCGTGTAACCACTTGTGCGTATATAAATGTGTGCTCAGGTGAATAGAGTCTAGTCGAGAGTGCGGCGCTTTTCTTAGTGCTTTTGAGTTTCCATCTTCAGTGTTTCCTCGTATTCTGTGGTGCCGTTTCATAATCACGAAGCGGGACGGAGTGTGTAGCCTTCGCGCGTGTGGGCGAGTGTCGAGTCCGTGAGAAGGCCCATTTAAGAGAGAGAGAGAGAGAAAGGCAGGGCAGGCAGGGCGTGGCGGTGTGTGCGTCGTCAGACTGCCACGAAGAGGTCAATGTCGCGAAGGGCGGCGCCCTCCTTCCTCCACAGGTCGTAAGTAAAGCCCCCTGGTAGACGTAAAAAGCGACGCGCGCCCCCTACCTGTCACGTAACCGTGCGGCAGCTTGTAAGGCCGGAGGTGCTGTCAACTTCATGCAACTCTTGTCGCCGGCATCCGCGGATCTCGCGTATGGTCTGTTTCAGTAGTTCCGCGCAGCAGAGCCAAGGCTACGAGGCCATCGAGCACAGAATTATTCCGAAGCGAGACGAAACGCCATTGTTCGGACACACACACCCCGCTTCATCTTCCTCCTTCCAGGGCTGCAGCTGCCACTGCAGCACCCACCATTGGCAGATAACAAGCCGCGGAAGGACACGTTTAGCATGGGTTCGCCCTCCGGATTGGCCGAAGAGGCCTGTAGCTTCCACAGCGCTGCACGGAACTTCTGAAACACACTTATAGCAGGAGTTGCCTCGCGCTCTGCGCCGCGCCAACATGGCGACTCCGCGTAGATGCTTATGATGGTGACTAAACGTGGGTCGTTAATAAGGAAGGAAAAAGGATCCGCTTCTATCGATTTCTTCTTTGGCGTTGTTGCTTTCACCAGTACTCTTGAACATCTCTAGCTCTTATTAACCGCTGACTAGATCTACGTTGAATATCCTCCGAGCTTCTGAAAGATGGACATTTTTCGTTTTGCTCGCATCTGCCTGCTTTTTTCGTCGTGCCAGCGTTTTGAACACCCAGTGTTAGGAGAGAACGAGTTAGAGGGGCTGATGTTTGCCTGCCGGCGCAAGTGCCGTGCTGTTTATTTAATTAGCGCGTTAATATTTACTGCTGCAGTATTCGGGACCGATAAAACAATGAACTTTTGATGAAGTGTTAGGTGCGTTCCTGTGCTTCGCTTTTCGGCACTCAATGCCTACGACGCCCGACAAGCTCGATTTTGTCTTGTCTTTACTAGATTAAGCGATCCTCAGTATAGCGGATTTTATATCGATTTCACGCGGTACGCAGTGGGCGTTACATATTGCTGAGCTTTCTTGGTATACAGAAAACTCAGCAGTGACGCTCGGTGACTGTATCAACAAGTGTAAGGGCATTTTACCGAGGGTGCGTTGCACTAGAGGAACTGATAATTGATCTGATAATCGACTGATAATCGGCGAGGCTGAATATAAGTGCACCGTCCTTTCATCGGGCTCTGTCGTATAGGGCTGCGACCGCAAATCAAACTCGTTATCCGAGATCGGTGCTCGTACTTTATAAACTGTGGTCTATCTCGACCATATAAATTCCGACCGCGGGTTCTGTAATCTCAGACGCTTAAGGAAAAAAAAATGTTACTTCCTCGGTTACGGTGACTGTGAGACACACTGTAGGAAATAGTGTTTGCGGTTGTTTCTGGTTAGAGGATACGATTTGGCGCATGCAGAGCCATCGTGGACTTCTCGGTCTTTATTTATTTATTTATTTATTTATTTATTTATTTATTTATTTAAAAGGTTCTTACAGGCTTCATCAGAGGCATGGGTAAGGAGGGAATAACAAAAGAAAAGGTCACGCATAAATATGACACAATATTATACAGGGTGAAGTGGCTAAGAGCATATACATGACTTAATGAACATATTTGAGTATAAAGCATCAATAATTGTATATGCACAGCGAACAAAAGAAGAGTTCAATGTAATAAACAAAAATACAGGCAGAAGAAAAGACATCAAGAAATATATTTTGAAGACGTGTAGGCAGTTGGAATTAAAATGTACAAGTATACAAGCATGAGTAAAACGTACCCCCCCTTTTTTTTCTTTACTGCATTGCTCTATTACTGTATACTCACTCGACGAAATCGAAGGTCTTCCGCCAGTCCAGCATAGTGAGCGAGTTCGCCAGAATCCACGTCAGTAGTATCGTCGCGGGTAGGAATTCCGGGAACCTGCGCGGGAACAGTAGAGTGAGGGGGCGGCAAACGATAAGAAGGCATCGCGCAACATGAAAGCGACTTATGTTATATATTTTTCCGAGGAGGAAAAACCACCTCTTGCTGAGACACTCTGTCGCGCAGAGGAGGCGCGGCGCATCGCGCGTCTCCGTACTTTCGCATCACAGGACCGCTCAAAGGCTCGTTACGACAAGCGACATCGACATGTATCATACAGAAAAGGCGATCTGGTGTGGCTGTGGACTCCGTACCGCAAGCGTGGGTTGTACCAAAAGTTCCTGGCCCGCTACACAGGTCCTTTTGTCGTCTTGTCGCGTTTTAGTGACGTTACGTACGTCGTTTCCCGACTCGCATCTACGGGCCGTCGTTCCAGAAGAACTGACGTCGTTCATGTTGCCAGGTTGAAGCCATACTATACGCGCGACACTGAATGACTCGCCCGGTGGGCATCGTCTGCAACGGGGGAATTGATACCGTACCTCGGGTGAAGAATGAAAGAGGACAACGAAGTGAGGCTCAATCCTGGGCTGAGTGCTAAGCCTTCCGCTACCATCCGTCACCCCGCTCTGTAAAATAAACATCTTTCACCGTAACAAGATACATGCTGGACCGCTACTAGATCGTGTCGCAGCCGTGACATAGCTGCATATAGAAATAACGATGTCCAAAACTGATAACGTTTCCCGCTGAACGTTGAAAACGCTAATTAATAGGTAGAACACCGTTGCTATAGAGCACTTCAGCCACCACGGAAATATAGGGTACCTGGCATGCGAAAACGTAGCGAACTTCCTTACAAAAAAATTGGCCTTTTCACGGACAACCTGTGCGCCTCCTGTCAACCGTGTCACCTTTCTGCGGAAATGACCTTCCTGTGTGCCGAGTCTGTAGATGTTCTGCACACTCCTTGTGGCTCTCCTGAATCGTACATTCTGCAGACTTTCTGACCACTTCGTGTGGCTGCTTTCGGTGGACAGCTAACTTCCTGTGGTCTGGTTATGCACAGAAATTCTGCAGAGTATGAATAGCTAGCGAACGCCTATTTTAAAGCAATATCTAGTCATTGCCTTCCTGATACCTTTAATTGAATATTACTTGCCAATTACCGTTTCGCTCGATTTCAAAGAAACAGGTTGCGCCTGCGTGAGTTGGCGAGTCGTTTTGACAATAAATAAATAAATAAATAAATAAATAAATAAATAAATAAATAAATAAATAAATACGCTCAATTAAGCCATTTCAACGCATTGCGTCGTGGTTGTGCATACAGAAAGCGCTGCTACTTGTGTGTCGATCGCGCGTGGTGTGTAGAGAGTTTTTCGGAGTTCTACCTTTGCCGCTCCCGGAGTGTTTATGTATCGTTTTCTGGATGCCCCATCTGTGGGTGGTAGTAAATGTGATAGTCGAGTTCCGCTCGCAAATGTGACAATGTCGTCGGTGAAAAAATTTTACACCTTGCGGTTGCACAGGCTGAGCAGGCTTTTCTGCAGAGAGGGTCTACCGATTGCTTTACTGGGAGGTGACAGAGGGTGACAGAAAGTGTTCTGCGTTCCGGTTTACTCATGGTACGTGCAGTAAATTATAAGTACTTTGCTCGGTCTGTACTATAAGTGAATGATGATGATTTGTGGGGTTTAACGTCCCAAAACCAGTTCTGATTATGAGAGACGCCGTAGTGGAGATCTCCGGAAATTTAGACCACCTGGGGTTCTTTAACGTGCACTGACATCGCACAGCACACGGGCCTCAACATTTCGCCTCCATCGAAATGCAGCCGCCGCGGCCGGGATTCGATCCCGCAACCTTCCTGTACTATAAGTGAAGAACTATATATATATATATATATATATATATATATATATATATATATATATATATATATATATATATATATATATATATATATATATATATTCAGTTAACTATGTTCGTATTTTGCAGTTCAATAGACACGTGTTGTCTGCTAATTCAGATTTATGGATATTCGTACGGCATATTTTCCTGAACATGCCACTGTATCTCCTCATTGTGCCATATGTAGCCCCAACCTTGTTATTCGGCACTCTGGTGTATGTCAATTCCTGGCTCATTTAATTACTTTCTATTGATTTGAGAAATGAACGCTGACATCTTTTTTCTGTTTAGTGCAAAAACAGAAGGTCGTGGGTTCGGGTCCCACCGAAGGCAAGGTTTGTCTTTTCGTCCACTTTAATTCCTTTCTACTTTCTCCACAATTACAATGCCACAAGTAACTTCCCCTATGCTTTCCTAGGCTTCATTGTCTGTTTGCTCATTAAGTTGTTTCTAACAAATAAAGAACGAGCCCTTGACCCCTTCCCTTTCGTTATTTCATAGCTTGGGCCTCGTTGCGGCAGACTTGGTGCCTTAGGTAGCATGCGAGGGCTTATTGGGCAGCAGCCATCTCATCTAAGCTCACGTTCTACGTGACGCCTCCTGGCAAGAAAGTGCGTTCCACGCACGCCGCCTTGGCCATGAGTGGCGCTGCCTAACACTCCCAGGGTAATACGGACATAAATACACAATAAAGTGGACGGGGGGACGGCCGCCTTCGTAGCTCAGTTGATAGAGCATCGGACGCGACATCCGAAGGTCGTGGGTTCGGGTCCCACCGAAGGCAAGGTTTGTCTTTTCGTCCACTTTAATTCCTTTCTACTTTCTCCACAATTACAATGCCACAAGTAACTTCCCCTATGCTTTCCTAGGCTTCATTGTCTGTTTGCTCATTAAGTTGTTTCTAACAAATAAAGAACGAGCCCTTGACCCCTTTCGTTAACCCCGTTTAGGTATTTTTTTAAAATCAGACCTTCAACTAGCCTTTGGCTACAGGCCCGATATGTGTTTGTAGTCTGCCTATATATATTATCAAATAAACATTTTGATTTAAAAAAAATTCTGAAGCCAGAGTACAAAAGCTTTTGTAGGTTATTACGCTTGTTTAGCAGCACGCATAGATAAGGCAAAAAAGGAAATACCGCAGGACGCTGTAGTTGCATAAGAATTCCGCATACTGAAAGCGTAGTGTATTACGAATAGTTTTGTACACCTCACAGTTGTATGTGGGCCCGGTGACCTAAATGCACCGTCGCAGTTTTTTAGGCGTAGCTGGA
Source organism: Hyalomma asiaticum (assembly GCA_013339685.2). Classification (NCBI taxonomy): domain Eukaryota; kingdom Metazoa; phylum Arthropoda; class Arachnida; order Ixodida; family Ixodidae; genus Hyalomma; species Hyalomma asiaticum. Next base: position 27,657,053 of record CM023481.1, read on the forward strand.
ATGGGAAGCGTGACACTTGGGTTGCTCAAGTACAAATCGCCCTACGTGGACTGAACGGGACGTTTCGAAGTCGGGGAAATGTGCTTCCGTGCGTAATATGAGCAGGAAAAAGTGAGCGCATGGCAAACAGCTTCGAACGCGGCGTTGTACTTGTCGCACTGGTCGCTCTTAGAAACCTAGTGGTGGAGGGTGCGGCTGTTCCGGTATCTGTCTGCACTCCCGTCCCGAAAGCGTTGCTGTAAGACGGCAACTGATGAGCCGCTTGGGGGTGACAAGGCGGCTATGCACTGCTTGGTAATGTGGTGCTTACATAGTTCTGCTCGAACTGCCGCTGCTAATCTGTTGGCCGTTACGTGTGTGTGTGTATGTGTGAGGGGGGGGGGAGGCAGGAAAAAAACTTGCATTTTGCTGTGCGTCAGTGCTGTACTATATGTACGGACGATACAACAGCGAGCTGTTATGTGTGTCAGCGTGTCTGCGAGTCGTGTAGAAGCAGACGCGTTATGAGCGTGCCAGCAAATTGTTGTCGACGCCATCATGCAGTATCGTTGTAATTGGGATTCGAGGCTACGTGTCACGTGCTGGCTTGTTTAGCCCATACTGCTCATGACAGTGCCAGACAGGAACGTATCTACGAACTTTCATTGCAATTATAATGTTGCATATAAAAACCGCGCAACTCCTGTTGCAAGCCGACTATGGTCGAGCTGTGAGTATCGATTCAGTGTGTAAGTCTCCGTGACCTACACGGACAGTAGATTGGGGTGGACCAACAGTAGGTTCAAGTGAAATGTGTAATACTGGCCAGACATGCTTTTGAACACACTCTTTATCAAATGCTTACTTTATACATTGCCTCAGTACCTGACCGTCAAGGGAGTACGTTCTAAACAAATACAAAAAAAAGGAAAACAGAAAAAAAAAGAGAATCGACGCCGACTGATTCATGTGCGTTTTTTTTTTTAAGCCCTTGATTTTACCGATCTAGCCACGTAGTGATGGTCGCGCAGTGGAGCTAGGACGACGTCACCTTTCATAATCCTATTTTTCCAGCGATCGGAGATGGGAAGGTTGCAAAGAGCTCGAACTTGTATAGTTTGGAAGTAATGCGAATGTATTTGATCGTATTTGATTGCACAAAGATATTTGATTTGAGTCAACATTTTGTACATTCTGAAAGCGTACTTTAGTTCCGTAGTGCTCTCATACTGAGAGTAACGTGGTTGCGACCATCCCCAGTTTAATCGCGTTTCAAAACGCTATGTATGGTTAGCCTACGGTATATATGCACGCAACACGCGTTGCCTGCTAAAGTATGTTCAGGTGATAACAATATAGCGAAACCTTGGCTACGTAGTTTTTGTTCCTCAATTTCCATTCCGCGTCAGTGGAGCGAATCGGACTGCTGCCCATCTCACATGTGCATACCGATGTTTGTTTTTAAACGCGACCGGTATTCTCCGTGATCGCTGAGATAGTTGAGCCGTAAAGGTGGTTGGACCTGTTTCGTTTGTTTAGCTCGCGAATAAAGAAACTAAGTATTTATTTGCATTCATGTTAACCGTGGTCAGGTGTTCGCGCATTGTGCTACTTGTGAACGTTACCGCCCCAATTTTGCGCGACTGCGCTGCAAAGCAAAGGCCTCGCGCAATTATACTCCTGTGCGTACCTGAACAGACCGAGGTCGCTGTGGATCCTTTGTATGAGCATCTTAATGTTGATCTGGGCCTCTGGATCTTCAGGAGCGTCGCTGTAACGTTTCAAAATCAAGTTAAGAGAGCTGAAAGATTTACAGAGGGATAATTAGTGAAATTGATTTTGGCGTAAGACCAGTTGGACAAAAAGACAGAAAGTTGAGCGAGTTGGTAACAGTCCATAATCAAAAGAAGAGGCGTGCAGGACACGGACACAAGGAGAGCAGTGAACAACACGAACGCCGACTAACAACTGATGCACAGCACAGAGGCGAAAAAGAAAGAAGACACACAGCTTATCTGCGCATGCTCGGAATGGTAGCGCCACCTGTCAATCGGTTAAACGTGCCGGTCTTCGCGATAGACAACTCCTAAGGCTTTCTATCTCCTCTCTGTTTAAGCTAATCGACGGCTGACTCACGCATGCACTTCCACTAATACTGATATGCCAGGCCTCAACCAATAAACGCGTATCTTCGTTCTTATGCCTGTACAGGATCTCGGTTTTGTCTAACTCGGGCATGCAGCTACAGACATGGCAGTGCAAGGATAGATTGGGCGGCGTCCCACCTGATAGCGACCTTCTGTGTTCAATTAATCTTTGATTAATACAACGCCCAGTTTGCCCTACATAAAAACGTCCGCAGCTAAAAAGAATCTTATAAACTACACCCATGCGACAGTCGGTGAAATTGTTCTTGTCTAGGTGCTTAACCGGACAGATATCCGTTCGCTTCTTACCTTCCATCTGCTCATTTCTTCTATGCACTGCAACACAAACCCTTCCTAACTTATTGGGAGCCGTAAACACAACATTAACCCCATATTTACTTCCCACTTTCTTAAGCCTGTGCGAAACTGCGTGGATATACGGAATACCCACGACCTTTTTCATGTTAATGTTACCGTCTGCTACAGCTTTTGTTCCGGTCGAAATCGACTTCTTAAGACGCTCAGCTACTGTGGCTATGGCTAGTCTAGGGTAACCTGCATCTAAGAGGCGCTCGACCTGCGCATTAAAGCTAATGGTCAAACGGTGCACGCACGACTTCGATAGGGCTGACTTTAAACAGGACAAGGCTATTCCGTTTTTTACTACTTTCGAATGCTTGGAGTCAAAGTTTAACAACGGCTTAGATGCTCTAGGGGAATACTGCCAACACACGTGATTCTGCTCAAATACACGAGATATCTAAAAATTGTATTACGTTTCTCTCCGGTAGTTCTTTCGTAAACCTTAGACCATCTCCATTAAGTTTAAATTGATCGCTTACATAGGTGACGACGGATTCAAAATCATCCTTACTACAAAGTACCAAGTAATCGTCCGCATACCGAAATACCCTAATGATGCGGTCCCCTAAGGCCTCTTTTAAACGGCAGTCAAACTTGCTCAAGTATAGATCACTTAGAATAGGGGCTACCTTTGAACCTATACAAATCCCTGATTTCTGCACAAACACGCCTTCCCTGTATCCAACTAATGTTGATGTTAAGTACATGGAGAGAATTTCTAGAAAGGTACCTGTGGAAACTCCGCATCTATCTATGAAACCGGACTCCTGCCCTTGTTCTTGAATACATTCTTTCACGCAATTTAGTAAACCTTCATGCGGCAACGAGTAATACAAATCTTCTACATCCATGCTAAACGCTGTGCAGTGGCCAGGATTTTCCTCTGTTAACAACTGAACTAGAGCCTGAGAATTACGTACACGGAAGGGGTCAGAAAAACTTAAGGATGTTAAGCACTTCTGCAAATAGCTAGCTACACAAACTTGCCAAGTCCCTGACTCTGATACAATCGAGCGAAACGGAATTTCTGGCTTATGGGTTTTCGCTGAGAAAAATAATTCTAAAGTGAGCAGTTTTGCCTTTTTAACACTGGAAGCTACCTTATCTAGATTATGTTTCAACAGGAGATCGACAGCTCGTTGTTTTACTACAGAAGGTTTCAGTTTCACAGGTCTAAAATTCTTTTCAACAGCTGCTGAGGCTTTATCAGAAAAAGTGCTATTCGGAATTATTACAAAACAACCTTCCTTATCAGATAAAAGAGGTCGAAGCTTATGTTCTACACAGTAATTTACAACCGGTCGGATAGGGTCAGAGGCCTTAACGAGATCGTTCGAATGCTTGATGCTGGCGAAGCAATCTGAAATACATCGAGACCGTTCAACTTCCGGAATAACCTTAGTTATAGATCGAGGTAAGCTTAAAACGTTAACTTCTTTTAGGTTAGGATGAAAACAGCACTTAGGGCCTAATGCTAGAATTTTCTTGTGGTTCGCTCAACTTTCTGTCCTTTTGAGCTTCATTTCTAGTACCCTGAGACCTTTTCCGTGTTCTCCTACTTATCTGCGCAATCCTGCTTCTTTAGCCTCTTTAATTGCTATATGTATGTTTCGCGCTAGAACTATGCCGTGGTTCAAACGCAATAATATCATTCCGATGGAAATTCAGATGTTGTGCGGTTTTCTTCTTCCTTCTATGGGACACGCGAACAGGATTTGCGCGATTGTTTCAGCCGAAGCATGGCGGCAAGTCAGATTTTATCGCCAATGTTTAGAAGCCAGCTGCGCCACCCGGGGAGACCGTCAAAGGAACCGCACTTGTGCCAATTGGTTGAGAGTTTCCGAGCAGCACGCGGATTTTTTGTGGAGGACGAAGCTACCGGATCTACTGCAAAGTAAGAGGAATTCTTTTTCTACTAAATCGCCGTCGGAAAAGGTAATGATTCTCGGAGACGCCGTTTTGGACGAGAACCACAAGAAAATTCTAGCATTAGGCCCTAAGTACTGTTTTCATCCTAACCTAAAAGAAGTTGACGTTTTAAGCTTACCTCGATCTATAACTAAGGTTATTCCGGAAGTTGAACGGTCTCGATGTATTTCAGATTGCTTCGCCAGCATCAAGCATTCGAACGATCTCGTTAAGGCCTCTGACCCTATCCGACCGGTTGTAAATTACTGTGTGGAACATAAGCTTCGACCTGTTTTATCTGATAAGGAAGGTTGTTTTGTAATAATGCCGAATAGCACTTTTTCTGATAAAGCCTCAGCAGCTGTTGAAAAGAATTTTAGACCTGTGAAACTGAAACCTTCTGTAGTAAAACAACGAGCTGTCGATCTCCTGTTGAAACATAATCTAGATAAGGTAGCTTCCAGTGTTAAAAAGGCAAAACTGCTCACTTTAGAATTATTTTTCTCAGCGAAAACCCATAAGCCAGAAATTCCGTTTCGCTCGATTGTATCAGAGTCAGGGACTTGGCAAGTTTGTGTAGCTAGCTATTTGCAGAAGTGCTTAACATCCTTAAGTTTTTCTGACCCCTTCCGTGTACGTAATTCTCAGGCTCTAGTTCAGTTGTTAACAGAGGAAAATCCTGGCCACTGCACAGCGTTTAGCATGGATGTAGAAGATTTGTATTACTCGTTGCCGCATGAAGGTTTACTAAATTGCGTGAAAGAATGTATTCAAGAACAAGGGCAGGAGTCCGGTTTCATAGATAGATGCGGAGTTTCCACAGGTACCTTTCTAGAAATTCTCTCCATGTACTTAACGTCAACATTAGTTGGATACAGGGAAGGCGTGTTTGTGCAGAAATCAGGAATTTGTATAGGTTCAAAGGTAGCCCCTATTCTAAGTGATCTATACTTGAGCAAGTTTGACTGCCGTTTAAAAGAGGCCTTAGGGGACCGCATCATTAGGGTATTTCGGTATGCGGACGATTACTTGGTACTTTGTAGTAAGGATGATTTTGAATCCGTCGTCACCTATGTAAGCGATCAATTTAAACTTAATGGAGATGGTCTAAGGTTTACGAAAGAACTACCGGAGAGAAACGTAATACAATTTTTAGATATCTCGTTGTCTTTTGAGCAGAATCACGTGTGTTGGCAGTATTCCCCTAGAGCATCTAAGCCGTTGTTAAACTTTGACTCCAAGCATTCGAAAGTAGTAAAAAACGGAATAGCCTTGTCCTGTTTAAAGTCAGCCCTATCGAAGTCGTGCGTGCACCGTTTGACCATTAGCTTTAATGCGCAGGTCGAGCGCCTCTTAGATGCAGGTTACCCTAGACTAGCCATAGCCACAGTAGCTGAGCGTCTTAAGAAGTCGATTTCGACCGGAACAAAAGCTGTAGCAGACGGTAACATTAACATGAAAAAGGTCGTGGGTATTCCGTATATCCACGCAGTTTCGCACAGGCTTAAGAAAGTGGGAAGTAAATATGGGGTTAATGTTGTGTTTACGGCTCCCAATAAGTTAGGAAGGGTTTGTGTTGCAGTGCATAGAAGAAATGAGCAGATGGAAGGTAAGAAGCGAACGGATATCTGTCCGGTTAAGCACCTAGACAAGAACAATTTCACCGACTGTCGCATGGGTGTAGTTTATAAGATTCCTTTTAGCTGCGGACGTTTTTATGTAGGGCAAACTGGGCGTTGTATTAATCAAAGATTAATTGAACACAGAAGGTCGCTATCAGGTGGGACGCCGCCCAATCTATCCTTGCACTGCCATGTCTGTAGCTGCATGCCCGAGTTAGACAAAACCGAGATCCTGTACAGGCATAAGAACGAAGATACGCGTTTATTGGTTGAGGCCTGGCATATCAGTATTAGTGGAAGTGCATGCGTGAGTCAGCCGTCGATTAGCTTAAACAGAGAGGAGATAGAAAGCCTTAGGAGTTGTCTATCGCGAAGACCGGCACGTTTAACCGATTGACAGGTGGCGCTACCATTCCGAGCATGCGCAGATAAGCTGTGTGTCTTCTTTCTTTTTCGCCTCTGTGCTGTGCATCAGTTGTTAGTCGGCGTTCGTGTTGTTCACTGCTCTCCTTGTGTCCGTGTCCTGCACGCCTCTTCTTTTGATTATGAACAGTTGGACAGCGTGGTCGGAATGGTCGTACATCGTCCAGAGTAGGTGCACTTATGAATTTACTTAGGTGTAGGGAACACAATTACGATATGTATATTAGTAGATTTATCAGAGAAAGCTAAAGACGTCACCAGATCTACTGTAGCAGCATATTTTATTGTCTGCTTCAAGAATTCATCAGTACAAAAAATTTTAATAGCAGTTCCGCTGTGCAACAATCCGGGAGATGGTACACGAACTTAGGTTGATCCACGGTACGAGTTAATGAATTTTGCGACCTCTAAGGTTCTACAGGGATATAAAATTTATGCAAAATTAAATGGGCACCGCGCAACACGTTCTGAACATAATCAGAAATTGATGCGGGTCAGTTTTGGAGGCACCTGGGAACATGCGAGCGAAATATTGCGCTGCACGCACCGGGGAATTTGCAGTTTGGTCTCGAACTGCAGCTGCAAACGGCCAGATATTTCCTTGAACAAGTTACGTCATTACGATCGCGAGTGCCTATTGGGTCGCGTGAGGCAGAGCTATAGCGTCGGCACATTTCGTGATCGCGGGAAAATTATTCAGTGGAATAGATTGCCACCTGATGTCGTTTCATCAGATGACTTAGAGAGAGCGTCGCTCGGATGGTCTTAATCAGGACATAACTTGGAGATTTTCGGTACTTCTACTGCTTATTGTGAATTTTTTTTGTGTGTATGTCGATGTAATATGGGGGCCTTGTTCAAGCTGTTATTGCTGCATATGTACGCACTGCATGACGCCTTTCAGTGCGTATAAATATAATATGTGTGTATGTATGTGTAACTGATTTTTTTTTCTTTGAACTTCAAGACATTGCTTCGTTTGTGTCACTGCGTATTCTTATGCATTTTTGTTGTATTTTTTTACATTTTCCTTGCTGTGTCATCCATTCTGGATCCCTGTAAAATTTGGTTATTTCTCTGACTTTTTTTATGCTCGCATAAATGTCTATAGTTCTGTTCCCCACCTGCCTGGTATTCAGTGAGCGCAGTATGTTCTAAATAAAAAAGAAAACAAAAATTCGCAGTACCGCTTTATTTGTTAGTTTCGAGTGCAATGAACTAAGAAACTCCCTGTGTCTGTAAGAGTGCCGAAAAAAAGGTTTAGAGACGCGTTGGCCGGATGCTCGTTGTGGCGTTATTTGCCGAAAGAAGAGCAGGCGATTTACAGATGCATTTGGGACGAAATCGCACATTCCTCGGTTCATGAAGCGGGATAATACCAGGCTCACGTGCTCGTAGAAGGCTTTACGACTGATAGGCGCCGTTTTATACGTTCAAACAGTGCTGTAGGACCCCTTTCACTAAATTGCGTATTGCTGTTTAGAGCGCGTTAAAGCGGATCGTTATATTTTCGCAGCGTTTTTTTTTTTTTCGCCGATGTTCCGCTCGCCAGCAAGATGTTATGACGTACTATACGGATAGTACGCAGGCTCATGCAGCGTACTGCATTTGGGAGAGGGGGATGTTAGGTACCTCTTCCTCGCTGTATTCTCGACGTTAGCAAATAAAAGAACAAAAAAAAAGGGGGGGGGGAGTTTTCTTTGACGGAAGCGAGGAGACGAACGTTGCAATAGAATGAAACGAGCTTCTTCCTTTCACAGTGTACATAGAAAAACACACTGCGAGGCAATTTTCCAGCGTGAGATTGGCCAGGATCGTACACCGTGCATTGTAAAAAATGTACGAGCCTTTCGCAAATACTTGGCACATGTTATAAAACACCTGCGTGCAGGAGATCTTCTACGAAGATGTCTTGCTTAGAGCCGTCCAACCATTTGGTTATAAAGAACGTGTTCCATGCAAAAAAGGTTACAAATCTGAGCTAAGGAGCCCCGCCCTCCGATGGAATTGACTTCCGTGTGACCTCTTGTGCTTAACGCTTGTGGCGAGGGCTATTCCATTCATTATGACCCCCGTGCACCTTTCCGAAGCATTCCACTCAATGGTGTGCAATGTCGTTTCAGAAGTGTACTCAAAAGTGTTCGCATAATTATGTTCGTACGCCTGCGAACATAATTATGCAAAGGGTGAAAGGCCGAAACAGGCTTAATGCTTCTAGAGTTACTGTATAACCCATTTTCACAGGAGGCTCCCTGGGCGCCGCCATGGCGCCCGATGGGCTGTGCGAAATACGCGTGACCCCCCAAAAAAGCGCTGCCGGAGGTTTGTAGTGGCAATTTCGGTGACTTAGTAGGTCTTCATTATCAAACAGCGCACGAAGACAAAACGAAAGAAACAATCGGCATGATCCTCTTCACTGCCGAGCACAGCCCAATATGGCGGCGTTCCATATTTCCTGTGAAAAGGTCGATAAGGTGACTCTAAGTGCTTCGAGGAACTGAACAGTATAGCACCTGCATCCTCCGTATTTCCACAATACATGATATGTACGTGCGAGCGGAGCCTTACTAGTTTTCAAGGAAGGCGAACTTGAGGTGTAGCCAGAACACGACGATGCCAGACAGCTGGGCTGGCAGCAGCACGGTCCACCAGATGGCGTTAGTCATCACGGGCTGGTGGTATCTACTGCAAGAAAAACGAAAAAAAAAAACCCAAACAGCTTGACCAAATGAGCTTGCGAAGCTCAGAAACCCCGACTTTACATTCCCTGTTCACTGTACACGTAAAACTCAGAAAGGCTTTTAGATGGGACAAACGTAGGAGCGATTTGATAGAACACCTGATCCGTCGGCAAAATTGGATCCTAACGTTCATAGAAAGCGAAAAAAATAATATTGCTACATCTGCACATGGGAAGTAATTATTCGACGGTTATTTCGCGGGAAAAAATTTTCTCGCCGCGTGAGGGCGCTTCGAACTTCGCGCTAAAACGTGAAACTTCCCTCGCAAATAAATTTATAAAAAATTATTTCTTTGACACATTGCTACAGAACAAATTTTTTTTATTCTTAAGGTGTTCTTTCATTGCTGCTGTAGTCTGGTCAGCTCTTTTTTCTCGCCGCGTGAGGGCGCTTCGAACTTCGCGCTAAAACGTGAAACTTCCCTCGCAAATAAATTTATAAAAAATTATTTCTTTGACACATTGCTACAGAACAAATTTTTTTTATTCTTAAGGTGTTCTTTCATTGCTGCTGTAGTCTGGTCAGCTCTTTTTATTAATTTACATTATCTTACGCCATGACGAAAGATCACTCAATGTAGCATATTTAGCAATTTTCAACAAAAAGTCCGACTGAAATATGAGAAATGTACTCACATTTCTCACTTTCTAGCTTCTAGCACTAAACGATAAAAATACTGTGAAATCTAATAAAGCAGAAACCTTCTGGCTAGAGAGGGACGACGTTGGCAAAAATCGCATTCTGACCCATATTGAGGCAATCAATTTAGCTATGTGGCGGCTCAATTAAAAATGTGACCTATAACTCATTAAGTAGTACTCTCTGCGGGTACTTTACTAAAAGATTTAATGGGGTAATTTTTGTTTTAATTGAGAAAAGGTTTTTGAAGTTAACAATCACACGGCTGCACAAGGCTTCTCTTTGTTTCGCCTTCACCGCACAGTACGTCGACGCCGGATTGGTGCTGGTGCCCTTTCGAAATAACCCAAGGTACCTTACTGTGGTTGTTCGAAGTCGTACGCCTCTTCGTCACAGATTTGAGTAATCTAGGTTCATAAAACGTCGCGCTAAAATGCCATTAGCACTAAAACGATGCAACACTGCATCTGGTATCTGATATGGCCGAGAAAGCTGAAGGCTCCACAGAAACAAAGTGACGCCCGCATGGACGCCTTGTTCTTTTGGATGGGGAATGTGGCGCAAGCCAATTCTATGATGATATATTTTATGACTGAGTTGAAAATTTAGTGTGGGAAACCCCAATAAAAAGGCTTATCTACGAAACAGCGCCGTTTAAAGTAATGACTGCTAGATAGGTTGCAACGAGCAGAAAATACTAGAGTGAACGGACAGTTGCCACTTGTGTTCGCGTGGTCTTTTGGGAGTAATTAAAATGGTGTGCGTGGCTTTTCCTCGGTTTATTGCAGGAATACGCATGTGATACTGTGCATTGGGCTTTAATAGAATGTGGCCTTCCTTAATGGGACACTCTTGTCCTGAACTTATTGACTTTATGGTCTCGACTGTCAAAGACGACTACCAGCCAGGCCTGATTTAATTATTGATGGTCATATTATTCTGGACTGCGACTGTGTATCTTTTTTGGGCATTAAAATTAGATTCTAACCTCAAGATTTCTCAACACATTGCTTCCGTTAAACAAAAATGCCATTGCGGTATACGAGCGCTAATTAGATCAAAATCATATATTTCTCCAAAGGTGCCTTATTAGCATTGTACATTGCCTTCATTCACGGTCACTTCATTTATGACATTGTCTCTTGGGGCAATGCGTATCACTGGCATTTACCATGTATCCAGCACTCACCGACAGCGATTTCTTCACCCATTCGGCTCCATTGCAGGATTCGTGACAACGATGGCCTACATGTAGCAAGCCTCTTTAGCTATTATTTCACTATTCTATTTAATATGTTACTTAATAAACAGCTGTAATAGGAATTTATCGATTCTCATTTTCTGACTAAGAAAAATAATATAGCAGGTTTGCACATACCAATCACTACTTTTGCCTATTGTACACTCTAACTATGGCAAAATGACTTCGACAGTCACGGCGATAAAAGTGTGGAATGATCTAGATTTCACCATCAAAGCTTATACTTTTCATTAATTCAAACGTGCCATTAAGCTTTTTTACTTACAAAACTAAATCTACTTCCTTCAGCATATCGCGGATTAGACGTTCTTTGTTTCAGATATTCAACTCAGTCATAAAATATATCATCATAGAATTGGCTTGGGCCACATTCCGCATCCAAAAGAACAAGGCGTCCATGCGGGCGTCACTTTGTTTCTGCGGAGCCTTCAGCTTTCTCGGCCATATCAGATACCAGATGCAGTGTTGCATCGTTTTGGTGCTATTGGCATTCCAGCGCGACGTTTTATGAACCTAGATTACTCAAATCTGTGACGAAGAGGCGTACGACTTCGAACAACCACAGTAAGGTACCTTGGGTTATTTCGAAAGGGCACCAGCACCAATCCGGCGTCGACGTGCTGTGCGCTGAAGGCGAAACAAAGAGAAGCCTTGTGCAGCCGTGTGATTGTTAATTCAAAAAAAGTTTTCTCGACTAAAACAAAAATTACTCCTTTAGATTTTTTAGGGAAGTACCCGCAGAGATTACTACTTAATGAGTTATACGCCACATTTTTAATTGAGCTGCCACATAGCTAAATTGATGCCTCAATATGGGTCAAAATGCGATTTTTTCCAAATTTGTCCCTCTCTAGCCAGAAGGTTTCTGCTTTATAAGATTTCACAGTGTTTTTATCGTTTAGCACTAGAAGCTAGAAAGTGGGAAATGTAATTACATTTCTCACATTTGAGCCGTACCTTTTAATAAAAATTGCAAAATATGCTACATTGAGTGATCTTCCGTCATGGCGTAAAAGATAATGTAAATTAAAAAAATGATGACCAGACTACTAGCAGCAATGAAAGGACGACACCTTAAGAATAATAAAAAATGTTCTGTGGCAGTATCTAAAAGAGATAATTTTCTATAAATTTATTTGCGCGACACAGTTTCACTTTTTAGCGTGAAGTTTGAAGCGCCCTCACGAGGCGAGAAATTTTTCTTCCGTGAAATAACTGTCGAATAATTACTTCCCACGTGCAAATGTAGCAATATGATTTTTTTCAGTGAAGTTAGGAGATGGTCGAAAAACCGGTTACACTTAATATGGAATAGACTATATATATATATATATATATATATATATATATATATATATATATATATATATATATATATATATATATATATATATATAACGAAAGGGAAGGGGTCAAGGGCTCGTTTATTTGTTAGAAACAACTTAATGAAGCAACAAACATTGCAGCCCAGAAAAACATATCACGTTCTACGTGACGCCTCCCGGCAATAAGGGTGTCCCACACTCGCCGCCATGGCTACGAGTGGCGTTGCGTAACACTCCCAGGTATCCATATACATCAATACCCAATGAAGCGGACGGATGGACTGCCGCCTTCGTGGCTCAGTGCTAGAGCACCGGACGCCTTATCCGAAGGTCGTGGGTTCGGTTCCCACCGAAGACAGGTTTGTCTTTGTCCTTTCGTCCACTTTAATTCCTTTCTACTTACTCTAAATTACAATACCACAATTAGAAACTTGAATAACTTCCCCTATGCTTTCCCATGTATGCTTTTTGCTGATATGTTACAGGAAAGTAATTGTGTAGTGGGCAGTGTTCAATGCCACATTATACTGAAAGCTTTTCTCTGTCGTTTTTTTTTGCCGGATATTGAACTTACCTCTCAATGTATCCAATGACGTTCCTCAGAGTGCTGCTGTGCGAGCTGGCCAGCATGTTGGTCAGTGACGAAGCCACCACCGCACCCAACAGCAGGTGCTTGTGTATGGTCTGGTATCGTCTGCACGAGATCATTTACGCGCATTTTCGTCTGAACGTTCGGGCATGCGAGAGAGAATGGCACTGCGGAAAAACTTTGCCGACCCGCGGCTAAATCTTCGTACGCGAACGCGTTGGTCCAGGCCGCTATAGTCTCACTAGTTCCGGGCAGCAGAGACAAGGCGACGAGGCCATCGAACGCACAATTCTTCCGCGGCGAGACCAAATGCCATATTGTTCGGGCATGCAGGTGCTAGCCGCTACTGCCAATAGGAGAGAGGTCTCCACTTCCTCCTCCTCCTTCCAAGGCTGCTGCTGTTGCCAATACAGTGCCCGCCATTGGCAGATGAGAAGCCGCGGAAGGACACGTTTAATATGTGTTCGCCTTCCGGATTGGCCGAAGAGGCAGGCCTGTAGCTTCCGAAGTGCCGCACGGAACTTCTGAAACGGACTATATGATGCGTATGCCCGACAAGTGGAAAAGTGTGGTTTCTCGGTGCACGCTCAACGATATCGTTTATATATTACTCTGACGAGGGCAGGCCCACCTGCCGAAACGTTAGTAAAAATTTGTTAGTAAAAACGTTAGTAAAAATATATATATATATATATATATATATATATATATATATATATATATATATATATATATATATATATATCTTCATCCAACTTGAGCTTCGTCAAATAAACGTTATGCGAATGATGCACTGTGCTGTGTGCAACAATCTCAGCTAAGTTTCGTGTTCTGATCCGATCTTCGCGGGATCGAATCCCGGCCACGGCGGCTGCATTTCGATGGAGGCGAAATGATGAGGCCCGTGTGCTGTGCGATGTCAGGGCACATTAAAGAACCCCAGGTGGTCGAAATTTCCGGAGACCTCCGCTACGGCGTCTGTCATCATCAAAGCTGGTTTTGACACGTTAAACCCCTCAAATCAATCAAATCAATTTTTATGTTCATGCGCGTTGCATGGAGCTCGGACTGTACAGCTGTAACTCCTGGCGTAAAAGAGGAGGTGTGCGTGTGTGTGTGTCTGTGAGTGTGTAAAAAGCTCCTTAGATGTTTCGCTGCAGCCGGCGATCGCCTGAGGTGGCAGTATTTCATAGGTACAGGTCATTTTTTAGATGCGAAGCAGCTTATGGTCGAGCCCTGTTCCGTCCATGCGCCGTCCACACCCTCACTGCCCATGTGCAACAGCTGGCCCAAGTTCGCAAGGAATGAGAACGCTAGAGACAACGCTGACGCAGGCAGTGTCTGCTAGCGAGTTTCTTGATTGAAAAATACCGACTGCTCGCGCTGCACAACCGCTCACCAGCTACCCCTTATACACCTTTCCATCGGCACTCTCGCACCGGCGAGCAAAAACCTGTTTTTGTCGTCTGCTACGGCTCTCCGCGCCACGCCCCCCTTCGTTGGGCTGTTTGTTGCGCCGAGCCGCCCATACGTTTTGCCGTGCTTGCACGGTGCGCGCGCTATTTTTCGCTCACTAGAGCGATTTAAAATGTTCTTTAAGAACAGTCAATCGACAGGGCATCACTGCATTGTCTACGGTTGCACGTACAACCAGAAGAAAAGAAACGTTGCACGTAAACAGCTGTGCACCAAGCACAACGTTGCGCAGGAGGAGTGCGGCTGCGCACTCACTGACGTACTCGTGCCAAAACCCCGCACCGCTCATGTTCCCATGTGGTCTAACGCTGATGTTGCCAACACACCCTCAACCCTAGTCAGTGCCGTTCTTAGAATATGGTGCGAATGTCCCAGATTTCTTCTTTCATTCTCTCCCTACTTGATTAGCTTCAACCATGAGAGCTAAACGCGTTTCACGGTACTACCACAGCAAGGGGTTTTGGTACGGACATTCCTTTTTCTTTTCCTTTTTTTGTTGCTCTTGTCCTTGCTGATGTATGCCTCCGGCCTGTGCAGTGCAAACCAGGTGGGCATGTTTTGTTGAACGGCAAACGTGCTTCAGCACCTTATGTGACGAGGACGCTTCCTTCAAAAGAAAAAAAAAGTGGAGAGCTCTACAGAAGTCGATAATGAACTAGGCTGCGAGAACGGAGCCGAATGATTGCTTCTTGAGCATGAGTGCGATAAATGAGAAACCCGATTAGAAAAAAAAATCCAGGTCTCACGCACCGTGGGAGCCAATATTATGCCAAGATGCCAGCGATGTAACTGTAAGGATTAGCCAACGTTATTCATTAAAGAGAAATTCAGCACGCACTAGCCGACAGTTGAAGGAATTCTAGCCAAGAGTAGCTATCTAGCGCTGGTTTTAATTGAGTAGATGCCGCAGGTATGCCATGGCTTATACATCATGCCACAACATTATTACGTTGTTATGCACACAGATATACTGTGTCATTTACTGACTGACTATCACACCTTGTTAAAGTTTACTTGCTTTGTTAGCAGTGTCCGAACGCCGTTGCACTACTTATTGAGTTTTGTCGTTATGTTTAGTAATGACCATATCGAGCCACAATCATGTCGTGTCATGAACATGATTATAAAATATCACATCCCTCGAATTGTAGTTTGACACCCATTTCAACCCCCTTAAAGCTCTCATGTTGAGTCATAATTATGTCGTGCCATGACCATGTCGTGTCATGAAAATGACTAACTCATATCACATCTTCTCCTGTGCCTTTCGTTTTACAACCGGTATCAAACCCCCTTTTGCATGATGATGCTCATGTCATTTCATGTAAGCGATGTCATGAACATGATTATAGTAAATCTTACGTCACATCCCTTGAGGTTTACTTTTCCTTTGACCCCCATCTTGACCCCCCTTCCGTTAATTTTCGCTCTGTCATGCTCATGTCATATTACGTATCTTATGTCATGAACATGACTAACTCGTATCGCCTCTCTCGATCTATATCTTTCGTTGGGCACCGATCTTGACCCCTTCCCGTTGATTTTTGCTTCGTCATGCTCGTGTCATATGTATTTCATGTCATGAACGTGACTAACTCGCGTCTCTGGACCTGTATCTTTCATTTGACACCCATCTTGACCTCCTTCCTTTATATTTGTTTTTGCAGAGTCATGCTCATGACATGCACCTTTTGTTTGACACCCATATCGATCCCCTTCCAGCGGTCTTATGTTTGCAGAGTCATGCTCATGTCATAGCATGACCTGAGCACATTATGTCACGTCATGAACGTGACTATGACCAATAATAGATTCTTCGACATGTACCTTTTGTTTGACACCCATATCGATCCCCTTACAATAGTATTATGTCTCCAGAGTCATGCTCATGTCATAGCATGACCTGAGCACATCATGTATTGTCATAAACGTGACTATGACCAATATTACATTCTTCGACATGCACCATTTGTTTGACACCCATATCGATCCCCTTCCAATAGTATTATGTTTCCAGAGTCATGCTTATGTCATAGCATGACCTGAGCACATCATGTCTTGTCATGAACGTGACTATGACCAATATTACATTCTTCGACATGCACCTTTTGTTTGACACCCATATCGATCCACTTCCAGTGGTCTTATGTTTGCAGAGTCATGCTGATGTCATAGCATGACATGAGCACATCATGTCATGTCATGAACCTAACTACGACCAATATTACATTCTTCAACATGCACCTTTTGTTTGACACCCATATCGATCCCCTTCCAGCGGTATTATGTTTCCAGAGTCATGCTCATGTCATAGCATGACCTGAGCACATTATATCATGTCATGAACGTGACTATGACCAATAATAGATTCTTCGACATGTACCTTTTGTTTGACACCCATATCGATCCCCTTACAATAGTATTATGTTTCCAGAGTCATGCTCATGTCATAGCATGACCTGAGCACATCATGTATTGTCATAAACGTGACTATGACCAATATTACATTCTTCGACATGCACCATTTGTTTGACACCCATATCGATCCCCTTCCAATAGTATTATGTTTCCAGATTCATGCTTATGTCATAGCATGACCTGAGCACATCATGTCTTGTCATGAACGTGACTATGACCAATATTACATTCTTCGACATGCACCTTTTGTTTGACACCCATATCGATCCCCTTCCAGTGGTCTTATTTTTGCAGAGTCATGCTGATGTCATAGCATGACATGAGCACATCATGTCATGTCATGAACCTAACTACGACCAATATTACATTCTTCAACATGCACCTTTTGTTTGACACCCATATCGATCCCCTTCCAATAGTATTATGTTTCCAGAGTCATGCTCATGTCATAGCATGACATGAGAACATCATGTCATGTCATGAACGTGAATGTGACCAATATCACATCCTTAGAGATTCACCTTTCGTCTGACACCCATCTCGACCGCCTTCTTACAGTTTCAAGCGTTTCCTTGATTATGTGTCATTAATAACATGCTTTGTAAAATCAGGTCATTCTTTAATCGTGATTTGGTCATTATCACGGTGCACTCTCATTATGGTAACCAGTCTAACCTACCTTGTGTGACTTACCAACATTAGTTAGGGATTTTCAATCGTTGATTTCTGGACATGCTCACTTTCATGTAGTCATGAGCATGACTTAAAGCCTGGCTATCATGCTGATTATGCCCGAGTCATGTCTGCGTTAAATCAAGGGTTCCTTTGATATATCGCGTTACATGATTAGCCATTTATTTCTCAAGGCATCGTTTCTTGTGATAAATTTCCATAATTTTGGAACCACTCTCTTTTAAGGTAACTGAAACATTAAAGTTACTCTAATTGAGACATTAAGGCGTGCGCCTTAATGAGTAGGCACCATTGTTAGCAAAAGCAACAGTATTTTTATTATGATACGAGTAATCTTACAACAGTAACTCAAACAAAGAAGAGGCGACAATGTTCCCGGTTTCCCAGTTTTACTGCTACCAACCGGCCCCGCTGATCCCGCTTCTGCCCGCGCAATAAGACGCAAAACAATGCCGATAACAACTGTCCTGCTAATCAGTCAGATCCCAAATACTCACAAACTAACCTACCTAACGATTCCGCGATGTTTACAAACAGCGAAAGCAAGATCTTGCTGAAAGACACACAACGAATGCACGCGCCCGCACGGACAGCCCGGCGAGCAAACAGCCCAAGATGGCGCCGCCGCTAGACGTCGCTAGCGGCATTTCATGGCGGCGCCCAGGAGAGCTCTATTGGAAAGGTCTATATATAGGCACTGGATCTTGACCGGCAATGTAGTGCCAGTGGGAGGTTTCACTTGTGCGTAGTTTAACAATAAGGCTTCGCAGCGTGCGCGTTAACTAAAAGTAATCCGGAACTCGGCCATATCTACGACGTGGGAGCGCAGGAACCTCATAAAGACCAGGAGTATAAATGACAACGCGTATGTAAATATACACACGCGTTGTCACTCATTTACATGCCTATGTGGGCCATATCACGGGTGATTTACGGTACCAACGAACGATCCCCAGTGCTTCGCCAACTCGTCATGGTTAACTTCGTGGAGATGCGTGGAATCTTTTTCTCTTCCTTTCGTTGAACTACCTGGAGAATAATGCGACCGTTATCTGCCGAAGGTGGTCACAACCTCGGCTCATGTTCACAAAAATGCCTACCGAAAAAAAAATATTTGTGAGAAAGTATTTGAGATGAACTTTGCGCATGGACATATCAGTGGAGACCTCAGCTAACCAATGCAAGAAGCACTTATGAAAGATTTGCTTTT
The DNA here is from genome assembly GCA_013339685.2 of Hyalomma asiaticum. Classification (NCBI taxonomy): domain Eukaryota; kingdom Metazoa; phylum Arthropoda; class Arachnida; order Ixodida; family Ixodidae; genus Hyalomma; species Hyalomma asiaticum. The sequence continues at coordinate 27,675,847 of CM023481.1, forward strand.
CGAATTGTGCCACTGAACTAAGGTTCACTGATTTCCCAACCTGCATTGCCGCTCCGAAAACCCTCTCGGAAGGCCTAGGGGCTTGGTCCACCTTGGTCAGGCGAAAAAAAAAAGCCGCGCACAAAGCTCGCTGTTTTGTAGAGTCGCGAAACTTGTGTGTCACTTAAATTATTAATCGAGTGTCGCAAGAAGAACCTTCTAGCATGCGTGCATTCAGCTTCAGTTTTATGACGGAGAGCTCCTGGTTCGTCAGCTGAACGCTTCGTTGTAATTTGCTGCTTCTTCGAATACGATATCGGCTTGGAAAAGGTACGCGAAAATGTGTTCGAGTTTTCAAACCAGGTTTCTTACAAGTGGTAACATTCGATGGTGCTTTACGTGCCAAAATCGGCTGTGATGATGAAGCATGCCCCGTAGTGGAGAAATCCTTACAGTTAGCTTCAGTCGGACCTATACTATAGGCAGCACAGTATCATGCAGCACGAAAAAATGTTAATCTGAAAAATTAATTTAACCATGAGATCCTATATAGGCACAATGTGGGTACCGGTAATGCAAATTACGTGAATTTTGACCACCCACGCTTCTTTAACACGTGCCTAACTATAAACACACGGGTGTCTTTTGCACTTCGCCGCCATGGAAGCGCGGCCCCCGTTGCCGGGATTCGATCCATCGACTTTGAGTTTGTCAAGCCAACACCTAGCCGCTGTGATACCACGGCTGGTCCAGGTCATTAAGTTCGCTTAGAATGCGCATGCGAAGTGACTTGATGCATTTTTTAAAAACAAATCTTGCTTCGTCGCCTCAACGCGGGTAAGAACAAACTAATCTTATTTATTGGTTCATTGGCGGCTGGCCGAATCCTAGTAATAGTTTGTGTAGTTTGGCCTCGCTAGAACGTACTCCTTTCTCCAGCCGATGATACGTTGTAGCTGGCAGCGCCGAATGCAGTGCTGGACCCTGGAGCGCCGGTATGCTGCGAAAAGACGTGCATCACCTTGAGTTGCAGCTTTAGTTATCGAACCTACAGATATTTCAGTGTCACTTCATAATTCGCGCATTAAATAAACGATCACGTGTTTCTACGCGGCACATAGTGGATACACGCGTATAAATTAATCAGGCAGTTGTGAATCAGTTTATCGCTGCTTTAGCCCGACAAACATGCTATTTTTTCTCTCTAGCGGCTTGATCGGTATACGGTTGCCTCGAGGATTATCAGCGTTTCATCTAGAGCGCCGTGTTGTACAATCTGAAATGGCTGATGTACTTTAGGATCAGTCTGGGTGACGGGTGCGCCGAGGGGACGGTACGTCGCCTGTGGCGCAGCTGTAGTCGATTTGAGACTGTGCCTTAGGATAGCTGGAAAACTCCGTATAATGCATACGTGCTTTTCATGGCACCCATGGCCTGTAACTTTTTGTTCCGAACCGCGCACTCGTTTGAAACAGCGCATATATATACAATGGCTGAGAACTTCCAGGACTGTCTTGGAAGTCCCTTACACGGGTTTCGCGTAGAAGACGATCAAAAACGCGTGCTCACGGTCGATGCCTTTGACGCCTTTGTGTTCGGGCGAGGCCTGCCCCGGCACGACCAACTGGCCGTCATCCAGTATGGAGGTCTTCTTGGGGCATCGGCCGTTCCGTGGCAGCGACAGCAGGGATGACTTGCTTGGCGCCGTCGGGCGCTTGGGCGGCGAGTGATGGGGCGGAGTTCCTTGGTCCGTGTCCGTCGAGTTGGGGACGCTGGCACGTGACGCCTGCTTTCAATAAGTGGCACAGATGTCATATCGCTTGCGTGTTTACCATACGTGTGAACTAAGGGCGAGGAGAAACGATACATATTTGCACGCTATAGGGTTTCTCACACGAATCCCAAGAGGGAAATGTGGCCCCACCGTCTGTGTGAGCTGCAATACTTTTTGAACGTTGAAAGGAAACACCGCCGATCAACTGGAGCCTTCTGCGAACATGTCAATCGAATGTTATTGCACGGCATGCAGAAGGGAATTTGTGATTTGTTTTAAAGATGCGTATGCAAAGCGCCTGCTCTTCTTTCAACAAAACACGTCATAACTGGCGAGGGCCACGAAAGAACTACCACTGGCTGATTCCTGTGTGCATGGTGCCACGCAGGAATCACAGGAATCGGTCACTCTGGCCACTAGCTTGTCGTCACTGCGGGAGCTCCGAGTACCGTTCAAAGGAAAAAGGCAGATAAAACTTTCAAGGTCACGATGCGCGCTAGCGTGGCTTCTTGCGCGTTTTTCACTTCCCTCGGTGTGTAAGCTTCCAGCGCATTCGCCGCGACGGAACGAGAGTGAACTCGTTGGGATAGTGGAATCCTGCTCAAAGATGGCGCTGTAAATGCGTTGAAAATGACAACTCCGGCAATTTTTCAGTGTCCAATGATCTTCATGAAATTTTCAATATGTATTCTCCTCGCTACACTAATAATATATGCCAAACCGGGTGGTTTCAAGTCACTTAGTTTTCGCGGAAATGGATTTTATAATTATTCAGTGGATTCCCCTGCGGGCCTCCCTGTGTTTTTGACGTCACCACCTTCAATGCAGCCTACCCGAGCCTGCGGGCCTTCGAGAGCAACACGGCGATACTTCAGCGCTCAAATCGCTGCTCTCAAGTTCAGAAAAGCTCCCATAACTTAATACATCGTCGGATGGCCTCGCCACTGTCATTTTTCTGGCACCAGCTCCATATTTCTGAGCGCGGGGAGGCTGTGACGTCATCGCATACGCTTCACGAAGCTTCTGCCCGTTTCGGTTTGGACACGCCTTTCAGTAGGTTATTTAAAATGATTGGTGCGTTTCTGAGCAAACTGAACCACCCTGGGTCCTGCAGGACTATCAGTACTACTGGAAAACATCAGAACATGGGGAAAAGACCGCCGGAGTTGCCCTTTAAGATCTAACGGATCTGCTTTTTTCTTTTTTTCTGCGACAGGGGATTCGCAGCAGTAAGCTCTTTAACTGACGTCACTCGAGGATTACTCGGTTGCGGCGACCCATTAACGCGCGCTGTGCCGCAATGGGAACGCCGATACATGTCTGCGAGGATTGTGTTGGCTGACGTTGAGCAAGGCTTGGACAAAAACGTGGGTGCGACTGCGTTAATAACTATGCTCTGAAAGAAAACCGCCGTAAAGGGATCTTATGCATCGGTAGGACATCTTACAATAAAATATGTTACTCACCTACATGGCGTTATCAAACGGCGAAAAGAAGAAACAGAGAAACGGTAGCACGGTGAACGCTGACATTGTCTTTCCAACTTTAGCGGCCGATCTGATTTTTGCGTGTCACAAAACGGTATATGCAATCGCGACTTCTCAAAACTAAACGAAGCTTGTTTCTGTGCAATGGTACAAGCAAAAACAGCGCGAGAGGAGCACAGTGCAAGGGAGCGACCGCCGCCACCGCCGGTGTGTGAGAGAGAGGACAGCTAAAGTCCTCCACTATTGTGAAACCTGAGAAACTGAGCAGCACAGGCAACCCAGCGATTGTCGTGCGCCGAAGAAGTGCGGTCGGAGGAGAAATCACGCGCTCGGCGAGGTGATGGCGCCCCCTCTTGTGCGTCGCTGGTATCGGCGGGAAGCGGGAGCACGCGACAGGAATTGATGGTCGTCGACAAGGCTTGCCCGTAAACAGCGGCGCACTTAATACACCTGCTTACGTGCTGCGCAAGTACAAAATTAACCGTTTGATGTACGGGACGCTTCCGAGCCAGGCACGCTTTCGAGGCGTCCGAGCTCTTCGTAAACGAAGCCAGTCCGAATCCGTCACATCCAAGCATTCCCGTGCATACGAACAGCGTCGCAGCGCTAGTTTTCCCTCTAGGTAATGGTAAGAAACTCTGCCTTATAGACTACACACGGAGGTGCTTTGAGACGACTATTTCTGGGGCTTTACGTCCCTGAAACCACGGTATGATTATGAGAGACGCCGTAGTTCAATGCGCCGGAAATTTCGACCACCTAGGCTTCTTTAACGTGCGCTGGCATCGCACAGTACACTGGCCTCAACATTTCCCCACCATCGAAATTCAGCCGCCGCTCCCGGGATTCGATCCCGCGACCTTCGGACCTGCAGCCGGCTGCCATAACCACTATAGACCACCGTGGCGGAACGTGCTTTGAGAATAACGCGAGTAACCGGTTCTCTTTATATCCGTCGACGCCAGTCTGTTCACGGAGGGATATTTGGCAGCATAGAAATTCATTTCCGCAAAACCATTCTCACGTTATGGACAAAGCGCCCTTGCTGTTATTTCACGTATTTTATACCATTTTTCCACTGGGAAATATCTTGTATAACATAATAGGCTCGGCCTATTCGCGATCATAGGGATAAATAGATAAATAACTTTATTAGAGAGCGAGGGAAGAGAGTCGGGTGTTCCCCCGGCCCCCCTGCGGGCCGCTCCCACGTTGGGACAGGTAGGGAGTGCCTGCTCGCCGCATCATGGGCCCCTTGGATTGCCTGAAGTTGGCAATTACGGTCCGTACTTCATAGGGAAGTTTTCATTTTATTTAATAAACCCTATATTGTAACGTATTGTGCGCTTTGTTTTCAATACAGGTTGTGCCGTCGCGATCGTAGGAAGGGGCATAATACACTACGCGAATCCAGGGCATGAAACTGCCCATAAGAAGAGTGAAAGGAAAATATAATCAAATATGTCATTCAGGCGCCTATATTGAGCATGAGAGAGACAGAGAAAGAGAGAGAAGTGCGGAATGCAGGGGGATAAAAGAGTGTGGTAATGCACATGCACGCTACCTACATACAGAAACGTCCAGGAAAGGATTTTGTGTAATTACACCGTCGAAAAGTGCGTTTATTAAAGAATGATAATACACTCATGCAAATAAGAAAGAAAGGAGCTCGTAAATTTCGTTGCTCTATACATACAGTACCGGTGATATACACAATGGTAATTGAACCCAAAGTCCCGCCAGGGTTGTCTAGCGGCTAAAGCACTAGGCTGCTGATCTGAAGGTCGCGGGGTCGTATCCCAGCCGCACTTCGGTGGAGGCAAAATTCTGGAGGCCCGTCTACTGCGCGATGTCTGTGTGCGTTAAAGAACCCCAGGTGGTCGAAATTTCAGGAGCTTTCCACTACGGCGTCTCTCATGATCATATTTGGGGGTGTATAACCTCAGAAATTGTAATTAATAATTCAACTCAAGAAAATATTGTGGTATACGTTATATCTTTAGCACCCAAAAACAGTAGCACAAAGGAACAAAACGTCGTTAAAGGAAGATTGCCGCGCTGTTGAGGTTTTTTTATGTCAAAATACTAAATACGTTTGCTTGCACTTCCTAACAAGAAAGCAACAAAAAAGTACACCAACAAAGTACAAATACGTTGGGCTGCACTTCCTAAAAACACCTAAAAAACAGTGCTCGGAGTCGTCAGAATCGCAGGGGTATCTTATTAGCATCCTAGTGATCTTATTACATAGCAACTTCCACTCTCCAAACGTTGTTGTCTGCGTTTTGTATCTGCAAAGTAGACTTTCATGTATGTGCTTGACTCATTCTTGAAAACGTGACGGTGTCGTACACTTCCTTTGTTAAATTTAGAGCAAACAGTGCAACTCAGTGCAAATACTTTCACCAATTGATTCGGGACATCGAGCTCATTTAGCACGTTCCGCCGCCATATCTCACTCGAACTGTCACGTCTTCGCAGTCACTGCCATCTCTTCAGTGTCTCCCGGTGCGAGAGTTGCACGTTTTCTTCATTTCGTTATTTTCCGAGGCAGACTAGTTCCACGCCGCTGTTGGTTGCCCCAATATTTATAGCTATTTAATAATACGAGATAGTAGCACTGATAGCTCTTAACTGGAGATAAGTTGACGCGAGAGATCGCTGTTCTTCAACGCAATTACAATGCCTTCCCTTTTAGGCTTATTACGACTTTATTTTCCCAGTCTGGTATGCCAATTCATGATTAAGTCAGCCCTAACATGTTCATTAAGTGAGGGTGCGGTACATCAGTACCTCCACTTCCCTCTTCAACAGATGCAAGTTTTTTTTTTCTGCCCTCATTGTCATAACATTGCCAGAAAGCTAGCTGACAGCAGCTCTTTATCGTTTGTGTAGCTGCTCAGTTAGTTGGACGCCGAGTTGTGAACGTTATTATATCGATACGTTTCAGTAAGTATTGTTGACTATAGCTGGGCTACAGTTGGTCTCTGTTGATGTATACCCTTCCCACATAGCGCAAAAACTCGACGCAGGTTAAAGACGTGATCGACAAAACCTACACGATACTAGGACAAACATTTTAGACAAACAGCCATATCGTTCGTCCTTTACGTCCTTAACCCGTGCCTGTTTTTGCGGTAGTGAGTTGAACTGAAGCGTGAAAAAGCTTTTTCTTTCACTAAATTGGTTTCGCAACATTGTGTACTTAGCCTTACTTATAACTGGTGGAATATTAGGCGTTAGGTTCGATCACTGTAAGGAGCTTTCCTGCAAGGTATCTATCGAGCATCGATGACCCGCAGCGCTTAGAGGCGTCACTCGGAAAGACTTATTCCGGCAGCTTATCTTTGCCGGAAATACTGCCGGCTATTCTTATCCCGGCGAAATTTCGGCAAGGCCCGGGCCCATTCCGCAATTTTGGTAGGAGGTAGAGTTAATACTATAGTGTGTTGCTAATAACGAAAAATTTCAGCCTGTCACTAACGCTGCATTTAAAAAGTCACTTAATGTACGTACGACGATTGTTAACGAAAATAAATTACCAGAATAGATGTTTTTCTCAAATAGTCAAGGCCCTCATCAAGTGCTCCCGCCACCCTGAATAACATTCCTGGCTACGGGCCTGCCTTAACTATAGGGCGTTTGTCATAATCATATCGCGGTTTTTTTTGGAGGGGGGGGGGGTGGAGGGGACGTAAAACCCGAGAAATTAATTATTAACGCTGTTACTGCAGCTTCCATGGAAGCGCGTTGAGAAGCTAAAGGAAAAGAGCAAAAGGATAACGGAAGCGGGACTCGTTACGTCAACAAGGCGTATGCTTCCCTGTGCTGCTCCGACACATGAGAGGATGCAAGGGAGCTTCACCACTTGCTGCCGCTACAGCTGAAGCCAAGGCTCTTGGGGCGAAGCTTGTTTTCCGGAGACACAGTGGCAATATGATTGAACCTGCTCTAGCATCTTTACTAATGAACCGATGTGAAAAAAGAAGAATGGCTATTTTGGTAAACGCTCCGCAATCGGCACGCGCATTACAACTCGTGACTAGCCGAAATTCCTGGGCGCACGATGCCTTATACAGTACACCACTCGTACTGGTTCGTGCTTCCTCATAAAGACCGACTGATGCTCGGCTGGCAGCCAGCAAGCGAAAGCCAACAAGCATGGGGATACAATAGACTGGTCTGAAAGGCGTGCACGCGTCAAGAGGCAATAGATGGAGTAAATTTTTTTTTCACCTCGCGGTTGATCAGCTGTTCGTCGGTGACCTGGGTGTCGGTGAGAAAGTCCAGCACCCAGGAGTTTGCATACTTGGAGTTGGCCAGCTTGGGCAGCGCTTCTCGGTCCGCCCCCTGTCGTTGGCTTTGCTGGGCCAATGACCACCTCTCGATGAGACGCACGGGGACTTCTTCGGGGTGTGCGACGGTCGGTGCTGTAACGAAGGCGCACCTATAGTTCAGGCGGCTGTGGCTTATTCTCGGTCGATTCATCGGCCGCTGATGCGTCTCGCGCAACACTTGCTGCACGCATTCACTCTCCTTCGCAATGCTATATAGACGCCGTACTGCCCTATTCTCTGCTCATTCTACCCATTATATTATTATTATTATTATTATTATTATTATTATTATTATTATTATTATTATTATTATTATTTAATGGCGCTAAGGTTACGACAGCCGTAGAGCGCGAAGTCAACTTTATAGGTTGCCTCGAACGGGTGACCTACTATGATGAACGACGTAGTTTGTGCTGGATCCCTTACAGTGCGTAAATTTACTTTCGCCACTTGTTTTCCTGCTACAGATACATTTTCTGTGATGTAAAACGGCATAAATTGCACCAGTTCCGTAAATCGGGAATCAGTGTTACGCTAGTATTTCGACGCATGCTGCTTATAGCCAATGACAGCTCAAGAAAAATGCGGCTTTTTTTTTTTTGACAGTACCCCCCCCTTCCCCCCCCCCCCCTTTTTTATCCAATCTTGTCGGGGTGTGAACGTCACTGACGCCGCGGCGGTCCGCCGTACACCTGTATCCACCGTATGCATCAGCACCTGCACCTGAAATGCCTTTATTCTGAGCGAAAATTTACTTTGGGGTGCGCTATGTACAACATTGGAAACTTACTTGCGTGATTAAAAAATAAACGAGCCAACAGCTAGCGCGATGCGGGTATTTAAAAAAAAAGGGACCGTGAACGCCGAAGAACACGCTTTGATATCTCTCGCGATGGCAGCGCGAAGGCGGATGACTGCAACGTCACGTTGGCACAGCGGCACCACTGGCGGGAGACGGCGGTGTCCTTTGAGGTGAAACCTCACTTGAGGCTTCGCAAAGTGTTGCCAGATGGCGCAGCTTGTTCATTTCATTTTTGGCGCAGAATTTTATGGGACACGAGCGTGTGTGTGAGGACAGCGATATAAGACGACGCCACCATCGTCACACGATGATTTGACATAGGTATATACTAGACGGGGACAGTATAATAGCGATGACGCAATAATTCTTTCTTTGTGCTTTGTTCGTCAAGTGCTCGACTCGTTTAGATACGACCGAGGCTGATTGCGAAAGTGGCACTTGGCCGGCGCCTCTTTTATACATACCAAGTCGATGCAGAATGCACTGAAATACCACATACGGGAGCTTTAAAACAGGAGGCCAAAATTAATGGCGTCGAGGTCCCTGCGCATGCGCGAGACGCTAACTGCGTTTTTTTTTTTGCGTCGGGCACGCTACATCTCGAATTTATCGGGGAGCGCCTCGAGATCTTTCCCAGAAGCGTTGCATCTATACAAACATATGGCGTCTCCCGTCGAAGCGACGACGCTTGTCTAACATTAACATTAGACTGGCCCGATTTCTGAGTAATTTACGACGTCATTAAATAAATAAATGCTGGTGCAAGCTACCGCTCTCTTTCGTCTTGAAGTCTGACGGAGTAGGCACTTTTTAAATATCGGTCGGCCATGTGAGAATAGGCCTAATGTGGCTGACGACTCACGGTCACATTGTCTTGGCTGATGATGGTAACTAATTTAGACTCACATAAATGAGTTTGATTACCGGAGAATTGACTACTGCTAGATTTTGAAATCAATTTTTTAAGCAGTACACGTTTCCGATGCGAACTTTTCTATCGCCTTTTTAAATGTAATATAACATAACTTGCCTTTGTATAGCCGCCGCATGCGCCGCAAGTGCAAGTCGTAAATACTGAGTACAAGAACATATGGTAAAAAAAAAAGCATATTCCTCCGGCGCGACCCACAGCGAGCGCACAAATAAAGCGCTTTGGACCGCCAACATATGCAACTTCTATTCTAAGGTTTTCCGTTATGTTACAACTACCACAAGGAGGTGTGGGGAAAATGGTCTATACCCTGCCACGAGAGGAGTAAATTATCGCTGTGTAAGCGACATGCGACATGCGCCACGTATGGAACTGCGACGCTATAGAACATATATGATTGTTGCTCTTGGGGGTTCGAATTTAGGCCTCGAACATGTAATTACCGAACGAGTTGGTGCCGTCATGAAGGCATACCGAAGCAACGCGAAAGAACGAAGACTAGAAACAAATAACCTTACGAGATGCAAGCCTTCGTGGCAAGCCCCGGCTCACTCAAATGAAGTTGTTTCTCGTTGCTATCAGGGCCGCGCTGTTGCGACTCTTCTGGGCGACTCTTCTGTACTATAACGGACTGCTTCGGCGTGCCTTCAGAAAAATGATGGCGGTCGGCTTGGCTCGCGCCAAGGAGAACAAGTTTGCGAAATCGCTGTCCTCTATCGGGTGCAACTGGACCAAAATTAACCCTAGTCCATCGTAATTACCCACCATGATCTCTAATCCGTTTACCTTGTATACCTTTAATTACCCCCCTAGTGCATCTGGATATACGCACAGTTTCTGCCTTAAAGGGACTGTCTATACTGTCCGTCATCGACTTCTTGCCTTTCGTCGCAATACAAAGCGCACCCTTCGAAGTGTATAGGCTGGCAGTGGTTTTGCTGTGAAATTAGCAGAAAGTTTTGGAACGGAGTTTTTCGATCCTCTATAGTCGCCCCCTTCTACCAGTGTAGCGACACGGGCAAAGCTGGTTACTGGATTTTTGCAATGTTAAGTTAAATATGAACGTTACTCTAAGTCGTGGAAGAACGCTACCAGATGTGTGTCAAATACAAATGTAATACATTTTCGCTTTCAAGCAGCATAATTCAACCTGCGTGGGTATTGAACCTGCGTTACACTTGGAGGTTGACACTCATCAGCTACGATTGCGCCACCGGTCGTTTTTTGAGGACTTTCAGGACGAAGTTAATAATATCACTCCTTTTCATTTTATGGGGTACAAGCGTGCTCACTTCCGTCAATGCAAGGAACGATATTCTCATCTTCAGCAAAGCTTTTACGATTTCTCCCTAAACCATCTAAGGGAAAAAGACACTCCTCCGGAACATATTGTCACGTGGTCGTGACGCACGCAGCACTCAAGACGAAGCACCCAGAACTGAAGAGTATATCAGGCGAACTGTCTATTGGGCGAACTTGTGCCCAGCAAAACAAAGCCAATCACACTTCACAGCCGTAGCTGCGTGAACAGTCCTCGGTCGACGGAGAGACAGAGGAACAGCTAAATATGGCGGCTTTTATACACAACTCGTAGCGCGTTCTCGCATTATCTCTGAAATTCTACAAGACACTCAAATGTGCGGTTGAGGCGTACAAAGTCTCAAGAACAGGTCAACACGGTTCCCGAAGCGACATACAAGATAAACGCGGCCTGCGCTGCTGGTAACAGAAAGTGATAACGGCACTCGCCGCAAACAACAAGCGCTCGTGTCACAGGAAAATGATAACGGCTTTCCACTTAAACAAACCAAAACAACCGTACGTGTCAATATAATAGAAGAATTTCGTGCTCCCCAGGAAGAATATAAAAGCTCCACTGAATATTATACAGACGGCTGGAAAACCGAAAATCATGTAGCCATTGGGCTTGTCACTGAGAAATGCACAGTCAGCATTACAGGGTGCCTCGGTGCATTTCTATCTTCACAGCAGATGCTTACGCTGTACTGGAAGCAGTTAAAAGAATTATCGCCGAGAAACACAAAAAAGCTGTCGTATACACTGACTCACTCAGTGTATTAAAGGCCCTACGTTTAAAGTCTGAGCGTGAACCACTACTTGGGGATATATTGAACATGCTGGCTTCCAATAGCGAGGATATATCAATCCGTTTCTGTTGGATCCCGAGTCGCGTCGGTATACCAGGCAATGAGAAGGCAGACGAATGTGTTTCTCTGGTCCGCGCAGAAAACCACAACAACAATAAAAATACCTTTAAAAGAGAGCCTGCGAACGATTCCTCTAGCAGTCTTATTAAAATGGCAGCAACAGTGGGACTCCTGTACAAGTAATAAACTCCATCTCGTCAAGCCCGTTCTTGGCGAGTGGAAGACATGCCGCCACCAAGAACGGTTTTTCTAGAGTCGTACTATATGCCGGCTCCGAATAGGGCACACCCACCTGACACGTAACTTTTTGCTTACAAAGGAACAACCACCGCTGCGAAAACTGCCAAGGACAATTTACAGTATTACACATCTTAACCTTGTGCCCACATCTTGAGACCTAACAGACAAAAGCACTTCCCACGCTCTTTACAAATCTCAAGTACCACTCCACCCAAAGCTCGTTTTAGGAGATGATGCCGTTGTACACCCAACTAGCGTAATAAGGTTTTTAGGGGAAACAGGATTTGTGAATAATATTTAAGCAATACGATGAATACTGTATTGACCATTGACGTCTATCATCCTGTGTTTTTAGCTTCACCTGGCATTTTTCATGTCTTTGTCATGTATGTTACGCATATCTAGTGCGCATGTCTTTTAGACCCTTGTACAGTCACTTTGCATCAAGCCATTGTCATTAATCGCACCGTTATGTACCACCATCATATCACCCTGTGACTTGTGCCGCATAGCCTTTATCGCTTTTGCGCCACTAAACTCAACTGAAGGAACTTAACCAAAACGGAAAAATCTTTTATCCAACTGGTAGACAGTCCCTTTAATACACTTAATTCCCGTGCGTATAGTTCGTGTACCCTTGCTTACCCCCGATTTCGCTCGATATACTCATAAACAGTATTAAATCTATCTTAATACAGTATGACTGCAATTTTCTACCCTTAGTTGCCTCTAATTCACCTCGATATACGGAAAAGCTTCATTAATCCACCATAATATTTACCCTAATACACCTTTAGAACGACTGCAATTTGCTTACCACGAACTACCCCCTCATTCGCCTCAGCATACAAACAAACAGCCTAGCGTACAGCACCCCACACCATTTCAGGCATCTGTGACATGCCGTCTGTGACGCATCTGCAATATTTCTTTCAGTTTTCTTCGTTTTCTTTACTTTTTCTTTTTCTTGCGGCATTCGCAATGACGTCAGGTTGTTCGACGGGGAACGCTTACGCTCACGGATTTGCTCACGAGACGGCGACTGCGAGACGGATCCACTCGAAGGACTTGAAGCGGCCGCCTCGCGGTCCCCGAAGCGCCTCGGCCAGAGCATGTCCTCGAGCAGGCGACGTCTCAGCGACGACATCCCGATCGTCGCCTTGTCAAACAGTGCGCGCTGTTGCAAGGCCTGCACCCGTGGACGTCGTTTAAGACATGAGCGTATAAGTGCACAGACGCAGTATAACATATAGCTGGCAGTGTTTCAGCAGGGTGCGAGAGGCAGCTTGCGCAAGTGGTTGGGTCGTTTCCTTTCCCTTGTAAGAAAAAAAAACAACTTTGGGTTGTCTTTTTGTTTTGGTGATTTTGACTTATGCGTTCGTGGAGATTTGATTTACATACTCTCTCTCTCTCTCTCTCTCTCTCTCTCTATATATATATATATATATATATATAGAAAGAGAGAGAGGACATGACAGCAACATCGGCGGCATAAAGCTCGGTTCAAGTATCCTTGTAATTGCTGTCGCAATAAAATCTCCTCTATATTAACTTGCGAACGTAATTCAGGCAATCAATTGCGAAAATTTAAATGGTATTTGTTGGCTCTGATCGATCGCCTGAGAAGTGGGTCGCTTACAACCTAGCGGACATACTATACCAGTAATTTCGTCCAGGGGCAGTGGCATCACGTAATTACGCGGATATTACGGAACGCGTAACGGTCAAGACCTCAGCTGAGATTTCCTTTTATCGAGGAAAAAAAAAATCGCAGCATATCCACGGGGTGAATGATGATGAGTGGGCGAAGCTCCGGAGGGAATCATCGGTAAACCGTGAATCTTCCGTGCAATTCGCCCAGTCGATCATCGTGTAAAGACGTCTCACGCAGCCCCTTACACAGGCCGGAACGCGCACCGCGTTTGCCGACGCCATCACATGACTGCTGAGAGAGTAAAAGGCGGAGAGGCCTCAGCGTCTTACACCAGCTTCTTACACGGGTCGTAACGCGCTAGCACAAACGCGTTAAAAACGCGCACTCTTTCGTTAATATTGGGTGTTTACTGTCATCGTGGTGCATGTGTCCATGTGCGCTTCGTGGCGTAGTGGCTAGCGCCGCGCGTTCGGAAGCGAGGGGTCCCTGGTTCGATTCCGCGCTTCGGACACAACGTTCGGAATTTTTTCTCTTCGTCCATGGTCCATGAAACGCGATCCGACGCGTACGGCGACGATCCAGGAGAATGAGAGGAGTGCTCCCGGCGCAGCCCCGCGCAGCAGCTAATCGGAGAGCAGCGGCATCTTCAGCGCTCATATACAAGTACCGCCGTCTAGTGTTACATAGTGGTTATTTAGCGCAAAAAAACAATACACAGGAAGGAAGGACAGGACAAAGCGCTACTCTCAACTACTCCCAACTAGCCCGACAACGCATTGTGTTGAACCGCCGTCTAGCGGACATTCCAAGAACTAAACGAGAGGTGGCTACCTACTACATACATCGGGGACGCACGACCCACGCCTTAAGGAGCTCCGCCCCTAAAACAGCACACCACACGACTGACTCAGCCTCAAAATGACAGGGAACTGAATAGGCATACCTGCACGAGCTCGTTCTGCAGCAACTGTACCATGTTGTCAATGACGGCGGCCATGAGGAGCACTGCAATGGTGCCGTTCGTGAGCAACGTCAGTATGACGCCGCCGACCACGCAGCCGCAGAGCAACGCGCGGACCCGCGTGCCGAACAGCGCCATCGTGTACAGTGCCACGCGGCACATCAGCGACGTGCCGTTCAAGCTCACCACCAACAGTACGAGCGCCGTCTGGTGCAGCAACTCCATCTGCGTGCCAACCGTTCGCGCCATCACGTTATAGTTGGCGTCCATGAAGAGAGCGTTTTTTTTAAATGCGAAGCATTTCTTAGCGAACTTCGGCGACTTTGTGCGTATCTATCTATCTATCTATCTATCTATCTATCTATCTATCTATCTATCTATCTATCTATCTATCTATCTATCTATCTATCTATCTATCTATCTATCTGCCTACGACTTTGTGCTCTCCTGACCGTTTCGTGAATCGGATGTATACGAAAATTGGTATGCCAGAACATGACTGCATGACGAACATAAATGACAGGTCATAACATGAAAATCATGACATGCATGTCATGAGTGGCATGATTTACGTGCCACGGTCTTGATGCCCTTGCGGCCGTTCATAGGTGCCAAAATCGGTATAGCGAGACAACAATGCAGATCCAGTTTACGTTCCTGATGCGTGCTTCGCATTTCCTTGATTCCCACTACACTGGGATCTGCCCATTTTCTTGTTTTTTTTTTCGGCAACCATTTGATCCGCGCGATGCTGCTTAACTGTTGATTCCTGACACCGTTAGTTAATATGGGAAACTACTCATAACATTGGGTGCTGCTTTAGAATGCATAAAACATCGCAAGTCCACTACAATAAAGAAGTGTCTGCATTTAATCGGGAGGTGGGAATGAGCTCGTGTTCCTGAGCAACAGTGAGTACATTACTTGGCTATACCTCTTATGGAATGATCGAACGGATTTACGGCTCTGAAAGATATTTTACGTTTGGCACAGCAGGAGGGCACAACGTGTATGGGAGGTGTGCAATACTGCCTGTCTTCGGTGTATTCAGGTCAGTGGTTGGCACGACCGTCGTAAGCCTCGCAGTTGGCCTCGAGGCTGACCGATTTATTGCACACATTTGGGCGATTGCTGGCCCACCTGTTTGCTCTCTGGAATCCATTGTGGTACCTCTTGATATTAAATAGACTGCCAGTTTTACCACTTCTCCGATAGCCCGCGAGCGGGAGAAAACAAAAACAACAAAACATTTATTTCAAGAGCCGACGTGTAGTCTTCAGTCTTCCTAGAGGACAAAATAGAGCTTCAGCCGATGCTCATTAAAGGCCAACTCCGCTCGTGTTTCGAAGTCAGTGGATATCAATGAAATTCGCTGGTTACGCACTCTTAAAAAAAAGGTAGTAGAAAAGCTAGTAACGGGACTAGTTACTACCGTTTTGGCACCATTACTACATTTTTTTGTCACTTACTAGCTTAGATGTATGCTAGAGGTAGTAAATGTCAGGGGTAGTAACTGTCACTACATGCGTACGTATCAGGTTAGTAAATGTACTACCTCCACTGGCAGTAGTATATTATGCTGTAATTGTGATAGGCGTACACGGAATTTAGACAAACTATAAGTGATTTCATTATGTTGAATAAGAGTCCCATGCAGCGTGGTTGCATACATATACGGAAACAGAAAAATACAAGAATCTCAATCCAAAACGTTGAATACTTAACCGAATCTACTTCTGCTTACCAGACAAACGTGAGCGTCCTTAAGTAATGACCTATATCGCGTAGAAGGTTTCATCTTCCGTGTGCGGCAGTGTGTGCTGTCGTTTCTGGATCGAACATGTTTCTAAGCTGCCACCTAAATATTTCTATGTGCAGCGTATTCGCAGGGCTAATCACATGAAGTAATTAGCAATCGTTAATTGGTGTAACACGATGTAATTAGTCAGCACCAATCAGCGTGACCGGACAATGCCTTACCGCGCTCATTTTTATTTGATCTTAATCTTTGCAATACAGTCGACCTGATATGGCAACGTAAAAAGCAAATATAAACCGAATTATAATAAGCCCGATAAAAGATTGCCATGGTAGTAAAGTTACTACCTTTGGTTACTACCCATACCTAGAGCTAGTAACTGCAGGTAGTAAATGACATGGTAGTAAAGTTACTACCTTGCTGTTTACTACCTGCAGTTACTACTTAGGTAGTCAATGTTGTGACAAGCATTTACTACCTCAAAGTTAGTAAGTAGCACTACCTTTTTTTAAGAGTGCGTTCCTTGAGCACTTCTATCATTCATGCAAGATTACAGGTTTGAGAGAATGGCAGATTGCTACAATCGAGTTTTACTGATTACCTCAAACCAACCACCTCTTCTCCCGCATTCATCGACCACAT
This sequence comes from Hyalomma asiaticum, assembly GCA_013339685.2. Classification (NCBI taxonomy): domain Eukaryota; kingdom Metazoa; phylum Arthropoda; class Arachnida; order Ixodida; family Ixodidae; genus Hyalomma; species Hyalomma asiaticum. Next base: position 27,692,581 of record CM023481.1, read on the forward strand.
TGTGCACTGACGTAATCGCAGGCAAAGCGACGGAAGTGACGGATAACACGCCGGTATATTACGCCGTGGTCTTAGAGAATTGCGAGCGCCGCCAGCCGGCTCTCCCAATCTCAAAGGCTTATAAAAGTGATTCATGACCTTAACGCCGTCGTACCACGCATGAGGCAGTTCGCCTCATTTGCCCTCATGCGAAGAAAGCATTGTATTTCGTTTTCGGTTTCGTGCATATTGCCTCATTAAACATCATTTTCGCATTCGCTGAGTATTTATATACAATCAGGCGCACCGCAGAAGCGTCTCAGGAACATGTGTAGAATCGCCGTTTCCTTGACATGGTCGAAAAATCGCCGGTGCCGGCCTTGAAATGGAAACATACTTTTGAGCGCGCGAAAGTAGTAGAAATTCGGAAGCAGTAACCTTTCGCAGCATTCCTGCGAAGTTCCAAACATATAGGATCATTCTGTGCCTATATACCAAACGAGGAATGCTGGTTGTAAGTCTGTCACGTACGTGACAGACTTACAACCAGGGGGGGTTTGTGGGGTTTAACGTCCCAAAACCAGTTGTGATTATGAGAGACGCCGTAGTGGAGGGCTCCGGAAATTTCGAACCACCTGGGATTCTTTAACGTGCACTGACATCGCACAGCACACGGGCCTCAACATTTCGCCTCCATCGAAATGCAGCCGCCGCGGCCGGGATTCGATCCCGCGACCCTCGGATCAGCAGCCGAGTGCCATAGCCACTAGACCACCGTGGCGGGGCAGTCAGCTTTTCTGAGAGTGGGATGGAGGAGGTCCAGGCCCGCAACGGTTCTTACTTTGGTATTTAGTTCCACGCACTAATTTCTTTATACGTGTTAGTCTTACGTAAGACTAACACGTATAAAGAAATTAGTGCGTGGAACTAAATACCAAAGTAAGAACCGTTGCGGGCCTGGACCTCCTCCATCCCACTCTCAGAAAAGCTGACTGCCCCGCCACGGTGGTCTAGTGGCTAAGGTACTCGGCTGCTGATCCGAGGGTCGCGGGATCGAATCCTGGCCGCGGCGGCTGCATTTCGATGGAGGCTAAATGTTGAGGCCCGTGTGCTGTGCGATGTCAGTGCACGTTAAAGAATCCCAGGTGGTCGAAATTTCCGGAGCCCTCCACTACGGCGTCTCTCATAATCACAACTGGTTCTGGGACGTTAAACCCCACAAAACAACAACAGAAAAGCTGACTGTCTTACCTATACTGGGTTAAACACGCGTATTATTTTTTTATTTATTGCTGGGATAAGCATTTCCGCTCGGTATACAATATGCCTGAACTGTATGAATGTGTTATGCATGCCGGCAGTGTACATCGAGACGGCGTCGAACGCAAGAGGAAAAAAAGGTGGCCGTGCCGATTCCGCCCTAAACGACGCCCATGTACGATAAACAGTATTAAATCTATCTTAATACAGTATGACTACAATTTTCTACCCTTAGTTGCCTCTAATTCACCTCGATATACGGAAAAGCTTCATTAATCCACCATAATATTTACCCTAATACACCTTTAGAACGACTGCAATTTGCTTACCACGAATTACCCCCTCATTCGCCTCAGCATACAAACAAACAGCCTTGCGTACAGCACCCGACACCATTTCAGACATCTGTGGCATGCCGGCTGTGACGCATCTGCAATATTTCTTTCATTTTTCTTCGTTTTCTTTACTTTTTCTTTTTCTTGCGGCATTCGCAATGATGTCAGGTTGTTCGACGGGGAACGCTTACGCTCACGGATTTGCTCACGAGACGGCGACTGCGAGACGGATCCACTCGAAGGACTTGAAGCGGCCGCCTCGCGGTCCCCGAAGCGCCTCGGCCAGAGCATGTCCTCGAGCAGGCGACGTCTCAGCGATGACATCCCGATCGTCGCCTTGTCAACAGTGCGCGCTGTTGCAAGGCCTGCACCCGTGGACGTCGTTAAGACATGAGCGTATAAGTGCACAGACGCAGTATACATATAGCTGGCAGTGTTTCAGCAGGGTGCGAGAGGCAGCTTGCGCAAGTGGTTGGGCGTTCCTTTCCTTGTAAGAAAAAAAACAACTTTGGTTGTCTTTTTGTTTTGGTGATTTTGACTTATGCGTTCGTGGAGATTTGATGTACTACTCTCTCTCTCTCTCTCTCTCTCTCTCTCTATATATATATATATATATATATATATAGAAAGAGAGAGAGGACATGACAGCAACATCGGCGGCATAAAGCTCGGTTCAAGTATCCTTGTAATTGCTGTCGCAATAAAATCTCCTCTATATTAACTTGCGAACGTAATTCAGGCAATCAATTGCGAAAATTTAAATGGTATTTGTTGGCTCTGATCGATCGCCTGAGAAGTGGGTCGCGTACAACCTAGCGGACATACTATACCAGTAATTTCGTCCAGGGGAAGTGGCATCACGTAATTACGCGGATATTACGGAACGCGTAACGGTCAAGACCTCAGCTGAGATTTCCTTTTATCGAGGAAAAAAAAATCGCAGCATATCCACGGGGTGAATGATGATGAGTGGGCGAAGCTCCGGAGGGAATCATCGGTAAACCGTGAATCTTCCGTGCAATTCGCCCAGTCGATCATCGTGTAAAGACGTCTCACGCAGCCCCTTACACGGCCGGAACGCGCACCGCGTTTGCCGACGCCATCACATGACTGCTGAGAGAGTAAAAGGCGGAGAGGCCTCAGCGTCTTACACCAGCTTCTTACACGGGTCGTAACGCGCTAGCACAAACGCGTTAAAAACGCGCACTCTTTCGTTAATATTGGGTGTTTACTGTCATCGTGGTGCATGTGTCCATGTGCGCTTCGTGGCGTAGTGGCTAGCGCCGCGCGTTCGGAAGCGAGGGGTCCCTGGTTCGATTCCGCGCTTCGGACACAACGTTCGGAATTTTTTTCTCTTCGTCCATGGTCCATGAAACGCGATCCGACGCGTACGGCGACGATCCAGGAGAATGAGAGGAGTGCTCCCGGCGCAGCCCCGCGCAGCAGCTAATCGGAGAGCAGCGGCATCTTCAGCGCTCATATACAAGTACCGCCGTCTAGTGGTTACATAGTGGTTATTTAGCGCAAAAAAACAATACACAGGAAGGAAGGACAGGACAAAGCGCTACTCCCAACTAGCCCGACAACGCATTGTGTTGAACCGCCGTCTAGCGGACATTCCAAGAACTAAACGAGAGGTGGCTACCTACTACATACATCGGGACGCACGACCCACGCCTTAAGGAGCTCCGCCCCTAAAACAGCACACCACACGACTGACTCAGCCTCAAAATGACAGGGAACTGAATAGGCATACCTGCACGAGCTCGTTCTGCAGCAACTGTACCATGTTGTCAATGACGGCGGCCATGAGGAGCACTGCAATGGTGCCGTTCGTGAGCAACGTCAGTATGACGCCGCCGACCACGCAGCCGCAGAGCAACGCGCGGACCCGCGTGCCGAACAGCGCCATCGTGTACAGTGCCACGCGGCACATCAGCGACGTGCCGTTCAAGCTCACCACCAACAGTACGAGCGCCGTCTGGTGCAGCAACTCCATCTGCGTGCCAACCGTTCGCGCCATCACGTTATTGGCGTCCATGAAGAGAGCGTTTTTTTTAAATGCGAAGCATTTCTTAGCGAACTTCGGCGACTTGTGCGTATCTATCTATCTATCTATCTATCTATCTATCTATCTATCTATCTATCTATCTATCTATCTATCTATCTATCTATCTATCTATCTATCTATCTATCTGCCTACGACTTTGTGCTCTCCTGACCGTTTCGTGAATCGGATGTATACGAAAATTGGTATGCCAGAACATGACTGCATGACGAACATAAATGACAGGTCATAACATGAAAATCATGACATGCATGTCATGAGTGGCATGATTTACGTGCCACGGTCTTGATGCCCTTGCGGCCGTTCATAGGTACCAAAATCGGTATAGCGAGACAACAATGCAGATCCAGTTTACGTTCTTGATGCGTGCTTCGCATTTCCTTGATTCCCACTGCACTGGGATCTGCCCATTTTTCTTGTTTTTTTTTTCGGCAACCATTTGATCCGCGCGATGCTCCTTAACTGTGGCTTCCTGACACCGTTAGTTAATATGCGAAACTACTCATTACATTGGGTGCTGCTTTAGAATGCATAAAACATCGCAAGTCCACTACAATAAAGAAGTGTCTGCCTTTCATCGGGAGGTGGAAATGAGCTCGTGTTCCTGAGCAACAGTGAGTACATTACTTGCCTATACCTCTTATGGAATGATCGAACGGATTTACGGCTCTGAAAGGTATTTTACGTCTGGCACAGCAGGAGGGCACAACGTGTATGGGAGGTGTGCAATACTGCCTACCTTCGGTGTATTCAGGTCAGTGGTTGGCACGACCGTCGTAAGCCTCGCAGTTGGCCTCGAGGCTGACCGATTTATTGCACACATTTGGGCGATTGCTGGCCCAGCTGTTTGCTCTCTGGAATCCATTGTGGCACCTCTTGATATTAAATAGACTGCCAGTTTTACCACTTCTCCGATAGCCCGCGAGCGGGAGAAAACAAAAACAACAAAACATTTATTTCAAGAGCCGACGTGTAGTCTTCAGTCTTCCTAGAGGACAAAATAGAGCTTCAGCCGATGCTCATTAAAGGCCAACTCCGCTCGTGTTTCGAAGTCAGTGGATATCAATGAAATTCGCTGGTTACGCACTCTTAAAAAAAGGTAGTAGAAAAGCTAGTAACGGGACTAGTTACTACCGTTTTGGCACCATTACTACATTTTTTTTGTCACTTACTAGCTTAGATGTATGCTAGAGGTAGTAAATGTCAGGGGTAGTAACTGTCACTACATGCGTACGTATCAGGTTAGTAAATGTACTACCTCCACTGGCAGTAGTATATTATGCTGTAATTGTGATAGGCGTACACGGAATTTAGACAAACTATAAGTGATTTCATTATGTTTGAATAAGAGTCCCATGCAGCGTGGTTGCATACATATACGGAAACAGAAAAATACAAGAATCTCAATCCAAAACGTTGAATACTTAACCGAATCTACTTCTGCTTACCAGACAAACGTGAGCGTCCTTAAGTAATGACCTATATCGCGTAGAAGGTTTCATCTTCCGTGTGCGGCAGTGTGTGCTGTCGTTTCTGGATCGAACATGTTTCTAAGCTGTTACCTAAATATTTCTATGTGCAGCGTATTCGCAGGGCTAATCACATGAAGTAATTAGCAATCGTTAATTGGTGTAACACGATGTAATTAGTCAGCACGAATCAGCGTGACCGGACAATGCCTTACCGCGCTCATTTTTATTTGATCTTAATCTTTTGCAATACAGTCGACCTGATAATGCAACGTAAAAAGCAAATATAAACCGAATTATAATAAGCCCGATAAAAGATTGCCATGGTAGTAAAGTTACTACCTTTGGTTACTACCCATACCTAGAGCTAGTAACTGCAGGTAGTAAATGACATGGTAGTAAGTTACTACCTTGCTGTTTACTACCTGCAGTTACTACTTAGGTAGTCAATGTTGTGGCAAGCATTTACTACCTCAAAGTTAGTAAGTAGCACTACCTTTTTTTTAAGAGTGCGTTCCTTGGAGCACTTCTATCATTCATGCAAGATTACAGGTTTGAGAGAATGGCAGATTGCTTACAAATCGAGTTTTACTGATTACCTCAAACCAACCACCTCTTCTCCCGCATTCATCGACCACATTGTGCACTGACGTAATCGCAGGCAAAGCGACGGAAGTGACGGATAACACGCCGGTATATTACGCCGTGGTCTTAGAGAATTGCGAGCGCCGCCAGCCGGCTCTCCCAATCTCAAAGGCTTATAAAAGTGATTCATGACCTTAACGCCGTCGTACCACGCATGAGGCAGTTCGCCTCATTTGCCCTCATGCGAAGAAAGCATTGTTTGTATTTCGTTTTCGGTTTCGTGCATATTGCCTCATTAAACATCATTTTCGCATTCGCTGAGTATTTATATACAATCAGGCGCACCGCAGAAGCGTCTCAGGAACATGTGTAGAATCGCCGTTTCCTTGACATGGTCGAAAAATCGCCGGTGCCGGCCTTGAAATGGAAACATACTTTTGAGCGCGCGAAAGTAGTAGAAATTCGGAAGCAGTAACCTTTCGCAGCATTCCTGCGCAGTTCCAAACATATAGGATCATTCTGTGCCTATATACCAAACGAGGAATGCTGGTTGTAAGTCTGTCACGTACGTGACAGACTTACAACCAGGGGGGGTTTGTGGGGTTTAACGTCCCAAAACCAGTTGTGATTATGAGAGACGCCGTAGTGGAGGGCTCCGGAAATTTCGACCACCTGGGATTCTTTAACGTGCACTGACATCGCACAGCACACGGGCCTCAACATTCGCCTCCATCGAAATGCAGCCGCCGCGGCCGGGATTCGATCCCGCGACCCTCGGATCAGCAGCCGAGTGCCATAGCCACTAGACCACCGTGGCGGGGCAGTCAGCTTTCTGAGAGTGGGATGGAGGAGGTCCAGGCCCGCAACGGTTCTTACTTTGGTATTTAGTTCCACGCACTAATTTCTTTATACGTGTTAGTCTTACGTAAGACTAACACGTATAAAGAAATTAGTGCGTGGAACTAAATACCAAAGTAAGAACCGTTGCGGGCCTGGACCTCCTCCATCCCACTCTCAGAAAAGCTGACTGCCCCGCCACGGTGGTCTAGTGGCTAAGGTACTCGGCTGCTGATCCGAGGGTCGCGGGATCGAATCCTGGCCGCGGCGGCTGCATTTCGATGGAGGCTAAATGTTGAGGCCCGTGTGCTGTGCGATGTCAGTGCACGTTAAAGAATCCCAGGTGGTCGAAATTTCCGGAGCCCTCCACTACGGCGTCTCTCATAATCACAACTGGTTCTGGGACGTTAAACCCCACAAAACAACAACAGAAAAGCTGACTGTCTTACCTATACTGGGTTAAACACGCGTATTATTTTTTTTATTTATTGCTGGGATAAGCATTTCCGCTCGGTATACAATATGCCTGAACTGTATGAATGTGTTATGCATGCCGGCAGTGTACATCGAGACGGCGTCGAACGCAAGAGGAAAAAAAGGTGGCCGTGCCGATTCCGCCCTAAAACGACGCCCCATGTACGGCGACAACGCAGAACAAGCGCGGAAATTCCTAGCACGTGACACCGGACGTCAACAGGAACAAAGAGGGAGTTACTCGTCTACTCTTCGACCTCTCATGCTGGTCTTATGATTTCAGTGTTACAACCATGTTTATGTTTCACGATACCTTCGGTGATACTTTTCGGCTAACTTGCGCCGCCCTTAAAAAAAAAAAGGAAGATCAAGTGCAAGTACCTTATTAGGATGCAGCCAACTTAGCATTATTCATTGCCGTTGTGAGCAAGTCAGACTACATTTTAAATAATGTCAGGTAACTGATTAATGTTACTTAATTAGCAAACTCCTAAACTGCTGCTTCAAACCAAATATATTTAAGGGTGAAGTTATGAAGCGTGTTAATTTAGCGTACAAATAACGTATTTCCGTGAGTATGAGTGTAATCATTTTAATTTTTTTCCGGGCTCTTAAGTATGTGCGCGAGATTTTGATAAAAAGTACCACTTGGCTAAAGTATGCCGGTGAAAAAGTATTACGGTGGCTCAAACGTGCTAAGAACGAAACATCGATGATGCATGCAGACCGCAGGCATGCATGGACAGGACAAGAGGGTGAAAGGTGTGGCCACCCCCTATCGTTTTGTTTTGTGGCCTATTGAGTGTGGTGTGTCTGCGTCCACCATGTTCGTTCTTGGCACGTTTTAAGGTGCTAACTTCACAGCGCGCAAGTGTCTAATCACGTGGCACTTTTCAAGTCTCGCGCACTTAGAAGCCCAAAATAATTAAGACCGCTGAATTTATAAGCAAGGAAATAGATTATTTCGACGCTAAATAAGATGCTTTACAACTTCACCTTTGAACGTATTGCGTTATATGCGACCGTTTAAAAATTGGCTAATCAGTTAATAATTAATTACCTGACGTCCACTAAAGCAACAGTCTGAGATGGCCAACATGGCGGTGAATGATGCGAAGCTGGTTGTATCTCCGTAACGCGCCAGTGGTTAAGAAGAAACACCCTGTATACACAATCCACAAGCCATCAACGACTAAACAACAGGGGATTAGTATATAGTGCGCGCGTACGCATCATTGAGACGACAGGCAGAGAGCGCAGACCACATGTGTGGGCGCAGACGCAGAACATTCGTAAGAAGACGCAGAATGTATGAGCGCCATCACTTATGTATAAAATCTATTTGTTCCGCAGTCTCTGAGCTCACAATCTACTGTATAGCAATATGTAAGAATAGAGACCCACATCAAACAGTGACGTCATCGTGAGGAGGGAACAGAAGTCGCGCCCCAGCCTGCATGCTGCCCATCGATGCGTCATGTGGAGTTCGCAGCGATTTCTTGTGACCCGCACCGTTCTGTTCCCTTCTGCCATCTGCTTTCATTTGGGAAGTTTGCGACAGCAATGCCACCGGTTGTGACTGTACGGTATACATGAACTGGATTGACGTATAGCGTACTTGCCATGCTAATTAATGTTCTGCGCGGAACTCGCCTCTCATGGCTCATAATTATGGTGGCATTGCGTTTGCGCTTAACAAATTTTCACAAGATCAAAAGATGGATGCCAAGTTGGCAGCGACATTTAGGGCATAAAGCTTACTATATTCGAATGGGATTTTGGGCGTTGCCATGAACAAGCGGCGTTGAACACAATCGAAGCGGCACTAATAAACTTGAGCGCCCCTTCACGCGTCTGTCCGTGTTCTCAAAGCGCCAGATCGCTAGACAAAGCTTGCCGCTCCGTGCAACATGGCGGCGCATTTGTTCTGTTATTACAGCTTCTTTGTGACCAAGGTTGGGTACGATCAGTTTTGAACGGCGTGCGATCGATCTTTCAGGAAAATAGCGGTGGCGGAGCCGCTATAAACCGACTTGGTCGCATTTGACGCTTTGTAAGTGGTTGGGAACTCAAATTATGCCGTGTTTTTTTTTTACGCAGAGTGGTAGACCTTGTCCTGCACTTTAATCGGAGTGATCTTGAAAAAAAAAATGCAAGAAAATATCCTTTAAAATGTTTTGAAATTTGGACATTCCACTTTTTTTCAGTTTGAAATTTCACAGTGGCTCACAAAGCAACGAAAAATATTTTCAAAGAAAGGGAATGAGTGAATGTATTAGCGTTGATATATACAAATAAATAAATAAATAAATAAATAAATAAATAAATAAATAAATAAATAAATAAATTTATTTGCCAGTTACATATTACTTTATAATTTTCTTTATCCTATGTTTATTGTCTTCGCCAATAAATTCCTGGATCACAGTTACTTTCATCCGTTTCACCCGTTCGTGATATTCTTTCTCAACTTTTTTTCCACAGTCGAGTGCATTAGTGCACTCGACTGTGGAACAAGATGGAATTTCGCTTGATCTTTTTTGGTAAAAGATGCTGTGATTAACAAGTATACGATTTTTTTTTTTTTTGCCATGTGCGCTCAAACTCGAAAAATTTCGAAATCGGTAGACAAGTGTGCTCGGTGGCTGAAACTTCTTTTTAGAGAAAAAGAAAAAAAAAAACAGAAAACTAACTTTAGAACAGAGGAGGCCGTGGTTTAGAATCATTGCCCTGGGTTAAAGTAAACATCAAAATCGCAATGGCGAACGGGACCATCTGTTCGTTCTTATCACCCGCAAGTCTTATGGGACATTGTATGAGCGATCTCTAAAGAGTTCGCGCTGGAATGTAGGCTGCGTTGGCCGCGACGTCCACTTATATAATTAGTGTTACACGTCCCTATTGTCTGCAGCTTATAGCGGACGCGTCAGTGAAAGCGCGCCGTCACCACGTGTTTGTCGCTTGCAAAGGTGTGATTTTACTCACTATGGCACTGCAGAGCGAAGCAGGGCGGGGTAGAGTTGTTTTGTACTTGTCAACGAGAATACGAAACCTTGCGAGTGTACGCGCATGCGAGACATTCAACCTGGGCTGGCATTTTTTCGGACTCCCCGTTGCATTAAAATAGTTAAAGGTTGGGCTAGTTGGTGTTCAGACTTCACGTTCATCGTAATTTAGCGCAGAGGTAACACACACAGCAAAGAAGGACCACAAGCAACAAAGGCGCTACTAACAACTGACTTCTTGAAGGTGCAAAACACAGCTTTTATACAACCAGAGATCTGCGCAGGCGTACCACAACAAGGAAATCTGAATACAGGCAAGCAGAAAGTTGTCACACCAGGCCTGCGCAGATCTCTGGTTGTATATAAGCCGTGTTTTCCACCTTCAATAAATCAGTTGTTAGTAGCGCCTTTGTTGTTTGTGGTCCTTCTTTGCTGTCTGTGTTACCTTTGCGCTCAATTACGATGAACGTGAAGTCCCCGTTGCATGTGTCCTGAATTATTGTAGTCTCACGCTGGGACATGCGGCGCCGCAAGTCGGATGGGTGCGAGATCTCCAGTTAGTGCCATATGTAATCGATCGTCGTTGTAGGCTGTCGTCGTAGTCTGCCACGTACGCACCGCCGTGACGTAATCAACCCACTGGTACGCCGGCGAGCCTACTGAAACATGTGCGGCTGTACAGATAACTCCTATACACGGGCGCCACAGTCGGCCATAATAACCGCGATGCGCGTATATCTAATGGGAGGAGGGGTTAGATAGCGAGAGCTCTCAACGTCGCTATCACATGTTGGCATGTGTGGTCGTGCAGAGGGCTCTCGCGATGACGTCACGAAACTCCAGCCAATCATAGTTGGCGACGAGGCCCGCATTATTGCCCGAGGCTACCGCTGCGCATTTTTTTTCAATACATTAATAGCTTTATGTAAATTTTAGAGGTCTTTTCCGAGACCGCTGCAAAAATAAAAAAAATAAAAAGTAAAAGAGCTATAAATTGACACCATGACATCATTCAATGATGTGCATCAGTGTCTCCGGCGCGTAAATCAGAGCCATGTGGTGTAAATGTGCTGAGGGCTCCGCTTCTGAACCGACGGGAGGCTTGTGTGATGATGGCTATCTATCCGGAGCCCACTTCTCAGTTCGTACGGACACCGTGATCCCTGGGGCTCAGCATGTATGCACCGAATAAATGCCTATAGCTATAGGCCCTTGTGGAAAAAAAAAAGAAAAGGAAGAGCGATACGGCGTCTGCACTCACGGCAATCTTGAAGTAAAGGGCATGTTGTTCGACGCCCATGTCGCTGAATAGGAGGAACGGCAGTGCGGCGGCCGCTGGTGGAGACATTGCATCCGTAGACAGAATGGCGACCAGCAGGCACAGACAGTACGCGCACCTGGCTTCCTGCACAGCACACGATATCGAGTAAAATGGCAGGTTGACGTATAAGTCGTCGTCACCTTGTAGCTATACTCGGCTGGCCTTCGCCGCAATTATACGACGCTGCAGATTGCGATGTGGCTGAGCCATAACTTTATCGCGGTGCCTTGAACATTTACATTGTTGTCGTAGCAGGTATAGCGCACAGTTAGGGACAAAGACGAAGCGAAGAAGTGAGGACTGGACACAGCGCTTACTTTCAACAAACTTGTTTAATGAACCAAGTGAAAAACATGCGTCGAGCAGGCGTATGCAGGCGCAATGGCTTACCTCTGTCATCAAGACGAAACAAGTACAAGGGGAGGAAGCACTTCACTTCTTCGCTTCGTCTTTGTCCCTATAGCTGTGCGCTACCTGCTATGCATAACTACATAGAGCCCATTCAAACGTTCTATCAATTTACACCGAGCCTAAATGGCGATCCCAATAAATTCAAGCGCGAGAATTGTCGCGGCTCAACAAACTTCTGACTTCTGCTGACATGACGCTTGTCGCTTCCGTTATGTACAAGGCAGGCTGTGTGCCTCGCGATTTTGCTGACTTTGTTGGCACGAATTTCTATGCTAACTCGAGCCATACAAGTGTTGCACTGAGCAGCCTCACTATGTCCATTTGGCTTTATGAGTGCACAGAGAGTGCCCTTTCACTCTTTGAAAGTGCAGCGCATTCTTGAAGCATCTTTTTTTTTTGTCTCTAGAAAAAAAAGGCGCTCGTAAAGTACATCTTTAAATTCTCATGTAGCTACCCGGCACCCCGACGTAACCTACGGTTTCCTTGCCTTGCGCTCGGCTTTTTTTGTTGGTGAAGAAAGCGCTTGTTGCAGGCTTTTATAAATATTTCGATATACAGACACGATACACGCTGTATCAGCAGCTGTTTTACGATAAACGGCGTACCATTCTACCGTGTATAGGACGGCAGGAAACATAGCAATAGTGCTTGGGCATATGCACAGGAAAAGTGTAGGATGTGGTTTTGCACCCTTTGAGGTATCGTTTGGCTCAACATTTTTCAATATACAGGTAAGTGGCCGCTGGTGTATGTTTGAAGTGTACAACCGTCGAGTAAACAGGTGCACGTGTGTCTCAGATCTGGGAGTAGGCACCACAGCATGCCGGTAGGCATTAGCGCAAAATAGACAGTACTAACAGAAAGAGTACGCAGACTGCGTTTTCTGTTCATCCTGCCTATTTTGCTCCATGCCTGTACGGTGGTGGACAGCCAGCAAGCCTAGCTTTCCACACTTATGATAATGTGGAAGGTGATGGAGCCCCTCGACTCCGCCGGCTTCCATTACCGAAAGGATGATTTCTTGGCAAAAAATAAAGTTTTTCAGCGCAAAGAAAGACTGACGACTGAGCAGCACAGAAGTTGCAATGTCTGCTTCTATTATATTAAGGCGTGTGCGTCTAGAGTACAACGTCTACGACACACACACGGACAGCGCTGCATCCCCAACGCCGTCCTTGTCCACCCTTACGCTAAGCCCGCGCGCGCACGCACACGCGCGCACGCACACGCAAAATTCGAAGCCCCGACCAACCACACTCGCTGTCCTTTCTCCGAAAGAATTCGGATGAACCGCTGCGCGTATTACACGGCGATACTCACGTTTGTGCCGATGAGAACGACGGGGAACAGGACGATGGGCGACCACATGCCGAAGAAGGCGATGCTGTCCGCGTCCTCCTTGGATGTGCGAGGCACCGCCATACTGGTGCCTCGGGCGCCTGGGCTCGTCTGTCGGGTACTAGAGGGTCACGGCAGAGACGACCCGATGCTCACGCGGAGCTCACGTCCACACGGCAAGAGTGGCACAGCTCGCTAGAAGCAGCGACTGCTGTTTCGGACTGCGAAGCAGCGCATGGAGTGTTACTGCACGTACCTTATAGCTGTGGACGGGTGGAGAGGATACGCACGGTCTGATGTTGGCGGGTCGGTCTGGTGATGACGATGATGATGATGATGCTCCTTCACATTTGGCATCTACGCACTTGGGGGCATTAGCCAAGACTCGGGCAGATTTGAGCCTGGTGCCTCGCTCCTCGGCGGACCGCGAGGAAGAACTCCTCTTTGTCGTTCCCAAAAGAGAAAATGACTCCGACCCGCTGCGGATGGATTGGCCACAAGGACGGCGGTTAACGCAGAGCGGAAATTTTGGAAATGTACAGCAAAGAATGTATTTTTATCGTTAGAAATATAAAAACAGTGTAGAATGCATGGTTGTTGAATGATTTTTGGTCATGGTAGTAAATTTTAGCAGAGACGCAGTAATTAAGAATACACCATTTAGTTCTTTGTCTTCCTCTCTTGTCTTGATAGTGGCTGGCGGCGTATTAGAGCTCCAAGGCACGGTTGTAGTCGCATAGCTTCAAAAAAGCAAAAAAAGAAAGGGTATAAGAAAATTGACGGATAATTCACGGGAACTGAGGTGACTCGTTCGAAAGTCTCTGAGAAGCATTCGAAAAAAAATAATAACAAAAGAAACGTCAGAACTTGGCGTGAATCGATACTCCACTGCCCCCCCCGGAAACAAAAGCGCGATCGCGCGAAAGGCGACCGTTCGAGAACCTTTACCGTTTCCATGCGCAAAACGTCACGTTCTTCCGAAATAGTTTTGCATTAGGTCTGGTTTTTGCGACTGTGTGCGGCACAAAGGCTACAACATGCTCCGCTTGTGTATACCACAAGCGCAGCCTTTTTTCTTTCTCGCGGGTGAAGTTTTTGTGTCCCATAGAATTAGGGAGTTCGGAGAAGTTGCCGGCATTTGGCATCACGCGGTAACTCATGTGTTACGCTATTAAAGCGAGAATCTTTTAGTGGCATCAAAATAAGAAGCATAATATATATATATATATATATATATATATATATATATATATATATATATATATATATATATATATATATATATATATACACCGGCCTTCGGTTTCCACCGAAGGCAGGATTGTCTTTTCGTCCACTTTATTTCCGTTCTACTTACCCCAACATTACAATATCATAATTAGTAACTTGAATAACTTCCCTATGCTTTCTTAGGCTTCCATGTTTCTTCGTTCATTAAGTTGTTTCTAACAAATGAACGAGCGCTTGACCCCTATATATATATGGCCGTTGGTGAGCACGGAGACCGCAGGTTCGATACAACGCCGCGATAACGCCCATTCCTGCGCTTTTCGGAATGGGAAGCCACTTGTGGACGCAGTGTGTTGTGTAGTTGCGGTATCGCGGCGTGGGATCGAACCTCCGACCTTCGTTCTCAGCAAAACGCTATATATCTGTGTTTATCGTTTGCTTGCTCCCAAAAAGAGAAGCTATATCGCGTTTACTTGTATCATACATGAGGTTTAGTGATGCTATATAGCCCACTATATAAATAGGCCTTCCACTCAGATTAAGAAAGACGAACACACGGAGCTTGATGTTCTTCCTTCTTTTAAAATTTATGTTCAACCAGCTAAATTACAGTGGGCTTGTCACGTGGTCAGTCGTATAGCGGCTAAATTGGTCTGTCCGCTACCACCGCAGCTGCTGCGGGCCGTACATAACGCGCATATATCGTCAGCGTGGGCCAGGTGAAGCGATGAAACAACTCTCCGGTCATTGCTCCACGGACCATGACAGTGTAAGTTAAACGGGACAGATAAGAAACGGCAATATTAATTACGAGCTTGACGTTTATATTAAAAGGGGCTCTGCAACAGTTTGGGAAGATAGTAAGAAAACACTGTGAAAATCAGTCGTGGGGCCTCCCACGAAACATGTGAGCCAAATATTGTGGCACTACTGCTCGCAGCAGGTGATTCGCAAGTAACTTTTAAACGCAGCTGGAAATCGCCTGCTCCTTTTTTTTTTATCAGCAGGTGACACCACAAGGACCACCGACTGCGTCGCTCGACTCGTGTGTTTTGAAGCAAGACGTACCTGCCGCGCTGATCTGGTATCGTATAGCACTTGACTGGCGCAAAGGTCGCGGGATCGAATCCCGGCCGCGCCGGCCGCATTTCGACGGAGGACGAAACGCCGGAGGCACGTGCACTGTGCGTGTGATAGTCGGTGGACGTCGGAATACCCCGGGTGGGTCGAAATTTCCGGAGGCCTCCGCTACGGCGTCTCTTATAATCATATCGTTGTTTTAGGACGTGAAAAACCAGTAAAATCCCTGAGATTACATTAAAGAAAGATGTACGTTGTCTTCACATCTCCAGCACAAAACTAGCAAATAAAGCATTACCGAGGATTCTCCCGCAATAATGGGATCGTCGATGCTACACTCTTAGCACGGTAATCTTTATTTTATAAGTACACAAAAACGTGAAAATATACTCCTTTACTAAAGGTTAAACCACTTTAACCATTAGTAAAGGAGCATATTTTCACATTTTTGTGTACCTAATAAATAAACTAAAGGTTACCGTGCTAAGAGTGTAGTTCCGCATCACGCGACGTACGCTCTAAACACGGTAATCTTACCTGTAATCTAAACTAAAGGTTACCGTGTTTAGAGTGTAGTCACTGCTGCTTGTGACGTCATTTACTGAACGAAGAGGGAGCGCTATCCAGCTGTACTTGGGACTCACTTGCGAATTCTGTTGTGTATGCAGAGCAGTAATATTTGGCTTGCTTGTTCGTAGGAGCCTCCAAAACACACCGCGGCGCCGTTTTTTCCGACCACCTTCAAAAAAAAAAAAGGTTTTGGAGCTCTCGCAGCGGTGCCAGTGGTCAAAGATGTCACGTATTCGAATACTATATATCGTCGGGGGTGGAATCAGAGAAAGCTCATTTACGATGCATCGGGTGTGATTCAAAGGACTTCGGGCAGCAGTCACCCACGTTGTTCCTCACAGCTCCATCTCTCCCTTCCCCGCCGTCAGTTTAGGGAATTTAATGTGCCTCACAATTTATGTGTCGTGCTGTTATAAATAAACTTGCGGACGCATTCTACTGATTCTTCTCAAGTTCAAGTATATTGTTCTTCGTCTAGTACACACTAGAAACGTCCTCCGGGGCTAAAAGCTGCCGTCAGCAGCTTGACTGGACCTAGGAGGCGTTATACATGACAGCGCGATAACAGTGACGCGTTTTGTACAAAACTAGAGCATAAAGTCAGTTAACCATAAATATAAACTAAACTAAAACATAAATTTGACAACTTATACGCATGCTTTACGACAGGATAGGTTAAGATTCAACGACAGACATTTCTAGACAAATGGTCAAACGTGGGCAGTTTTATATGCACCGTTACACATGAATATATATGTTACAGGCTGACAAAATGCATCTTCCATCCTTGAGGAGATAAATTAGTAGCGTGAACATGATTATTCAGAATTTTCGGCGAATTGCGTTGAATAGATTGCAACCTATACTCGGTGCGAAAGTGCGGTACAAACCACGGTGCTCATTCCAAGGTGCTGCTTTCAGCGGTCAGTACTGCTCAATACGCATCATGCACATTTTTTTTATTATTGAAGCTGCTCTTACACAGGAGGAACAAAGTGGTTCGAGAAGGAATTCCGTGCACTCCGTTTCTCATGGCCGCCTTCTAACAGCGCGTATACCAGCGGTGAACGTAGATGATAGGCACAAGCACTCCCGTGTGCCACCTGCGTTCGCCGACCCGCTGTCGCGCTATTACGCGACAAAAAGACTGCTGGTATCGCGACGCGCTTGTGGAAGCAACGCGCAAACAAATGTCTTCTCGCGACTGATGCTTACGCCAGCGCGCGCGTATCATTCACAATTTGTGCTTCACGCTTCCACGCCCGTCCTTAAGCGTGATATACGCTCTGCGACCCCGCACGGACCGGTTTTAAGAAGCAGGTGCCGTCTGCTTCGAAACCGTTCTGTCATATGGAGGTCCAGGCGTTAAAAAAAAGGAAAACAAAAAAAGAAAAAAAAGCAACTATAGTATGCTGAACTGTCTTTGCAGTATTTGGCCTCATGAAAAAAAAAAGAAGTGAACATTGCAGGTAAATTTATCAGAGATGTCATTCGGCGTGCGGCTGGCTGTCTATACAAACACTTCGACGCAAGGGGCCTTGCAGAGTCTAGGTTACGTACCATGACCTCACTGCTCAGGTAGTCTCTCTCTCTCTCTTTTCACGTTAGTTTTGCCTGCCGGGTTGATGTAAGCAGATGGAGGTATGTGGGCGGAGAGGGACATAGAAATGTTTGCGTACAGGAGGGTCGTGGGGTACAATAGCGTAGCTTCGCTGTTGGGCCAGTTCGCTGATGTTAATGCGGGGTTCTTTCGCAGAATTTCGTTTCCTACGTTCTCTAGGAAGAACGCAGTAATCGGGCAATATCACTGTCCTCGAGTTCTCCTTAGAAACTGTCTGTACGCAGCCGCCAAGACGAGCCCGAAATTACCGTCATAGTTGCCTGACTAGGTTTCGATAACGTGAAAAATAATGCATAAAAATGTACCTTATTGTAATGTAAATATGTAATGTAATGTAAAGCTAACGTAACGTAATGCACATATAAAGTAATGCGTGCGGTACTCGTCTTAACGTTGTGTCCATGCAATGCTGCAAACACTCTCGTTCTAGAGCTGGAATGTCAAAAACGTTGTTACATTGCTTGATTTATTGTGCAAAGCTTTTGTGCTTTGTATACGTCACGTTTTCAGCGTCGGGGGAATTAGGGGACTAATGAGAAAAGATTTGAGGAGCGCAAAGCTCAAAGAAAAAAGCTCGTAATGTGGATCTCAACAAACCAATGTGCTAACGGAACCCTTCTTCCTTAAAAAAATAAAAAAAATAAAGCAGTAGAAGCAGATCTTTGAACTAGAATAGAAGGATAACGAAAAAGGAAAAGAAGTTTGACTGTTGACATATGGCTGGGAAGAAAAGAAAAAAAAACGAAAACACTCTATGTAAACCTTGCAAGGCAACGATTTACATTCCTTCTTTTCTCATTGACGTAACTAACGACAATCATCAGCTGAAACCTAAAACCAAAGTTATGTTACTTTTTTTCTCCGATGGTAGTGGCACAGGTCGTTCCCATCTTTTTGCAGCGGAAACCGGCCCGCTTACGTTACCGTTCCTCCTGTCGTTCTCATAAGGAGTGCACGTCAGGTCACTTCACATTGGCTAACTAAAACGAGGCCATTGGTATTGCAGCCAAGATTGCTGGCACGCGTAGGCTTTTCGTGCTCAGAATGGTGACGCTGGTGAAGTACTGACCCGCCAAGGGTCGGAACATGCAGGAGAGAACCAGCAATGCAGTGAACCGGACGGTAACGCTGTTTAATTCGTAAGCGCAGACAACTCCCCGCTGCAAAGAGATCGTCTCACGCAGATCATATGCCACACAGAGATCACACAGCCACATAGAGATACGCTAAGGACCGCTTTCGGCCACTTCGATACCACCGGTGTAGTTGCGATACCACTGAATACGATGTGCCGACGTCCTCAAAAAATTACGTATGCAATAACCGCGTGTTTCTCATTTTATTCAGCCTCCGCAATTAGCTTATCGTAGCGTCGCGTTTTCTAGCTGGATTATAGACCATTTTCACTGGGCGAAGAGACGCGGTCTGGCCTCCCGCACGTTTCTCCTTTTCCGTGTGTGCGAAAGGGCGTGCAAACGCGAGCGTTTGTATCTAGGTGGAAAAACAAACTAGTGGGCGGCGTCACGTGGTCTCGCTAGCCTCGGGAAGCCTGCCTCCTCTGACACCTTGCGCGCGATGCTCCTTGGGTAGGATTAGGCCCACATGCATGGTTGCCGGACCGCTCGAAGCTGTCATGTACGTGCGTGGTGAGATTTAGTGGCGCTTGACCATACACTAATATACCGCCTGCCTATCACGTGACCAGGTACCATTTGCCTTACATTCTTTATGACGGCTTTATCGTTGTCACGTGATGCTTTCTTCCTTGAGACGTATAACGCATTCGCCCGTTCAGTCGATGTTGCGTTTTGCTTATCCCGTCGTAATGACTACGCGTGCAGTGTGCAAGCGGCGACGGGAACAGATGCGATAGCGCGTCGGCGGTGGCGGGGTGTGTGCTAATGAACTTCGATGCTGATTGATAATTGATTTATGGTGTTTTACGTCCCAAAACCAGCTGTGATGATGAGAGATGCTGTAATGGAGGGCTCCAGAAATTTTCACCACCTGGGGTTCTTTAACCTGCACTGACGTCGCACAGTAAACGGGCCTGAACATTTCGCCTCTACCGAAATGCAGCCGCCGGGGCTGGGATTCGATCCCGCGAACCTTGGATCAGTAGCCGAGTACCATAGCCACTGGACGACCGTGGCGGGGCTAGAGCTTCGATGCGTATCCATCTTCACGGAGTGCAATTGTTCATAAGTTCTCAAAGCCATTAGGTGCATTATTTGGGCAATGCGAGAACTGGGGTTCTTAGGAACCGTGATTGGCATCTTTTCTAAACTCTTTCTGAGCTGTGCTGCGGAATGTGCTTTTAGTTGTCTTACGTAACGAAAATAGCACTGGGCGATGCGAGCTGAACTTCAGAGACAGAAAGGGAAAACAATACACCGATGCTTTAAGATTAAAGATACGGACGCGCTACTCCCTCCCTCCCCCCACTCTCTCTCTCTCTCTCTTTTTGCATGGACCTCGCAACAGTTCTTGGATACATAGAAGACGGTGTCGTCGATCACTCGTGGAAACTCCTGTGAACATGTAAGGCAGGCCCGTAGTAGGGGGGCAAGGAAGGGAGGCCGTGGGCCAGGGTTCCTTCCAAAATTTGGTTGAGGGGTAGTGTTAATAACATAGTGCAGTGCTAATAACATAAAGTACAAGCCTATTAAACAACATGGCATTTAGAAAGTCAATATGCATAGTGCAATTTTTATCGAAAATAAATCGTGAAAATACATGTTTTTCTCAAATGGTCAAGGCCTTCAGCAAGTGCCTCCCCACCCCCCACCCCCTTTCCGAAAAAGAATTCCTGGCTATGGGCCGACGACGAAGTGCTTCTCTTGTAGAACATATCTGGCCCGTCTCTCTGCTTTTCTTGACTTCTCGCTGCGTTTGCGGGGTCCACCGCCCGCTACATCGCGGGGATGGACGTACAACTTCCCGAGGCACCATCCGGTTCCGGTTCTTCTGCGGGAATCGCTTCGAGGAAGCGTGGAAGCACATCGAGCGACAGCGAGGACACGGAGCTGTACTCCGTCTCAGGTGACGACTCCTCGGAAGACGGCTTTGTACCTGTCTTGCACCGCAAGGCCAAACGAAGAGCTCTTAACACATCTTCGGCGTCAAGTTCGGCTACTGTGAAAACTAGGCCTCAGCGATGGCCTCACTCCATTCTGTTCGTGCCAGAGAACGCTGCTGACAATCTGCGCGTCCTGAACAGGCAAGCCCTTTCCTTATATCTGGAAAACACTGTGCCCAACGAGATCAAGGACGTCCGACTAAACACAAGGAGGAACATCTTGGCCATCGATGTGATGAACCCGTCCGCGCTGAACACCTTGCAGCGTGTGACGCAGCTGGGTAACATCAAGGTACGATCTATCGTGCCAGCGGGGGCCGCCACGGTGACAGGCGTCGTCTATGACATTGACACTGAAATACCCAACGCCGACCTTCCGCTTCTCATCAAACCAGCCAGTGAACACAACGTCATTGTGCGGGTCGGCCGCCTCGGTAATACACGCTGTGTGAGGATAACGTTCAAAGGTGACTGTCTTCCTTCCTACGTGAAGGTTGGCCACTTTCGCCATCAGGTACGAGCCTTTATTCCGAGGCCTGTGCAGTGCTTCAACTGCCAGAAGATTGGCCACGTGAAAGGCGTTTGCACAAATGCCGCGGTGTGCCCACGATGCGCCGAACCTCACTCGGAAGACAACTGTAGTGCAACTACGATGAAGTGTCCCAACTGTCAAGGAGATCACTGTGCCTCGTCCAAGGACTGCCCTCGCATCAAGAAAGAGATCACAGTCCTCAAACAAATGGTCAGAGACAGCTCGACCCACAGAGAAGCTGCTGAAAAAGTCCGGCGAAGAAGACGTCGACGTCGAAGATCATCACGACAACAATCATCATCTTCACAAGAGAACCGTCAAACAGACCCGTCATCAGCAGCACACCAGACGCACGTTTCCAGCACCCCAAAGACCGATGTTGGAAAGGGAAAATCTGGAAGGCCTCTGTCTACAACGGAATGGCCACCGCTGGCGCCTCTACAACCTGCAGCAGAGCTACCGCAGAGGTCGCCAACAGTGCAACACAGTGTGGCATCTGAGAAGCCACAGAATACAGATAAGCAAGTTGTCGCTCTTCTGAGACCCTTAATTAATGCCATTCGCGTGTTGCTGAGCAACATGCATACACCGTCTGCCAGAAGTGCTCTTCAAGTGCTGGACGCTCTGAGTCCGGTGCTAGCAGCCCTTGAATAGACCCATCATGGCCCATCAGCCACTGTTCTTCAGGAATGAGGTCCGAAATGCAGCAATTTTTCAGTGGAATGCCCGCGGTCTGAGATCGCGCATTTCAGACTTCCGTCGCTATGTGTATGTCAATATGTTTCCCATCATAGTCATTTGCGAACCGAACTTAACGAACTCCATAAGGCTATCTGGATATGAATCATTCCCTTCGTCGACTGTCGACGAAAACAGCAAGGTTTTGGTGTTTATTCGACGTGACCTCACCTATATTCATCACCCAGTACCAGCTAACGACGAAAATCAATACGTATGCTTAACAGTAAAGAAGAAGAATCTTACATTCACTGTTGTGGGCGCCTACTTATCGCCGTCAAGTCGATTTGACCACAAACGACTACGGGATATTCTGTCCTCATCCTCTGGTCCGTGGGTCGTCATCGGAGATTTCAACGCGCATCATACACTCTGGGGAAGTTCGAAGGTCAACGCGAGAGGCAGAGCTCTGGTATCTTTCGCATCCAGTGAGGAGCTATGGCTGTTGAACGACGGAAGTCCTACGTTCCTACGTGGCGCCACGTACAGCAGCTGTCTTGACTTGGCATTTGTCTCACGAAGCCTTGTCAGACGTGTTAGATGGTTTGCGGACATAGAGACGCACGGAAGTGACCATATCCCAACATATATCACGATCAAAGGATTGGCTCCTACTAAAATACGAGATACAATTCAAAGAGTGGACTGGACCAAATTTCAATCCATCATGGAAGAACGCTGCGAAGCCAATACACCACTTGACTTGGAGGAGGAAATAAGAACCGCAATGCACGACAATGTGCGTACTCTAGCATGCTGCGTAAAACCGACACAGTTCGATTTTGAATTGGAAAGACTTCGAGCAATCCGGCGGCGTGCTGAAAGAAGGTACCGACGTACGAAAGCAATAGAGGATTTACGTACTGCTAGACGCACGCAAAAGAAGATCCAGCGGCGGTTAGACAAGCTCGAATCGCAACGTTGGACTGCCTTCTGTGAGTCACTAGATCCTCGCAAACCTTTGTCGCAGCTGTGGAGGACAGTGCGAGGTCTCCGGACACCACCTGTGCAGCGGTTCCCATTCAAGACCCTAGCCCTCTCACAAAAGCGACTAGATACTGACGTGGCAGAAGAGTTTTGTACCAGATTAGCTAGCCAACCTCCTGCTCCCAGCAATATGCCGCCTTTGACGAGCAGTCCCCCACCAGGTGATCATCGCATGGACCTACCATTCTCAATGCACGAACTTCAGGCTGCCTTATCTTTGTGCGGACGCACATCAGCAGCTGGACCTGATGGCATTTCCTACAGAGCTCTCTGTCATTTAGGTGAGCGAGCGAGACTTGCTCTCCTTCACCTGTACAATAGCTCCTGGAGAGATGGTACTCTTCCCATCAGCTGGAAGACAAGCCGCCTCGTGCCACTGCTGAAGCCTGGCAAGTCGCCGCTAGAACTCTCATCCTACCGCCCCATCGCTTTGGCAAGTTGCGTGGGCAAAGTCATGGAGAGGATGGTCCTAGGACGCCTGGAGTGGTACTTGGAGTACAACAACTGCTACCCAGATGCCATGGCGGGTTTTCGTCGAGGCCGATCGTCGATAGATAACGTCGTCGATCTGGTCACATACGTTCAGCATGAGAAAAGCCGTAAGCGTCTCTGCGCTTCCTTATTCCTCGACGTCAAAGGAGCATATGACAATGTTACACATGAAGCAATCCTCTCTGCTCTCGAAGAGGTAGGAGTGGGTGGTCGGACGTTTCGCTGGATACGGAGCTATCTCTCTATGCGTTCCTTTTTCGTAAGCACCGAAGATGGCCGCACTTCTCTACATTATAGCTGCCGCGGTGTTCCCCAGGGTGGTGTACTTAGCCCTGTGCTATTTAATATCACACTAATTGCTTTGCTTCAGCACATTCCAAGCACGGTCAGGCTGTCAATGTACGCTGATGACATCTGCGTATGGACGTCAGCAGTGACGCGGTTACAATTGCGAGCAAGAATTCAAAGAGCTGCCAATGAAGCTGCTATCTACCTCCGTAGTCGAGGCCTAGAAATTTCCTCCGAGAAATGTGCACTGATGCCTTTTACGCGCAAATCTATGACTCACTACACCGTAATGATAAGTGGCCAAATCATACCCTACGTTCGAACATACAAATTTCTCGGTGTCATAATTGACAGAGATTTGTCATGGAGCCCTCATGTATCGTACATGAAAAAGCGGTTGACGGGCATCTGTCACTTGTTCAAGTTCTTCTGTGGAAAAGCATGGGGAATGTCGACACGTGCTATGCTGCAGCTATACAGGGCGCTTTTTCTCGGCTTTCTGCGATACAGCTTGCCAGCTATAACGAACACGGGCAAAACAAATCTACGTACAATACAGAGTGTGCAGGCTCAGGCGCTCCGGATCTGCCTAGGCCTACCACGGAGTGCATCGACAGTGGCGACAATAGCAATCGCTAGAGACCACCTTATCACGACCCAAATTGACATGGAAGCGCTGAGGACACATATCAGGCACCTCGCCAGGACCCCTCGGCACCACCTCTCTTCTTTGCCAGTGGACAGACCACGCACCTCTTTCTGCAAAACGATAGCAGCACATGGTGACTCGTTACCAACTTCTTTCACCCCTTCTGCGAGACCTTCAATTCCTCCATGGTGTCTCGCTCAGCCGGAAATCAACCTGACAATTCCTGGAATTGAGAAAAAAGCCGCTTTATCATCACCAGCGCTTAAACAGCTCACGTTACTTCTATTGTACGAGAAGTACCGGGACTCTACGCATATCTACACGGACGGATCAGTGCTTCCAGACAGCTCCACTGTAGCAGTCGTGATACCCGCGAAAGGTAAAACCTTAAAATTTAAGACGACTCATCCGACAACATCGACGGCAGCAGAGCTCGCAGCGATCCTTACTGCCCTTCATTTCATCAGAGATGAAGCGCCACACAAATGGACGCTTTTCTGCGACTCCAAGCCAGCATTGCAGTCCCTGTTGTCTCCTCTACGCCGCGGACCACATGAACAGCTGGTGTTCCAGGTTACAGAGATGCTGCAACATACAGGGAAGGCAGGCCACAAAATATCTTTTCAGTGGCTTCCAAGTCACTGCGGGATTATAGGCAATGAACGGGCCGATCAAGCCGCCCGTTCTGCACATAATATGGAACAACAAGTACCCATACCATTGTCAAGGACGGACGCGGCACGGATGCTCCATCTGCTTGCTCGCAAGTGTACTGTATCGCAATGGGGTGGCACACATTTCACGCATTCCCGACTTCACTCTCTCGATCCGACCTTAAGCCTTCGAGTCCCACCCAAGACTTGCCGAGGAGAAGCCACACTCTTATACCGACTATGGTTGGGCGTCGCTTTCACAAAAGCATATGCGTTCCGCATAGGGATGGCCGACACCGCAGCCTGTGACCACTGCGGTCACGAAGAGACCATTGAGCACATTTTATGTGACTGCCCACGATACAGCGTAGAGAGGCAACCTCTTCGCCTTGCACTCAACAAACTGGACGACCAACCACTGTCGGAAGAAGGCATCCTACGCCATCGACTAGACATCACGTCGCAGAAGAAGGCCATGCAAGCGCTACTGCGCTTCTTGACATCTACCGGCCTTCGTGAACGTCTATAAGTGGAACGTTCTTTGTGTGTGTGTATGTGTGTGCGCGTGTTTTTTGTTGTGCTTGTCTAGAATCTTGTACCCTCTCTCGGCTGTCATCTTTCTAACCCCCTCCCCTTCTCCCCAGTGCAGGGTAGCAAACCGGAATCTAATATCTGGTTAACCTCCCTGCCTTTCTCCTCTTTTCTCTCTCTCTCTCTCTCTGGCTATGGGCCATTTGTAAGGTTTATAATTGTTGCACTGGACGCACCAGGACAATTGTAATTTCAACTCAAACACAGTAAAAATGACATGCTCTTCTTTCAACAAGAGATGTCACAAGGAACGCCGAATACGTCGCTTGGCGCAGAGCGATAGCATTTGTGTATTCCGTGATGGCAAAGTCCTCCTGAGTAATGCTTTATTTGTTCACGTTGAGTTCTACGAGCACAGGAAATGCATGTATGTTCATTTAGGACACCCCCGCCACACACACACACACACACACACACACACACACACACACACACACACACACACACACACACACACACACACACACACACACACACACACACACACACACACACACACACACACACACACACACACACACACACACACACACAAATCAAGCGATGCTCTCTTTGACGTCATTAATTGAAAGAAAAACAGCCGCATTTGGAACCTAATTGCGAATTACCTAGTTTGTGCAGCGCAACAATTCTTGGCTCTCATGCTCGTACGAGCCTCCGCAATTGGTTGACACCATTTTCTGACTGGACTAAAAATCGTTGCAGGGCCCCTTCAAGCGTCTAACTCATGGTCTAGCGAGAACCATCATTTACCATTATCGCGCTTCACTGCATAGGAATGTTACAGCCTCTAGAAAGGCCCTTTCACGTAGCCGAAGAATAATAAACATAAAACGCACCATCTGGAAAGAGGGCGGGCATATACACACCTGTCATTATTTCCCTTGACAAACGAGCTGTTTGCGCAATGCAGCCTGAAACTCGTAAACAGGCAGCATACTGCGCCGGCATGGCCAATATACATGAAGAAAAGGAAGAGGACCGTTCCGAAATGTTATTGGCCGTGGAACTCGATGCTGGCTATGAACGTCAACATGCTGCCATATTATGAATTTCAATTACGTAGGTCTCATTGTGAAACTCTGGAAGCACTTCACATTCTCGAGCGAAATTATTATTACTACTCGACTGCCTCACGTGTAGAGCGAGGACCTCGCTTATTTCTTTTGTTCCGCCTTTTTTTTTGTTCAGAAGTCCGCCCCCCCCATCCATTTTTATGTTATTATTACGAAACGTTACCTTGTGATTACGCCTGCAGAGTGATAGGCAGAATTTCTTCTTTTGCTACTTTTTTCTCATTGATAAGGGCCGGCGCCGGCTGTAGTCAACGTGTAGTCATAGAACTTTATGCAAATCATCTGAGAGGTCTCCGACATTTCGTGTTGTCGGAAGAACTTGATCGAAAGAACGAATTATCCTGTCCGTAATTCGGAGGACCTATAAGATGGCCTTAGTACTACAGCTGCACAATGCCAAGGAACGCCTCTTCGGGTTGGGTGTGCATAACACGCTTGTGAAGACATAGAAGCACAACGAACCGCACAACAAGAGACGCTATCTGGCACCTACGCCGGCGGAGAAACTGTGCAGTGAATAGGCATTACTTATCACGGAATACAAGGACTCAAGGAGTCACTACTCACAGTGCTTAGAAGCGCCACAATCAAGGAAAACATACCAGAGCACATGGGCCGGGTGCATGACGCCGAAAGGAGAAAATGCCGGGCTGAGTCCATTCTCAAAAAGCATGATGGGCGAGACGGGCTCCTTTTTGTCGACGCAGCCAGGTGCCCCAATGACACCTCGCAACAAAACAAAGACGTAACATCCAAATTCAAACTGGCTCGACCAAGTCAGGCAATGTTTGCCTTTAGCCGTGCCCCTCATAGGGAAATCCTCTGTATTGTCCGAAATACATCAATGAAGAAAGAACAAGAATAACTGCCTTCTGTATGGCGGTGCTGCATACCGACAACAACGCACGAGTCACAGGATCCACTAGAGTAAAAGCTACCGAAGCGGCGGAAGAAATGGCAGTAGCCCTAGCCATAATCGACGGTATAGAGAAACGGATTCGCTCGTCGTCAGTAAGGCCAAGACAGCAATCCGCAAGTACATCAAAGGCTGGATCTCCGTAGGAGCGGCATGTGCACTGAATGCCAAAACATTGAGGATGGCACCATATCAACGATTACCCTGAAATCGTTCCCCGCGCACATGGGCCAACTCAACAGACAGAAACCTGAAATCCGGGGCAACCATAATGAATACCGTGCCCCGAGACGTCTAACCCACCTCGACACTCTCCGGGCCGCTGATATGCATGGGGCGTTCCGAGGTAACTTTGTAACGGAGGAGCCGAGTGGTATGGCTACTGCAATACTGGACAACAACAACAACAACAACAACAACAACAACAACAACAACAACAACAACAACAACAACAACAACAACAACAAGAAGAAAAAAGTTGTGGGCAGCTTTCCCTAGGGCCGCAAGGCTAGATCACAGCGGAGCTGATGGGCTTGCCCTCTCCTTTTCCCATCCTCACCTTCACTTCTGTTTCCCACCTCCTTGCTATACCGCACAACCCGTGGGTATACTACGCGTTACCCTCTCCCCTCCTTATGTTCTCCTTCCTGACTCTCACGTCACTACTCCTCAACCCCGCCTCCCTTTAGGACTCCCTTGTTAGACTGTACTGTTGTGCTGGTGGCCTTACCCTCTTCCTTTCCCTCCTGCTCACCCTCACTTCCTTTTCGCACCTCCTTGATATACGTTGATATGCTATGGTGTAGCCTGTCCCCTCCTCATTTTTCCCTTTCTCACCCTCACATCTCTCCTTCCCACCCTCAGTTTTCTTTCCCACACCCTTGCTATACTACACTATAAAACACTATACTATGCTTTACTCTCTGTCCACATTCATCCCCCCTCCTCAGCCTCACTTTCCTTTCCCACCCCCGTGCTGTTCCATAGCATACATGCATACAATTTGCTATTCACCACGCACAGGGGCTTCTTTTCCGAAGAAGCGTCAGCTGCTGGCGTGGCTCTTTCGCAAAACACTTGCTTGCCACGCAGACGGCCTCGGTTGGATTCCTGCTCGAACCCAGCTAGTGTTTTGCGATGTTAATATAAAGAACTCAAAGGAATCGCAAGGTATGCTACAGCTAAAGCCTCCTGATCTGGTTGCGCGAAATGTTAAGTACGAGCGTAGGAGAATTTACTTTAACGAGAGAGGACACTGAGGGGCTTTGCTGCGATGCCGCTGTGTCGCGTACCCTATATGTTCCGTTTTCATGCCGCGACGAACATTACACCTCGAGCTAGAAAAGCGGCGCTGTTAAAACCTCACGGTGACATATCACGAGATCCTAAGCCAGACCAGACATCAGAGGCAGACACCCGCACCAGCAACCTGGTGTATCTCGATAACTCCACAGAACTCAGATGATTTCAAACACGCACTTTTCACCTTTGTGCACACCAACGCAGGTTATACACCCGCTCTTACATTCGTTGCCGGCCTGTCCGTGGTGTGGGCACCATCAGGCTGACGTGGCGCACATTCTATGGGGCTGTACAAGTAGTCTGCAGATGTACATAAAGGATAGTATCAAACCAGATCTCCTTTAAGAAAGCTGGCGAACTGTCTTGAGCAGTTCGGGACACACAGCCCATCCATGGGCTGTCCTGCGCACCTGGACTATCGTCGAGAGGTTACCTCCTCTCGCCTAAAAACCACCTGGCGGTTGACCTCAGGCCAACGACCTCACTGGATCCTACAATAAAGCTTTACGATACCGTACCGTATATGTGGAATTTAGAACATCAAAATCTTACAAGAATGCCCAAGTATTTTCTTATTTCTTTCTAGTTCATACATACACTAATGTTCGAGGTCGGGACGCAATGCATACGAAGGAAAATGCGAAGTACTAACACTATACCGGGCCGCTGTTGTCGACGGCATGATGATCCGCGATATTGTTAGCTTTGATTGCCTCGTACGACTTTTACTACTCATACGTTCAGAAATGTCGACACGGTGGAGCTGACAGTGCAGGTAAAGTGTACTGCAGTGCATGATAGAACGTATTGCCACTTACTGCGTTATTACTTCTTACTCAACGTCGGCACAGTAAATTTCATGGTTGTGACTCTAACGATAGGGCATCATCACCTGGTGTAACCGTGGTCCCTATCGGTCGTTACGGACTGTCAACCAACGTGAACCGGAGCCGACAGATTTCGTAACGCTGCGTTTCACAGCAACTTTCTCTTTTCCTCTCTTGATTGCCCTAGGAGATGATTGATCGATGGTGCTAATAGTGGCGACGTGTTTCACGTCCGAATAATTGACGAAGGGTCGAAAGTGTCAAATGAGATCGAATGGATCCAGTCGTAGTAAATACGGCTCTGGGAGGTCGTTTCTGTAATGAGCCATACGACTTACGATTGTTTTCGCATTTATTGATTAGCTCGAACACTGACGTTGTCGCCGGTACAGAGAGAACGTCTCGTCAGGGACCATGAAGGCGAAAATAAAATGTTATATAGGTCATTTGGAGATTCGTCATGAAATTGCAATATTTAGCCACGTGTGCTTCCAGCTCGACGAGGACATTGCACTGTGTCGCTTTCGTGTAACAGCGTGGTGGTCTACGTCACGCTGACAAGTGTGTCGTGACGACACGCTGTTGATTACAGTATTTACGGATGCACACCGACTGTAGTGAGCGGCCCCGTCACTTCAAAGTGCCCTGTAGTGACGGGGTAGTTATTAGCCACGTGCGGCTGCCTAACCGTCTGACGAAGTAAAATTTTTTAGGGATGAGCGCTATGGTCGACTGGAGAAAACAGCGCGTAATAACACGGACGCAGAAAAACACAGTAGACAGGACGAGCGCTGTCCCATCTATTGTGTTTTTCTGTGTCTGTGATATTTCGTGCCGTTTTCTCCAGTAGTCCGTGAACCAACTCTCCCAAATCGAAACCCTGCTAGAGTGTTCCGCCCGTGCTATACTTGCGAGCACGTCACATGCGGTTCGGCCACCGCAACTGCTGCCACGTTGTTATTGGCCTCGAGATCGACGTGTAGGTGGCACCACCGTCACCGCGTGAGTGTGGATGCGTTCGCCAGCGCGCATTGAAATGCACACAGCGGCGCTCTGTTGTGAGGGGTTTGACGGAGTCGTTACCTAAATAAAACTTCCAGTCAAGCGGTAATACATGCGTCCTTCAATCTCGCGTCAGTGCATGAAGCACGCAAAACATTTTTATTGCACTTGAAGGAAGCGTGATATGCCAACCAACAGGGCCCTAGACATCACCCAGCCTCACAGTTTGACTTCCTCGGCAGTTCTCTCCGTCCATTTTTCTTTCACCATACTTAAGTTCTTTTCTGTCTACAATGTTGGCATCGCTGTTACGCGACTGAAAGAGTTCAGTGTTGTGTTCTCGCTCATTTTTCGCTATTGGCCACACCAACAAAAGAAGGACTGTTACTGCGCATTAAGTTGAAGTAGCCGCTTGCGTACTGCACTCCATCACTTACATGGATACTTGCGTTTAAACGCCTTGGATGTCATGCTCCATGAAACGCAAGGCAGTTAGCAGGCTCAATTAAATTAAAATTGCAAGGCGGGCTTGTTGGTATGGCATTTTTTGATAACTGTGGTAGCACAGGTAACAGGACACAAGGAGAACACGGAGAACACACACACACAGCGCTACACTTCCAACAAATTATTTCTGGGCACCACGTGGTTCTTATACACTTTTTTTGCACACAGATGTTTTTCATATCACGCACGGAAACAAAAAATCAACTCATTCGCAGGTATTGTAGCTCCTTTCTTGGGAGCGCAATCGACGGACTGCTGACACATGCACCACCAGCACTATCTATTGGTTCAGCTTCTAGAATTAGGCGTGTTAGTTCACACCCACTTCTACCTAAGATGGTGGTATCTTGAAAGCACAGATGGCAGTTGCATTTCTTGCAGTTGCAGGAATAGGAACCCATCTAGTGGTGTCTTGTTCATTATATTGTCGTGTTCACGCAGTCTGACGTTAATACACCTGCCCGTCTGTCCGATATAACTCTATCCACAACTTAACGGAATCCGGTATACAACACATTTACAACAATCCACATATCTGTAGGTGGGATGATTTGCACATTTAGGTTTCGGCACACCATTTGGATTGGTTTTCCGGCACAGGCTGCCTAGTTTATTCGGCGTCGAAAAAATCACCATCGATATCAGCTCCCTGTGCTATTTTCTTTACCTCGTGAGAGAAGCAAAAAATGTACTGTACTACGGCGATTTTTCTGCGATCAACTTCCTGTATCGTCGAAGACGCGTCTTCACCCAGACGTACTTGCTTGAGCATGCTTTCTGCTATAGATACTAGGACATGACATGGATAACCAGCCTCCTGGAGACGTTTTGCTTGCAACCTGAAGCTTGCAGCCATTTGATGTGGACATGACTTTGCAAGGCGTTCTTAAAACAAAGCTTTGCTATCCCCCTTTTTACTAGCTTGGAATAACTTGAATGAAAAAGCCAGAAGTGGCTTGTTAGCTCTAGGATGATAAGACCAGCACGTTTGGTTGTCGGTGAACATGAAGTTAATGTCGAGGAATCTTATGGTTGCGTCAATAGGCACTTCATATGTTAGTTCAAGTGGACTAAGGCAGACGCGTACAAGGTTAAAAACACCAGCACACTCGTTTTGAAAGCTCTCCGAAGTGCAGTGAAGAAAAATTAAAAATCGTCCACATATCTAAAAATCCTAAAAACTTTCGAACCTTGAATGCGTTCTAACATGGCTCCGTCCAACTCTGCTAAATAAAGGTTGCTAAGAACAGCTGCCAAGCAAGACCCTATACAAACTCCCCGCTTTTGAAGGTACGGACTACCATCTTTTGAACAAACGTGGACTTTATGTAAAACGTTAGTAACTCTAAAAAGCCTTCTACAGTGGTGCCTGCTGTAGTCTAAAACAGTACAGCTCCGAATTGGTCGATACACTTCTCGACGCAGGTGAGCAAATCGCACTGTGGCAGGGAATCATAGAGATCTTTTACGTCCACGGAAAACGTCTTCAGGACCCTAACCGCATTATCCCGTATAGATTGAAGAACAACATCCGAGTTCTTAGCAAGGGAAGGATCATTCAGTTCAAGGACGTTAAGCTTATCCTGAAGGTAAAGGGCGACACATCTGTGCCATGTCCCTTTCCTGGAAACTATTGCCCGAAACGGTGCACCATCCTTATGTCTTTTGGCGCTAAAGAAGACATCTAAGTAGTCATTCTTGATATTGTCAATACCTTTCAACACGCTACCAAGGTTCAATTTGGTGTAGCACACGTAGTATCGGTGAGCAGCCATGCCTTTACATAAGTAATTCTTGTTTGGGACACAGATTCTTATGGCTTACTTTTTCCATATGCGTGTGTCCTGACTTAGCCGAGGACTTTTATTAAAGCATAACCAAATGGTCATTGTAACTACAAGCTACTGCGGTTATTCAGGTATAGCTACCTATTAAGCCTTCTCGCAACATGGAAGTTGCTTAGTATTTGCCTACTTAAAAACAGCAAGAAACGTCTCTGGCTAGTAACGGCAGTGTTTACTATACCTTCCGAAATCTCCTGGCTAGTAAAAGGTAACAAAATGGCTAGCAAAGTGCCCTGGAAGCTCGTAAATGCATGTACTTACTAGCTGTTTACCAACTTTATTTTTAAGATTGCATGTGCCCGAAGCATCGAGACTGTTTGCTCTTCAGTGTCAATTCACTGAGAAGAGTGAACATATAAACGCCGTAGAAAGTCCGATCGTCGGTGAAAGCCTGAACAAGCCCATAGCGCAGAGCGTACAGTTCTGATAAGAGCTCTTCTAATTATAGAGCCATGCGCTAGCAAGTTAACTGCAGCATAATAACTTTCTATGATCGCTAAAAGGAAGCATGCGATGTTTTTAGGATGTCAGGTTCATTACCCGCTCTGTGTAGTTTCGACTACACGAGTATGCGCACGTGCCTAGTAGTTGCGAGAAAAGCCCGCCATGCGTACTTACTGTACCTATACAGAGAGTCCGTGACAGCACCAATTCGCCTTTTTTATATCGGATTCATCAATGCGGGCGTTTTGTATTTGGCCAGCCTTATGAGGTTACAAATCACAGACACATATGCTAGCTTAATAGACGCGCCATAGCAGCAGGGCTGCATGACGTTTGACAGATGTCATCGCGCAACTTAATACGACTGGAAATGAAAGAGGACAGCTCGAAACACGCAGCATCACTTTAATTTTCGTCTCGAAATGTCGCTGACCCTATTGGTAAGGTTCCTCGTCCATTGGGGAATGCTTTCGGTGACTGCCGCGTGTCGTGGGTAATGCTAAGCCACGACGTGGCTGTGGCGGCCTCACGCACATGTATAAATACCGCCCTATAGCTGGCGCGTCTGACGGGCTATCGTCGTTTCGAAGTTCGCCGCTATGGCTGTCGTGCTCGCTTCTGCACTGCTTCTGGTCCTCAGCGCCTCGGCCGTTCACGGAAGCGAGTCCCCGGTCAGTATGTGGAGCTTGCTTTCTGCTGCGTGCGTGGGTAACCGATTTGCCGTCGACTGCATGACCTTAATTCGTTTCGTAACGTCATTTTGGGAACTGAAACCGCGCTGGAGACTAGAGTAGAAGGTACAAGGCAATGGCAGACTGTCGTAGTCCCCAGTGCAGTTTGAGTTTCCAAAATACTACCTTACCAGTTAGACTCCGAACCTGCAGTTCCTGTTCCATAACGCCAGCTTTCTCGGTTGCTTCCTGCTAGTCGCTGCCGCACAGATGACGTGGGCGGTGAGCGTTCGCACTGCGCGCGTGCGCGCCGAAACCGCGGGTAGGGAGGAAGCGTATGGGGGGTAGAAAGCTTCCAGATTTCGGCCAACAACAACAACAACAACAACAACAACAACAACAACAACAACAACAACAACAACAACAACAACAATAATAATAATAATAATAATAATAATAATAATAATAATAATCCAGACAAAACTTAGGTCAATCAGTTTGTGCCAGAAGAGGGCGGTTTGAAGTGCCAAACCGTGGGGGTTATGACAGCAGTGACGTAACCGATAACGTCCTTGCAGCGTCGTCGCGTAATGTTGCGTTGTGACACAAGCACGGCGCCCTTGTGATGACGTCGCAACTTGGTCACACGAGTAGGCGTTGCGTTGACTTTTGAAAATCGGCTTTTACACTCGGGGGCACAGGAAATAATAACACAGTTAAACCAGTGGTGGGTCGTTATATCTCGCATGATTTGCCGCACATTTCCCCCAGAGAAAGCGTCTTCCCAGCAATGCCTTTGTTTTTGGAAATGGAGCTGGCTTTGTTCTTGCCTTTACGCTGTGACGAAAATTATTTAGCGCAAGCAAAACGGAGCACACGAGAGACACACAAGGGTCCGAGAGCAGACGGACCCTTGCAAAAAAAAGGGACACATGAGAGGGATTTGTGTATCTGTCTCGTGTGCTCCTTTTTGCTCGCGCTAAATAATTTTCGTCAGCATGCGCCAACTAGGCCCTCAAGAAGTCCTGTTTTAAACTGTGAGTGTCGCGTATTTGGTACGTCCTTGCGTGCACGTTTTGTACACTTCTTTATTTTTTCACTGCGGGAACTGTGCTCGTTAGTGAGCAGATGCGGAGGTCGAAAGATAGGAGGTCGGGCAACACAGCCAGCTGGCCTAGTTGGAAACGATTTATTTGCGAAGCGAAAAAAAAAAAGAACAGGGACAAAGCAGAGACACACACAGGTCAAGCGCGCACTTGTCCTGTGTGTTTTACTGCTTCGTCACTGCGTTTTACATCGCTTCACAAGCAGGAAGGTAGGAAGGAGTTCGGTAAAGGCTTTGACTAGAATGAATACGGGGAAACTAATAATCCAGGTTACACTAGAGCTTCGACGGCAAAAAAAAAAAAAGAACTTGTCCGCATATTTGGATCCAACTTTTTTATACGCGTTTCATTTTTCTGTTCTCGTTTAAAGCGACTATCGGTGTTTTATTTACGAAATATGGCGTTCCGCAGCTCTCAGAATGTGCGTGCTATTTCGCCTTTTTTGATTGAATGATTGATTTCTGGGGTTTTGCGTCCCAAAACAAGCTGTGATTATGAGAGACGCCGTAGTGGAGGGCTCCGAAAATTTCGACCACCTGGGGTTCTTTTAACGTGCACTGACATCGCACAGCACACGGGCCTCAACATTTGGCCTCCATCGAAATGCAGCCGCCGCGGCCGGGATTCCATCCCGCGACCTTCCGATCTGCAGCCGAGTGCCATAACCACTAGACCACCGCGGCGGGGCAAAATTAAACTTAAATATACTGAGTTATGCCAGCTTTTCTGATCTTGACAATGGCTATTTGAGCGCTGTAGTATCACCGCTTTGCTCTTGGATACCCGCTGGCTCGGGCAGGCAGCGCGGAGGCGATGACGTCAAAAACATGGTGGCCCGCGTGAGAATCTGCTAAAAATTTTTAAGATTCATTTACAGGAAAACCAAATGACCGACATTGGCCTGACTTGGCATATATTATTTCAGTACCGACGAGACTGCATATTGAAAATTTTATTGAGATCGCTGGAAACTTAAAAATCGCCCAAGTTGCCCTTTGACGAGCAAAAAGCGGTGTTCTTTTTGCCACGCGCATTGAAACATTACGCCGCTTTGCTACTCAACAACGAGATTTTTCGACTGACCACAGTAATATTTATTTTGTGTGGGAAACAGGCGTGTTCAAAACGTAGTGACAGTTTCGTTGAGTGGAAATATTTTTGCGACTAATGTGAACATTTGAGTGGAAATGAGAAATGTTTGGAGGCATTTGGCGAGTGCCTGCATCTGACATACCCAACAGGTTCATCCACTGCCGCGGTATCGTCGCATTTTACGCCTATAGGCTCTAGACTCGCTGATCGTTTTCGCGCAGGGGAGCAATCTAGATGAGAGGGCAAACTGAAGATTATGACCGGAATAAGGTTACATCGAATACTCTTTTACAACGAAAAAATAAAGACGCGCTATAAGAGCTCTTGCGTGTTTGCTACGTGAAGAAATGGACGCCCTTGCAGGAGCTCTATTAATTAACGGTCAATTATCTAGTGACTCATAGTGATAACGAAGACACGCCTTGAGTCACTCGTTATTACCGCATAAAAAACAAGGAGGTAAGAATGAAATATATTAGGGATTTTTATGTTATTTTTTGAAACGCAGCGCATTGTTAGGTAGCCATATAAACATAGGCGCGAAAAAAGTTGAATTTTCTTGTTTATAACAAAGTAATGCAACATTTCTTGCGGCAGATTTTTTATGAGGAATGTTTCCGTATTCTAAAAATTTTTCATAAAAATCAGCGATGATTATTAAAAAACAAAAAAAACTGGCAGATCCTACGTGCAGTGGGAATCAAGGAAATGCGAAGCACGCATCATGAACGTAAAATGGATTTGCATTGTTTTCTCGCTATACCATACCGCTTATACACGCATGTCATGATTCTAGCGTTATGACTTGTCATTTACGTTCTTCGTTATTGGGATGTATACGAAAATTGGTATGCCACAACAACACTGCATGACGAACATAAATGACAGGTCATAAGATGAAAATCATGACATGCAAGTCATAAACGGCATGATTTACATGCCATGATCTTGGTGCTCTTCTGGCCGTTTCGTTAATGGGATGTTTACGAAAACTGGTATGCCACAACATGACTGCCAACGGTCAATTATCTAGTGACTCATAGTGATAACGAAGACACGCCTTGAGTCACTCGTTATTACCGCATAAAAAACAGGGAGGTAAGAATGAACTATATTAGGGATTTTTATGTTATTTTTTTAAACGCAGCGCATTGTTAGGTAGCCAGATAAACATAGTGTGTAAACCTGGTGTAATACATATAGCACTCATCTGGCTCCTGTACAACATACTCAAAACCAGGCCATTCGCATTATCACATTTCAGTCACCACGATGTAGTGCATCTGCTCTCTTACAAGAGCATCGTACTCTAACCATTCAGAAACTTTTCCATTTTAACATGGCAATCCTTAAATACAATTCTCTTCACTAAAACATGCCATTCATAGTTTTTAACAAAGAACAACTCACTAATCAAAATATAACTCGATTTGTATCAAATAACAACTTTTTGTTGCCGAAAGTTCGAACTAACTATGAAAGATTCACTTTTATCTTCACAGCGATTTCCGTCTGGAACGGTATTCCAAGAGAGGTGAAGATGTCTCCGAGCATAGGTAGTTTTAAAAAACATTTATCCTCGTATTTACTTAACGTTTAAATAATCTTCTAGTTTATGGTGTTCAATCGGAATTGCTTTGCCCATTATATTTGTTCTATATTATACCAAATTCATCTATATTCATGTGTCTGAAATTGTTGCCGCTTTGTGGCATACCACCCTTGTCTTTTTTTTATAATGGGTTTTTTTGCCCATTATAAATCATCACATGTGACATCTTGTATAGCAGTATTCTATTCATAACTATTTTATTGTTACCGTATGGTAGCATTTGAACTTGATTGTTGCATTGTAGTTTGTATTAACCTGATTTGTATCGTTTGCTTTTGATCTCACATGTATTTTAGTGTATTTGTATATCATGTTTTAGTTCATTTGCTGTCAAGTGTTATTGATTCTTTGAAACTTATTCTTTTTGCCAAGTTGCTCTGCTTGATTTATGTTCTTTTGTTTAACCAGCACAGGAGGTCCCCTTGCAGCCTAGAGCTTTGGGACTTCCTTCTGTATATTATTTCTGCTATGTATTATCTTTTTCGAATCAATAAAATCATTTCTTCTTCTCATTTCTTCTTCATGCAGTCGCGTTGTTCCATAGCAATTTTGGTATACATCCCATTAACGAAACGCGTGGCATGTAAACCACGCCGCTCATGATATGCATGTCCCGATTTTCATGTTATGACCTGTCATTTATGATCGTCATGCAGTCTTGTTGTGCCATACCAATTTTCGTATGCATCCCATTAACGAAACGGCAGCATAGCGCCAGGACCGTGGCATGTAAATCATGCCTCTCATGACATGCATGTCATGATATTCATGTTATGACGTGTCATTTATGATAGTCATGCAGTCGTGTTGTGCCATAGCAATTTTGGTGTACACCCCATTAACGAAACGCGTGGCATGTAAATCATGCCACCCATGACATGCATGTCATGCTTTTCATGTTATAACCTGTCATTTATGTTCGTCATGCAGTCATGTTGTGGCATACCAGTTTTCGTAAACATCCCATTAACGAAACGGCCAGGAGAGCACCAAGAGCATGGCATGTAAATCATGCCGTTTATGACTTGCGTGTCATGATTTTCATCTTATGACCTGTCATTTATGTTCGTCATGCAGTGATGTTGTGGCATACCAATTTTCGTATACATCCCAATAACGAAACGGCCAGGAGAGCACCAAGACCGTCACACGTAAATCATGTTGCTCATGACATGCATGTCATGATTTTCATCTTATGACCTGTCAGTTATGTTTGGCAGCAGTCATGTTGTGGCATGCCAATTTTCGTATACGTCCCATTAACGAAACGCGTGGCATGTAAATCATGTCGCTCATGACATGCATGTCATGATTTTCATGTTATGACCAGTCATTTATGTTCGCCATGCAGTCATTTGTGGCATACCATTTTTCTTATACATCCCATCAACGAAACGGCCAGGAGAGCACCAAGACCGTGGCATGTAAATGATACCGCTCATGACATGCATGCCATACTTTTCATGTTGTGATCTGTCACTTATGTTCGTCATGCAGTCCTGTTGTGGCATACCAATTTTCGTATACATCCCATTATAGAACCGGCCAGGAGAGCACCAAGACCGTGGCATGTAAATCATGCCGCTCATGACATGCACGTCATGATTTTCATGTTTTCACCTGTCACGTTAATCATGCAGTCATGTTGTGGCATACCAATTTTCGTAAACATCCCATAAGCCAAACGGCCAGGAGAGCACAAAATCATAGGCGGCTAGATAGATAGATAGATAGATAGATAGATAGATAGATAGATAGATAGATAGATACGCTAAAAGTCGCCGAAGTTTGCTAAGAAATGCTTCGCATTTAAAAGGACATCTGAAATCTTTCATTCTTCGCTGGTTCTGCAGTATTGGCACTTTTGGGATTTTTAACGAAAGAAACACTTCGTTTAATGATCAATTTTCATTTTAACTGACAGAACATCTTCAGGAGACTCAAAGAAAATATGAGCAGCTTCCCTGCTTTAGTTGAACTGGCAGAAAAGGTCCTCCAAAATCTGGGTCAGCCACAGGCAGTTATTCCAAAATGAAAGTTTCGTGATTCTTCCGAAAGCGCACCGTTTACGACATGAATTCGAGTTATGGAGTCCGAACTGTACACTACCGTAGAAAAAATGAAAAGAATTGTGGTGGTACAATACGCTAGTTTCAGAATTATAGGCCGTCAAGGATGTGACGTTTGTAACATGCGAGAGTGCTCTTTTGCACCTGTAGTGAAATATGATTTTTTTTTGTGAAATTCGTGCTAAATGTCGCAAAACGAAGGATGGTTCCTTTGTGAAGAGATATTCGCTCACGTCATAAAAATTTTGCTGCAAATAAAAAAAATAGCCGGGTCTTGGTCTCTGCTTATCTCAACAAACGCCCTACTACGACCACTCTTTCAAATTTAATATTTCTTTCAGGACGTCGCAGAATGAAACCTGCGTCAGACGTATTCTACAAGCGCTTCACTCATCCCATCGTGTTATGACAGTGCCACGAATGTGGCTCGCAAGCACGCGAAGAACTATGAGGGACCGAATCCAAGGAATTTCTATGTATTAAAGGGAAAAAAAAATTAGCATCTACCGGTTTGTAGCACAAAGCTACAAGGGAACTTCTTTCCTTTTGGTCAACGGGCTTCGCTTGTCCAGCATCGTGTATGACCGGAAAATTCTCTCTCCAGCATTGTTAGCTTAAGGCGTCTTCTAGTTAGTACGGGAATTCACACGCACCGGAGCGTACAGCCTGTCTCTAAGGCCACACAGGAACTTTGCTGCGGGACCGTTAGATGGCGCAGAGTGTTCAGAGGTATGGCAGAGTGTTCATAGCACGGTGTAACCTATTACACCGTTGTTCAGCGGTATTCAATAAAGAAGGGGATACATGTATATGTGCCGTGGAAAAGCTAGGGAAACGGCAGATCATATTTTGATTGAATGTGCAGATATCCGCCCAGGTATAGGTGTGGACACTACCCTGCAGGAGGCCATGGGTTTCAGGGATAGCACGGGAAAGATGAACATTTCGGCTATAGAGCTAAGTAGAAGGCGCTCAGAGTATTGGTGGTGGAAATGTATGGAGCAAACAGAAACGCAAGGTAGTTCGAATAAGATTGTTACTTCACAACGCTAATAGCTAACGTAGGTAGGAGCCGAGAAAAATTTGTTTGGGAAATATGTGTGCTCCTGGAAAACAAGCGTTTGCAGATGACAAAATAAAGGTAGAGCTTGGTGGCCCGCGGGCTACCGCCCTGTTATAAAGGGGACGCTTATAACATCCATCCATCCTAAATTCGAGAGAGGAACTTGGTTACAGTACACGCTCCGGACAAGACGAGGTTTTTTTTTTGGCGACGGCAACATTGTCGCTAGGTTGCTTCAGTGATAATCGCATTAGCGCCGCCGGTATTTATGAGATGTAGTTCTACCGGAATTTTTGTTTCAGGATGACACGGCAACTCTACTACAGGCAGTGGCCGAGATGCAAGACACCGTCGCCTACTTCAGTTCGGTCGACGATCCCAGCGAGAAGTGCATGACAGCCGAGCGTCCAGTGTTCATACCCGAGGAGGACAAAGCCGTGTTCGTTTTTCACTACCAGAGCCAAGATGGCGAATCTGGGTGCGTATAATGCCAAGCACGCTCATTTGTTTCGATCAGGCTGCAATAGTATACGGCGTTCCTTCGCTCGCACATCCTCAGCGCTGCCGAATCTACGAAAGGCGATGCAAGATTCAAGGCAAAACGGTGGATCTTGATTTGTGGAGTTAAACGTCCCAAAACCAGTTCTGAGTATGAGAGACGCCATAGTGGAGGTCTCCGGAAATTTCGACCACCTGGGGTTCTTTAACGTGCACTGACATCGCACAGCATGCGGGCCTCAACATTTCGCTTCCATCAAAACGCAGCCGCCGCAGCCGGGATTCGATCCCGCGACCCTCGGATCAGCGGCCGAGTACCATAGCCACTAGACCACCGTGGCGGGGCGTGTGTGTGGTTAGGCTGCCAAGTTTTTATCTCATGGAAATCCTCCGCCCCTAGCATCAAAATGCAGCCTCCGCGGCCGGGATTCGATCCCGCGAACTTCGGAAAAAAATGACAGCATATCCACGGGGTGAATGATGGAGAGTGGGCGAAGCTCTTATGTATTAAAGATACCTCGCCACACACCTCAATGAAACTCGTGAGTAACGTGAGCGCTCGTACTGCAGGGTCCTCGCGGCGCCGCCGCGCAGAATCACGGCTAGCTTCGGCCTCCCGCGCTCGTACTGCAGGGTCCTCGCGGCGCCGCCGCGCAGAATCACGGCTAGCTTCAGCCTCCCGCGCCCGCACGGCGGGGTCGCTTCTTCGAGCGCGAGCCGCCGCCGCCCTGCGCGCACGCCGCTCGGCAGCCTTGTCCATCCTGCGTCGACGAGCCTCTGTTGGCGCGCGCGCCAAAACGCCGCCGAAGAACACGCGATCGCAGTGGCGCGATCGTCTCTCTCTCCTTCCCTACGTGTGACGTAAATCCTGTGTTCATAAAACTCACCTTTTATTATTATCTTTTGCTACAAAACGCCCTCTAGTGTGGAGCGATTTTGCATTTCTCAGCGTATATGCATTCGTTATATAGTACAAGTAGCGCCATCTATGGCCGGATTGTAGACTCAACGAGCGGTGGTTACAAACGACAATGGGGACGAGCGGGTGACGCCATAAGGAGCTTCGCCCCTAAAACGGTTGATCTTGCGCTCAGTAAGCTTTAAGAAATGCCGCGCATTGCGGCGTTTTACGTCGAAATGTGTTTCTGGTCGACAGCTTAGGTAATTTGGAACGTTGACTTGCCGGAGCTCTATATTTGCGAAGAGCGTGTCTCATTTAACACAAACCGGGACAGGGACATCCTGTAGGACATAGAGAACAACGCCTGGAAACGTGAGGCACCAAGTGCCTGGGTACATTCTCTGCAGTCGTGCGACTGTATGCCGTAATGGCGCATGACTTCGACATCGCTCACTTACTTTGGACTGTAACCATCACTTCGCATCGCAGTAGACCACTTCGCGTAAAGCGCGCTAAAACGGGTGTGGTATTGCTAGCCATATCGATGAAAGTTTAGTGACATTCAGATAGGCGATAAGAGGGCAGCGACGCGGCCTGGTAAATATCGGCCAGGATTTTTTATACGGTACGTACTGAATATTCCAAAAAATATCTTTCTTCACGGTTGTAAGCAAATGAGAGAGTGCTTTTCAGCTGAATAACTCAATGACACTCACAAGCGTCATGTCCGTCCACAAGACTTTTTTTTTCTTTTTTTAATGTCGTACTAACCACTTGAAAGTCGTGTTAAAATAACATTATTACGCATACTTTGCGTAGCACATTTACAGTCCAAACATGCATCATTTGCACAAAATAACCATTTCCAAGGTGGAAGTCACGGCACTGCACTAGTAGCAGTATCATATTTTCAGGAGTGTAGTTAGAGAATCGCATCCTTGGTTAAAGGGGCCCTGAAACGGTTTTGACGATTTTATGAAAACATGGTGATCCGGTAGAGCGAGTCATTAGGATCATTAGAGGACAGATTTCAGCGCTCTGCGTAAAGTGTGTAATTTACAATAAGGCTTTGAACACGTGCATCGCAAAAGATCGCAGCGGCTCGGCGAAATGCGTTTTCAAACGCCCCCGCCTATCGAGCGATGGAATGCGAGACCGCTGATTGGCCCCCTAACATGTGACGTGCACGTAATTTTCCCAATCTAAATGCAAGAACGTGCTCCTACAACGTGCTCCTTCGTTTCAGCCAACGGTATCGTCGCGGCATCTGGCGGCGTACACACGAGTCGCCGGCGCTCTATCGCAGAGGCTAGCACTGCCGAGGCTGGGGAGCTTAGTAAAGATATCGGGGCGTGATGTAGCTGCGGAGGGCTCCGCAGGGCGGCGGACGAGGGAGGCGCAGTCGTCGCTAGCGCGCATTCCGCAGCTGATCGAGTTGAGGAGGAACAGCAGTGGTAAGGAGGAAGGCGACAGAAATAAGCTCATAGCTGCCTTAGCGCATGGTGCTTCGCTTTATTTATGGCGTGAATGATTTAACAATTGTGTTGCCTATCAGTGACGCAATGTCAAAAAAAAGTTTCAGGGACCCTTTAATTACTTAACAAGTGAAATGATATAGTCATGGAGTTGGGCATAAAAACCCTGGGCTGGCTGAATTAGGTGAAAGATGCAGAGAAATAAAGAATATAGAGGACGGGGAATTGAGGACGTGATGCGGGAAAATGGGGGCAAGCGAAGGCTGGCGTATGCGTAACTTTTTCTTCCTTTCTTTTCCTCTGGTACTCTTCTGCTGATCCGAGGGTCGCAGGATCGAATTCCGGCAGTTGCGGCTGCATTTCTGTGGAAGTGAAAGGTTGAGGCCCATGTGTTGTGCGATGTCGGTGCACGTTAAGGAACCCCAGGTGGTCGAAATTTCCGGAGCCCTCCACTACTGCGTCTCTCATGATCAAGTCGTGGTTTAGAGACGTAAAACCCCAGAAATCAAT
This sequence comes from Hyalomma asiaticum, assembly GCA_013339685.2. NCBI lineage: Eukaryota > Metazoa > Arthropoda > Arachnida > Ixodida > Ixodidae > Hyalomma > Hyalomma asiaticum. The sequence continues at coordinate 27,737,088 of CM023481.1, forward strand.
CAATCGTTTCTTTCCTTCCTTCCTTCTTCGGGAGAAAATTATGGGTTGGGGATTCATATGGCTCAGATATGGTCATCTTCGTTTTCCGAGCCTTCAGTGAAGAGCGCACACTTGTTACGGCTGCGCGCCTATAGTCAAAATAAAGCCGCTAATGCTCGTTAACCCCCTTCCCCGACGCAACAGTTACAAACAGCTAAACGTAACCGCGATTGCCGCGAGAACTGCAAGTTCCGGCATGCACTGTGGCAGCGGTGGCGTGCATGGTAAAACACCATGGTGAGATCGGTCTATTGGAAATCCTTTCCAGTTCGTTTTGAAACGAAGCTTCTAGGCTAGCCTGCGTCATCGTGGTCGACACAGAAAAGCTCATGCCGTGTGATAGTAAAAATTAGCCGTTGGGGCCGCGTATTCGAACCACCGACCACCGGGCTGCGATTCAGCACGCTAGAGGATGATACGCACATGACAGCAAAAGGCAACAGGAAACGCCTCGCAGATTGATTCCCACTTATACTATACAGAATTTTTACACTGACCTTAGCTGACCTTGCGAGAGATATGTAGTGTGATTTTCCTAATCAGTACCTTTAGCTATCTGTAGTATTTATAATTGGCATATGACCTTCCTTAATTGGTGTTTGTAAGTGTGCGTGTCTGTGCGCACCGGAGAAATAACGTGGTAATCTGTGGGCATTTGCGCAAGCTGTACACGCTAATGCATATTACTGAGCACCTGGTATTCATTAACTGAACGTATTCTGAATACTAGAATCTGAATGAATGTTTTATAATCTCATTGTCAAAGTGAAACAGTCGCATCCAATTTTAAACTTTAATCTGCGAAATATGTCCTTGATGCACCCCTTAACACCCTAAGGGTGCACTGTAGGTATCTTTAGCAAAGATTCCCTATTTTGTAGAAACCGTTGATAATAAGGGTCTGCCAAGAGTCTTTAGGCCTACTTATAACATTACTGGTGCTGAAGGTTTTAAAGCCTTCGAATACACTTCCTAATTGTTCCGCAGAAGCTCTGCAGGACTCGGACACTGAGCAATGTAGTCTACATAAGATGTGAAAGCAACTTACGTACTTTCTGCCTGCCTTCTAGTCACTCCTCTGAGCATTGTCAGTCGCGACGCATTTCTTTTTTTTACGTAGAAGTTGTAGGGAACTTTTATTGAGGTCGGAAAAAAAAGAAAGGTCACGACTATAGTCAATCGCTTTCCGTCCAGTGATTTCCTCGCTTAAAGTGTAGCGATTACTCTCATAAATGGGAGTAAAAATACCTGGAACAAGAGAACACAGTCGTGAGGCGAATTCCGAAACGTCAACGAAAGGTCGAATGACAGGGCGTCAAGTTTGCGAACGTAAGAAAAGGAGATTACATATACCGGCTTCGTAGACTTGAAAAATGATGAGCGCGCACGATGTGGGAAGTCTCGAGAAATGATAGAATGCAGAGTTTCGAAAGTCATTCAAGAACCGACACACGCAAGGCGGTGCATGTGCGTTGTATAAGTGATGCAGACACGATTGTATGTGTCTCGTAGCGGCCCGTCGAGGAATTGCGCCTGTTTCAAAACTCTTACAGAGCGAGCCTCTCTCTTTGAAATCGACGTCACACACACACACACACAACACACACACACACACACCACAACACACCACACACACACACACACACAACACACCACACACACCATAATACATACATACTACATACCTACATACATACATACCTACATACATACATACATACATACATCCATACATACATACCATACATACCGTATACTACCGTGTACGTAGATGTGGGTACACGTGCAAGATCCCTAGCTGAGCGATATTAGCGCATGTATCCGCACTATGGGTTTACTCGTAATCGTACCTCGGTTTTGGGCACGCGGGACCTTGGCTTTGAGCTTAATTGATAAAATCACAAGAATCACACGTCATGGAGGAATTAAGACACTGCGTTTGAAGTTATTTTAGACGTAATGCACGTGTTGTCCTAGCTTTGAGGTGCTAAATATAATATGACCGCGATATTCACATGCTCCGGAGTTCTGTTTCTGGAGGTTAACAAACAAAGCTTCACTTTAGGCGGCCGCGCTTATCTGTGACAGGCAGTGTCCTTCCAACAGAGTGTGTCTCCCCCAACATATTTTCGTGAGGTCACCAGTTTTCTCTCTTATTAAAGGAACACAGAAGTGAAAAGGTGAATTGGTTTAGAATGATAACTTATACTTCGAGAACTCAATTTTTTGTTAATTCGTACATTTTATGTTCAGCATTAAAAAGACAGAAAGTGAGTGTCAAAGTTTACGGCTTTGAAATTTGCGCCGGAACTTCGGGAACTAATGATATCAGAAGGCCCTTTTTTTCGTATTCTTACCAAATTCATTCCATCAAATGTTCCGAAACTCCCTGTGTCTCTGCTGGTTCTGGCTCCCTTTGAACGCAATGCGTGTCTTTCTTACCGATAATTAGTTATGCAGGCATTAGCAGACACGGTCAAAGATCTGTGACGTCAGGTGCGTTAGTGCTGGAACTTCAAAGCGGCGTCGCCGCCAGTATATTTTCATTTTAACACGAAAGTGTTTTATGCCGGGGTCCACCAAGAAATCTGCGGCGTACTTCCGTAACGGAAGTACATGTCTGAAAAATAAACGCGAATTTCGGATTGAAAAAGTACCACCCACTGGGATTCGAACCCACAACCAGCCAGGGTGTGGCGGTAGGAGCTGGAAGTGCTACCGACCACGTCACCACGCCACGGACACACTTGAAATGGGGGGGGGGGGCCGGGGCGGAAAAGATGCGCTTTATATGTTTAGCCCATCTATTCGAATTCCCTTTTCTTCCCTGTTCGAATAGACAGAGAATATCTAAGCAATTAAGATTTGCAGACGACATTGTGCTCTTCAGCAATCATGGAGAAGAGCTACAAAACATTATTGATGACCTAAACCGGGAAAGTATTAAAATTGGACTAAAATGAATAGGCAAAAGACCAAAGTTATGCTTAATAGCCTAGCTAAGGAACAGGAATTTAAAATTAACAGTGAACCCTTAGAATGTGTAAACGAATACGTATACCTGGGACAGTTAATAACGGGAACTCCCACCATGAAAAAGAAATTCTCCTGTAGAATAAGGATGGGCTGGAGCGCATTCGGAAGGCACTACGAAATCATGACTGGAAACTTACCGCTCTCATTAAAGCGAAAAGTATTCAATCACTGCATTCTCCCAGTACTAACGTACGGTGCCGAAACGTGGAGGATAACGAAAAAACTAGAGATGAAACTAAGGAGCACGCAACGTGCAATGGAAAGAAAAATGATAGGGATAACGCCAAGAGATAAAAACGAGCGGAATAGATCAGGGAACAGACAGGAGTAGCCGATATTATTATATCAATTAAAAGAAAGAAGTGGACATGGGCAGGACATGTCATGAGGAAGAAAGATAACAGATGCCCAGTATAGAGCGACGGAATGGATACCAAGAGAGGGAAAACGCAACAGAGGCAGGCAAAAGGTTAGATGGAGCGATGAAATTAAAAAGTTTGCGGGCATGAGTGACAGTCGCTCGGATAGGGTGGTTTGGAAATAGTTGGGAGAGGCCTTCGTCCTACAGTGGAGCTAAATATGATGATGATGATGATGATACGCTTTAAAATTTGTATCTAATTGATGCCCGGTTACAGCAAACTTATTTGACAAGCAAAATTGCTCTTAAATTAACATCGCCTCCCTTTTACTGCACTATTCATTCTCAGCGGTGGTGCCGCCACCTAGGAACGATGGAGCGAAGCCGCAAATTGTCACGTTCATATGCGCGCCAGTAGTTAGCGTTTCAATAGTTTCGACGCCTCTATCGCCGCGCAGGCTCTGGCGTCTCGCTGGGGCGTTGCTTCAGCCACGGCCGCTATATAGTATTGTGGGACGTCTATGATAGCCAATTGCGTTGCGACACGCTATACTCCAGAAACGCAAAGACAGCCGTCGATCAGCAAATGATGCGCCTTTAGCACAGCGAAGTGTGCGTTCACAAAACGATCCGCTGATGAACAGCTCGGTTTCGCTTGCAAGGTTTCACCCTTTGCGAACGCTACTTGTTTTTTGCAAGTTTGCGCAGGGCGCTGGCGAGTTCAGGGCAGTGTCTCCAGAGAAATGTAACACTCTAAAAACTGGAGCCGGTTTCGCAGGAGTGAAACGAGCGAGCTACTCTTGAGGGCATCGTTCTACTCTAGCAAAACGTCGGATGGAGTGAAATGTCCATACCTCTTGCGGCATGAGAGAGTAAAACTCAATTTCACTCCTGCTCCACCCATGTGATGCTCGCATTCGCAGCCACAAACATGGCGGCTGGAGTGGGAGCGGACGATTGAAGAAAACAGCCGCTTTGTGAAGTGTTTTTCGATGGAACTAGTAGCGACCTTCCTACGACTTCCACGTACGAGCTTTCACGTACAAAACACGTGCAGTGTACGTTTAATGAACGGTGCCTTCCTCGACTACGAGCCTCAACCGACGGGAGTCATAGCGAGCTGCCTCTCCTGTGTTTTTCCCCGATCGAACGGCCGTACACGTGCTAGTGAAACCCGCCAGCCTACACGCTTCGGATTCTTCGCTTACATGTGCGAAACGAAGAGGAGTACACTTTCAGCGATACAGTAAGCTGTTATGATCGTCGAAAGCTGGTTTCCGAAGACTCACAGGATATAACTCATATATGTAAAGAAAAAGGCTTCGCTACGACTTGGGCATCGCGCCGTATGACGGCCATGAGCGCGTCGACGGTGAAAATACCGTGACTGCGATCCGTCCCGTTCGCAAGTCTGGTAGGTACAGCATATAACCTAAACACTTCTGATGGCAGAGACTATATTTCATCTGTCTGGAGAATAACGAAGAACGAGGAGTGCGTATTTTGTGATCGCCAGCGGTTGTTCGCCGTGCAGACGTGCTCGACGGACTCGAAAGGGGACGCCGTCGGAATGAAGCGGGTGATAGCGGAGCACCTTGGTGCCGCTTTTCTTCGCTGGCGTTGATGAAATTCAGCCGCTATTATGTTCGTACTCGCTTCCTCAGGTGCATTTTCCATCTTCGCGAACAAGCACTGCGAACGTGCGTTTGCCCGTAAAATAGAATGCCAGCTCATGATAGGAATGCGTTAATCTAAAAGACATATTGTATATGTTCCGCGCGTTTAGATTAACAGATCTGTGTGGCGAGCGGCTACCTATGAGCCAACGCTAAATATACACCTGTTCTGATGATGATGATTTGTGGGGTTTAACGTCCCGAAACCAGTTCTGATTATGAGAGACGCCGTAGTGGAGGGCTCCGGAAATTTCGACCACCTGGGGTTCTTTAACGTGCCCTGACATCGCACAGTACACGGGCCTCAACATTTCGCCTCCATCGAAATGCAGCCGCCGCAGCCGGGATTCGATCCCGCGACCCTCGGATCAGCAGCCGAGTACCATAGCCACTAGACCACCGTGACGGGGCACACCTGTTCTGTGCATACTTTTTGTTTAATTACGCAGAAGAGTATTTTACCCCTGGCGCTACATAGCAGGTCAAGTATACGGGTTATATATACGGGACTTCAGTGTAAGACTGTGTATCTCGAGCGTGTTGTGGGCTTTGTGCTTTGCTGTGGCTGTGTTATTGGCGTGTATGTGCGTTTGTGTCCTGTCAGCCTGTATGTTCTATGTTCAGTGTGATGTAATTAAATGCCTGCTGATTTCGGCGTGCTCGAAAAACGCAGTGGTTGTTTTTTTTTGTCTCTGCTACTCACATTAGGTGAGTACTAGCAACCCACTTGGTGGGGTATTAGAGCTCTTTTAGAAAGAGTGTTCGGATCCCCTTCGGAGGCGTCCTACTACTCTGTTTTGGCGAGAGTACCGGTATCCTGCAATGGGGTTGATTTACTCTAAAAAAGGAGTTAAATTTGGAGCACGGAAGTACTCCCCCAAAGTGAGTGCCCAGCACTCTCTGTTTTTAGAGTGTAAGTAGTTCGAGAGCCTTCGCTTGTATGCAACTGTCGAGGATCCCTGTGCAGTGTCGAGGTGCCCATGACGTGTACGTGCAAGGGGTTCACATGTCCAGAGTACCCAACGCATCTCCCGCCCCTCGATCCGTCAGATTGCCGCTTGTGTGCGAAGACAGGTTTCACTTCCGTATTGTACCGATTCCTATGACGGGGAATCAACCACATCTTTTGCAAGTTTCCTAGCTTACCGAGGGTCTTCTTCTTGCAAGATTGGCGTGTTTTGGTACTGTTACAAGCTAGGCTATCTAATGCGAGAAAAATTATTTTCACTTTAGTGTCTATTTTAATAGTGGAGTTGTTTAGGGGCAAGCAATGTCCGTCGCTGTTCTGTTTGTCACCGAACACTCCTAGCACGGTAACCTTTAGTTTATTTTATAGGTACACAGAAATGTGAAAATGTGCTCCTTTACTTAAGGTTAAAGCACTTTAGCCTTTAGTAAAGGAGCACATTTTCACATTTTTGTGCACCTATAAAACAAACTAAAGGTTACCGTGCTAAGATTGTATATGCGGAGCGTTTCCTTGCCCTCGACTCACTATACCGGGTACACCCACTACCGCACTCGACGCACGCTTGCCCTCAGACTACAGCCACGCGATAGTAGTAATCCGAAGGCAAAGAAAGGAAGAAAGAAAGAGAGACAGATTCTCCCTTGGGGATGGTGAGAAATCACAAAAAAATCGTAGATAATCACAAGGGAAGAACCAAAGCCCTGCTGTTTCAGCGGATTGCACGCTTCCTGGAACTTATTTCTAGTTTCTTCCTTGCACCCGCCTTGGTGGTCCAGTGATTATGACATTCGGCTGCTGATCCGAGGGTCGCGGGATCCAATACCGGCCGCGGCGGCTGCATTTCGATGGAGGCGAAATGTTGAGGCCCGTGCACTGTGCTGTGTGAGTGCTCGTTAAAGAACCCCAGGTGGTCGAAATTTCCGGAGACCTCCACTACGGCGTCTCTGATAATTAGACGGAGTTTTGGGACATTAAACCCGAGGAATCTATCTATTTCTTTTAGGGGCGAAGCTCCTTAGGGTGTGGGTCGTTCCCTCCTCTGTAGTAGTATGTATGTAGCCACCTCGCACCGCCGGGAGGCTCGCGCTCGTCCTCGGCGCGTGCCTCCCGGCGCGCGAGCTCTCTCACTCTTCCATCTGCTGTCTTGTGAGAGAGAGAGCGACAGAGATAGAGAGCGAAAGGCGCGCGTTGACTATGGAAACGCTCTTTCTTAGAGGAACGCTACCAGCTCGCAAAGAAGGAGAACACGCCCTCACCCGCGAGAGACAATGTTGGCGCAGGCAGCGTCTCCTAGCGAGTTTCTTGATTGAGAAATACCGACTGCTCGCGTTCACCGGCAACCCATATATATATATATATATATATATATAGCGCTGCCGAGATAAGCGTCCAAGACGGATAAATAAAACAAGAAAATAGCTTTATTTTCTTGTTTTCTTGATCTTCTTGATCTTCTGTTTTCTTGATCTTCGTGAATCAGAATCAAACTGCTGTTTGTTTGTTTTCCTCGCAGTATTGAGCGCTTTACCACCGCGGCAGCGCTCGGCCAGCAGTGTGAATTTGCACCGTCATTGAACCAAAGACGGACGCCCAAACATCGACCACCTTCAAAGCATCATGTCGCTTCCCCGTGGCAGCCGCAGGCGACCTTGTTCACCGGTTGCACGCTTGAGACCAGCACTATAGCAGTGCGCTCGCGGTCCGTCACGTGGCTCATTTTCAAATTTCGCGGGCTTTCTTTAGAATGCGGGAAAATTAACACCGTAAGACATATCGTACAGGAAACAATGCATTCGGTGGTTTATGAAGGTGCTCTACAGCTCAGTGTTCATATTTTGGGTTTTCAGCCCATAATTAAGGAGTTAGCTAATTAAAAATAATTAACTAATTACTTTAGGGGGAAATAAAAAATAACCTGAGTATCTATAGACCAGTACGAATAGTATACGTTTGGTTCAGTTCTCCTCTGAAGTGCCTTTCATTTTCAAATTCTTGGCTCAAGTTACGTGGGACACCCTGTATATATAGGCACTGGATCTTGACTTGCAATGAATTGCCGATGGGAGATTTCACTTGTGCATAGTTGGACCATGATGATTCGTAGCGTGCGCGTTAACTAAATTAATCCGGAACTCGGCACGATCTACGATGAACCTCCCGAGCTTCGCCCACTCATCATCATTCACTCCGTGGATATGCTGTGAACTTTTTTTTCGCACGGACACTATTGAAAGGCAGTTGCTGCACTCTGGTTTTTATGCTGCTCAGTTAATTTTCGCGTTCTCTGCACGAGACCACCAAGGGCGTTGTCGCCGGACGTAAGGCTGCTTCTCGATCCGAGAGGTTAATTTAGAGAGAGAGAAGACAAAGAAAAGAAAAGACGGGGATGTGAACCAGACGAGCGTCCGGTTTGCTACCCTGCACTGGGTGTAAGGGAATGGGGAACATAGAAAAAGGAGAAAAGGGAGAAGGCGAGCATTGTGCGTTCTAAGGAGTCTGACATTGGCGGCTTCAGCGTTCTGGCGCTGCACTAGGAATTCAGTCTTCCATGCTTCATTGCGGAAAGACTATCGGCGAGCCACTGTAATCACAGTCCAACTGAAAGCAGTGGATGAAGGGTATCCAGTACTTCCAGGTAGGCTTCGGCTACCGGACTCTGTAGTCTACCTAGGAGGGCGCGTAATTGGCTCCAAAGCGGTTAATTTAGATGCATAACGTAAGCATAGGCTTCATTTCATGTGCGATATGAGCAGCAGTTTGGTAGACTTATGGTGGTTTAACGATGTATTTGTTTCTTTTTTGTACTCGTTTACCAGCGGATCTAAGCGTGCCTACTGTGTCAATATCACTGCATCTGAATCTGGACGCTTTCCCTTCGGCCCCTGCGAAGGTAAGCACACTCTTATGCATGCTTCTTTTTTTTTAACAGCGAAGCTGTTCTAGCTCGAAGTAAGATGTTTTTCTTGTCCTGAACAGTCCGTATAAAACTTATGCGACACGGGGGTACTAACACAAAGCCTCAGTGTCCTCTCTGGTTAAATTCAAACAATCCATCGTACCTTTGTAACATTTCGGGCAACCAGATCAGAACACTTTAGCTCCACCATAATTTACGATTCCTTCGAGTCCTTCATACTAATATCGAAAGAAGGCTACTGGGTTCGAGCGGGAATCGAGCCCAGGCCGTCTTCATGGCAGGCAGGAGTTCTACCAAGAGGCCACGCCAGCGCCTGACGCTGCTTCGCAAAAAAGAAATGAAGCCCCGATACGTGGTGAAATAGCAAAGCGTATACTAGGTATAATAGGTGTAGCAAGGAAGTGGGGAAGAGAAGTAAGGTTGAGGAAGATCGAAGAGGGCAGAGAGTGAAGCATAGAGTGAAAGCTTGTATAGTATAGTGTAGCAAGGGTGTAGGAAAGGATATTGAGGGTGGGAGGAGAGATGTGAGGGTGAGGAAAAGGGAAATGAAGAGGGGAGAGAGCAAACCGTAGCATACAAATGTATAGTGTGCTATAGGAAGGAGGTGAGAAAGGAAGTGAGGTAGAGCAGGAGGGGAAGGAGGGTAAGGTCACCGGTGCTACAGTGTAGTATAACAAGTGGGGGGAAAGGGAAGGTGAGGGCGATGTGATGTGGTGTAAGAGTTAGGAAGATGGAAACGATGACGGGACAGGGTGAAGCATATAATGCGCTCACGTATAGTGTAGGGTATTGCAAGGAGATGGGAAACGGGAGTGAAGTAGAGGATTAGGAAAAGAGGAAGGGAAACTCTATTAAAAGCTCTGATGTAGCGCAAAAACAACACACGGACACAAGAAGGCACATATGGACACCTCACAGCGCTACTAGCAACATGTTAATTTTCAAAATCAGACCGCTTATAAACCGATCGCCAAGCAGATAGTTCAGCACGTGGGATCACCCAGATAAATGCACGACAGTGCCACTCTGTCAAAAACGAAATCATAACATATAACACCATGTATCACCGCTTACGCAGGAAACCCAGCTCCTTAGGTGACAATGCTATCGAAGGCTTACTAATGCACAAATCACGAAGTGCATCGATAAGTTCCGCTTCCACGATTAGACGCGTGATCTTATCCTTATGTCGACCAACAATGGTTGGTCGTCTAATCGTGGAAGCGGAACTTATCGATGCACTTGGTGATTTGTGCATTAGTAAGCCTTCGATAGCATTGTCACCTAAGGAGCTGGGTTTCCTGCGTAAGCGGTGATACATGGTGTTATATGTTATGATTTCGTTTTTGACAGAGTGGCACTGTCGTGCATTTATCTGGGTGATCCCACGTGCTGAACTATCTGCTTGGCGATCGGTTTATAAGCGGTCTGATTTTGAAAATTAACATGTTGTTGCTAGTAGCGCTGTGTGGTGTACATATGTGCTTTCTTGTGTCCGTGTGTTGCTTTTGCGCTACATGAAAGATTTTAATATGAACCACCAACAAGCCCGCATCGCAACTCAGGAAGGGAAGGCCACCAGATTTGCTGTGACCTAGCCAAGCGCCGCTAGTGCAAAGTGCCTACAATATTTTTTTCTTTATAATACTTCTGTATCTCCAGCCCACTAATCTTGGTTCTTCCTATATAGTAACGATATATAGGTACGCGTCACTTTCTCACCAGGGCTCTTTTTTAAAAGGTAACTGTTATTTGCACAACAGCTACGTTAGAATAGTATAGCCTCAGGCACTTCACTGGAGTATTTATTATTATTTTTTGTTGGAATAAGAACTGTCGCGTTCACGAAAGCTCGCCTTCATCATGTATGCAAGCGGTGTCATTGAGTCAACGGAAGCACGATATTCAGAATGCCCAGCTATTGAAACGTGATACTCAAACCGCGTGATGGCCGGTGCATTTTGTACTACTGCAGAGCGCTGGATGATCACAGTACTCTGTAGCGCTGTAAATTAAAATGCTTCAGAAAGACCCTCGCTCTCGCTGAGTACAACGAATCAGCTTGGTGACCCCAACACAAAGCGATGACACTAATATACGCTGTACGCAGTTGACGTAGTGCACCATAGCCAGCCTGGGTGCGTTGCGACGTCCAAGAAATACTAGTTGGTCTGCAACGCTCCATTGCATGCGCGTCGCAAGGCCACAAAGCATTGTAATGCGTCGCATCTTGTGAGTGCAGCATTACTATGGTACGACGATGTTTATTACAGATCACAACAAAGGCAACGCTATCGCCTCACACGACCTGGTGCAGGTCTTGTGAGGCTATACCGTTGAAATCAACAAAAGTGTAGCCGCGAAAAAAAATCTTTCAACGCATGCTAATTTGGAGAGGGACTCAGTTCGCCAGTTAGCGACATCACTCGCCTTCCCGAGAGTCAATTGTGGATTTCATTTCTATTAGACTGCGTTACCTGAAGGCGAAAGCAGGCATATTTAGTTGGCGTTGTTCACCGAACTAAACCTGAAAAACGACCGCGCACTCGTGGAAGTTGAGTTCCGGAAAACACGCGTGATACCGGGAAGCCCGCAGGGCTTCAAACCTGGGTCGAGATATGGCTCGCGATCGACATGGAACCTGACAGCTACCGGTTAGCAAGTGCATATGACAAACAGTTGGTAGCGAGTTTTAGTATAGCGGAAAGCAGTTAGCAAATATCTACAGCGTTAGCACTGCGCCTCACGCACTGCGCATGCGCAGAACGTAAACGTAGCCGGAACCCTTGTGTGCCTATTTTAAGAATAAAACGTTCGACGCTAACGCACGTAAGGGCGCCCGTATGTTTGGCAAGGTGGCGGCGTGAACCGAAGCGCAGAACCACTCGCTTCAGATCTACCGATCCGTCAACCTTCACTGTTGAGTCGACTCATTCCCCACCGATTGTCGTGTTTGCTTTAGATTTGAGTAACGATGCTACGCTAGGCGTGCATCGGTGATAAAGTAGGTCTGTTTTTTAGATACGCTCTCGTACAGTAGGCTCAACGATAATAGAGCCCCATCGTCTGTATCTAGTGTTTTATTCATTTGGTTCTTTCCAACAATATGACCACGAGTAATTCAAGATGTGCGACGTTTGCAGAGGCCAAAGTGAAATGCGGTCGGTTGGATACGATACGCACGTTAGCTTGTCGCATTTTTCCCCCCATTAGATGGAGCCGCATGTGTTTACGTTAGCGTCATCATATCACGCTATTCCGCTCTACTAAAGGATTATTTTGTGCCACGCAGTGCACCCCCTTTTAACGTTAGCGCTTATAAACGCACCGCAACGTTACCGTAAGCGTTACGCTGTATTAAAACTCCCTTGTGACAGCTCAGGTGTGGCGGCGTGCGAATAGCATTATTTTCAAGGCCGTGTCGAATAACGAATCGAATATTGGCAGAAGCGAAGCCAATTGAAGGTGGAATACTTTCGGAAGAATTCTCAAATATTGAAACAACCGTTCTCACAACAGATGTAAATCGATGATCACGTCCCCGTATTCCCAATTTTTGCATTAAAATAGAAAATTCAGCACCTGGAGGAATAGGTATAGACGCTTGGTGCTCACATAACTGTTTGTAAAGCGCGGACGATTGCTGTGTAGCCACAATCCCCGGGCTAAGTAACGCGATTGTTGCTACACTAAATACGTTCTCATGTTTTCTGAGAATATGCCAGCGGAGCTGGCAGCTATCACGCTTTTGCACTGCGTTCATTTAGGTGCAGTTCTCCTTTCAAAGCATTCATAAACGTTACGAAAAAAAATTTTTAGGCTTTGAGAATAACGGCTACTCATTTTCGAGTATCGAATGGGAAGGAACACTATTCACTTCAATGTTCGAAATTCTCGAAGGTTCGCGCGCGGCTACAGCTCATGTCAGGCGCTGGAGTTAACAATGAAGGCAATGGGCGCTCCACCGACACATGCAGTTTCCTGCTTTTTTGTTTTTTAATTCCTTTAGTAATCCCTTAGTAACCCGGTCTCGCTTAGTAATCGAAATACAAGTAAGAATGAGAGAGGTTATTTATTTATTTATTTATTTATTTATTTATTTTCAATGCCTGAAAGGCTCCAGAGGGGTTTTTACATGAGAGTGGAGGCGTACGTCTCATTTAATGTAAGTTACATTTTTCGACGATGTGTCTAAAAAGATGAGAGTTCTTGTGGAGCACAGCTGAAGAGGGAAGTTCATTCCTCTCTTGACGTTCTCACAAAGACCGAAGATATTTGAGAGGTGCTTCGGGCTGGAGGATGATACGCGGCTTTATGGTTGACGTGGTTGGAACGACGGAGGGCTGGCAAAACGGTGGGAGTTCTGGGATATTGTTGGGTAACGGGTGTCTCAGCTTGCTGCTGCATCTGCGCAGAGCTGATGGTCGAAGCGGACAAGGCGACGGTGAGTTAACGTAACTTTATATACAGAATAAACAGAGGCGTTACATTTTCGGCACTGGGGCCGACAGCTTATTGGGCTCGCACTGAGGCGCGATGACGACCCGGGATTTCTTCAGTCGCTCTCTCTCGTCAATCCGCGGCTTGCTTCTTTTATAGCCCCTTTTGGACCCCTTGCATCAGCCAGTTGAAGCCTCCAATCAGGACCCGCCGTTGGTTGCTGGCCGGGATCCGACCCGTGGGTGAGAGGGTTTGCCGCGCAGGTGCGTGAGGAATTGCCGTCGATTGCGTCAGGCGCACCGCAAGAGTGGCCGCGGATTGCATCAGACAGTCTGCTGTTGTTGACGCCACTTGCATCAGACGTTCTCCCAGCTTGAATATTTTGCCGGAGCAATGAAGGTTGGAGTTGAGATCCCTGGCATTACAGCACCCCCGCCGCCAGACAATGCGCCGGAAAGACGAGCTGCTTCCACCGTGGCTCGGATGCCGGGCGCGCTCGTTCGCCAGGTCCATCCAGGTTCACCTCCAGTGGCCTCCGGACAGATGGCTGCAGGCTCCGTTCCGTGAACAGATCCACTTCTTCAGGCAGGATCCCAGCTTCACCGGCTTGTCGCCAAGATGAGTCGACTAGCTTCGCTCGTCTCTTCTGACGATCTTTGGCCGCAAGACTTGTTGATGGTTCTGCAACTTGTCAAGAACGGTTCGACAACAGGCAACACACGACAAGCAAGTGCCCTCAGTCACCCGACAGATCACCAGACATAATACTGCATAATATATTCCTAGCTGTGTCTATCGAAATTTCGTTCCCTCTACATCAAGAGGCACATGTGGGACACAAAACTCTTAAAACCAGAACTCAGAATATTACACGTGCTACAAACGCAATGAAATAGAATACAAAATGAAGTTGGCCCCTTGAGATCACTCAGGATAGGAGCGCTCGGCTGAGGCCGCAATGAGGACAAAATTTTGCCCCGATCCGCCAGCGAAAGACCGAAAGGATAACTAAAGATGGTACTGATTAGAACGCACGGCTCAGAGCGTCTGCGTTAGCGTTTAGCTTTCCTTTCTTGTAACGAACGTCTAAGTTGTGCTGCTGGAGTATCATGCTCCACCTCAGTAATCGGCCACTTTTAGACGACATGTTATTCAACCAGGTTAGAGGACAGTGGTCCGTTTCGACCACAAACTTCGAACCGGAGACATAACAGGCCAGCTTTTGAACGGCCCAAACCAGGCAGGCGCATTCCTTTTCTGAGGTACTATATGCCTCTTCCCTGCAGCTCAGCTTTCGGCTTAAATACAATACTGGTCTTTCGTTACCACCGCTGTCTTCCTGGCACAGTACAGCTCCCATTCCGCGATCACTCGCGTCGCACTGAATGATAAAGCCTTTGGAAAAGTCGGGTGCCATGAGAACGGGCTTTTCGCTTAAGGCTTGTTTCAGCGTGCAGAACGCATTCTCCTTTTGTGAGTCCCACGTCACTTTAACCGGCTCCGACTTCCGAAGTGCGTCAGTTAAAGGGCTGGCAATGCTAGAGTAATTCGGCACGTAATGCTGATAGTATCCAGCTAGGCCCAAGAAAGCCCTTATCTCTGATTTGCTGGTAGGTCGTGGATAGTTCATGACGGCGGCTACCTTAATTTCTGAAGGCCTACGCCGGCCACGCCCCACAACGTGTCCCAGGTAAGACACCTCGCTGCATCCTAGGTGGCATTTAGCAGGTTTCGCGGTAAGACCTGCTTCTTTCAACTTGTTCAACACGACTCGCAAATGCTCGATATGTTCTTCCCAGCTGTTTGAGAAGATGGCGACATCGTCGAGATACGGAAGTGCGAACTCGGACAGGCCATTAAGAACGCGGTCCATTAGACTAGAAAAACAATAAGGCGCATTTTTCAGTCCAAAACTCAGCATGAGTGGACGATACGTTCCGAATGGAGAAACGAACGCGGCGTAGCGGCTAGCGCGCTCCGTAAGAGGGACCTGCCAATACCCTCGCACGAGGTCTAACGTGGAAATGTAATTTGACTTTGACACCGTTTCCACCCTTTCCTCTAGATTTGGTATCGGGTAAGTCTGGTCTCTAGTTATGGCGTTAAGACGACGATAGTCGATGCATGGTCTAGGATCTTTTCCCGGCACTTGAACCAATATTAGAGGAGATGTATAGTCACTCTCACCCGGTACTATGACTCCCAACTCAAGCATTCTATCGATCTCACCTTTCATGATCTGCTTTTGCACAGGGGAACACCGATACGGCTTACTACGAATTGGTTCCTCAGACGTAAGCTCGATGTCGTGTTTAATCACCGTCGTGTTTCCGGGACGGTCGGAAAACACTTCTTTAAATTCCTGATACAATCCTTCTCAAATCTTCCTTCTGGGCTTCACTTAACCTTGGCTCCAGGTTCAGCTGTTCCAACATTACCTCTGAACCCCTTTCGGTTAGATCCCTAGAAGTAAGAATGTCTGCTCCTTCCTCCTCTGAAGCATTCAAAAGCAGATTTACGACCGCTTGACGTTGAACGTATGGTTTCATCAAGTTGCTGTGGTAAATTTTGTTAGACCGCCTTCCTAACTTCACTTCGTAGTTGGTATCGGAAAGCTTAGATATTACTTTAGCGGGCCCCTCCCAGTGAACCTCAAGCTTGTTCTTCTTGGACGGCCGCAGCAACATTACCTGACTTCCCACTTCGAAGGTACGTTTTTTTGCTAATTTGTCGTAGTACTCCTTCGACAATACTTGTGCCGCCTTCATATGGCTCTCCACAAGATCTTTTGTTTTTCCGAGCCTCTGAAGGAGGCCCAAAACATAGGCAACTACATTAGGGTCCTCATCAAATCCCTCCCAGGATTCGCGTAGCATTCGCAATGGCGTTCTTAAACTCCGGCCATATACAAGCTCTGCGGGGCTAAAGCCAGTGCTCTCATGGGGAGCAGATCTCAAAGCAAACATAGCGGGAGGAATACATGCTTCCCAGTCGCATTTGTGCTCATAGCAAAGAGCTCTCAAAATCCGTTTCAGAACTGAATGCATACGCTCCACCGGATTAGATTGCGGATGACGGATCGAGCTGTGGACCACCTTGATTCCGCATTTGTCCAAAAAGGTAGAGGTAAGGCAACTGGTGAAGACGCTGCCGTTGTCGCATTGAATTTCAGAAGGAAATCCGACACGCGCGAATATCGAGAGCAGAGCGTCCACGACATGAGGAGAATTGAGCTCCCTAAGTGGTACCGCTTCTGGAAATTTTGTGGCTACACAAAGGGACGTCAGGATGTATCGACAACCTTGCCTTGACTCTGGCAATGGCCCAACGATGTCGATTACTAGGCGCCGAAAAGGTTCTGTTATAAGTGGCACAAGCTTCATGGGTGCCTTCCACTTGTCGGTGGATTTCCCCACCCTCTGACAAGTGTCGCAAGAGCGCACAAAGTCTTCGGTGTCCTTCCAGCATTTCGGCCAGTAAAACTCAAGGGAAATTCTAGCCTTGGTCTTCTTTAAGCCTAGATGCCCTGCCCACGCGTTTTCATGCGCAAGCTCCACTAGCTGGCGACGATACTTTTGCGGTATCAAGAGCTGCTCATACTTGCGACCTTTCACATCTGTGTAGCTACGGTAGAAAAGCCCTGATTTCTCATAAAAAGAAACATTCTTTTTCTTAGTACCTAATTTTACACTTTCCATCAGCGCTTTAATCGAGAAGTCCTCACGCTGTTCTCTAATGAGTGTCTCTCGATCAACCTTAGACAGCTCACACCAGCTTTCAGCTACAGGTGAGAGTGTAGTGCCCGTTTCGCCCAACGGCGCCACTTCGGTTTCTCCGCCGACGGAAACGACGCTAACCGCTCGCGCTACGGGCTGCTCGAGTAACCCAACCCGAGAGTCGTCTGTACGAGGCGCAGTAGACTCGCAGCCAAGGTCACGCAGCTCGGCCGCTTTGGCAGGTGATGTTTTACTACATGGAACGAGATCAAGTTCCTGTGAAAGCTTCCGCGCTTGCGATCGCGTGAGGGCCATGTACGCAATGCTGGAAAAGAACGATTTACCCTGCTCTTTGAGAAGCTGCTCAGAGTTATTCGAAAAAAGATAAGGAAAACAATCGGGAAGCGCGGCAGACACAGCCGCTTCGGTGTGAAGCTTGCCAAAAGAGCCTTCAATGACCACCGTCGCAATCGGTAAGCAAGCACTCTGCTCCTCGGCGACTTGCCTGATCCACGCGCATTCTCCTGTAAAATCGTTCGGAGACACAAACGAAGGGTGGACAACATCCATGGTTGCCGCTGAGTCTCGAAGTGCCCGACACGTTTTCCCATTGACACTAATCTCTTGAACATACGGCTCTAACAATTGTATGTTCTTTTCAGATTCCCGGATTGTTGCAAAGGCAAACTTTTGTTTACAATTTAACGCGATGTGCCCTTCCTTTTTGCAATGATAACAGATTAGCGGCTTCCGTGACTCAAACGCCCGTGTGGTATCAGTGCGCTGCTTGGGAACCTCACCTGATTTCTGCGCTTCCGTTTGCCCATCCCTCACAGTCTCCTTCGTAAGAGACGGGTCTTTTCTCAAATTACGATTCGGAAAAGGTTTCCGTTCATCGGGCTTCCTTGGGAAGCCCTCCTTTCTCTCAGCTTTTTCCACGCGCACTGCCCTACTATGCAAGTTTCGGCGAGTGTAGTACTCTTCAGCTAACTCTGCTGCCTTGTTTAGCTGTACTTCGCCAAGCTTATCCTGCAGCCAAAGCTTGACGTCATCCTCGATGCAGCGGTAGAATTGCTCCAATGCAATGCATTCCACCACTTTATCGCGATCGTCATAAACATCTTCGCCCTTGAGCCATTCAACTAAATCGGCTTTAAGACGAAACGCGAAGTCAACATGGGACTCGTTACCCCTTTTCGCATACCGGAACCTCTGTCGGAAAGCCTCGGGTGACAGCTTATATCGTCTCAAGAGAGCCTCCTTAACCTCGTCATAGCTCTCAAACGCCTCCCTCGATAAGCATGTTATCACGTCGGATACTTCCCCGGGAAGCAAAGCTAACAGGTTCTGTGCCCAAAGAGACCGCTCGATGGCATTTCGCTCACAGACGTGTTCGAACTTGACGAGATACTTCGCCATGTCCTCGCCTACTACGAACGGTGGCAGTTGGTCCCGAATTCTATGTCCACTGACCGGTACCGTTGCAGAAGCTACGCTAGGCGCCTGCGAACACTGTCGGAGAGCTAATTCTATTCTTTTCATCTCGAGGCGCTCTTGTCTTTCGGCCTCCTCGCGCTCACGCTCGCGGAGTTCTCTTCTTTCGGCCTCCTCACGCTCACGGAGTTCTCTTCTTTCGGCCTCCTCGCGGCGTCCTTTGATATCCGCCCAGGCCTCATCGACTTCCTCCGCCGTTACTCCCTCCTTCTTCATGATCTCAAGGATCGCTTGTTTTCGCTTCGCACGGCCCAGAGTAAGGCCGAGTTCCTCACAAATTTCGATGAGTTCCCTCACTTTAAGGTTCTCCATCGTTCACACTAGCCTCTTGCTGTTCGCCCTTGTTTAGAATATACTTGCCGAACCCACTATAAGTCTACTAGCAAGACATGCAAGCAATTCTCAAAACTGCCGTGTTTACACCCTCCGCATTAACTTTG
This sequence comes from Hyalomma asiaticum, assembly GCA_013339685.2. NCBI lineage: Eukaryota > Metazoa > Arthropoda > Arachnida > Ixodida > Ixodidae > Hyalomma > Hyalomma asiaticum. The sequence goes on from CM023481.1 coordinate 27,756,177, forward strand.
GTTTCAAAGCGCTCCTTCTTGGTTCGAAACAATCAAAGCTCACTCCAATGCTTCACACAAGCCTTCTCTAAACTACTATAATCTGTGCTAGAGAAGTCTGGTGAACTGAGGGGAAAACATCAGGCACTCACCGCATCGAGGTAGCTGACGCCGGCCGATCCCGCAGCTGCCATCCACTGTTGGGTAACGGGTGTCTCAGCTTGCTGCTGCATCTGCGCAGAGCTGATGGTCGAAGCGGACAAGGCGACGGTGAGTTAACGTAACTTTATATACAGAATAAACAGAGGCGTTACATTTTCGGCACTGGGGCCGACAGCTTATTGGGCTCGCACTGAGGCGCGATGACGACCCGGGATTTCTTCAGTCGCTCTCTCTCGTCAATCCGCGGCTTGCTTCTTTTATAGCCCCTTTTGGACCCCTTGCATCAGCCAGTTGAAGCCTCCAATCAGGACCCGCCGTTGGTTGCTGGCCGGGATCCGACCCGTGGGTGAGAGGGTTTGCCGCGCAGGTGCGTGAGGAATTGCCGTCGATTGCGTCAGGCGCACCGCAAGAGTGGCCGCGGATTGCATCAGACAGTCTGCTGTTGTTGACGCCACTTGCATCAGACGTTCTCCCAGCTTGAATATTTTGCCGGAGCAATGAAGGTTGGAGTTGAGATCCCTGGCATTACAATATGCATGGAAGAACTTGTGGAACAGCACAAGACTTTCCGGCGAAGTACGAGGTTAGGTAAGTTAGCTCGCGACCTAAGTTCGGTGGCACTGGAGGTGTGCTAATAATCGGAGAAACCGGGTCGCGTTGCGCGTTTTTGGATTCTTTGTGACGTGTTAGTATGGTTAAATTAAACCACACATGCATATTCGCCTTTAGGTCGGATGGAAGCGCAATATGCTAAGTGCTTGACAGAAGCGGGAACGAGCCGAGGGTTACGACGTAGGTAGCCGAGCATGCGGTTTGCATTGTCAAGCGGTGTAGATATAATGTGGGTGAACCAGGACACATCAGAACAGATGTCGATACCAGGGTATTATGGGTGTTGGCTGAAGATATGGTGGAGCCATTTAATAAATATTCGTGGACAGGATAGAAAGGCTTGCAGTGAAAATACAGATGACTTGGTAGTGTTAACGTCAAGTTCATTAACAATTTTTTTTGCACCAGGTTTGAAGAGCTAGCACATGGTTGCTGCTGTTGTTAATTCGGCGATACAACACAAAATCATCAGCAGACAAGCGTATGTTTGATAATTCTCGCGAGATATAACAGGACAACCATAACAGTGGACACTACGCAGAGCAACCATGCATGCGTAAGAGAGGTCTGTTGCGACAGATCACGTAGGAAAAGAAGGTACAAGCGCGAACACATATAATTCGAGTAGATGACTGGCGTACAGCCAAACACACAAACAGATGACATTGTACAGAATATACTCCTGAGCACTGAAAAGTTCCTTTGCCTTTCAGACAAGGAGACACCTGGCACAGCCCAGATGCTCTTCTTTGACGGCCACAGCTGTTTTGGAGGTGTATTCCCCCTCTCGGGCACTGAACGTAAGTGAAGAGCTTCGGTGACCGGTGAACTTGCATGGGTAAACGCGCTTTTTGAGCTGTTATAGCAACTGTACCTGCTGGAAACAAAAGCATTCGTCTTATGTTGGAGTTCACTGCGTTGAATAACCCATGAATCCAAGAAAAAAAAGAACCCGCGTTGATCGGCACAGTTGGCGTTGGCGAATTAAAAGCACATTCTATCAGGGAATTTTTTGTGCGTTAGGGGCGCTCTTGTAATGGAAACTCGGATATAGCGTGTTTATGCGTGTTGTGGGTTTCTTTTCCAAACATATTTCACGAAGTTTAATGGGAAAAGGATCCTCCTGCAACTCTATAGTTATTTCGTTCTATACTCGTGCTCGGTTATTTCTTTTGTTGTTGTAAAACAGCTACACCTCTGCTTTCTTGCCGAAAGCGATAGCTTCTACAGGTCCCGATAGCATGCCTCCTTGGTGAAGGAAGTACTTCACGCAATTATTTAAACGTAAAATGGCGCATGGGAAACCGCGCGGTAAAGAAAACACGTACACGTTACCGCACGTCATCTATACGCCGTATAGCTCACAGACGGAAGACCGCACCTTAATGTGCGTCTGTCTATTACGCGCTTACACCAACATTAAGGTAATCTATTATCGAAAGTTTCGAGGATATGGAGCCGCGGTTTTCAGTATATGCCCTTGTATTTGTATGTCGTGAGCTTTCCAGAATTGGGCATTGACGTGGCTCCCTCCCCCCCCCCCCTCTGTATCTCTCTCTCTCTGTATATATATATATATATATATATATATATATATATATATATATATATATATAAAGATTTATTCTTTTCAAAAAAAGAATTCAAGAAAAAGAAGATTTCGATCATAACTGTGCGCAAATGAAAAAGGTCCTCCTCGAACAAAAATACCCGAAAAAAATAATTGACGATGCTGTAACTCGCGCCGACATGCTTGACCGCGCTAAAATTCTCAAAAATCAGTCATCTAACAGGGAACACAAGACTAACTTAATACTTACTCACTCCGCATCACTGCCAAAGGTATCAGCTATTCTTAAAAAAACATCATAACATTCTTACTCAAAGTGATCGCCTCAAACGCATATTCGTGGAACCGCCTCGTGTCGTGTACAGACGAAACACAAATTTACGCGACATCTTAACTAAATCAACTTTAATTCCACGTCTGGGCACTGGCTGCTGGCCGTGTAATAAGCCACGTTGCCAGGTCTGCCCTTATATGAGAACTACAGAAAAGGCAACTAGCACCGCGTCCAACTTTTTTTTACAAATTAAAGGAAACTTCAATTGTGACACGGCTAATGTCGTTTACCTGCTTGAGTGCACTAAATGCAATCAACAGTATATTGGTCAGACAGAAACACCTTTCCGAATACGGTTTAATAATCACAAGTCACACGCAAAAAATTCCTTGAACCTGCCCCTGTCTAAGCATGTGCACCTTCCCGGCCATTCATTTAGCGACCTGAAGGCAATTATACTGGAATCGGGCTTTCGGACGCACCACGACAGCGAGGTTCGTGAGTCCTACCTCATTTATAAGTTCAAAGCCGCTACATCGGGCATTAATGAAAACATGGGTAAACTCACATGTTTCCCGAGTGACTAGGGCATTGCTATTATGAGGAAGCCATTTCAAACAACTACAATGCGTTCTTTCACACTTTACTTTTTTGCTGAACTTTTTTATATCTGTTATTTATTTCCATTTTCCTTGCTTCATGGTTTATATTTTTCCATTACAAGACATATTAGTCGATTCTAGCCAGCTATTTTTCAATAAATCAGCGTTTTTTTGTGTGTGTTTTTTGTTTTTTTATTTTTTATTAATCCTTCCTGCTGTGGTGATCACCATTTTTACAATGTGGAGTGGCTTTATAGTTGTATTACACAAAGGTAGTAGAATCCCTCGGGGTTGTAAGTGTGCCGCCTTGCTGTTAAGTGACACTGACAAGCTACGGTGTCGCTTCGCGACTCACCGCAGCCGATCACGTGTTCTGTCCAGGCAGACTTCGTAGCCATTCCCTGTACAGACGTACGCCTTTGTAGCCGCAATCTCTCCCCTTCCTGTACCCTTAAAAGCAAGGTGCTTTGCAACACCTTTTCACTCTGATGAAGGCCAGTCCACCGGCCGCAACGTCAGTAAACTTATATTGTTTTTGTTAATCGTGTGAATCTCTTTTTTTTGAAAATATTTATTCGGGCTCAGGGAAATTTTCTTTCCGAACTATATATATATATAAGCACATATATAAGCACATGAAGCACATGAGAGTTTCTTGTTTGAACACGACTTGTCCAAATTAGCATCTTAACAATCATCCCCTTGAAACGCAACATCATGCGGGTATCTTGGCGGCCACATAGCTAACACTCTTTCTTTGAACTTGCATACAGAACACATAACAGCAAAAGCGAATAAAACACTGGGGTAAGGAACCTCTGTCTTGCTCCATTGTCACTAAAAAGTTGTTACCACAATAAAGTTGTTACCAACCAACCACCTACGTGCGGCCACAAATGGAACCTGCCTCATCTATATGGTGCTATGGACAGGTCACATTATCACACACGTTGGAAACTTCAAAATCGAGCAGCTCGTTTCATTATGGCTAACTTACCATCGTTCATCCAGCGTAACTCAAACGAAATCGTCTTCAGGTCTCATCCCGCTAGGTACCCGCAGAATGCACACACATATTAGTCTGTTCCACAATATTTTCTACCATAACTCAAAACTACGATCCCGTTTGGTTCGTATAGCACCCTTCATTTCGTATCGCCGTAATCACCAACAAAAAGTCCCAACGTAACACGCTAACATATGCCCAATCATAATTCCCAAGAACTTGCAAAGGTTGGAATTCCTTGCCTGTATCATTGACAAGTGTCACCAATTCCATCCAGTTTAAAAATCTGCTGAAAGCGCTAGTTACTTAGTTACTGCTTTTGTGTTTTTGCTCAATATCTGATTTCTTGCAGCGCTTGTCCATTGACTGATATTATTGTCGATAATTTATTTTTTGCTAGTAAACTGATAGTTTTATTTTTGTTTGACCTCGAGTATTTCTACCCTTGTAAAATTAATGCCTCTTCTTATTGTGGTCAACAATTGCCCTTCCCCTTGCACGCTGATGGTAAAATGGATATATATATATATATATATATATAGAGAGAGAGAGAGAGAGAGAGAGTGAAATAGCAGACACGACTTCGCAGTTATCGTTTATTGCCAACAGTTTCGACCGCGGGTCCGGTCTTTTCAAGGCATAGAGAGAAGTGAAGTGATATCGCTGTCAAACTGGTCGGAAGAACAAAAGGGAGAGAGTGGTACTAGAGGTACACAATTCATTCTGCAGGTGAGCGTTATGGGTGCTTGAGAGAAGGCTGTGCGGGAGGGAGAACAAGGTGGGCAGCTAGCGACACGGAGTGGCGGCAAGCAGTGCACAGTGGGGGGCAAAACGTGAGTTTCGGTGATACTGAGTATTCCTAGCTGAGGGCACCGACAAAAGGTGGCCGTGCTTTGTTGAGGTCGTCCTCGGGGTGGCTCCTATGGGCAATAAGGAGATTCTTCTTTCCTTTTTTTTCCTCCCTCCTTTAGTTCACGTCTGGGAATTGTCGAAACTCCTTGTTCCCATGACGGAGATGGCCTACAAGTGCACTGCAAGTATGGCTGTCCTATACTCGGAAAAATAATATAGCCGTAAAGAGAGAGAGAAAGAAAGTGAAAGAAAGGAAATATATATAACTATATATATATATATATATATATACCTCTTCCTGTCGCAAAAGTGGAAGGGGTTCCAGGTTTAATATGGCCGTAAGGTGGAAAAGGGTGTTACAGATATAAATGCGCACACATAAATAAACACACATACAACCGCGCACATTATATATATATATATATATATATATATTGATAGTGATATATATTGATATAGATTGATATATATATTGATATTGATATTGATATATATATATATTGATTGACACATACAACCCCGCACCTCCACCACTTGATAGTACGCGTTTAGCGTTGAGCCAGTGAGGCGTTTATTGGAGAGAGCAAAGCTGAATCGACCAGCCGTTCAGGCGGAGCAAGCGCGAGCACCAACAACTGTCCCCGTCTTCGTCTTTTGCTGGCTCTCCTATCTGCGCCCTATTTATGTTACAATATATATATATATATATATATATATATATATATATATGCACAGAGATTCGTATGGTCCGCTTCCCCAAACATAAGTTGTGGTGGCAATTTTATCGTGTTTGGTGATGCCTCATTTCTTTATTCTTACTTGGCGATTTTTATTTATATTTCTGGTCTGTCCCTACGCTCGAAGAAACGAGAGGGACCCGATGTTTTCATTAATGCCGTGTGTTACGGTTTTAAATTTATGAATAAAATACGACTCCCGCTGTTCCCGTTCCCGAGCACTGTGGAAGCCAGATTGAAGAAGGGTGACACGGATTTTGTCAAATGAATGCTCCGGCAGCATGAGGTGTTTAGAAAATGGGAGACTGGGCAGGGTGCGGGCGTGTGCTCGGTGGTTATTTAAACGCAGTCTGAAAGCATTCCCAGTCTGGCCAATATACTGTTGGTTGCAAACCTCGCAGTGGAGCAAATACACCACATTCTGACTGTCAGAGTTCAGAGGTTCACTAATTCTCCGAGTGGGTAGTCCGAGTGGGTAGCTTTAAAGCTCAGCACAGTGCTCGGGAACGGGAACAGCGGGAGTCGTATTTTATTCATAAATTTAAAACCGTAACACACGGCATTATTGAAAACATCGGGTCCCTCTCGTTTCTTCGAGCGTAGGGATAGACCAGAAATTAGTATATAGTAATGTGCGCGGTTGTATGTGTGTTTATTCATGTGTGCACGTTATATCTGTAACACCCTTTTCCGCCTTACGGCCATATTAAACTGGAACCCCTTCCACTTTTGCGACAGGAGGGCTATTAGATATATATATATTTTCCTTTCTGGTCACTTTTCTTCCTCTCTCTCTTACGGCTAGATTATTTTTCGAGTATAGGACAGCCATACTTGCAGTGTGCACTTGTAGGCCATAGCTCGTCATGGGAACAAGGAGTTTTTTGCACGGTGAACTAAAGGAGGGAGGAAAGAAGAAAAAGAAAAAAAATCACCTTATTGCCCATAGGAGCCACCCCGAGGACGACCCCAACAAAGCAGCACGGCCAGCGCTTGTCGGTGCCCTCAGCTAGGAATTCTCAGTATCACCCAAACTCCACTTTTGCCCCCCACTGTGCACTGCTTGCCGCCAATCCGTGTCGCTAGCTGCCCTCCTTGTTCTCCCTCCCGCACAGCCTTCTCTCAAGCGCCCATAACGCCCACCTGCAGAATGAATTGTGTACCTCTAGTACCACTCTCTCCCTTTTCGTCTTCCGACCAGTTTGTCAGTGATATCACTTCACTTCTCTCTATGCCTTGAAAAAGAACGGACCCGCGGTCGAAACTGTTGGCAATAAACGATAACTGCGAAGTCGTGTCTGCTATTTCACTCCAAATACGTTTGGCCCATTGAGCACAGGTTCTCATTATATATATATATATATATATATATATATATATATATATATATATATGTGTGTGTGTGTGTGTGTGTGTGTGTGTGTTTGTGCGTGTGTGTGTGTGTGTGTGAGGTTATTGACGTAAGCAGTGCGATCAATCGGCGGCTGTGCGACCCACTGACTGATCATGCACATATTTAGTGCAAAATTGTACACGAGATAGTGCAGCAGGGACCCTCACCGTGGTGCGATGTCATTTGGAACCACTCGCACCGGCTGCTAATTCTCTTTCCTCTCCTTTCGCAGAGTGCATCATGTGGGTGAAGGTGGACTGCAAGGATTCCGTGTCCGACGAGTGCCTGCAGAACTACGACCAGTACTGTGGCCCCGAAAAGTACAAACTCTACGACAGCGAGCAATGCGCCTAACGTGCGCCCGGCACGTCACGTACAGTGCTCTTCGCATAACGCCGCGCTTGCATCGGCGGTTAGGTCCATTTCTGTATGCCTGATAATAAAATGACTTCGGCTTCTTCTGTGCTGCCTTTTCATCGGGTTCGCATTCGATTTCACGAATAATGAGTGAAATGCAGGAACAAAATTGTTAGAGATGTCTCTCAGTGCCTTCGAACCGTATATTAAAGAGGAAAAAAATTGGCCGCGTATCTCCGTGCTATGCTGCAAATGTCTTCGAAAAACGATAGTCTTCTGCCGGTCGTATACTACGTTGCGTGAGATATGGACGCCATCTGGCAGCGCCGTCGGGAAACATGAGCTTGTGCAGAATCCCTGGGCAACTGCCAGGTGGCAGCATCAAACCGTCGGCAGAGGCCTTTTTCGTGCATTGCGCCGCATTTTCAGTGGAGCCTAACAAACACTAGGGTATTTAGAATTACGTATCTATGTATTTTCTAGTAAAGGAACGCACTACATAATACTTCCGTATTGATGTTGCGCCTCAGATATGCGTAATATTTGCTTTTTGATCGACACTGTTCACAAGTATGAATGCAGCTACCAGTTGAAGATGGCTGGGCGTTAGGCAAGTGCTTAAACTTTGGCCGGATGGCTAAATCGTGTGACATACGGACAAACAGAAAGACGGACCAAAATTTCTGCGTTCAAGTATACCAAGAAAGGCTATCGTCTTTAAAATAAATACTCCTGAAATGCTGCCGAGATTAGCAAGAAATATGAGAAACCACCTGGAATCAAAGTTTCCCCGGTGCATGAGGCAACGAGTTCCCTTTCTTTAACGGAAAAGAGCACCAGGGGAGGAGGAAGTCAAGGTCGAATCGATATGGCGACAATTACACCGTCGTCAGCGCGTGTCTTGTAGCGCGTTTTCTCTCGCCTAATTTGCACATAGCGCATTTGCGTGCCTCTCGTCTCGTTCGCAATGCAGCGTAGGGCGCATTCGTGGACGCACGGATACTGAGTGGTCCGTGGTCCTCTTTGCCCATCCACCCGAACGCGTTCGCTGGAACAATTGCGGAGTGAGTTTGACCGTTGGTTCTGGCATAACACTCTGTGGCACCCGCGTAATGTGTACGACAGTGCCCCTTGCGAATTTGCGATGAAGGCGCTGAAAAAAAAAACAAATAACGAGAGTATGCTAGCCCGGTTGTTGCCAGTAACGCGAACACTTACTGTATCTTATTTTCCTCGGTTGTTGATTACGTAGCCGTTATTACATTTCTCGTCCCTTACATATCATTAATAATGAGCGCCGGCTGCCGCTTGAACAGATGTGTTACATTAGTCTATGCGCGTGCAAAGGGATAACTGTGCTGGTGTGCAACTCTTGCCAGAGGGCAGAGCTTGGACGGTGCTGTCTCGATTGAAGCCTAAGTACCACGATCACCTAGACACTCTACGCAGTGACTGGCCATAATGAGGAAAAAATGTGAGACCTCGCGTAGAAAAGAGAAGAAAAATAAGGAAAGATGTTAGAGGTCTACAGTGACTTCTACTAAATTGCCACATTGAGGGGTATAGAGAAAGCCAGGAGAGAGTTTTTCGTTAACGTCACGGATTAGTTAGCAGGTACAGTTGCTGTAATACATTTGCGGCAAAAAAAAAGAAAAGAAATATAATTGGATAGAAACAAGAAAACCTTTCGCAAACTGAATACTTTGCCTTGTGCAAACAAGTTCGCCTTGCGCACACTAAGAAACGCGAACAGCGAGCAGGGAAAGTTAGAGATTGCTCAACATAAGAAAAGAAAAACAAAAAACTGGGAATTCGACGCTCGCGGTTCTACCTTGCACGAGGTCAAAGTAGCCGCAATAGCTGGGCAAAGCCACCTCGTACTATTTGCGTCCCGAACACGCGCATTCCTTTTCTTTTTTTTCCGATCTTTATTAACCCTCAAGGCGGAGCCTGAACAAGGAAAATGCCATAGTGAAGAACGTTCTCGCACCCTGATTTTGTTCCGTTACAACGTAGCTTTACGCCTGACCCAGAGACGCTTAGTTAAGTGGCGCAAAACTATATATGTTTTTATATCTTTCTTTAATCCTCCCTGCATACGTAAGTGCCAGGCAAGAGGCTTTCTCGAAACACACGAAGTGTCACCCACGTGCCGAACGTTATAAAGCACGGGGTAGCTTCGTGCCTTACGCGCTACAAGTCTCATTCGGGCGGTTCGCGTGTACGCACGGACTACACACACGCGCGCGTGGCGGCAATGATCTCGCTGATGGATCTCGCGTCGGTCGGAGCGCCTCCGTTCACAATGGTCACGTCGCGAGCGCTGACATGGACGGCAGCGTTACTCGTAGCGGCATGGCTTTTCAACAAGTGGTGCCTCCATTGGATTCGCACGTGGCTGATGTTGAAGCCGTTCGCGGGACCTATGGATTGGGTGCCGTTCTGGTACCTGACCGCCAGGCTTTGGAAGAACAGGAGCCGACTGGACAAAGAGGACTTCACGGCAGGTGGGTTACTCGGCATATGACGTGTGGTATTCTTAGGAAAATGTGTAACTCTTCTCTTTACACGTCATTCGCCTGCTTGCCGGTGTACAGGCGCTGGCAGAGGCGCTAAATAGGCATCTTGTAGCAGAAAAGATAATAATAATAATTAAAAAAACAGAGGAAATGGACATCTCGTTGGAGTTAGATAACCGGGCTCGTTGGCATGCGCAGTCGCTGCGGTGTGGCCGGGACAAGACAATAGCGAGCTAGACACAGGCGAAAACGACGCGCGCGATTCGTCTTACACTTAATGCTTGCACAAGCGGAGAGAACAAAAAAAGGGGGTGACAAAGAACGGGAAATGAATTTTCTGTATTGTTCGCTCCTCTCAGCGTTGCCTGCAGCGGGACGGACGAAGAACGTGAAATACATTTTCATGCGGCTTGAGAAAACCCCAAAGGTCGTTGCTCCGTCCTTGGCCATTAAAAATTAAGAAAAGATCACCGTGAAAACACTGAAGGCACTCGAAGATTTCGTTTGGGCAACAAGCGTATACCAAACAGGCACTTAGGGTAACGCTTGGAACAGTTCGTTGATCTCCACGTTAAAGTGCAGCGCAGTATAGTCACGCGAACACGAAGACCAGAAAGTACGCACACGACAGGCGCCGATCCGTGAGGGTGCAGGGCGACTACGATGTATTTAATTATTTGCCTTGTCTCGCCTGCGGCGCAGTACTTTTTTAGTATTTTTTTCCTTTACCGCGCATTAGGCATTATTGCGAAATGCTCAAACCACTTGCACCTTTTGTACTCGCCCGTTGTACGTGCATTCACTTCACCTGAGCGCTCATTCACCTTGGACCGAATTTCGGCCTGGCGGTAAGGCCTGCATAAAGCATCGTGGCCTCCGCGATCGGCTGCGGCGGCGCGGCGTTGCTCCGGCCGTCCCATTTGGATGGAGAGGGTGTAATTGCGGAAAGGGGCGTGGCTATTTCTCTCGCCGCACCGTGGCGCGCGCAACCCAAGGCTCGTATGTCTCGTTTCTCATGGCGAGGGTGGGAGCTGCAGACGCAAAGTCGATTATCGCAGCCAAAGCGCAGTAGGAAATTAATGAACAACAATGCCAGTGTCAGGCAGGGCAGCTTACTGGCATAAAGAGGCATCTGTGAAATTGTTATGCAGACTTAGGAGCCGAGTGAGGCAGGTCGACATTATATAGCGCTTCATACCACACAAATTTTTTAGGCGGCTGTTCTCTCGCTGCAGTCTCCTGATAGCACCTACCATTCTGAACATTTACAGCCTCATGCGGTTTATATTCTTTAAATCTGACTGCTTGCGAGGAAGAAGGTCGTCACTAGTAGTTTGCGTTGCGCACTCAATTATCTCACTAGACAGCTGCATTTCACCGACTGCATTTTGTGCACTTGCTTCCTTACCTCCGACCACCAGATTACCTTCAGACATAAATGTCGCCACGCGGATAGCAGAAGCCTCTGATGGGTGGCTTTCACTGCAGCCTGCACCTTCAGCACTTGTTGCTTCATGTCCCTCCAAGGGTACATGAAGGCGGCTGTCTTCAAACACTACGCGCAATGAGAGGGCAAAAGTTGACAAATTGTCTTTGCGTATTTCACGGTCACAGGCTGAACCAAGAGCTCCATCACGATCACGCGATAAATTTGAGGTCTCTTGTTGGTCTAGAGGACAATTCTGAGACAATCGCTCTAACTTGCGTCTTTTTTGCGACTGCTGTGGCTGTATGTAGCTAGGATAACCTGGGAACACGCTCGGAACAGCATTCCGCTTGAGGCGCCGCACCTTTGTGGAACCCAGAGCATAATCCGACGGTAAAATGTGAAGGCCGCAAACGACACTCCTAGCGGACTTGTCGATTGGTACGAAGTCCTTTTTCGATATGTCCTTTAGCCGCCATGCTTGCGACGATCATAATTTGCCGGAAATTGGTGAAAGCTTATCCCAAGCTTCTTCTTCCTGTCTGAGCGACAGAAAGGTACGCAGCAGTGTATTTATCTGTAAGTGAAGAAAGATATGGAATTATGGTGTGAAGCGCATCGCACATAACCACGCAATGTTCATCATGTCGCGAATGATTTATTAGGGGCATAGCACCAGTATTCGAAACTACTCGCACCTACGAGGAACGTATACGACATAGCAAGGCAAAGAAAAAATTCTCTATTCAAGAGCAACAAAGCCGAGCTCGGAACTTCCGACTAGGGCAGTCAATTGCATATGTTGTTCGAGCCATAGAGAACATCGCTGTGAAGTGCCTGCCCATGCAGTACTTTCAGAATCGCCAGAAAGGCATACATTGCATAATTAAGTGTCGCCGCATATCACAACTTAATTCTTTAACAAAGGAAAGACGGTGTTCCGCACTCTGGTCAAATGTAGCGCGACGAAAGTCTCGGTTATCTCAATCCGCTAGTAAACGACCACTAAAGCTGTATGCACAAGCGATTCGTAAGTGTTTGACAACATGCCTTTACTTCTTGTAGCTGCAGGAAGAAGTCGACAAAAAAATTGACTGCGTGTCAGCGGTTCTTATGCGTGAAAATGCGTCAAAACGGCTGACTCGTGACAGAACTCGCACTGCAACTGGCAGGTAGTGCCGGTCAGGCGAGCGCGCAGAGCGCGCCGCGATGGATGGGTGGATGGATGGATGTTAGGAGCGTCCCCTTTATAACGGGGTGGTAGCCCGCGGGCCACCAAGCGCTAGCTTTATTTTTTCCTCTACAAGCGTTTGTTTTACTGAACCACAGATATTTTCACAACTAATTTTTCTCCTCGCCTACCCATTTTATCTATTATTGTTCCGCTGTGAAGTAACGATCTTAACCGAACTACCTTGCGTTTCTGTTTGTCCATACCTTTTGCGCCACCAATACTCTAAGCGCATTTTACTTATCTCTACCGCCGACATGTTCAGCTTTCCTGCGCTATCCGTGAAACCCATGGCCTCATGCAGGGTAGTGTCCACAGCTGCATCTGGGCGGACATCTCTACATTCAATCAAAATATGATCTGTCGTTTCCCTAGCTTTTCCACAGCACACGTGCATGTATCCCCTTCTTTATTGAATTTCGCTTTGTAACTTCGGGTTCTCAAGCAACCTGACCTTGCCTCAAACAGCAAAGCGCCTTGGGCTAAAGGCGCCAGCTACACTTCTCCCTTTGTGTAAGCGCCGAATGGGGCGACCGGAGCAACGCCGCTGCCGATCGCGGAAGCCACGATTCAGGACAAAAACGCTGCGTACTAGGGTCTTCGTGTGAAAAGTCTCGCATTCCTTTTCTCTGAGTGTGCTCCGTTTATCTGTGAAGATTTACGTGCGCTGTACTTCCTCTCTCACCCTACTCTATATGTCACATTTTTCCAAACCTACACCGGCCGCGACGGTGGCATTTTTGATGGAGGCGAAAGGCTTGAATGAATGAATGAATGAATGAATGAATGAATGAATGAATGAATGAATGTATGAATGAACAGATTTTATTTCTGAAAGACATACAGAAGAAGGAAGCGAAGCTAAAGGCCATTCGGCCTGACGTGGCCCTGCTACATGAAATGTACAAGATTAAACGTCCAGGAAACAGTGCTGCACCATATAATAATTGTCAAAATGTACGAAGCAACAAATAATAGCCATAATACAATATCATGAAAATTTGCAACATAAGCTACATAGACATACAAACTCAAATATCGTACGTGGCTCTTTCCATAGCATAAAAATAAATACAAAAGGCACATAAATGCAATTTTGCATTACATATTCATGCACGCTTATGTTCATACACACATCTATACATATATACACACCTGCATATAGATGAGCTTGGTATATAGAGGTGAGAAATAAATGTGAGGAACCTAGCCTGTAATTTAGAGGAGAAATTATATTTGCACTAATCCATTCACAAGTAGATCCCTGACGTGATGTTTGAACTGCGTTAATAAGTGCCAATGCACCTTAAACCCCACGTGGCGGATATTTCTGGAGCTACGGCGTCTCTCATAATCGTACGTTTTTTTTTGTTGGACGTAAAACCCCAAAAATTAACTTTTTTTTTGCCCCGAACCTGTGAGGTAGCCGGGGCGCATTCCTAATGGCTACAATAACGTTACACAGCGTCCAGGCTGATCTACCTTAAAAAAGTGTCGTATATAGACATATCGGGCTGTACTATATGGCACGTAAATGGCCATGGTTGAATGTTTGTATTGATGATATACGGCTCCAGCACGACTCGGTCAAATATGGCCATGTGGGTACACGTGCCATATATAACAAGATATGGCCAATTCCTGATGTGGCCATATATGGCGCTTTTGTAAGGGTTGTCGCGCGATTGAAGTCAGCTGCCATCGATGGCTGAGCATATCCTACGACCGTGGGATGCAGTAGCATTCGTGCACCATCTCGAAGGAACCCCGGGTGGTGTAAATGTATCGTGCATGTGGAGCTAAAAGCGCGGCTGGAAAGGTGGATGTACGGACGTCTGAAGAAAGCATGGGTGCGCGAGCAGGTTGCTGGATCGCTCTAGGAAGCTCGTTCGCGCTCATTAAAAATGAACAGTACGCCACAGGTGGATATTGTGTCCACGCGCCGGACAAGGAAGAATGACGTTGCTTAGATTTCTATTTTGGTTACAAAACGGTGTCACGCTGGTTACTGTGAAACAGTTTACGCATTGTAAACCGGTTAAGAGTAGTTCCTCCCCTCTCGTCTTTATTTTTATGCACGTCTGCGCGCTTATACCGAAGACAAACGAGATTACGTTACGTTGTGAGCTTATCTGTCGGCTAACGAGTATAACCTTGGTCTAACTTTTGTGCTTTTCGTGCCACGCCGTAGAGGATGCCGAGACTCGACAAGTGCGTGCGTGCGCGGTGTTTTTTTCGCAAGTGTTGCGTGCCGTGCGAGCGTTCTGGTATGGCGTCTTGATTGCAAATACATGCATATAAGGATGTCCCGACTGCTGTTTCCTTTTGCAATAAGTGCTGCCGTGTCGAAAAAAAAATAATAGCGTCGGGGAGAAAACCCGCGTTTGCGTCCTTGTTCGTCTATTTGCGTAGCCGTATAAATTTCGTGGGATAACTACAGTTGTTTTCGTGCGGTTTAACGTCCCGAAACCAGCTCTGATTATGAAAGACGCCGTAGCGGTGGGCTCCGGAAGTTTCGACCACCTGGGGTTCTTTAACGTGCACTTAAATCGCACAGCACACGGGCCTCGACATTTCGCCTCCATCGAAATGTAGCCCCGTGGCCGGGATTCGATCTCGCTACCCTCGGATCAGCAGCCGAGCACAATAGCCACTAGATCACCGTGGCGGGGGATGTGCAGTACTCATCAATAATTCGAGTGCACTGCTGATCGAAGCGGAGTACTTCAACTCATGTGAGTGCGTACGTGCGCACGCACGCACGCACATACATACATACATGCATGCATACATGCACATACATACATACACACATATACATGCATACATACACACATACACACATACGTATATATATAGATGCGTGCATGCATACATACACACATAAACACATACATACATATATACATATACACATACGCACATACATACACACATGCATGCATACATACATACATACATACATACATACATACATACATACATACATACATACATACATACATACATACATACATACATACATAGCGTGCTATCCTGGTCGCGGCGGCTGCATTTCGATGGAGGCGAAATGTCGAGGCCCTGTGTGCTGTGCGATGTCAGCGCACGTTAAAGAACCCCAGGTGGTCAAAATTTCCGGAGACCTGCACTACGGCGTCTCTCGTAATCAGAGCTGGTTTTGAGACGTTAAACCCAGAAATCAAATCAGTGAATACATAGTGTACTGGTATGTGCCGGCGTTTTTTCGGCAGTATAGACATTCAACGAAAATGACTTCCCAGGCGACGTCGAAGCCTAAACGATTTCATAGTTGCGTGGAAAGCACCACAAAGCAATAACTTGTTCGTTAATCTGTTACGATCATATCGAGGACAGGTGTTTATACGAAGAAAAAAGAGATTCGGGCACCACTGTTTGTGGAAGCTCCATTTTTTCCTTTGTTTTTTAAGAAATCGAGAAAGTCGCGCGCCATCCGAGATATTTATCCCTGCACCCGTCGTCGAATTTCGAGGCCCCCTTATCGTGTGACCGGGGGCGCAGCAAGGGCGGCCACTCTGTTACATGAAGACGGAAGCGGCCCGCGAGTGCGAGTGACGTGACTTGGAACGAAGCTGCTTCGAGGCGGGAGAGAGGCGTGTCAGATTGCGCACGCACGCGCGGATCGTTTATCCTCGGCGTGTAAAACCACCACCCGCGCCTTTCATTTATTTCGTTTCTTTTTCAGTGCATCCAGCGTAAAAACTCGAGACCAGCCACTGCAGTGCTTCTCTATGCAGACACCCTGAAGGCCCAGAAGGCGTTGCATAAGGGGAATTACGATGATTTGATTTGTGGGGCTTAACGTCCCAAAACCAGCTCTGATTATGAGAGACGCCGTAGTGGAGGGCTTCGGAAATTTCGACCACCTGGGGTTCTTTAACGTGCACTGACATCGCACAGCACACGGGCCTCAACATTTCGCCTCCATCGAAATGCAGCCGCCGCAGGCGGGATTCGATCCCGCGACCTTCGGATCAGCAGCCGAGTGCCATAACCACTAGACCACCGTGGCGGGGCATAAGGGGAATTACAATGAATGGGGCAAAAAAAAATACCCATAATACATACTAAACAGAAAATTAGAATTAGAACAAGAATAAGTAAACGTGAATCGATACAAAACAACCACGCATGACAGTATTATACAGCACCCGAGGTATACCTATAACAAGTTAGAGATTCGTAATATAGTTAACGCACTTAACGATGGTCGTCATGGAAATTATAACAAACAGGCCTGAATAAAACAACACAAGCGAAACAATAATATGTGTACATTACGGAACGTAAAACGAATTACGTATGAAAGCCCTCAAGAAGTGCAATTCAACACCAGTGATAGGAGGATGAACTTTGTTTTGGTTTTCTATTTTGTTTATCGTTTTTTTAGAAGGGAGGAACGCGTGTTGCCGAAAGCCGTTATCTCAGTGTTCTAGAATTGACTTTAAGCTATTTAACAAAGGAGTCATTATTCACAATGCTTGCGATGTCGCGATGTCAGCAGGAAGAAGATTCTATTCACGAATGGTGAGGAGAAGTGGCGAGTAAAAAAACACATTAGCGCGGGCGAAAATAGTTCTATGTTGGTGATCGAGTCGCGAAGGTATATGACGAACTGACGTGATATTTATGGCATCGTGGGAGGACTCATCGTAGTAACAGTGGGACAGGTATGGAGGGGAAAAAAAACAAAAGAAAAAAAGCCCATAGGATGCGGCATCACGTGATTCCGTTAGCCTCGGCAACCCAACCTATTCGGACGTCAGCGCGCGGTGCCCTTCGGGTAGGATTGGACGCTCCATAGCTGCCGGACCGGTAGAAGCCCCTTGGAAGCGGTAGCATTTAGTGGCGTTTGACCGCGCATTATTATACCGTGTGCCTCTACCACGTGACCGGGGCCCACTTCCCATGATTCTTTCCTTTAAATTTGTCTCTGAATAGGCTTCAAGATTGTCACGTCACGCCTTCTGCTAGTTTTTCTTTTTCTTTCCTCCAAGGCGACAAGTGAGGGCTTCGTGCTTATGTATACGGAAAGCAAGAATTAAGAGATAAGCGCCACGCGCAAGGAACAAGCGCTCCACTTGTGTATGTCGGACGACTTACCGCTTTGTCCCGACCAGACTGCTCTGCCTCCATTTCAACTTTCGTCACTTCATCGTCACAGTGGGTTTCCGTTTGGCGTAACAAAAAAAAAAGGGGGGGGGGGGGCGCCTTCTCTGCGCTGACGACATGTTGGCGAGACTTGAAACTTTATGACGAGTGAGTCAACTTGCTACTTTCACGAGTTTCAAAAAGTATGAGGCTTTCATCTGTGCTGACGCCCCGCCGCATTTCCATACAAACAAGTATCCTTTATAATGTTGGTGAAACTCTTTCATTAATTTGTCTGATTAAAGTAACTTGCGCAGCGGCGATATGTGTCGACGAAATCGCTTACTCTTTAATCTGCTTGCCGCTCAAAACGGAAACAAGATGATTCGTATTTTTTTCTGCGTGCGGCTGGTAGTATCATTGAAGACAAACCCGAAGAAATCATCTCGCAAAATAACTTTTAGAGAAGCCTCCTGTATACGCAAGATTGCTTCTTTGTTCTTTTCTTTTCTTTTTTCTTACGGACTCTTGTTTCGCTCACGTATACGGACGCCAGAGGATATATGAGAGAAGGCGCAGTACCTTGTCCACAGGGCTGCTTTCTTGGTCGTGCCTAGTTTACACAGTGGACTACCTACTCCGCCGCGAACTTTCTTTTTTCGCGTGTGTTATTGTATGCTGAATTATTATACAAAGGGAAAGAACACCTTCTTTTTTTGTGCATTTACTGCACTCGGGGCGCGACGTTATAAGGGGTGGAGAGCGTCGCATCGGGAGATAAAGGCACTCTTGTACAACGACGCTCGCGGTCCGCACGTGGCGATGGTTGCGTTACTTGACCTTCAGTCTGTCAGCCCGTTTGAACTCGGCGCACCGAAGGTGCTCGGATGCGTCGCAGCACTTCTGTTTGGGGCGTGGCTTATCAGGATTCCGCAAGTTTCGCAATGGTTTCGTATATGGCTGGCGCTGAGGCCGCTGCCGGGACCTTGGGACTGGATGCCGCATTGGTTTTCGACGTGCATTCTCTGGAACAATCGCAAGCGCCTGAGGCCGGATAACTACACGGCGGGTGAGTGCGTGCTTATCGGCGATGTGCGGTGCGAATCAATGGTTTTACGAATCGGCTCGACGACGTGTGAAGGAGTGAAAACTGGGAGAGTTCGCGCGGTTTCGTGGCGGCATCTTGGAAGCCCAGTTGTCCTTCGATTTCTTCTCCCGCTTGCTTATCGTGGGTTTGTCCTCGCATTTAATTTTTTTTTTCGCTTCAAGTTCCATCATTGAACGTGTAAGGAATGTCAACGTCGCTAATGGTCGCTTTCCGGTTCGGCGTTAAAGCGTGTGCAAGTCTACAGTGCTTTAGCCATAGGCAAAAGAGAGAGAGAGAGAGAGAATTAACATTATTATTGGTCCTGAACAAGAGTTGCCTGATCTGCCCTCGCTCTGACGACGTTTGTTGTGCGCTTGCTTTACGGCGTAATGTTTATAGTCGTATGATATTTAATGTTACCTTACTATTTCTTATTATTGGAGCAATATATGTGATGCCGTTTAGATATGTTTTGTTAAGCTGTTATATGCGGCATATGTTTTTTACAATACGGAGTTTTTAATAATCGCCTGCGGCAAGTCGCATAAACCTGGTCCCTATAGTAGGCGTGCAAGCTTGATGAGGCGGACATTGCTTGCGCGAAAAATTGAAATACATAATCGAATGAGTGAAAACGACTAATTCTCAAAGAAATTACCTTAAAATAAACCTACGAATTGTAGCCGTTGAGTTCGCGAGGCAATGCCGCTTCCACTTCGAATGAAATCTCAGGGTCGCACGGATTTTGTAATATGCATGCGGAATCAATCAAATTGACGGCAAAAATCGCACCGTTGGTGCCATTAGTGCTATTTGAATTAATATTCAATTATTATTCTTGGTGCACTGAAACGCACGAGTTACTACAGCGCCCGTGTATTTCGCCGTGCACGTTGGGAATGAATATCCCACCTAGAACACACTTTCCCTTTCGATTCATCTTGCTGGATACGTGAGACGCATGGGTGAACTGACTATGACTGGGTGACTGACGGATGGGTGAACTGAAGAGAGGCGCTAAAAGCGGAAAATAGCGGCATGCAAGGAGTGTCACACAAAGCCCTCGTGAATGTTGTGAAACACTGTCTTTCTGTCGCCTCTGCTGGCCTTTAACATCGTTACAGAAAGAAGCTACAGATCGGCAGCTGTATTATGTGCCCTAAAATAACATAATAAAGGGAGAACTAGCGCAGTGCTCTTAATTAGTCGATGATGTATTTCGATTTATCGCGCAAGTATTTCCGGCCACTTAGAATAAATAATCGAGCTCGGTCCAATGTCGCTGTGCCTTTCACAGGGATAGTTATAAAGCTCTTTGTCGGCCAAATAGATAGATAGATAGATAGATAGATAGATAGATAGATAGATAGATAGATAGATAGATAGATAGATAGATAGATAGATAGATAGATAGATAGATAGATAGATAGATAGATAGATAGATAGCAGCTGATATATAGGGTACGAGTGACCATGGCTAATGACTAATGGCGACCATGGCTGCTGCGTACATGACGACTAAATGCGCCGCTTGGATAATGAGTCCTTTGGCAGTGGCGAAAATGTTGAAACTTAGCTGTTAAAGGGCTAGTATTCACATGAGGTTCGCATGCTACAATTGCTGCTAAATTAAAATTTACCGGCCAATAACGATACTTAATGACAGAAAATCTAGGCGAATTCGACCCCAAGGCCCGTATTCACGAAAACGTCTTACTACATCTCACGCTAAATCATAGGATGCTATTCTAGCCAATCGGTAGGCAGGACATATCGTAAGCAAAGCCAGTTGACCATTGGCAACAACAAGCACTGTCAAACTATATTTTTTTTGTTATTTCGGCCCACAAAGCTTCAAATGATTCTTTTAACGGTTGCTGGACTCTTGCGATGAATATCAGTGCCGTGTTCTTGGATGCCGTAACGAAAGTTTGATTGCTGTGCCTTGCGCAGAAAGAGGACTAACCTTCTATGCTATGCTGCACTGCCTATACTACACAGACCTGGGGCGAACCCACAAAATTTTACTCCCGTAAATGTTCTTTGCCCTTGGCTAGCCGGCTTCGCTGATGATATGTCCCGCACGAGGATTCCCGAATATGTTCTCTTGCGAACATTTGTCAGCACAAGACGTTGTTAAAAGTAGAATACGGGCCCAGAGTTCTCATGTATTGTAAAGGAGGCCGCCATGTCTGGCAGGGAGCTGCGGCTGAGGTCGAACGAGCGATCACGACAGCGTCTGACCTGTGCTGAAATCGCATGATTTCCGCCAGTATTCGCTCGTCGTCAGCGGCGACGTCGTCAAACACGCAGTCTCCGTGTCAGCCATTGCCACAGGTGGTAACATGGGGACAAAACCACGTTTCCTTGCTCTAAACACGGGAGCGAGTGTAAAAAAGGTTTAGAGTATAAAGTGGCCACTACGTATTTTTGGTAGTGATGAACGTTCCAAGCACTATAGATAGTTTGTTACTGTCGACCTGATGGTGATAAGAAAAAAAACTATCATAGTGCTGTCGACAGTAATATTGACAAAGGCTATCACAAATATTTTGGCAATAATGCGGGCCAAAAACAGCATAATTCACACCATTATCGATAGAACTACTCACAGTAATATTATAACGACGGGACCATCGATGATACTATTGATAGTGTATTGAGAGTTTTAACCGTCGATGGTATTTTACGCTATCGATAGTTAAAGAGAAATAGCTGTCCACACAGTCGATTCAATTTCCCTGTAGTCTTGAATTACTAATTGTTGGGATAGTTCGTTCATAATCACATTAAAACGGCGTCAAAGAAAACAAGAACATCGAAAGAGATGTGAACACAGGGCACACTAACAACTGAAGGTGTAGTCTTGGAAGCACTGAATAAATGAAGTTGAACGTACAAAGGAAGAGCTTCATGTGATCATGCCCACGTGTTTAAACTGGGTCCTGATAAGAGCGCGATGTCTTTGTTTGAAAGCATAGCTTGCCGAAGGCATGCTGACGCACGCGTCTCTCAGCTGCCTTATCTCAAGAGCTTCCATAACACCCCTCGTGAGCCTATCAGATGATTTGGAAACTATGTTTGTTCTTTGTAACTTTTCGAATAGAAGTACGCGGCCACCGTTTCTACAATGAATAGCTAAATGCCCCGATATTAGGGAGTAATAGCTAAGCGGCTCAGCGGACCAGCGGGCCCAGGGAACGAGCGGAGGCGCCAAATGCGCATGCGCGGCACGGTGGGACAGCCAGTGCATTTACGGAGCGAGCCGCTCGCCGCGTTCATTTCGTCTCTTTAGCGTGCGAGCGTTTTGGGAGATGGCAGCCCCCAACACAAGCGGCGGCGGCGGCATGTCGTCATGTCATGCAGCAAAAACCAAGATGTGTTTCCACATAGCATCTGTGATCGAATGAAAAATGACTTTTGCGGTATCGTTTTCTCGGTAACTTCAATTTATTCGGCAGGTAAAACCTTTTGCTCCACCCACGGCCGGTCTGGACGCGCGCGCTCGCTCTCTCTTTTACGGCCTGCGCACGGGGGGCTGTTGCTACCTATCGCCGCAACTTGGCGGGGGCGCTCCGAGCCAACCCTCTCTAAACCAGCTCCCGGCCGTTGCGGAGGCTAGCGCGCGTTGGGAATGCTCGGCCTCAGACTTGCTGTGTCACTTTCTGAAGCTCCTCTATATGCTATGCATGGTACCAATGCGATGAGAATACGGTAGCAAGCATATATATGGCAACTCTGGTGCTTTCCGCTTTTCCGAGGGAGAGGCACAAGCCACTGATTCGCCCGCTTCTGCCGCTCCTGAGAGCACTTAGTGATGCGCGTCGCGCTCAGAAGGCTTGGCCGCATGATTCGTAACCGACCGTCAGAACAAATGACACGAAACATTCTTTTTTGAAAGAAATTGGTTTCCAAAACGTTTACGTCAAATGCACATATGCCAACCATTAATGCGCTTGAAAATGATAAAATATGGTCATTTTTATTCAAGCTGTCGCAATTCTTGCTTTATTATTAAAATAAATACCTCGAAAAGGGGAAAGTCACACTCCCCACAAGTAGCCGTGAGTCGCAATCACAGCAGAAGGAACATAATAATAATAATAATAATAATAATAATAATAATAATAATAATAATAATAATAATAATAAACTCGCACCACACCACGCTGAGTCCCTGCATGCATATAAATTCCCAAGCTCTCACGTGTCCAGAGCTGCAGCGTGCAAAAGATGAGAACAATCTTTTTATGCAATAACGTACGCCGCAGGCGAAGAAAAATAAAGAACTTTCACAGAAACCGTTCAGCATCATACAGATTGTTGTCCTTGGTGTTAAAATAATATAATGCACAAGAAGAACTGAAAAGAAAAAAAAGCACTGCTGGTAAAACACTGTCGTGATGCTAGTTTAAAGTCGTCACATCGTTCACAGCCGGAAATGTTTCCGCGTGGGCTTGTGAATATAGCCAGAGGGCTTGTCATTCTGATCTGTTAACTTTTTTGTGTAGTTCACAAGAAGAATCCGGAGAAACTTTTCAGAGATGATGTGCGCCGACACTCTCGCGTGACCCTTGTCCACACCTTCCGGACAGTCCAGAAGGGGCGAATCTTCAAGATATGACTGAACAGTAAATTGCAGTGTCTCGAGAATTTTCTTTCGGTAAAGATATTTCACTGCCTTCTCGAAAAACGTCACAATCTCATATGATGGTTCCGGGAAACATTTTGACAATCACACAATTGAGCGGTTCGCCACAAGGCTGAGCAAATCCGTCTCATTGTAGAAACTAAGCAAAAGGACGCACTTCGGGACATCTGCATCAGCATGCCGTCTATCATCCGAAAACTGCGTTATGTTTATGAAGGACGCCGTGGTGGAAGGCTCCGGGAATTTCGACCACCTGGTAATCTTAGGGTGCACCTAAATCCAAGCGCACAAGCCCCAAGCATTTTCGCCTCCATCAAATATAAGATGGCCAAGTTTGACCAACCAACCAACCCATTCTTGTTGCTAGTAGCACTGAGTGTGCCTCTTCTTTTGCCGAGTGCATGAGTACTTAGAAAGCCAGACTGTCCCCACACGCACCTGTATTGCTTCCACGACTTTCTACACGCGGAAAAAATAATTAGCACGGTAAAGTGGCCGGGAACAGCTGGTTTACCATACGAAGCGCATGCAGAGCAACGTGCTTTGGGGGGTTGGCTCGCGACGCCCTCGCGCGGAACGCGCCGTCGTCCTGTATAGAAACAGACCCATTGTAGTCGTGGCAGCTGCTCAGGCCGTAAAAGAGAGAGCGAGCGCGCGCGTCCAGACCGGCCGTGCTCCACCGACGGTAACTCCAACATTGTTCAACAGGTGGCGCAGCAGTACCTTCCGCTGAAACAAGCGGGGCGTCGCTCAGCTTTTACTCTTCCTTTTGTCATGCGCTCCGCTGTCCCTTCCGCTCTTTCGCTGGCCCCGCTGGCCCGCTGAGCCGCTACACCTATTGGCCTCGAGATCTTGGAGTGGCGCCCTCTCGCGTGTGACGTCAGAGCGGGGACTGCGATTTCAACCGCGCTGCAGCAGCCGCTGCTCCTGTACGCGTGTCGTCTGCTTCACGTGAGAACTTTGTCGAACGAACAGCCTCGCGACGGTCAACTAACGCCTGGAACGATTGTTTTCGAGTGTAATCTTGAACTTGTTTTAGTTGCGGCCCAATCGACAGGGCCAAGAAATCCCCCGGATGGCCGACGAGTGCGCCGATGCCACCGACCGCATTGCTCGTAAGAAAGTGAAACTATGTGTGAGTGTTCGCGCTCGTTATCTTGTTTCCGCCGTACGATACTAATTAGTTTGGGTGTTTCTTTCGATATTACAGTAAGCGTGCCGTTCTCGAGCATCTACAAGTATGTAGATAAAGCTTGCGAAACGTCGCGGTGACTCATCGAGGGCGAGGCGGTGTACGACGCAGGCCACGTTGTTGAATGCGCGGTCGAGGCCGTCAACGGAGTTCGTCGCCGCTCTCGTCCTCCAAACAAGTGGACTCACCAACCCACCGCACAACGTCTCTGTCGTGATCGACAGCAGTGAAGTGGCCAATGCTCGCTGCTCGTGCAAAGCAGAGTGAGGCAATGTCAACGTGTAACATAACATAGAATTTATGTTCACTGCTGGTCTGCAGTTGCTGTCGAGCTCATATCGCCTTTTGCATTGTGTTAATGTTTCTAAATTAAGAGGCAAGTTCACTATTGAGACTAGTTTGAATGTTTAATGTTGGCACCATGAAGTATTTAATTGCGGCACCATTTCTATTATTTCTATAAATGAAAAGAGACTTCGTAGGTGACTTCGTGGCTTCGTAGGTAAAATACGTATGTACACCATCCAGACGCAGCCGTAGTCTCATACATCCTGCGCCGCTCAGCTGAGCTCACGAGGCGCGCTTACCCGCGAGGCGATTCGGAGGCCGCGTCGTCGGCTCCTTGTCTAGGGGCCTTCGCGGCAGGTTGTGGGACGGCACCGCACCTGGTGTAAGTCGCCTATGCTTATAGCCTGCGTGCAATAAACGGCTTAAGTATTGGCGAGGCGCTTAAACACGGTCACAAACTTACCGAAGAGTGGCGCGTACGGTGGGTAGCAGAAGTCACTGTCCGCGAAGTGTTTGCTGCACACGGTCGATGAAGGCGTGGGGCGCTTTCCCATTCTGAGCTTGACCATCCACTTCTTCTTCAGCTTTGGGTCCTTAGGATAGTTGTGAAAGCTAACGCCTCTTTCACGAGCGGACGAAGTACACTGAGGCACAGAGCAGTACTTCACCATTGCGCAGCACTCGCCGCGGAGACAAGCGGCCGCAGTTCTAAAAAACAAAGAGCCGTAGTTCTAAATGAACGTTAAAAGCAGACCCACGGTTGTTCGAACAGCGTCAGTAGCCACCATACGCGAGATAACCAACTGAACTGCTTTTTTGTTGAGATTTACCGCAACGGTGGCTTCAACACGGCGCTGGGCCTACGTAGCAGACGAAAGCGCGCGAATCCCCGCTCTGACGTCATACAGGCGCCGTTCGCAGCGCCGCCATCGGTCGCCCACCAGGCGAATAACTCAGTATTGTTAAGTGCGAATGCACTTCTTAAGCGACCCCGAAAACTCCGCCGGCATCCGCGCTCCTCCTCCTCTCCCCTAGCAACGGCGCGAGCAGCGGAGAGGAGCGTCTGTAGCAACGGCGCCGCGACGTCACGCCCCACGTGACTGCGCGCGCTCCGCCCTCCGCTCCGTGGCTGCGCGCGCCCCGCGCCGGCTCCGCACCGCTCTCCGCGCCGTGACGTCACGGCGCGTTGTGCAGGCTGCGCGCGCCGCGCCGGCTCCTCGCACCCTCTCCGCGCAGCTGGTGTGCCTCTCCCCCCGTTAGGTTTGCACTCACCCTCGGCCGCCGAATAGGTGCTGATCTGTAGTGACGTGTGTAGTGTGTGTATGTGTTTGTGTGTGTGACGCACTCGCGAGGTGCATTAATGCATCATACGAAAAGCGTGAAGTGTAAAATAAATAAATAATACTTCATGTATAAATGTGTGTGTGTGTGTACAAATGCATCATGACAACAACACTTTAAATCATTAATTACACTTAATCATCATCATCAGTAAAAGTGCTTTGCACTTAAAAACGGCCAGACCTCCGTGGGTCGGCTGGCGCGTGCTCTCTCGCTGCCGTCTCCTTCGCTCGGCTCTGCAGTTTAGTCGCGCGCGCCCCCTCATAGCATCACCCCGTGCTTCGCACTTCCTCATACTCCCCTTCGGGGAAATGCGGGTATTTTTTTTCGTCGTGTTGTACCTGCGCTGTTTCAATCTGTCATTTAGGCATCTTCCCGGTTGGCTTATGTGTTTAAAGCCGCGTGACAAAAGAACCGCACAAACAAACTTTTCAGCTCACTTTTACAGCCGCACCGCGATGATACGTGTATGCAACGTCCCTTTTTTAAAATGTGAAGCATTTCTTGGCGAACTTCAGTCACGTTGACCGTCTATCTATCTATCTATCTATCTATCTATCTATCTATCTATCTATCTATCTATCTATCTATCTATCTATCTATCTATCTATCTATCTATCTATCTATCTATCTATCTATCTATCTATCTATCTATCTTGCCGCGTACGTCTCTGTGCTCTCCTGGTCGTCTCATTCACCTAGTATACCCATGACCTAGGATTCACCCAGGACGAACATGAATGACACATCTTTACATCATGAACATCATATGCTCGTCACGCACGTCGCGATTAACGATACTGCAATCTTGTGTGGTCCATACCCGTATTGCTCGGCCTGTGGAACGCGATATGCGCCACAGGTGTTTCAAGTTTTATAGAGCCTATGTCACTCATGGGCCAACTAAAATGGTCGTCTAACATATGGTTTGAATAGATTTAAAACAACAGAGGCGCAGCGTTTCTTGTAGCGTGTGATTGAAATGTAGACATAACAAGCACACAGATGCACACGCAACCTACCATGCGGTTGGGCGGTATCGAACCCGAGCCCCCGAAGTGCCAAGCACGCACGCTACTACAAGGCTGCGGTGCCACCTCGCACGGGATGATATGTAGTAAATAAACCTTCTGCACGAGCAGTTGCGATGATGGTGCTCGTGTAAGGTTCGACCTTCTAATGTTTGTTAGGCGCTATTGCAGCAGTGAAATAAACAATACATATGTTGTGCTATCGCCCGGCGTGTTCTTGCCCAACTTTGCTGAATCCCATAGGAAATATAGAGCTTCCTACAGAATAATAGAGGAAATGTGGCGCTAGTGCCTATGAGAGTGACCATACAAGGCAGTTGAGCCAGCATAGGAATGATGGCTATGACATGGATTTGCCTAGTCCTCGTTCTTCTGGCTTCATACAACTTTGCGATGAAAAAAAGTGGGTCGTTTACGACGAAGTACTGCACCAAAATGGAATAGTTCGCACTAATTATTTACATGCACATGGATTTGCCTAGTCCTCGTTCTTCTGGCTTCATACAACTTTGCGATGAAAAAAAAATGGGTCGTTTACGACGAAGTACTGCACCAAAATGGAATAGTTCGCACTAATTATTTACATGCACAGGTACATGTTGCTTCTTCGCGGTTAAGAAAATAGCGAGCGCTCAGCAATTGAGCAATGGCAATGTTGCCTCCTCTACTTGTGCCCAGATTTCGTAGCGTCCATAAAGGTTTAAGTTCCAGGTGTAGTTGTGTTCGAAATTAAAGTAACTATTGTTGCTCTTGTAAGTGAGGTGCTAATGTTTCAAGTATATAAAAGGCAGGTTCGTCTTCTAAATATAACAAATGCGATTTCGCCCGCTTATTTAAGCACAGTGTATGTGCTCCACTGCACTTTTACAAACTACATGGGTCAAGCCGCTACGCGAGGCTGTAGCATCAGCGCAGTATCGCCCATCGTTTGGTGGTTGGCTTTGGGCAAAAACGTGATGTTAAATAAACAGCCATGGAGTGAAACTCCGTCGGAAACTGCGCCTGAGCTTTGATCTGAGCTGACTTTTTGAGCGTCGTCCGCAGGTGCGTCTGCCTATCGTCCACTGGGCGTCTACTACGCACGATAACTGTGCGCCTGCTAGGTGCGTTCGGTCGGCGTTGAATTAATCAGACAGCGGAATTGAAATGCCGTAATACAGGACATATGAACAGCCTTCTGACAAGGGATGTATGTCAGCCGTGAAAGCGACCCTACGGTTACAGATTCTATCGCATCTGATACAAAAGAAAAGAAAAAAAAAATAACAGAAAAACGTCGTCAATATAGCTCGCGAGACGCCGCGCAAATATTTGCAAAGTTAGGCAAAATACCACTAGAAATAATATCTGTAACCATCAACAAACACAACAACGAAACAGACTACATGGCACCAAGCGACTGTAGTACATGAAACAGTCTGATGGTTCATAGCAGTAGCGTACACTACACCCGTTGCTTTCGTCGCGGAATGAAAAAGTGTAGTAATGTCACTCGCGTCACCGAAGCTAAAAAGAGCCAGGCCTGCGCGGAATCGCAGGACAGTGACAGCATAAGCTGAAGGAGCGACCTTCCTACAGGCCATTGTAAACGCTTGGGGAAACTAGTGCAAGTACAGGCGGTGGGTATCCCCTGCGCCATAACTCTGCGGTTTGGGCTTCTCTCTGCACAGCGGTCTGCTGTGCCCGAGGTTGCCCTGCTGCAGCCGCGCGCGTAACTCTGCGATTCACTTCTTCAGCAGCGGTCCGCATCTTGCGAGGAGGCGCCATCAGGTATATCGAAGAGCCATGTCAGGTTGCTGTCGGAGCTGCGCACGTCGCCTGTCGGGTGACGCATGGAACGATGCGACAAAACTGCTTCATGAGGCAGTGCTTCGTAAAAACACATTTCGAAGGCTATGCGGAGGAAATCAGCGCCAATAGATGGCAGCAGTTGTCCTGTTCTTCACGAGGAGCGATATTGGTTACCGACACGGGCGGCGGCGGCGGACAAACACGGCGCCGTTGTTGTGATCTCATAACAGCTTACGCTGTAAAATAACAGGGATAAACAAATTCAACAGAATGTTCGGAGCCGCAGGCACGAAGGCTCTAAAGACAAATCCATGTCATATACCCATCATTCCCATGGCAGCTCCACGGTCGCAGCGCCAGTTTTCCCTCTAGTATTTTAGTGCCAAACTTTATGGTAAGAACATTTCAACGAACGGCGCTAATGGTAAGCACATCAGCGACCCCATAGCGTGCATTTTTCTTTGTCGGAACACACGTCTGTACTTTGGACTAAAGCCAGTGCGAACGTTACGTCGTACCATGAGCTACCGTTCTGTCGCCGCGGTGCTGTCTACGTTCCTGGGTAGCCCACGTTAAGCATACGCCCATTCATGCACTTTATACAAAGACCTTGATTCTACTCGTAGCGCTTGGATGAATGCTAAAAATTTCGTCGTTGGTGTTTTCATCGCTCACTGCATCGCACGACTCCGATTCCCACATTGCGTAAAATCTGCGAGATTTTTTTTCGTTCTTCTTCATTAATTAGTTTGCACAATTTCGCAAGCTTTTCAGGGGTAGTAGAAACTGCTTTAACTCCCGCTCCCCCCTCCCCCTCCCTTCACTTTTATTCGATTATGGGATACTGCGTGTATATAGGGAATCGCGCACACATTTCTGCTATACGAGCAGCCTTTCTGCAACAGTGGCGAAGGTATTGCTCGCTGATACTTTGCTTCTATTAAGCTGCAAACCTTCTCTTCGCAACTACTTTTTCTGAAAGTGAACGCACGATTTTTTTAGGGCATTGCCAAATGATGAGTGAATGATGCGGCGATTCACGAGCTTCACATTCAGAGGTGCATTTTTCACCTGAAAAGGTCTGCTGGGCTTACCTGCTTCGAACTAACGGACATGTTTTAATGCTTCATTCTTCACTTTCCAAGCTCGTGAAGCGCAACATGCCCTAAAAAAAAAGAATCGTGCGTTCACTTTCACAAAAAGTAGTTTCGAACATCAGGTCTGTAGCTTAATAGATGCAACGTATCCGCGAGCAATACTTTTCGCTTTTGCAGAAGACGCGCTCATAGAAAATAATCAGCACGCTAGGGTCGACAGCGCTGCAGAACAGGAACGCAGAAGAAATGTGCGCGCGTGTTTCCTTATATACATTCGGTGTCCCATAACTTGAAGAAAGAGGGGGAAAGAGCGGGGGCTAAAAGTAGCTTTTACCACCCCTGCAAAGCTTGCAAAATTGTGATGATGATTGATGATTTGTTGGATTTAACGTCCCAAAACCAGCTCTGATTATGAGAGACGCCGTAGTGGAGGTCTCCGGAAATTTCGACCCCCTGGGGTTCTTTAACGTGTACTGACATAACGCAGCACACGGGCCTCGACATTTCGTCTCCATCGAAATGCAGCCGCCGCGGCCGGGATTCGATCGCGCGACCCTCGGATCAGCAGCCAGTACCGTAGCCACTAGACCACCGTGGCGGGGCCTTGCAAAATTGTGAAAAAAGGTGAATGAAGAAAAAAAAATTACAGCATATCCACGGGGTGAATGATGATGAGTGGGCGAAGCTGCGGCGGTTCATCGGTAAACCGTGAATTCTGCCCAGTACATCATCAAGACGTGAGATCGTGCGCGTTTATACTAAAGGGTCGATGAGACTTATGGTGACTTGCAGCTCACTTTAATTTTACATGTACGCTGTGAATTTTCATTGTTTAATCACGCACAGGAGAAATCGCACACAGGCACTACCTTGGAGGTCAAAATCCAGTGCCATATATACGGGAAACAAGAAACTCGCTCGCAGACGCTGCCTGCGTCGGCATCGCGAGGCGAGAGAGGGGGGAGACCCGTTGAATGGTTGTGGGGGGAGAGGGTAGGGGGAGAGAGGGGGAGTGGGGAGAGGGAGGGAGAGAGAGGGGGAGCTCGTCGAGCTCGACCGCGGCATTCCTAGCTTCCACAGCACGTACATGTATCCCCTTCTTAATTGAATTTCGCTCTGTAACTTCGGGTTCTCAGGCAACCGGACCTTGCCTCAAACAGTAAAGCGCTTCCCTTTGAATTATCGTAAAATTTTTCTCTATGAGACAGCGCCATCTAGGAAACTAGACGAGAAAGGGCGATGACGACCAGCGCCATCTAGTATATCGTCACCCAACTGCAGTTTGCATGCATCTCTATGGGACAGCGCCATCTATTTGCATTTCTCAGCGTATATGCATTCGTTATATAGTACAAGTAGCGCCATCTATGGCCGGATTGTAGACTGAACGAGCGGTGGTTACAAACAAACGATAATGGGGACGAACGGGTGACGCCATAAGGAGCTTCGCCCCTAAAAAATCCGGCAGTTCCTACGCACTGTGGGGGATCGGTGTCATGCGAAGCAGTCGGCGAGTAAATTGCCTCTGCCTAAATGTTCAGCAGTGAGTCAAATGCTAACGGGTAGAATCAACGTCGTGGTGCAGAGTGCACGAGTGTATGCTTAACGTAGGCTAACCAGAAAAGTCGACAGCGCTGCGGCTACAGAATGGCAGCTCATGGTACGACGTAATGTTGGCACTCCCTTCAGTGCACAGCAGAGGCGTCTGTATTGTCAAAGAAAAGGTAGGCTACGGTGCGCTGATGTGCGTAACATGAGCGTCGTTCGTTGATGTAGTTACGCGGGACCGAGCAAAGTGGGACAAAGCATGCCGAGTGACCGTAGGACATATGCATTCTCTGTTACACTTGCTATGATAGGGCTTGACGCGCATTAGAAACACAACTGTCGTTGCACAAGCATCAGCATCACAACTGCTATTGCGATAGGTTTAATAACAAGTACGGCCTGGGAATATAGTGGCTGTAGCCCAGTGGTAGCGTGTTTGCTTGACACCTGGGGGTCCCATGTTCGACACCCCCTACCACTTGTTAGGTTGTGCGTGTATGTGTGATTGTTCTGTCTACATTTAAATGGAAAGCTACGACAAATGGGGGGTCTTTCCTGCTTTTAAATTTGTTGTAATGATATGCTAAATTGGTCTTTCCTTTGCATTTTGCATAGACCGTACCAGTTTCTGATACCTGCGACATATAACCGCATACCATGGGCTGAGCACTGCGATTACGAGTCGTACGTGATTGCAGTATCGTTAATTGTGACGTATACATGACGCATACATCATGTTAGAGATGCGAAGGTCAGTTATTAATAGACAAAATCAATCACCCATGGATGTCGTATACTAATATCGAACTTTACAAATCATGGTGTCTACCAGGTAAGCGAGACGACCGGGAGAGCACCCAGACACAGGCGGCTAGATAGATAGAAAGCTAGATAGATGGATGGATGGATACGGGCAAAGTTGCGGAAGTTCGCCAAGAAATGCGCCGAATTTAAAGGAAAAAGGAAGAGCGGTTGCTTTCTACTACGGATAATCGCGGTACGGCTGTAAAGTGCCCTGAAAAGGTTTTTTCATGCAATTCCTTTGTCATGCGGCTCGAAATATATGTATAAAATAAATGGGAAGAGGGGCCGGAATGACAGATTGAAAAAGCACTAGTGGAAAGCAACAAAAAACAATATCGGTGCATTTAGCTATTCACTGCAAGAACTGTCGCCGCTGCGCGCGTCCATTAAAAAAAAAAAGAGAAAGGAAGAAAAGAAAAGAACAACGCCGTGCCTAAAGCGTGTGATAGGCTGACGAGGGGGGTTATGGAAGCTCTTGAGATAAGGAAGCTGTGAGACGCATGCGTCAGCATGCCGTCAGCTGATTTCTGACAAAGGCATCGAGTTGCTATCAGGACCCGTTTTGCACACGCAGTAGTGCATGTCTGACCACGTGGAGCTGTTATTTTGCATGTTCTGTCTATTGTTGCATTTATTCGGCGCTTCCAAGAATAAACCTTTACTTGCTGTAGTGCACCCCGCGTTGATGTAGTTGGCTCATATGAACCAACTAGCCCAACGACATGCCTTACTACTTCATGCCTTTTTCCCGCTTTTGTTTTCTTTGGCGCTGCCCAACAACATGCCTCACCACTTCATGTCGTTTTTCATCTTTTTGCTTTCATTCGCGCTGTTTTAGTGCGACTACAAACGAGGCAACACTTCTACGTGTTTAAGTCCCTGAAGCAGCGGCCGGCTGTGACACTCGGCTGCTGATCCGAGAGTCGCGGGATCGAATCCCGGCCGCGGCTGCTGCATTTTGGTGAAAGCGAAATGTTGGGGCCCGCGTACTGTGCGATGTCAGTGTACGTTAAAGAACCCCAGGTGGTCGAAGTTTCCGGAGCCTTCCACTACGGCGTCTCGCACAATCATATCGTGCTTTTGGGACGTAAAGCCCCAGAAATCAAATAATCGACTGCGAAACGCAATGCCGGAGCCTTGCGGACCATTTTTGTTAGTATTCTCCATGTGAGTATTCTCCTTGCGGACCATTAGTATTCTCGAAGCGAAGGTTCTATTTTACTGTCAAAATATTATTTACGGTCGAATAGACCGTGCATAATCGTTTAAAGACGCTATTTTTGAAGGATACATGCACTGGACGCTTTCGCTGCCACAGAGCTCCCAACCAGCTTACTGCGTCAAAAAGATAGGCAGTCGCTCAGTAAATTATGCGAAATATGCATTGTTACATGGGCTCACAGTGGGCTCTCTATATAACCAAACGTAGCGTAACAGAACATGAAGAAGTCTCAATGTGTCGATCGCATAGGTTCGCAGCGAGCGACTGTGTTTATGTATACATGCGCATGTCTTGCTCCGTCGCAAGAGCGTTTTACAGCGTAAGCTGTTATGAGACCACAACAATTAAGGGCCGTTTTTGCGCCGTAGTTGTACGCCGCCGCCGGTGTCCGTAACCAATATCGCGCAAATTTTAGAAGAAAAAAAATAACAAAGACCGAGGAGCATTTCGAGCCACGTTCTCTGCGTGGATTCGAAGCCACATCCTCTGCGTGGCGGTCCAGCATTCTACCACTGCCTGTGCTTGAGAGGTCTTCGCTAAAAGACCTAAATAGGTATAATGTCTGCCGACGAATCGCATTAACAAATTTAATGTTACGTGGCAGAATAATAATACGCCACTACACGTCGGGGAAAGTGGATTGCATTACGAGTTCGAGGAATCATTTGAAAGAACACAGGGTGGCATGGTTTCTATCTCTGAACCCATTACAGAGGCATCATCAACATCATCATTATGAAGCTATCTTCTTCAACATTTCCGTCATCATTATTACGAAGCGCTGCCCTTGGAAGCAGTTTTGTTGTATCGTGCCATGCATCACGCGGCAGGCGACGTACGCAGCCCCTACAGCAACCTGACTTGGCTCTTCAATATATCTGAACGTGCCTCCTCGTAAGGTGCGGACCACTGCTGAAGAAGCGAATCGCAGAGCGACGCGCGCGGCTGCTGCAAGGCAACTTCGGGCACAACAGACAGCTGTGCAGAGAGAAGCCCAAACCGCAGCTCGCCGTTGACGCCGGGCCGAGAGTTCGGTTCGTTCTCGGGAAAACGACGCCAAGAGACTCTCTAAGATGTGCAGTTATACAGATTTGCACGTTACAATACCGCAGTAATTATGGCGTAGGGGGTACTTCCCTACTTGTCGAAATGATAAGAGTTATGGCGGAGGCGGTACCTACCACCCCTACTTGCACTAGTTTCCTCAAGCGCTTAAGATCGCCTCTAAGAAGGTCGCTCCTACAGCTTACGCTGCCACTGTCCTGCGGTTCCGCGCAGGCCTGGCTCTTTATGTGCGTTTTCGATCTCACGGTGTTCCGTCAGCTTTATGCCGCAGCATGTGAGCATTGTACCAGTGCGCGAACAGCGATTGTTGAGTGTACGCTATCAGTGCTGCTCCGAAATTATTTGGCTCTAACTAGAGCCTCGACGCCTGTGGAGACTTGTGATGTGCCGTCACGCAGATTCAATCTTTCTATTTTTATCTAAATTCTCGAACGTTCGTAATAGGATTATTTATCATGTCGCTTTGCACTGCGCATGGGTCTTCTCATTGAGGAATTTTAGGCTTATTCCTTCTCTAACATTGTTCGCTGAACTTGCATTGCAGTTCATCGATTGCGAATCTCGGCCCACATAGAGGTTCGTCGCTGTTTAGAGGGCATTGATTACGTTAGGTTAATAAAGCCCGACTGAGAGAAAATTATTGGTATCGTGAATGCAGCACACATGCGATAAGTCGCAGCCGCAGCTATACACATCCACTAGCAAGACGTGACGTGCGAGCTTGCCGCACGAATTCAACGAATCCGAACAATGAATTGAGTATGGGCAGGGGAAATTGCGGGCGCTGCGCCCGGAGTAGCCTATCAAGAAGTCATACTGGATGGTTTTGAGTTGGTATCGCACCTTGTAAAAGAAGGCGCCATTTTGGGCCTGCGACAAATAAGCGGAGCATGTGTGGACAAGCATCTGCTGCTCATCGCGGTACAGTGTTTCCTGCGCGCGAGTTGAAGTATAGATGGCTGCCTGCGGGTGCTTATAAACTTCGCGATCCAACCTTCACGCAGCTTCTTGCCTTGCAGGTGCATCTGAAGGCTATCACTGGGCTTTGTCGCGTAACTCTGGCACCGAGCAGTAGCCTACCATGTTGTACACCTTCAACGGTAGCCACTAACTATTATAGTGCTTTGAAGCTTTGTAAAGCGAACACCCGAAGTAGGCAGACCTCCACGCTTTATTATAAACGCCGTCCACGAGGAGAGTTAAAAACTAGCTTTCAGTTTTCTTTCTTCGGTGCTTCCGTATGAGAGACGTGGCCACGTGATCCATCATATCACGTCACGCCGACTGCAGCGCCGGCTGTTCCAGTGGTGGCCTTCGAGGTCGACACGAAGGGAATGAGACGCGAGTTTTCCACCTCCCGTATCATAAGTGTTGCCAATGAAAGACATCATTTCAAATTTGCGTATGAGAAACTTCAGTGTTCCAAAATTGGAACATGCGAAAAGAATAATCGAGAAAAGCATGCCTAGTAATTGTAAATGTACAGAAAAATATTGTAGCCTAAATTGTCACACGGATGTAGAAGGACACACACACACACACACACACACACACACACACACACACACACACACACACACACACACACACACACACACACACACACACACACACACACACACACACACACACACACACACACACACACTGTCACCTTTTTTTATTGTGTTCGTTAATGTGAGTTAGACCAGAGAGATGCACCACCGTTTCATAAGCACAAACACTTTTAATACTCGTATAATAGCAATGCACAAACTAAGAAATCTGCAAAATACGTCATACAAACAAACAAATGAAGTGGAGCATGCACTAACCAATTGACTTATTAAACAGTTTCTTATCTGATGTCTAATATGCCACATAATTAGTTGTACTAAATTTAACAATGATAAAGTCCAAATACTACTTGAAATGTGGAGAGTCTTGGGAGCAGTCGGAACGATGCGAGGTCTCCGCTGGGGCCTTCGGAGCGTAGCCGGAGGGACGATAAGACGACCGTGCCCAGGAGCGTAGCCGAGGTGGTGCCTCACCCAAGACGGATAACGAGCTCCGCACGTCCTTTCTGCACCGCTTCCAAAGTCGCTCTCCTTTATTTCGCGCTTTCGCGCCGTTTTGCGGCCAGCGAGGAGCTAACACTTGACACCCGATCGCGAACGGCGGGGCGAGCGTGGTGCACGGTCATAGCTGTATGCCGGCCACAGGCTGCTTCTTTTCGCCGAATAGGGATGGTAAATTCGATGAACGATTAATCGATTAATCGATTAAATTTACACCGTTAATCGATTAATCGTCATCAATTTCCACCTTTAGTTAATCGAATTAATCGATTAAAGCTCTTCGATCAATCGATTAATTGGTCGGAGCGCATGATTGTGAGGCGCGCAAAGCCGTGACGCAGATGTCGAGCGCATATTTTTACGCAAATCGAAGGAGCCCGGAACCGCAGGCGGCTATACCCAATAGAGATAGAAATGAACTCGACCCGACCTCCGTCGCCTACACCGTTTTATTAACCACGAGATTTTACTGGCTTTTCGTGCAAGTGCCACATTGTAATATGCGCTGCTTATTTCTTGACTGGTTCAGTTCGTATTGCCGTTGTATTTTACTCCTTTGCGAATTAAAGATTATTGATCACCAATGAAAGAAAGAGAGACAATGCATTGGAACGTAGAGGGAGCGGCCTGATCTAGTACGCCCGGGCCTCCTACTGTACTTTGAGAACAACGCAACAGGGTAAAAGAGCGATGAAGCATGATGATGGGGATAAGAATGAGTGATCCGTATATGCATAATAAGACGTGACTGTTTTCGCAAAGGGGACAAGGACACTAGTAATCATATTTCATTACGCTTGATACCACCTAGCCCAACTGTCCGCCTTAACGCCTGCAGTTAGCCCAACTTATGGCAGCTATTCACTTCTGCAAAACAGCGTGCTATGATGCGGAAAATGTCGACTCAGCTCTCTTGACATAAACACTCATAATAGTCAAACCCCAGCACGTGTAACTGGGACCTCGCCTCCACTTTAAACGTGACAGGGGCCGCCATTAGCTGAGCGAACATGCTGTGCAGGCAAACGAACTCGACGATTATGAAAAAGGTCTAATAGTCCCACAATTGAAAGAAGCCACTTGAGCTGCATTTAAGTTTAATAGTCGCTTTTCATAATCCGCAACTTTGCGAATCGGTATGCCGAACGTCTAGCATCCAGTCCATTTCTATTGAGAAAATGACCTTGTAGCATTTGGTAATTCTGTATGGTCGCCTATTTCGAGTGAAATACAGCTTTCATCTATTGCCTGTACTCCCATGTCAGCCAGCCTAGAGGCCGCCGTCTACTCCTGTGGCACGAATGGAGGACAGTCGCAAAATACTATGTGTTCTAATCTCTGATACATTAGACAGCGCTCACAGTTCGAGCTGTACGCGCGATTGAAAAGGTGCGCGTAGCGCCGAGTTAAGTCGGCGACCAGGTGAAACCTATGCAGTATACTGGCTCAGCTGCCGTTTACTCTAGCCGAGAGGAAAGACTCGTGTCACTCTATTTCCCACAGATGCCTGCACTGATGGCCTGTTTGAGACCAGTATGTTGCTGTACATTCCCGCATGAGTGACCTCAAGGAAGAGGTCACGTCAGTTCGTGGTTATGGTATTATTGACAGCTTCCACAATATCTAACGGACAAACAGAGAATTGTTGCCTTCCCTACACGAGCGAGCGTCTTTAACTTTCCTTTCCTCCTCGTCTCTCTTTCTTTAATCTTTCTCGGGATTGCCTCACCCTCGGCCACACTGCGTGTTTCCGGTGCGACTTTCCAACTAGTGTGGTCGTCGAAAGCGCCTCCAATTTCGGTTCGCTCTAGTAGGCAGAATTCGAGGAAATACGACCTGCTGCCGAATCGTCCGTGGGTCATGGCCTCTCACGAAATCTTGAATCCTTGACAACATCCAAAGACGACGGGCTCCCTATGTTCAGTGGTCGAAAGTGAGAATTTTCACACAACCGCTAATGCGCACATGTCATCTCTAGCGCGTCGGATAACTTGTGTCGATATCAAACACAAGCAACGCCTCTCAAACAACAATACATCATTTTCAAGCACTTATAAAAAGTGACGATTAATCGATTAATCGATGAAAATATCACAGCAAAAACAATTAATCGATGAAAGGCTAAACCGACGAACGATTAACGATTAATCGATTAAAAAATTTAATCGACCATCCCTATCGCCGAACTGCTTCGACTCCGAACCCGCGCATTCCGAGGTCCGTGTGTTTTCTTCTTCTTCTTCTTCTTCTTCTTCTTCTTCTTCTCTTTCTTTCTTTCTTTCTTTCTTTCTTTCTTTCTTTCTTTCTTTCTTTCTTTCTTTCTTTCTTTCCTTTGCTCCGATGCGTGCGGGCTCGAGCGGCCGCTTCCTCCTCCTTAGCACCCGCGCACAGGGCTCGCACCAAGCCTCTCTTCGCAGGCATCGCGTCTTCCGAGAATGTCTGGCCGTAGCGTCCCCCACTCACACGTGACACACACACACACACACACACACACACACATCGCTAACTTCCAGCAACAATTTTTATTCTCCGAAACTGCGCCACTTTTATAGCCCCTCTTCTGCAACGCACGTGTCTACTGACAGAGCAAATAAGTGACCCGTGCTTGGAAAAACAGCCGAAGGTTACAGCAAGGGAAATTGTTGGTTCACGAATGCTCAAAAAATGCAGTTTTTTACTGGACAGCAACAGAGATGACTTACTGACACATGCGTCCCACAACTCTTTTATGCGCGCACTTTCAATAACCGAGTCGCGTTAATTCAGATTTGCTTCTTCCAGTAATCACAGTATTTTTTATAAAAGCACGCATCCACACTCGCGACAATGAATTGCTGGAAATCCATCTTGCTCTAACCTGACAACCTTATTATAGTGCTTACTGAGCCTTTCGTTTATGCACCTGCCGGTTTGGCCTATGCAACATTTACCACAGGACAAATGGATTCTGTAGATGACACCATTTCTGCAGTCTACACCATTACTTCTTTGTTCTTCTTCCCGCACCCGTCCTTTGCCGTAATATGGTCTGGTCTTAGTGCATAGGCTCGTGGGCTTGTTTAGAGCTGAAAAGAATACGTCCACATTTCCACGCTTGCCAATCTTCTTCAAGTTGTACGATAGACGATGCATATATGGAATGACGGCAAAATTATTATTTCTGACCGAGTTTATCGTTGTTGTCGAGAGACAACGCTCTCTTAACTGTGTATCCCGGAGCAAGGTTTCTGCACTTGACATCACCAGGATGTTCGGGTGCCCGGCTTCTTCTAAGCCCGTTAACTGTTGTCTAAATCTAGTAGACATTAAATGGGGGCAGTATTTCCTCAGTGCATTGCTCAAAAGCATTTTGGCCATGTCCCTTTTTATCAGTTTTGAATGAGCAGAACTGTATGATAAAGGGGCTTATTGGCACGTGGTACGTAATACCAGCAGGTGTGGCCGTCGTTAAACGCAATCTTAAGATCTTGAAATCGTATAAAGCTGTCAGTTTGCACTTCGGACGTCACCTCATGAGGACTAAGATAAACACGAAATGTTCTTTTAACACGTTCGCACTCGGAAAATTCTGAGGTGCGCAGTCAAGAAACACTAAAATATCATCCACGCATCGGAATGTTCTGTAAACAGTGGTTCCACTGAGCTCTTCAGTTTAAAGCCCGGTCCAGATTTGCCAGGTACAGATTGCTGAGCACAGGAACAAAGCAAGACATAATACGCACTTCCTGTTTCAGCAAAAACGCCTCATCGCCCCACTGGATAAACGTCGAGGTTAGGTAGTGTTTTAGTAGACCTAAAAAAAGAACCTTCAATAGAAAATTGCGCTTCATTGCAGAGTCGCACTGCTCCAAATGCTTCAATAGATTCCTCGACACAGGTTAAAATACAAACAAGAAGAGAAGCTCAGGAGAACATGGAGGCTTGAATCGTTGAACAGATCGCTAAAACGAACATTCCCTGTTCTAAATCGTTTTTAGCGATCTGTTCATCGACACAGGTTAGTAATTCAAGCTGGGGAACAGAAGAAAACTGCGCTACAGAAGAGCTGATTGATTTTTGATCTGTGGTGTTTAATGTCCCCAAAGCAGCTCTGATTATGGGAGACGCCGTAGTGGAGGTCTCCGGAAATTTCGACCACCTGGAGTTCTTTAACGCGCACTGACATCGCCCAGCACACGGGCCTCAACATTTCGCCTCCATCGAAATGCAGCCGCCGCGACCGGCATTCGCTACAGAAGAGCGGCTTTAAAAGTGACGGAGTTTCCGAGAATAAAAACTCTTGTTGAAAGCTAGCGCTGTGTATGTGTGTGTGTCCTTTTACGTCCGCGTGCCAATTTGCGCTACATTTCCCCGAACATTATGCGCCAACAAGCCCAAATTTCCACTCTAATTGTAAATGCAGCCGCGTTTTTTATCAATTGTTCTTGGAAGACGTACGCGAAATGTCAACATCTGTATTATCATTCTGACAGTGCTTCAAAAGTGCGGTCTTTCGGAGGTTAGCAACAACGG
This sequence comes from Hyalomma asiaticum, assembly GCA_013339685.2. Classification (NCBI taxonomy): domain Eukaryota; kingdom Metazoa; phylum Arthropoda; class Arachnida; order Ixodida; family Ixodidae; genus Hyalomma; species Hyalomma asiaticum. The sequence continues at coordinate 27,797,713 of CM023481.1, forward strand.
TGCAGACTGAGAGTGGAGGTGAGCACCAGAGAGGCCGCACGAGACGAGGTGCTCGGGTCCCCTTTCTTGGTGATTAGTAATGCATGCACTCCATCCCCCCTCCCCACCCTCTTTTTTTTTTCAACGCGTAAATACATGCATATACGCAAGCAAGCTGTTGTGACTGGGTACCACTCTTTGAGCAAAGGCTGGTTAAGCACCGAAAATAACTTCCGGCACATATGCATTTTTTACATATGTTTCAACAACGAAAGAACTAATAAACGCAACGCACCGGCCATGCCTGCGAGCTTCCAGTCTACGTGTCAAAACTGCTTTGAAAAAGCCACCACTTAGAGTGATTAGGGATGAAAGTTTGAGAACTTAAGATCCATTTTTCAGATCACATTCGCGAAGACTGCATGCATGCATAGTTTTGTGCACCCTGTTCGAGTGTAATATTTACCTAACCTGTCGTATAAGCGTTGACACTTGGACGTGCTAGTTTGAGTAATTCCGGTTGCCGCACCGAAAAAAAAATGCTACTCTGTGCGGTTACATCATATTTAAATTTCGGCCGGGATCCACTCACCCGAATAAAAAAAAACAATAAAATAATATCGCTTTGAAAACCGAGGTTCCAGATACCAGACCTATTCGGGGACAGACTGCCTTGTCACACAGTGCTACCGACCACTCACGACGTGCTCTTTGTCAGGGTTCAGAGATCAACCTCCTTATCATGTGGGAAGCAAGCAGGAGCGGGTCGAGGGTAGCCTCAAGGGGGCGGCCCTCCAAGAACCGTGCGGCAACAGCAGACGAAAGTGTGGCTGATCCCGCTGTCATAGGGATGTACATAACACGAAAGTGAAACCTGTCTTCGCAATGTTGTGGAGTGCATTTAGCGGCAATCTGGCCAATCGAGGGGCGGGAGATTGGGTTGAGTACCATAGACACGGTAACACGTTACATGTATACATCAGCGGAACCTCGACATGGCACAGGGATCCTCGACAGTTGTACACAAGGAAAAATTTTCGAACGACTCACATTGCTCCGGAGACACTGAATCGCACGCGTCAGAGCCATGCACAAACCTGTGATAAACCAGGAGCGTCCGCAAACGGTTGAACCTTGAAAGCGAACCCAAGGGGTTTTCAGCGTTTTTTTTTTGTGCACACATAGTCCATTGCAGCGAAAGGCGCATAATTTGCTTGTCGACGGCAGTCTTTGCGTTCCTGGAGCAGCTCGAATCGCAATACAATGGCCACGCAAGACAAATTTTGTAGCGGCCGTATAGCTAGTTGTACTTGGCCCTAGCAACGAGCCGGCAGGACGCCGCCGAACCGCGCCGCTTATCCGCTGCGATCGACGGGCTGAGACTGCCGATGCGCTGATTGCCGGCGCACATTAGCATGACAATTTCCTTGGCTCCATCATTCCTAGATGGCGATACCACCGCTGCGAACTAAGAGTGTAGTGGAGGGGAGACGAGTTTAATTTAAGAGCACTTTTGCTTGCTAAACATCTTTGCTCTAACCGGCATCAGTTGGATGCAAATCGTAACGCGGTGTAGTCAAGGTATAAGACCCGTCTGTTCCCAACGCCTCTATTGTGTCGGTAGTGCAATGGATGAGCTTCCAACACCTAAAGTTGTCAGCAGCTCGGGTGAGTGTGGGTTCGAGTCCAAAGGGGTGCTAATTTTTCACTGCAAATATGTGTCCATTTTTTAAGACGTTCACTTCCGTTACGCAAGTACGTCAATGGTTTCTTTGCGCAGCACGGCATAAAACACTTTCGTATCTAAAAAATGTCACGGAAAGAGTGAGCGGTATGTGGTGCCCCATCGGCGATTTAAAGTCGATGTGCACCTCTTCTAAGCCCACTAGCAAGCACAGATCACGGGCGAGACGACCTGGTAAAGAAGGGCAGGAAAAGAATAGTGGGTCGGGGTGCCGGAGAATCTGTCTTCTGGATTCGCCAGTGGAAGCAAGAGGGCCTTACTCGGTTCTTATTTTTCCGTAACGTTGCGCACCGCTGGACAAACTTTCCCTATTTACGCCATCTCCACAGTTGTAGCAATCAGGCTTTTGCCTTTTGAACGACAGATGGACGAATAGGAACAATCTGGCACACGCACGAACGCACGGAACACAAGCACACGCATCGCGCCGCTACGAAAAGGCGGACGCGCATTAACAGAATTGGCGATTCCGTAACCCCTAAAATATGAAATGCTGCGCCTTCAGAAGACGACTGGCAATTCCAAGATAGGAAGCGTCTCCGTTTAGTTGGCCGTAGTTAAGGGCGAATACCGATCGGCTGTACGCATTATCTCATATTCTGCAAGTCTTCAGCGCAACAGTGAGTTGTATGGAAGTGCGAAGTTTGAAGTTTATTATGACCTCATAAAGATACAAGTGACATTATAGGCAAACGTTACAGAAAGAGAGCCCCAAGCGAAAACCGCCAGGAAGACATTATGCCAATTTTACGGAGTAGGGGAAGGGGAATACTGGGCAGGGGAAGCTGGCTAACAATAGGAAAGCAATACAACCTGAAAAGAAAGCAGCAGATGGTAACAAAGGTCGGTATTCCTTCACCAGCCGGTCACAAAAGCAAACCGAATTGACGTCAGACAGTCTTGTCATAAGGGCTTCCTGCGCGATACCATTCGGTACCTCGGAAAATTTACTGTTCTTGAAGAGTGTTTCGATTGGTGGAAACGATGACCAGTGTAATATACATGAGCGAAAATGTACGGCGTTTGAGCATTTCCCTCTTCGAAAGGACGCAGTAGAGTTCATGGCGCTTCTGAGCCTATACCATGAAACTCGTACCCATGAAACAAGTTGCATCCAGCCACAGCATACATGATAAACTAGCAGTTTCAAAGAATTGCGAATTTGGTTAAGAACCATGTAGCCCAGTGTACTTAAACTGTTGCATGAACAACTTTACCGCCAACACTGCCACCAAGCAACGGAGTATGTGCGAAAGCACATTCGAGAGCGGCGGACAGGGCCCAACGCAATCGAAATCTCGAAAAAAAAAAAACGTACAAGCGTACGAGGCAGGCGCGCTCCCGAAGCGGATGAGAAACGCGAAGCCTTACTGGCTGAAGCAGATGCGTAGATGCGCCGCAGAGCCGAGGAAAGCGTGGCCAGAATGCGGCCGCGACCGATGGAAGGATTTGCTCGATTGAGATAACTGGACCCATGGTGACAGTCGTTCAGGACGTGCAGGCATTGTTTATTGTTCTATAGCATAGATAGGCGGCTTACAGCGTGAGAAATCGGTGCACCTCGCAGGTTCGACCACTCTGTCCAACTAAAGCCTAGTTTTCTTTCGGGACAACAGCAAAATCTCAGTGGGCAGAGTAAAGGCGCCTTGGCACTGAAAAACAAACAAAAACAAAATAAACCCGAGGTGAGTAGAGGAGTTCAATGCTAATATCCTACCGCGATTACTAAGAAACGGGTGGTAGAGCTCTATATTATACCTGCGATGTTCACGGGCAGAGGAGCACTTAAACCGGAATCATGCGATTTCCCGAGTTTAGTGGATCTGAACGGAGTTATAGCCGGGCATGTTCGCCGGTACGCTTCCGACATTTATGAACAATGAGAAGCTCAACAGATGCGCAAATTTTTTACAAATCAGTTTTCGCGATTATACCGGACCGCCCGCTTGGCTTGGTACCATTGCCTGTGACAATGTACAAAAGGAGCGTCGATATGTGCGATGTTCGTGAGCTCGTGCGCGACGCTAAACGCTGCTGCGTCTGGTATTTACGTTCTGTTGGTCGTACACGCTTGTACACGTTACTACGTCATGCGATGGACGTGCTACTCTGTTAGGTTTCGGTTTTATGCTTCATTTTTTGACGTGTTAAAAATTTTAAGAAATTTGCCGGCCATTTCTATATAGAATCCGGCGCGCGACAGGAGTGTCTGAGTGAACATCGTCGAAAAATAGCTGAAGCCGGGCGTTATGTCAGTCGACTTCAACTGTTCCAGAACTTCTGGGCTCGTATGGATTTCCGGGCCGATGAGCCTTTAAGGAAGGTCAGAACTTGAGAGATTGATCTGACAGCATACATCTCGAAAATGGTCAATAAAGACTAGTGCCTGAAAGCCGCATAAAAGGTATAGCGGAATAATTATTCTTATATTAAAGGCAGTATAAAAGAGTATTTATTTACTTTCCCAGGAGGCGTACGTATTGTAATTAAGGAGGCACGAAGTGGTCACGAGGGGAAGAGGACACAGTGATGGTTTCAAGGATTCGGGACATTGTGCTTTCTAACGCTCTGTACTACATCAGACAGCGCAACATGTGGTGGCCAAGACGACAATCGTCCATCACTTTCTGGGTTGTCACGTTTAACATAACCACTCCAAGCACACATTTTAGCCGAAGAGTAGAGCAGGAGCGAGCACGAGGGCAGGACGAGCGGCTTTTCCCAAAATGTCCATCACTTCTACACTGGTCAGACCGCGGAAAATTGTCGAATTATCCTATTGTCGAAACATCGAATGAGCCAGAAAAAACGCAAACTTTTCTCCAGAATGACATGGGTGATTCCACGTAAGATCGAACAACGCATGGCTGGTCACCCTCTTAAATTTATTTCAAAAGTTTGTATATTGCTACCCGATGAGTGGAAAGAAGAGATCCGCAGTTGGTTTTGCTAGCAAAAATTTTTTCGAAGCACCGGGAGTCAATAATGACGAAGAGGTGGAGTGCTGCGCTTACCTGCTCTTCTCTTTTGGCCAACTTTGGTTATTAATTACACAAGCTATACTAAGGTTAGGAGGCTCAAATTTATTTCAGTGATTATATGCATGCTTTTGCTTGCGTTCAATTATTTTTGCTTTTTATGGGGAGCGTAGATATTTTTATAAAAATCCTCAAAATCAGCCCTAGAAGCATTTTTCTGTCTACATTGTGGGCTTATATCTCGAAAAATGCTTGTGGAAGAGCGGCGAAAATTCCGCATTACGTCTAAGCATACTCATTTGTCAACCTGCAAAATATTATATTTATATGATTTTTCAATAAAGAGATGCGGGCGGGCTAACTTCAAAAAAACACCGAACAATGAAAATTTCTGACAACTAAGAAAAAACTCATTTTTGATATTTTTAAAACTTTGTACACTTATTCTCCTTCACATTGGCTTTCGCAATCACCAAAAACATATTGCATAATTTTGTTCCGCTAGGAGTTACAGGCCGTCGAATTAGGCCCTTACGCAATGCAATTGTTGTTGATCCGGCTTCTTGCCCGCTGAGTGTATAGAATGAAGACAGAATTGAATTTCTGGTCCTTAAGAGGCCACCAGCACCGAAAAAAGGTGTTGGTGGCACTGATGGTGTCAATTTCGAAGCGATTTAGTCACCCGAACAGCCATGAGCGCGGGGATAGCAAGCAGGTGCGCGCGCCCCCCAGATGCTCTAAGAGAGGCACAGTCAGAGCTCCTTTTCGCCGCCTCAGACCAAAAGTGTTCCAATCACTTCTTGGGTAACTTCAACGCGTGTGGACTGGAGATTCGCTATCCATTCCGCCTTTTGTTCGCACCGCAATTAGGCGCTGATAACAAGGCGGAGATGGAAGCAAGATCAAAACACTGTCAAGTAGCTATGAGCGCTTGTTTCACGCACGCGGTTGACAGCCGCTGCCGCCAGAGAAACTATGCACCGCCACTTGCGATCAGTAGAACGCATGAACTTGGCACTCTAGTGGCAAAGCAAGGTATAGAACGCCAAAGGAAACAAAAGCAAAACAATTGGTAAACGGATGCACGCACCTATCTCAGATTAGATTCTACACCTTGGGAGCGCGCCGTGTAAAATATTATCCCCAGCATGATGTGTGTGTTTGTGCCATTTGCGCCAACTATAAGCTTTGCCTTGCCGATGTTGAGAACATTACTGGCCACAAAATCGATGCTGATGAGCTTCACTCAGCGTTGGTTTACATTCTGTCAAAATCGGAGTGCCTTTTAGGCGAATGCAATCAGTGTCCAAAAGGCAGGTCCCTCACACTGGAGGAACTTAATATCCCAGAAGACGAAGAAATATTACTAGCAATGCGGGAGGGAGGCGACCTTGTGAAAAAAAGTTTTGGGTGCTGACACTTTTTTTAATCATCTTCGAGTATTGGTGGAAAGGTGGATCATGCACAACCACTGACACACAGTAGAGCCATATACGAGGAAAAGCAATGCACGCAGCGTGGGAGCATTGTATTCCACTTTGATTTTGCCGAAAACTGGACTGTCGTGCTTCCCGATGAAGTTCAGGCATACCACTGGCACAAGCAGCAAGCATCCGTCTTTACATACGTGGTCACAACGAGAAAATCTACGAGGAGTTTCGCTGTTGTTAGTGACGACTTGAGCCACGACTCCGCTCACACCTGCTTGGCTCTATAGCGAAAGAATGGGTGGAAGACAACCTGCCGGTTTACTCCAACGTGACATGTGAGTGATGGAGCCGCCAGTCATTTCAAAAACAGATATCAGCTTTTCGAGTTCCAAAAGAGCTGTTGTCCCAGTACCCAATAGTTATTCTCAGCAACTGGACACGGGAAAAACGCATGCGATGGAGTCGGAGGTCTCGTCAAGCATCAGGCAATGCTCAACAACCCTGAAAGTGCAATTCAGACAGCCAGAGACTTTGTAACCGTTTTATCAGAGAAACTGAAAGGTGTGCATCTAATACACCTAGAAGAAAAAAAAGTTGTTGCCTTCCGCGGGTTAAAGAAGGAAGAGTGGATGAGAGTACCCGCGTTCCATGGTCTTGGCATGCCTGGCAGCTATCCATATCAACGGAAGCATCTCCTGGCTTATACGTGGCACGAATAGCCGGGTATGCTTGGAAGGAGTTATGTGTACATGAATAAAGAAGTCTGAACAGTCTAATCAATGAAATAAACAATTTCAGCCGAGAAACATGGTTTAAAGGGGTCCTGAACCACCCTCCGGGCTTGGTGAAAAAACATATTCTACGGCTTGCCTACGCTGCAACGAACATCTCAGCCAAATGCTGTAGTCATCCGCGAAGCGTAGCGTTCACAAGCGGAGCACAAAGCTTCCACTTCTTCAGGAGCCCTCAACTCAAAAAACGGCTTCTCCTCACGCTGTTTGAATATGCTCTATTTCGTCATAGAGCATTTACAAGGAGCGTCGCTGCTATTGGCCGATGGCAGACACGCCCGCCTCGGCTGTGTGCGGGCCCTTCGCAGCGCGCATTTTTTAAAACCGTAAGCGCGTGCGTGCCGCGCGTGCCGTGCGTGCCGTGCGCTCGCTTTTCCTTGCGTTGTGAGCACCTCTATAGGCAAAATAGTTGCTGGAAATATGTAAAAATATATTTGTTAATGCGCAAGCCTCATAGATGCCATTGGAAGGCGTCCGTAAACTACCTCGGCGTGGACGCGAACGGTGCGGTGCAAAAGTCACCATAAATATAGTTTTCCAAGAAGCCAACAAATGCATGCCTGCAGTCCGTAATACATCACAAATTAATCCCAAACTTTAATTCATCAGTGATTGTAGATGGGCTTATTCCCTATGGCACTCCAATGCGCCACCTTCTAGTACTCGTACTCGATAACATGGCTGGAGTCGAACCCAAAATATTTCTTCTACAAGGTAGATTAAAGGACGAGGTCTGATTACGGTGTACTTGAGTGGATTAGAGCTCATTAAGGTGAATTAGGGTGGATTAAGACAGACGGAGGTGCATTAAGATGGACTATGGCATATTATAGAGCGGATTACGCTAGACTTAGATTAGGGTGAATTAAGGATTACAGCAGATTAGGGTTGACTAAGGTAAATTAGTTTCGAATGAAATCATTACATCTGTAATGATTGGCTTAATTTGGCGTAACTTAATAATCTGAGCTTATTGATACTTGACTTAGTCTTAACTTAATTAGCCGGGACCTAATTAGTGCTACACTAATTAGACTCGGTCTAATTAACTTATACCTAATGATACATTGTTTAATACGCTGGTCCTCATTACTCATGATATAATTATGCTTGGGGTAATTAGTCATATCTTAATTATGCATGGCCTAATTAGTACAGGCATAGTTACGCTGTTCTTTGACATATTATCTTAATTAGATATCGCTTGATGAATACTGCCTGAAATAGGCCTGATTTAATCAGTGTTAGCCTAATTAGTCCTGAAATGTTTAGTCTCAACTTAATGAGGCTTGACCTTGAAGTCTTAGCATAATTTACCTTTGATTAATAAGTGCTAGCTTAGGTTTGACTTAACTAGTAATAACCTAGCTATGCGTGATTTAATTATTACTGATTAATTAAACAAGGTCTAATTAGAAGCTTACTTACACTAGATTTGTTCATATCAGCTAAATTAGGCTTCGCATAATTAGATTTACCTTAACTAGACATGGTTTATTAGTATCGTGGCTTAATTAATTATAAATCGTTAGTATCCGCTTAATTAGGTGTGACTTGTCATAGCTCAATTCAGGTTGAATTAGTTCAGTTTGACTTGGTTTGGCTTAGTTGGATTAGTCCTGTCTGAACTAGGCCTCAATGAATTATTCCTAATTAGGCTCTCTTGAATAAGACTTAGCCTTACCTAACTAGTCCTAGGAATCTTAATTAGGCTCCATTGAATGAGACTTACCCTTACCTAACTCGTCCTACGGAGCTTTGTCTTTAGTACAGCGTGGTAGTGTTATGCTAGCATTACATAACTTAGCGGAGTTTTCGGCAGATTTGCCAGTTTCACCAATAGCTTAAACAGCTTGACTGTTAAAATTGAACTAGTGTATTCACGCATTAAATTAATCCATCCATCTTACCGCATGTCAACGCACCTTATTCCACATTAACCTGTCGGCAAAGGTCCGAGTTGTGAAGGTCTTCCTTCCGAGTCATAGTAGTCACGTTCGGGCCCGGCAGCATGATTATCCCGTCTACAATCACTAATCAACAATTAACTAACTTGGGGTTATGCAGGACAAGGTGGAGCAGCGTTGGCAGTTGCGCTGTTTGTCCTGACGCCGCGTTATGCGCAATATCGACGACACGCAGCGCACTGACAAAGTAAACGCTCACACCTGCGAGCCTAAACGTATGTGATGAACGAAAACAAAGCTTCGGAGGACCGAAAAAAAAAAGAATGCGGTGATCGCGAGGGCACGCGACCGAGCCCAGGCGCGAAGCGAGCAGGCGGCCACAAGCGCGCTGCGAAGAAACAGTCCCTAAACAGTCCCCGGTAGTCGCGCGCTTTTCGTCAGCCACTGTGACACGTCGCTGAAGTCTGGTGACGTAAAGCGGTGGGCGGGGCACCTCCTTCGACACCGCCCTAAGGAGCTCTGTACCCTCTATTCCGCGGAGTTGAAACAGGACTGGAAAGGGAAGTTTTCCGGTCGCAATATCTTCGCTCCTAACAAACCGTTTTGAAAAATTCTTTCGGCTGTGAATTTCTGAGAGGCATTCAATACACACCCAGCCGTTTTCAAAACCAAGCCCGAGCGGTGGTTCAGGACCCCTTTAATGAAGTGGTTCTTCTTGACCTTCACAACTTTTCCATTTTGCTAAAGATTACTTGGAAAGCGCTCTTTGTTTATTGTATTTTTATCCTTTCTTCCTTCCTTTCTTTTTTTTGGGGGGGGGGGGGGTAGGGGGAATCTAAGCTACGCATCCGAGTTCTTACTGCCTTTTTGCTGAAGGCAGAAAATATCTGTCTGCGCTCCGATACCGCAGCGCATCAAAGAACCCCATGCGTACAAAAGTGACCCCTAATCATTCATTATTGTGTCCCTCACAGCTAATATGCAGCGTTCACACATAAATGACCAGGCACATTATCATGTCAAAATTAAAAAGCCGTACGCGATCACAAATATCAGAATAATCAGACGTGCATGGTTTGCTGAGCCTTCCTTAAGGGTCTAATTCGACGGCTTGTAACTCCTAGTGGAACAAAATTATGCAATATGTTTTTGGTGATTGTGAAAGCCAATGTGAAGGAGAATAAGTGTACAAAGTTTAAAAAATATCAAAAATGGGTTTTCTTTAATTGTCTTCAGAAATTTTCATTGTTCGGTGTTTTTTTGAAGTTAGCCCGCCCGTATCTCTTTATTGAAAAATCATATAAATATAATATTTTGCAGGTTGACAAACGGAGTATGCTTAGAACGTAATGCGGAATTTTCACCGCTCTTCCACAAGCCTTTTTTGAGATATAAGCCCACAATGTAGACAGAGAAATGCTTCCTGGGCTGATTTTGAGGATTTTTATAAAAATATGTACACTCCCCATAAAGAGCAAAAATAATTGATCGCAAGCAAAAGCATGCATATAATCACTGAAATAAATTTCAGCCTCCTAACCTTAGTATAGCTTGTGTAATTAATAACCAAATTTGGCCAAAACAGAAGAGGAGGTAAGAGCGGCACTCCATCTCTTTGTCATTATTGAGTCCCGGTGCTTCGAAAAAATTTTTGCTAGCAAAACCAACTGCGGATCTCTTCTTTCCACTCATCGGGTAGCAATATATAAAATTTTGAAATAAATTTAAGAGGGTGACCAGCCATGCGTTGTTCGATCTTACGTGGAATCACCCACGTACCTTTATTCGCCAAAGCAGTTTGTAATCTTCGCAAGTTTTGTTTTTTGTTAGGGGGGGGGGGGAACTTGAGTGGCGAGAATGGCTCTAATAGCTGTCAGATGCTCCGTGGCCCATGCAGCACTCGTAACTTGCTGAATAAAGTCCCCCAGCACGGACACCACTTCCGCGGTTCTTTTGCCGTGCGCTTCTGTGGTTGGGGCGGTTGGTCACAATCGTCGCCTCAGTTCCGAGGAATCGTCGTTGTCGGCGCCTATCACGTCCTGAATTATTCCATCCTCGGTCAGCTGCGCGGCAATGGCGACACCAAGGTATATGAATATGTAATCAACGCGTACCACGGCAGAAGGCAGGACGTCATCGAAACAGATGTCATCTTCTCTGGTGGCGGCTGCATCAGCTGCTTCGATTAGCAGTTCCTCTGGAGAAATAATGGACCATGCGATCGGCCTACCCGGCATTTTTTTCTTTAGCTGTACAGTAGCCTTTCTCATAGCAGTTTTTTTTTTTCGCTCTCTTGGCATTGGCTCGGCGAGCTCGCAGGCTGTGGCGCTAGGTCAAATAAACCGACACGCACTAAAATTTTGCCGAATTAACGAGTGTTCCGCTCCATATACTCCTGTGTATAATTTTAGAGACCATGCGCGCAGTTCTGATTAACAGATTTTCCGAATTAGCGGGGCTCGAATTAACGAACTTTCACTGTATATACTTCAGTATGAGCCCTATTCCTGGAATAAATACACAGAATGCATGCGCAGTCTCTTCACAACCTGAGACCACCCGCGATGGGACAGTCTCGTCTCCGATTCGTGTAACATAACAGTCGTATCGCTGATACAACTTGATACCTTTTCTTAAAAGATAAGCTTCCGTCAACTCTCGTGCTGTCTGATTCTTATTCCTTCTGCGCGCAATCTTAATCTCTTGAAGACGTGGTTGACACACTGGAAGACGCGCGTAGACCTTGCAGTGCATTGACAAATGCGTGGTCCTTATTCATCATTAGACTTAGGTAGTGCTACCTGGCACTTTCACTTACAGAGCACCCGGTCTGTCCGATGCATGACCTGCCACAAGGAAGGGGAATTACCACGCCTGTGGAACGTTTCCCGTACGTTGTACCACGTGTTTTGCCGCGTATACCTGCGGGCCATTCTCCTCACGAATGGTTCTCGGGGCAAAGCTGGGCCAGCTTAACGGGTGCAGAAAAGGTAATGGGTACTCGACACCGACCCGCTACCTATTTCAGATTATGGGATACCTTAATGAATGCAAGGAACCACTGCAGGTCTTATGGTTGCAATTTCTTCGAGTTTTCTTATGGTATCCCTGGGGCCTTTAGACTTTCTTTTAAAGCGCTTCAGCGACTCCATTCTGTAACGAGCCAGTGAAGCTAGCAGCCTTAATCCGCTGAGTATGATTATCATAAGACGCCTGCATCATGTGCGTGCGCGATCTCCCGAAGACAGACCCCAGGCAGAGCATATAGCAATATCACGCTTGACAATTTTTAACCGGTTGGTGTACGATACGGCACTGCCCCTTTCTCGGCATGCTGAAAATATTGCCATCTAGTTTGCCCGTCGTGAAGTGTAGTTCTCAAATCTAAGAACTGTAGGTTGTTACACTGCAACAATTATTGTGCAAACGAAAGCTCTTTATCGTAAATCTTAAAGATGCTTAATGTCCCTCCGGTGCTTCAGCGAGCCTTGTCGGTTAAAAAGAATGAGAAAGTCACCCGTACATGTAAATATCTTCACGACATTTAGAGCGCTGTTCAGCTTAAATATGTTTCATTAAGCTGACGATGGACACTAGATGCCTCACTCTGCGAATAAAATTTGTCCTTGAGTAAACGTCGACTAGGTCAACAAACATTCTCGTTGAGCCAAACACGTCCTGGGATACAAACGCGATGACATATTGCAGGAAATGTGCTTTAAAGGGCAACTCCGGCGATTTTTCAATGTTCACTGATCTCAATAAAATCGTTAATATATATTCTCCTCGGTAATGTAGTAATGTATGCCAGGTCAGGCGAATGTAGGTCATTTAGTTTTGCTGTAAATGAATTTTAAATTTTTTTAGCGGATTCTCACTCAGGCCACCCTGTGTTTTTGACGTCATCACCTCCGCGCTGCCTACCTGAGCCATCAGGCCTTCAAAAGCGAAACGGCGGTACTTCACCGTTGAAATCGTCGCTGTCATGATCAGAAAAGGTGGCATAACTCCGTATATCATCGGATGACACCGCCACTGGCATTTCTTTGGCGCCAGTTCCATATTTCTGGTGACGGGAAGGTTGTGACGTCACCACACACGCTGCACGAAGCGTCTACCCGTTCCGGTTTCGGTTTGAAGACGACTTTCAACTGCTTATTTAAAATTATTGGTACGTTTCTGAGCAAACTGAACCACCATGGCGGTTACAGGACTATCAGTACCATTGGAAGACATTTATATCAGAACATGGTGAAAAAACCGCCGGAGTTGCCCTTTAATATAATTCGAGGCTCGTCAGTAAATATTTCTAGGAATTCGGCATCTAGGAACTTATTTTTTTTTAACTTTGAACCGAATATATGAAGAGATTGCTAAGAATGATTGAGAACAGGGAAAGTCGCTGGAGCCAACGTTTCAAGTGGACTTGTTTTCGTCAGGACGGAAACTGCGGTTGCCGTCCGAACCAAGACAAGTCCACTTGTCCAAGCGTTGGCTCCAGCGACATTCTCTGTTCCAGATCTTTTAAGCGATCTGTTCATTGATTCAGGCCTCCATCTTACCCTGAGCTTCTCTTCTAGTTTGGATTTGAACCGAATCTGAGGTTCATCCGCAATCGGCTCATTGAGTGCTTTGTATTGACAACAAACGTATGCGTATATGGAACTCTGTGCACTCAGGATAAAAACATTATTGGCTTTCTGGTCTATGCGTTTAATGTCTTTGTTGCAACACCTAACTGTCGCCAATAAGACTATTCTCCATCGCTTTCAGTTGTCTTCAACATCATTAAGGACCTGTCCAAGGAGTACGAAGGCAAGACATTCAAGGCGTACCTGGGCATCCTTCCTATCGTGGGAATACAGACACCTGACGCTGCGCAGGTTATTTGTTTTTGTACTCTTCTTGTTTTAAAGCTAAAATGAGGGATCCATTATATACGCTTTGCGCTGCCGATGTATCAGTACTCCGGCGGCAATGCCAGCTTAATGGCTACCGTTGCAGGTTCTAGTGCAGACAGAAGCATAATGCCTGCACCTATTGTATTGGCCGCTGTAGGCTGTATGACTATACGCGCGTCCGATTCTTTGCCGACTCGGCCGCATTTCGTCGGGGCAAAAATACAACTCCATTGAACTCACATTCGGGTATACGGGATAAAGAAGCCCATAGGGTAAAAATGAATCCGGGGTCTCCCGTCAAGGCCTGGCTCATAATTTTGAGTTTTTTTTGCCTGACGAACAAAATAAAAATTGCTAGCGATCATGCATGCGAGAATCCCAGACTTCACTTGAGGCTCCGCATGTAGTGGATTAAGGCGGCAGTTATCGAGATGTTGTAGCAGTGAATTGAAAGACCGCGATGATTCAGGGGTTGTAAAGTTCCGCTGATCGTCACGACACATTGGACTCCCGCAGGCAGCACTGCGGCGTTGTAAGCCAGTAAAAATACTTGTCTACAGAGTTGCGCTTGCGCATCGAAAAAATACCATTTAACCGCGCAGCCCCTACCATATACGAAAACGGGGCGTTTCTTATAGTGAAACTGGGTAGCTTAGGAAGAATTATAATTATTGTGGTTATCCAAAGCCTCTGTAGGACATTAGGTGAACATTAGAGTCGTGGCAGTGTGAAATTATATACCCGCCACTGTGGTCTAGTGGCTATGGTACTCGGCTGCTGATCCGAGGGTCGCGCTATCGAATCCCGGCAGCGGCAACTGCATTTCAGCGCAGGCCAAATGTTGAGGCCCGTGTACTGTGCGATGTCAGTGCACGTTAAAGAACCCCAGGTGGTCGAAATTTACGGAGACTTCCACTACGACGTCTCTGACAATCGCAGCTGATTTTGGGACGTTAAACACCAGAAATCAATCGAATTAAATTCGCCAGGGAATACCTAACGAAGGCAGTCCGATCTGCCGAAACGTTGGAAGAATGAATAAACATTTTCGCAAGTTCTTGCGCCATTTCCTAACATATATTGTGCACGTCACTTCGTTATAGGCATCGAACAAATTATCGAACACGGCACTAGGCGAAAAAAGTATACAATTTTCTTCTGCGCGCTTGTATGGTTTACTGAGCGCTCAACCTCCGCTGACTTAATGCTGTCGAAATTCACGGCGTGATGCGGCGCAAGGTAAGGAAGTGAATATAGACACGCGGATAGCTGCCATGCGTCGAATGGTGCTACCGCCTCGCTAGTATTCATAACACTTGGCTCCCCTGCCAGCCCCTCATCACTGCTGGGTTAATCGTCTGTGGCATCCCTATTTTCTTTGATAGCGTCCGTGATTTTGTCAATTGTTAAGTCATAGCAAACGAACGCCTCGTCGTCTGCCGGGAGGTAATCATCGGCATCTACAACCGATGGTGCGTAGCAGTATGCATAGCACTTGTTTGTCGATGCCTGCAGCTCTGCAACAGGAATAGATCACACATATTCTTCGGTACATCTATTAGCTGCGTCGCCATCTGCGAAAGCCAGGCTTGCGAAAAATCCGCCGTCATCCACGCTTTTCTGTTCGCGACATAATTTGCTGGAAGGACTTAGCGCATTCGTTTTGGAACGATATTTAGCGATCGGGAATGTGTGAATTGCTTTGCGTCCACAATGGACGCAAAGCGGACGGTGGTCGGCGGGGCGCCACGTGTCTGTCCTGCGAACAAGGGGTTGGCTGATGGGCGTCCTTCACGACCAAGTTGCATGAGCCGGTGGACGGTATTCTAGGGCGAGGTCTCGACAGGTACACTGGGCTGTTGGGATGGCGGCTGTTGGTGATACGGCGGGTTTAACGTCTCGTTTTAAGGAAGGGCGAAAGATGACCTCGGCGGCGCTGGTGTTGGATGACGAACTGCGGATGCGTAGTTTATAGACCGCTGGTCCAGTTGTGGTTGAGGAGAAGAAAATGCTTGCCTGATTTTTTGACGCACAACCTCAGCGACAGAGGCTACCACAAGTTCTTTCGGAGCCACCACAACGTTGCGCAGCTCCTCCCGAACGATCTCGCGGATGAGCTCAGTTAGGGAAGATTCTCCGGTTGCAGTCAGTGCCGAAACGCTGATCGACGTATTGTTTGTTTGTTCTGTCGTACTGGCGGCACAGCTGATGAGGTGCTGTCGTGGCCTCCCTAACCGTCGTGACCTCCCTAATGAATTCCGCAATAGTAGTCGGCAGGTGGCGAAGGAGGCCAGCAAACAGTTGCTCCTTCACACCTGACATCAAATGCGGGACTTTCTTCCCTTCGGGAATCTCGGGGTCCGCACGGCGAAAGAGGCGCGTCATATCCTCTGAAAACATGACGACGCCCTCATTTGGTTTCTGGATACGCACTTCAATGAGTTTCTGAGCCAAGTCGCGACGAACGTTGTTAGCAAACGTTTCCACAAGCTGTTGCCTAAGTTCATTCCAGACACCTAGTGTGCCTTCCCGGTTCTTGTACCACTGTGCGAGCGCTGTCGGCCAATGCGAAGTAGACGTGCGGTGGTTTCTGACCTGGCGACCAACGGTTCGCTTGGCGACTCTCCCGTACTGATAAAGCCAATCCTCAACGTCCTCATAAATCTCACCGTGAAATGCCTCGGGGACTCGCGAGGGCTTAATAGTCAGCTGTGAAGCGCCTTCGGTGGCCATTTATGGAGGAGGACGAGGGCTCCTTAACAGGGGGAACTCCAAAGGGAATATATCGGGGCTCAAGCCTCGCTGTCGCCGAGTCTAGAGGTGGACAGGTGTATCCACAGCAGGAATTGATTGCGGGCTTGGGCTAGTAGTGCCGCTCCGCAAAGGAGTCCCGAGCATCAAGTGTTGAGGTTAGGTCCAGCACCTCCACCAGTGTCGCAACATGAAACAAACAAGACACAGGACCACGATGCGACAAAAAGGAAGAAGCTGTATGCAAAAAAAAAAAGCCATAAGCGCAGACGCCCACCTTCGTTTTCTTCCAAAGGACCGGTGGTCCTTCCTCGTGCTTCTGAATTCGTTTTCCTCGACTACCGTTCTGCAAACTACAGTCGCGACAATATATATATTGTCGCAAGTCCGACATCTGCACAAGACGCGCACCACGTCCTGTGTTAGAAAATATTGCGGGACCCTTATGCTTCGACTTAATAGTTGAATGCGTTATCGATGCTTGGTCCCATTCTCATCGCCCTCTCTTCCGCTTGCCATGCTCTTCAATCGCCTAGCCTCGTAATTGCCACGACGCCACTTGGCAGAAAGTGCGAGTTACTGGCGTTACTGCGTGGCCTTTCTCGTCGTCTTGTGCCATTTGACACAGATGCACCACCAAACTTCGCTGATGAAGACCGCACCATTACAACTGAGACTAGAGCTAGTTGGCAATGGTTCAACTTGAGGTGGGCGCAGCGCTACACGATACACGGACAAAGAAGAAGACGCACCTGCGCGTCTTCTTCTTTGTCCGTGTATCGTGTAGTGCTGCACCCACCTCAAGGTGAAGAAGGCAGCCGGACATTTGCGGGATGGCTCCAAGTACTGCACTGCTCACGACTCCGCATTCAGGCACTGCATTGTGTATTTGCAACATTTATTTGGAGTTCCAGTTATGAATCCATGAGGCGCGACAATCTGTTCGTCCCACTTGAACGGGGTGGCCTCGGATTAGTCCATCTCTTTGTTAGGCAAATTCTTTCTCGACTTTTTTATTTCGTGGATGCGACCATACATTTTTGCGTGAAATGCTACAGGTCCGATTAGTTCAGCACCTTCCTAATATAGTAGTTTCGTCAGATGTCGTAGGTACTTCACAGGCTCCTTGGGACTTCCTCAAGGAAGTTGTAGACTCATTCCTTTTCCTGGAAGTTAGATTTAGCCTAGAGTATATTTTCACCGCGAGCCGAAAAGCGATTTCTGTTGGACAGGTGGACTCAATTTTCTCAGATACTTTGTGTCGGACACATTATTTAAGTCGGCCTTATCAAAATGTACTTAGAAGGGTTTCGAAAATGTGTATACCTCCCGGTGTCAAAACATTTTTCTTTAAACTGCATTCGGGAACACTTCCTGTTAAAACTTGGTTGAACGCGAAGGGCTGCTTCGTGCCGTGGTCCTTGAACTGTCGACTCTGTCCAAGCGCAGAAACAATTATCACTGTTTTATTGACTGTGCGGATGCAATATTTTTTTGGGACATTTACCGGCGAACTCTTAAAAAGGACATGGACATCACTCCTTACTCAATTCGATTTCTACCGTTCAAAACGATTACCGGTCCTCCCTATGACTTGTTCATAGTGCTCGGTTTATACAGCCTATGGAGATCAAGACTGTGTAATCGCCATGCTGAAAACCCACGTTCGACAAGATCATTCTACCGAGAAACTGTAGCCTACGTAAGAAGTGTGTATGCGGCAAAGGAGTCGCCGCCTGAATTGATGCACTTGTTAGACGCATGTGTGTGTTTGCCCGATTTTTAAGTGTGGAGACGTTCTCATCCCGATTTTTAACTTCAGTTGTCATTTCCATGTAATAAAGAAAAAAAAGGGATGGCCGAACACATATATAGGGCATCTCGCTCAAAAGCAAGGAGTTCCAGGTTCGATTCTCAGGTCGCCGGAGGTTTTCTCTTGTTTTTTTATTTGCATCTACCTGGAATTTTCGTTCCCGGACAACGCAATTTTTTTTTTGTTCGGAACCAGTGATACCGACGCCGACACCGGAATTTCTGCGAAACGAGCTCTTTCACGCCCTCGCGTTAAAAGCCGCCACAAAAGCGCCAGTAAAAACGCAAACGCTCTGTGCAACGCGAGACATATATATATATATATATATACACTGCTGGCCAAGAGCTCCATAAGTCGTCTGATTATGTGCCGTGACAGTGTACACCTTTCTATTTTTGTTGTTGTTGCCCCTCCTGCTAGGGCCTAAGTATAGGCCTGCAGAACCTGTAAATAAATAAATAAATAAATAAATATACGCACATTTTTTTTCAGGCTGTCCTCACGGGCAAATTGAAGTCGGACAAGCCCTTCCTGTACGCATTCCTAAAGCCATGGCTTGGGCACAAGAGCCTTTTGATGCTGTGAGTCGTTTTTTCAGTAATTATTCATATCAATTCTTTTGTACCAATCAGCGTTCGAAAGCGCGAGAGATATTTGAAGTAGCTCCGAAAACAAAACGCTCAATCGCTTGTTGTAAAAGTGCCCTACGACAATTTTCGAGCGTATTCAGCAAATGTTGCCGATCGGTGTAGTCAATTCCGCTGCAAGCAGCGACGATTTGACAATTTCATCTCAAAGACAGCTCGAAGTGGCTCGCTCTTCCCAGTAACTTACATAGGCGAGGGACGATTACGTAGTTCACGCTGCAGACACGGTAACTAACTGATTTCATTATCGCCAGAACGTCTGCGTTGAAATTTGCATTGTTTGTTTTCGGTTGAGCGAATAAGAAAAAAAAACATGCGTGTGGTGTCTCTTCATACACACAAAAAGTAGCTCATACTTCTTTCGGTGGAAACAAACGGTCGTCCGCTTATGCTGTTGTTTCCTCTTATGTTCCTGTGAGGAGGCACCATACGTACTACACCTCTGCTGTCCTAAAAACCACCTGCCTTACATAGGTCACTGCCTCACTGGCCTCGCACTGAGCCTTCTACAGCACTGCTTACGGATCCATATCGTTGTGTCTAAAACCACTTACAGCGCTTGCCCTTGCCAGCTTTGCCTCTGGCAGACTTAGCACAATCGCACTTCTCATGCTGTATGGCTACTGCGGCCATCGTTAGTGCACGTTGAAGAAACCCAGGTGGTCCGAATTCCCGGAGCCTTCCACTACCGCTTCTCTCCTAATAATATCTGGTTTCGGAACGTGAAGTCCTAGAAATCAATCGATCATATAACAACAGAAGCAAAAACAAAAAGGCGCATTCGCAAAATTCCCAGAAATTCTTTCAAGTTAATTAGTGGCCTTTGGTACTGGCCGCGAGGACATGTATCGTCGAGTAACCACGTGGTTTTTGTTGTGGTTAGAACGAGTGCTTCCCCCGTGCTTTGATGACCCCCCCCCCCCCTTTCTTCACCTACCGCCCAAAGAAGCATCTAGTGACCCGAATTCGGGCAAGCAGGCGACGAATCTGTGTCCTCCCGCACGCATCGCGTACAGGTAGTTACTAAAACCGTCACCCGCAGCCAATGCCACAGGAGACGATGTAAGGCGGCTGCATTTCGATGGAGGCGAAATGTTGAGGCCCGTGTGCTGTGCGATGTCAGTGCACGTTAAAGAAACCCAGGTGGTCAAAATTTCCGGAGCCCTCCACTACGGCGTCTCTCATAATCAGAGCTGGTTTTGGGACGTTAAACCCTACACAACAACAACAACAGGAGACGATGTAACTTCAAGGCACACTGTTAGGGCACCGTGAAATACTTCCGATGTCACATTTGTCTAAGTGTGCGCGAAGTGGATGCAAGTGATCGCGAAACAAGGAGTTAAACGTGCCGGCGTCCGAACGCGCGGCCCTCGCGCACTGCCAGCGAACACTGGAAGTGATCAGCGGACAGCATCGTCAAAGGTGCCTAGGAGTGCTGGCCTAAAGATCACCGCCATTTTCTTTACGACACGTAGGTTTACTTTTCTCGTCAGCTTGTCGGGAACGTGTGAATGTTAGTTTTCAACTTCCGGGCGGCATTATACCTAACCTCACCGTTAGATATTTAATCGTGAACGCGGTCCTATTCATTTCTTCATTTACATTTAGCCTTACGTTCTCCGCATCAATAACTTTATTGACAAACAGTCCGAAAAATTGCGTTTCCTTACCGATTGAGAGTATGTTCACGCGACCAAGCACGTCACTGAGTGCGGTGTAAAAGATCGACAATTAAGACGACGAGGCTACTTTGGCCGCGCTCGTTATGCAAACTTTAACTGCCACTAGCCAGGATCCCCACGTGCTATTATACTCTACATGCCAAGGGGGGTATGACAGAATCGCAGGGGCAGCAATAGTCTTTGTTTGCATGAAGAAAAAAATAAACGGAGCCTCAATTTAAAAAGAATCGTGCTCAGGTACCTTCGTTTAAGTTGTGCGAAAGCAAATGCATATAAAAAATATTACATTCCTCACATGTCGACTTAACTATTCGCATGTACTGATGCAATAAAAAAAAACAGAAACGAAAGCAAGTGTATTTAAATTTTGGGCTTCATACGTTCTTTTCGGTGCTAACGCACGGCGCTTTGTCACTCTTATCAGCCTGAATGGCCAAATCTCCCGCAGCTTTTACGCAGGTGAGAGAGGCGTCGACCGCATAAGAGTATGACTCTGCTCGGCACCGAAAAATACACTACCACGCTTAAGTATATTAAGCGAGACTTACTAAGTGCTGTTGATGCGATCACGAAATTCCCAGGTAGTCATGTAATGCCTGGCATACCGATAACGAACTTCACACGCGGCGAAGCGAACGTCACATGCCAAGAATTATCGCGGCAATGAACACAGAAAGCACGATTTGATCCCAACGTTGCATTTAACAAGCGAGCTACCGAGTGCAATTAACAAGGAGCATCCTACCTATGACGTCAAAACGATAGCAGAACCACTGGCCGTAAGAGCCAGTGGTGGCCCTTACGGCCCTTACGGCCGGCATCCGCGCTCCTCCTCCTCTCCCCTAGCAACGGCGCGAGGAGCGGAGAGGAGCGTCTGTAGCAACGGCGCAGCGACGTCACTCCCCACGTGACTGCGCGCGCTCCGCCCTCCGCTCCGTGGCTGCGCTACAGTGCACTAGAATATGGGTAGTGGGTTCAGGAGAGGGCATGCTCCACGCGCCGGCGTGAGGCGGAGAGTGTTGACGGGTCGCGTATGTATGCGGCGGCGCTGCGGTAGCGTGGGCTGTACGCTCGGCGGCTGCGCTCAGCAATATCCCAAGCACTCCCGCCTGCTGCAGTAGCAGCGACTTGCGTTTGCTTTTTTTTACTGTCCTGTTTGCGTCGCTGTGTCGTGTGCTGTTGTTCTCCACTGCCTCGAGCGCAGAATGAAGTAACTCGCGTTTCATTCGCTGTTCTGCAGCTACAGCACAGTCGATGTGATGCTGTTGCTCAAAGCTCAGACTCCTTGTTTAGGATGCAGCGAGAACCCCGAAGTGCTTAACCCTGATGCTTACATCCAGCATCGCTAAGTTTGGTGCCGCCAGAAGGCTTCACTTTCTTGTAAAAGGCCTTAATGTGTCACCGAAAGCACCAAAGCGAAGAAAAAAGCGTGCACGCGGAGTTGAGGGAGTGCTCGTAGTTGTTTATTCGGCCTATGTTCTCTGAAAGAACACCACGGAGTCGTGTCCCAACAACCATGCACAAAGAATTTAATATATATGACCGCTGGAGCGAAATAGTCTCACATACCTTGTGGGCAGTGATGTGTACTTTCAACCAGTATTTTTTTATCAGTAAGTATCAATTACATATTTTTTACCTACTCAAAATTTTAAATATCGCTTTAATCCCTTATATTTCAGTTAGAAAGTTACAGCGCGCTTCAGATAAACCGGGAATGATTCCCTTCATGCTCAACTTTGTCACATTTGTTGTTTTTTTTACCAGTAAAGACAAGCAGCCTTGAAGTATACGTGGAATGCGAAATAAATGCGCGCTGCAAGCGATATTTGACAGTTACATAGCTACATGATGCATCTCGAAACACGCTTACGCTTATCTCGCTGCCATTTAAGTCGTGACACTTTTCGAACCTCCTTGCATGTACGCATGCGACGACAAACGAAGACATGTACGCATGCGACGACAAAGGCGTGCAGCCGTGCATTTGCCAAATAATCACTCGGGACGCTTGAGCAAGCGGTGCGCAAGCACGCGTCTATTTCATTATAACGTATTTCGCGATTTTTGTTTTCTTTTAGAAATGCTTGATATCCGGGTTATCTGAGGCGGACTACTACTTTGCACGGACTTGTTAGCGATTAAAGCAATATTTATGAAGTCGACTAATTACAAGGAATATTAATTGACACTTAGTCATAAAATGTAGCCGTTGTAAGTACACACGTACGACTACTGCAAGTATGAATTTAGCTGAGAAATTTTTTCTAGAACTTTTGCATTTCTTAGAAATTTAGTGCATGATGGGACGCCCTATTAATTATGCACTTTCGGGAACACAATACACCTGCACGGCTGTAAATAAAGAATGGGTATGTCATGAAAACATGTCTTTCTTGTACTTCCCTCTTATAGAACGTACACGCAAGTGGCTATTTGTTACTCACCAACACTTCGGTTTCTTCGGAGGGTAGGAAGTTGTATGTTAAAGCCGCTCAGCAGCTCTCTGCAGCCGAGGAACCTCGCTATTAATCAATGACAGCACCGGACTTTGGAATCAGCTAGAAGGTCGCACCACCAGGTCTGTCCTTTGCGAACCCGGAAACATCATAGGATGCATCGAATGATAAAAATGGTCTATCCGTAAAAAGCTACGAGTTAGGTCTGCCAACCTAACACCTATTTTTGGCGGACTTCTGCAAATCGTGGCCGAAAATTTGTGCAAAATTACATAAAATCTGGGAATAATCGTACACATCATTGATGATTACAAATTTTCACTTTTTCAACACCGCCTTCTCGCGTACGGAATGATGCAAGGACGAAACTTATTGGTAGGGATGCAGCGGTTTCTCCTTTTGTATGCCCTGTAATAATTTTCATGTGCTGACCCGACAAGACCGCGCCGAGTTCCCAAATCAGCTCTCAATCTGTGACAAACCGTTATCGTAGGAATGTTCTCTATGTAGGTAGATCGTCGTTAGAGACAGCGCACGACTTAAAGACACTGAGCGACTCTGAGCAAATCCGGTCCCATCGAGCATGCTGTACGGTTTTTACAAGCCACTATATCATTTTACGACATGCCATTTAGCCGGAGATTCTTGAAATTCTTTAAGTTAATTAGTGGCCTTTGGTACTGGCCGCGAGGACATGTATCGTCGAGTAACCACATGGTTTTTGTTGTGGTTAGAACGAGTGCTTCCCCCGTGCTTTGATGCCCCCCCCCCCCCCTTTCTTCACCTACCGCCCAAAGAAGCATCTAGTGACCCGAATTCGGGCAAGCAGGCGACGAATCTGTGTCCTCCCGCACGCATCGCGTACAGGTAGTTACTAAAACCGTGACCCGCAGCCAATGCCACAGGGGACGATGTAGCTTCAAGGCACACTGTTAGGGCACCGTGAAATACTTCCGATGTCACATATGTCTAAGTGTGCGCGAAGTGGATGCAAGTGATCGCGAAACAAGGAGTGAAACGTGCCGGCGTCCGAACGCGCGGCCCTCGCGCACTGTCAGCGAACACTGGAAGTGATCAGCGGACAGCATCATCAAAGGTGCCTAGGAGTGCTGGCCTAAAAATCACCGCCATTTTCTTTACGACACGTAGGTTTACCTTTCTCGTCAGCTTGTCGGGAACGTATGTGAATGTTAGTTTTCAACTTCCGGGCGGCATTATACCTAACCTCACCGTGAGATATTAAATCGTGAACGCGGTCCTATTCTTTTCTTCATTTACATTTAGCCTTGCGTTCTCCGCATCAATAACTTTATTGACAAACAGTCCGAAAAATTGCGTTTCCTTGCCGATTGAGAGTATGTTCACGCGACCAAGCACGTCACTGAGTGCGGTGTAAAAGATCGACAATTAAGATGACGAGGCTACTTTGGCCGCGCTTGTTATGCAAACTTTAGCTGCCACTAGCCAGGATCCCCACGTGCTTTTATACTGTACATGCCAAGGGGGGTATGGCAGAATCGCAGGGGCAGCAATAGTCTTTGTTTGCATGAAGAAAAAAATAAACGGAGCCTCAATTTAAAAATAATCGTGCTCAGGTACCTTTGTTTAAGTAGTGCAAAAGCAAATGCATATAAAAAATATTACATTCCTCACATGTCGACGTAACTATTCGCATGTACTGATGCAATAAAAAAAGCGCAAACGAAAGCAAGTGTATTTAAATTTTGGGCTTCATAC
Source organism: Hyalomma asiaticum (assembly GCA_013339685.2). NCBI lineage: Eukaryota > Metazoa > Arthropoda > Arachnida > Ixodida > Ixodidae > Hyalomma > Hyalomma asiaticum. The sequence continues at coordinate 27,822,535 of CM023481.1, forward strand.
GTTCTTTTCGGTGCTAACGCACGGCGCTTTGTCACTCTTATCAGCCTGAATGGCCAAATCTCCCGCAGCTTTTACGCAGCTGAGAGAGGCGTCGACCGCATAAGAGCATGACTCTGCTCGGCACCGAAAAATACACTACCACGCTTAAGTATATTAAGCGAGACTTACTAAGTGCTGTTGATGCGATCACGAAATTCCCAGGTAGTCATGTAATGCTTGGCATACCGATAACGAACTTCACACGCGGCGAAGCGAACGTCACATGCCAAGAATTATCGCGGCAATGCACACAGAAAGCACGATTTGAACCCAACGTTGCATTTAACAAGCGAGCTACCGAGTGCAATTAACAAGGAGCATCCTACCTATGACGTCAAAACGATAGCAGAACCACTGGCCGTAAGGGCCAGTGGTGGCCCTTACGGCCAACATTTTTTCTTCGTGGTGTGTGTGTGTGTGTGTGTGTGTTATACATTGCACCCCTACAGAATTCCCTACCCCGCCCTTCCCCCCACCTCCTTTTCTTTCCCGCAAGCCTTTGCGTTTGTTTACTTCAGCTTGTAATGATGACCCCAAGGCTGCTTTTTCAACCCTAGTTTACTTGCCATGGAATGTCCCTCATCGAAACCCTCTATAAATACTCTTTGTGAATCGGTATAACGGGGGCACTAGTGCTGCCGTGTCTTGATGTAAAGAATATTTCTCCCCGAACTCTCAACGCAGTGGCGGCGATCGCTGGAGAGCCAAGCGCAAGATGTTCCTTCAAGCTTTCCAGACAAATGCCTACGACGGCTACTGCGACGTCATCGCGAAGAGCGCCGACTGCCTGGTGGCGCGGATAGAGAAGATGCTCAAGGAGGCGCCCGACGAGCCCATAAGATGCCTCGAAAACGTGCAGAAATGCGCGTTGGACATTATTGGACGTGAGCACGATAGAATGAGGTCATTCTTGGCGCTCCATAGGTTCTACGTGCACAGCATAAGCGGAATGCGTTTACGTTGGAGCTTGCATGGCACACTTCACTATTTGGTTTTGAGGAGCACCAGACGAGGCAATACCAAGGCGCAGGCTAACACTCAGATTTTGTTGAAAGAACGCACATACTAGAGATGGTGCGCAAATGCAAAGAGCGAAGTTTTACCGAACTCGCCTATTTTACAAATGTGATCATTCACAGCATTATATATATACCAAGCTGTGAATGATCACATATGTGGAATAGGCGAATTCGACGATCCTTACACGTACATTACAAACTGCAACTTACCGCCTGACTTTAGTCTCTTATTTTGGTCTGACGGGAAACTATTTCCGAGTGAATTAAATGTAGCTGCGCGGTTCCGAACACACCCGAGAGCTCTGAATAGGTTGCATATTTTCACGAGTCACCGTGGCTACCCTCTTCTTGAACTCAAAAAAAAAAAAACAGCGGTAATGTTTTAGAGTGCCTGAGCGCTCACGTCGCGTACAGCAGATAAACAAGGGCCAGTCGTTGTAGGAGCAGTTGTGCACCTGTACTTACAGTCTGCTCCTTCTCCGTCTATTCGCCTTTTTATAGTCCCTGTTGCGGAAATTCCAGAAACAAGTTTTTTTTCCCCGATTGCAGCAGTTACTTTCTGCGCGCTATAGTCGACATGTTTGACAAGACATCCCAAATGAGTGGCTCTTGCAAAGCTCCCGTGTTTCAATTTTTCCTGCAGATGTCGCCCTTGGAGTGGACTTGGGCGTTCAGAGTGAGAAGATGGGAAACTATGGTGCCTACTTCAACTTGTGAGTAACGACTTTGTTCACGTTCCCAGCGCACAGCTTCTTTTTGGGTATTAATGGAGTACATAGGAGCCCGTATAGGCGTCATCGTGAAACTGTTTGACTTGCCTGGAGAAGGCGGAGACAAATCGGAAATTTGAGCTCCTTCTTACTGAAGCATAAATAGACGTGCACAAAGCACCCCCCCCCCCCCCCCCCTTTTCTTTTCTGTTTCGTCTATTGTATCACGGTCGACAGCACCGCTTATATGAAGGCATAAGGGCTTTCTTTTTCTACAGAGTGAATTAGGATGCACACATTGATTTAGGAGGAACACAATCAAAAAACGTATTGATAGCTTGCACATTGAAGATATAGGTATGGAGGACTTGCATGAGATAGAAACCTTGGCAGCCTATCCACACACACACACACACACACACACACACACACACACACACACACACACACACACACACACACACACACACACACACACACACACACACACACACACACACACACACACACACACACACACACACACACTGCTTACTTTCGCGTATTTAGGCGTATTATTCGGTAGAAAACATAAACATTATTACGCACCGCTTGTGCGCCATCTCAACACTGCACTAGCGAGGACTACAAGAAACAGTCTAAGCACATAAGACTAGACACACTAGACACACTATATGGAGGCTTCGGAAAACTAAGTGACTAATGACGTGCGCCTCTGATTCTTCTCGCCTTGGTCATTATTACATTTTTTCATGTTCCTTTTTGAAGTAAGTCGTCTCGCCTACCGAAAGCGCTTGACAACGGTGCACAGATTGAGCCCGATCTCTTGTCTCTTTGAGCAATTCGCAGGCTTACAATGTTGGTGAGCACGAGGATTTTCCAGCCTTGGCTTTGGCCGCGGCACATTTACAAATTGACTAGAGACGGCCGCCTCTTTCGGAAGCACTTGCGAAGCCTAGAGAGCATCGCGTACGCGGTAAGTTTCCTTCCATATTTTTTATGCACCCCGTACACCTTATATATCTAGAGGATAAAACACTATGTTAAATGTCAGTTTAGAAGCCGAATGGTCTTTATTCTACAAGTTCTTTGTTGCCATAAATTTACGCGGTGCTGAACTTTCGAGAATCCTTAGGAATGATCTAGGCTTGCGACAGGAAAAGTGATGAAAGCCTCTAGCTCCTAAAGAACTCGTAATCACATGTCAACTTTTACATCACCGCGCTCTTCGGAATTCGAAAGACAGCTCAGAATGAGCATTCCTTGTGCACTGTACACTGGCACAATTTCTCTGCAAAACCAGACGCCACTGGGCGGGAGCTATTTTTGGAGCGCGGTTGACGAGGAGGCATTGGCGACGGCACGCATGGCTGTCGAACCGAAAACTGTAGCCAAAGTGCCTAAACTCTGTCTGTCTGTCTGTCTGTCACGTGATTCAACTGCCTGGCCGATTCCAGCGGACCATGTAAAACAACCACAAAACTAGTCCTGCTGGACAGGTTCATACACGTCAACATGATACAACTCAAAAGAAACCTCAGGCCTTTTTTTTTCGGAACTAAACCGGAACCAGTATCCTCGAAATGCGCGTGAGCCTTACCCTGCCTCACGGAAACAAAATAAAATAGCATCCGTTCTCGGTTTGTAAGAAAGCCGTTGAAGCAGCTGTGGAGAAGAGAAGGCCCTACGGGTGCTACTCCTCTGCGATACGACCTTCATGCTATGCGTTATAAACATGGGATCGTTTCTCGCGAAGATTTTCTGGTCTATTTTGCAACTGTCTTTGTATGCAATTTGTTAGGCTTGTTTACCATTTTCCCGGGGACCCCACTGCGTAGTCTAGTGGCTATGGCACTCGGAAGCTGAGGCTCGTGCACTGCGCGATGTCAGTGCTCGTTAAAAGAACTCCAGGTGGCCGATATTCCCGGAGCCCTCCACTAGGGCGTCTCTCATAATCGTGGCTGCTTTTGGGACGTAAAGGCCCCAGAAATCGATCAGTGATTCTCTGGGGTGAGAATTTCGAATAATACACGCGACAGCAGTTGTCGGAGTTTATATGGAAATATAAATATGGATCGGAGTTTATATGGAAAGCAGAAGTGGTTCTGGTATTGCGCAGATGACGCGGTTCCGGAACAAACGCATTAATGAGCTCACTTATGCAAAAAACAAAAAAAAATGTTTGAAATTTTTTTCTAATCTTAGTGGCATCGTAAAGTTTTGGCTTTCATCATCGTGTGCTCTTAGCTGCACGAAATCCAAGTTTTCTTTTAACAGCGGAGCTGCTCAAAGACGAGTCTGTGCCGTGCATCGGATGCTCTCGTTGTCACGCCGGGGCGGAAGGGGGTTGGGGTAAAAGCACTCCCTCTCATGCCCTCAGCTCACTGCGACATGATAGCGCTTACACGAGGGCCGATGTGGGATAAAGTGTTGAAAAGGTTGAGCTGGAAGTGGCAGGTTCGATCCCCGCAGCTGTGGCTCATTTACATATCGGGAAATGGAAAGAAAGAAAGAAAGAAAGAAAGAAAGAAAGAAAGAAAGAAAGAAAGAAATAAGTGCACGAGTGCATGGTAAAGGATCACATGCGGTCAGTACTGATAACGATGAAGGGTGATATGACAAACGTAACCGACACGTCGTAGCATCAATAACCTGACGCCCTTGCCAGTTAAGCCCCGATTAACAATTACAGAACAGCTTAGCTGTTGTGGTGTTTTGGTCGACGTGGACCTGGCTTGAATTTTTTAATAAAAATAATTTCTGGCGTTTTACTTGCCAACACCGCGATATGATTATGTGGCATGCACTAGTGAACGAAGGGGAGAGGGGGGTGGTCAAACATTCACTGTGACCACCTGGCAATATTTAAAGCGCCGTGTTCGATGGCATAGAACGAAGGAGTGAAATATCTTTTTCTTGTGTTTTTTTTCTCTCCTCGTCAAGGTAATTAACAAACGGAAGGACGAACTGGAGAAGCCCTCTGATAATACCGTCGACAGTGAAACGTCTCCCAAGGACGAAGACGACAACGGCTCGCTGTTCCTGGACAGCCTCCTGCAGGAACACCTGAAGGCACCTACTCTGTACACGCTTGACGGCGTGAGGAAAGACGCAGATTTCATGATGTTTGCGGTGGGTTAATTCGCCATCACATTGCACCACTGCATGTTGAACGGTCTCGTTCAATTAACCTCTCGCGTTGACCGTGGAACGAGAAATTTAAACAAGAGGAGTTGCTTTTGTTTTACAATAGCACAAGCGAATGCATGGCAAAACTGTCAAAATAATCGACGAGGCCAGTTTATGCAGCTGGAGAACCGCGCGAAAAGTTGCATGCAATCGTGCGATAGAAAAAAAAAGCTTTTGCTTCATCGTTGAATTAGTGAATGAAATCATGCCAACACCAAGCGAATATTAGGGTCGCACGTATTGACGCTCTAATTAAAGAGCTAGAACAATCTCTTTCCTCATCGCGGTCTCCAGGATCGTCTACAAAAAAATAATAAATAAAATAAAATACAAAATAAAAGTAAAAAAGCGGTGGAATCTGCTCTATTCGGCTAGATTAGGACCAAATCTTAATTTAGGAGCCTTACTCATATGCACGAATAGTGTATCATATGTGTGCTTCCTGTTTTTTTGTGTGTTTTTGTTTTTTACAAAATCCTCATTTTATGGAGTTACTAGAATAAGTACGTCGGAAGGAAGAAATAAAAGCACTGTTTTACGAGACCGCTATATATAATCGGGTAATACAGATATTTACCATAGTGTAGCAGTATTTATAGCACAGGCCAAAGCGTTTACGGATCACAGTAAGCGGGAGCTTAAGTGGAAGACATTGGCCACATTATTTATGTCGCCATCTGAGCCAATAAGCTGTTGTATTACTGGCACGAGCAATGCAATTTGCTTAAATGTCTGCTGCAGGAAACCAATTTGCACTATTCTCTTTAATCATCATCATCATCATGATCATCATGATAATCAGGAACAACAACAACAACAACAACAACAAGAACCTATCGTATGTCCCCTGCAGGACGAAGGCCTCTACCAATGCTCTTCATCCTTTCCTGTCGTGCGCGAGCCGATTCTATTTGACGTCGGCCATCCGCGGCTACGCCTCCCCTATCTTGCTATTCATTCCTTCGTTCTAAATGTCCATCGGTTGTCTAGCCTTCTCATCACGTGACCTGCCAAAATACATAATAAAAAATTGGAACCATACAGAGAAGATTAGCATGGCATCTGCGCAAGGATGACACGCAAATTCATGTCTGTTACATTACATAAATTAATGAAAACAAGGAAGAAATGGCTCAGCTGCGAGATTCGCGGACAGTTTAAACGCCACTTCATAGGGACAGCACCATTCCGAAAATTATGGCCTGAGCTTGCCAAACTCAAAAGTAGATTGCAAAGGCAAGCGAAGAGGATCGTCCATCACGACTCCGGTGGGTACCTGATTGCTGGAACATTTGTGTCAAAGCGCACCCGCAGAATCTCACATTCGAACTTTCTTTAACGCAAGGTGAATGGCAACATAGCCGAGGAAAGTGTTCAGCCCGTATAGTTGCAGAGTGACATGGCTCGAAAAGAATTCGAAATGTTCAGACGCATTTATTGCTCGCTGTTGACGTTAATTCAAAATGCCGTCCGTGTTAGACACGTGCAGGTCATTTGGGACGCCAGTTCAGCTCTTGCGGCTCGGCGCTGCGTTCACATAGCGATTCCCGCACACTGTTTTGTAAGCGGGTAGTCCACTATACGCTTGACACTATGTTAATGGGGATACACAACGTCTTATACTAGAATACACACGACGTTGCACGCAACGACAACGGTTATTGTGAAACTTAATGGCCACAGCTAGCGAACGGTTCAATTACACAGGGAAATCCTATTGGTCTACTGCAAACGCCTACGTTAAAAAGGAGAGCAATAATATCACTCAGTGGAGTTTTGGAATGGAGCGATATTCTTGTGAATAGCCGAGAACAGGACTTGGTTATCTGGAGCAATCGTCTTTACGTTCCGGCTTACATTCGTGTCGCATACTTCCGGCATACTTACCTTCGCGCCGCGTACTTTGTGTGCGCGTGACTGGACGTCGCGTGAACTTAAGTGTTAAGTCACTTAGCACCATGTTTTCCTTGTTTTACCTTAAGGGTGAACGTGACTTCATGTCGTGTGAGTCTGCTGCGACTGAGTATAAGTTTGCATAAGAGTATCTGAGACTTGTCTCTTTTCTTGGCCTTATATATTCCAACCTATATGTTAGTGTAGTAGCTAGTGCCCTGTAAAGGTGCTGACATCCTTGCATATTCTATATTCAGACAGATGTAATCATATTGTATGACAGCTTAACAATGCCCTTTGAATTGTTACTGAGCCCTTGTTGCCCGTTACTTCTCGCTTGCTAGCTACTAATTAGTCAAGTTACACGACATACATTCGTTTTCTCATGGAACCAGTACTGTCTGTGTCGATATAATGCAGTGTAGTTAACTTCAACTGTCTGAATTTTTGAATTTCAAGATTCTTAAATTTTGAACAAAGTGAAACGACGAGACTGTCTTTAAAAAGTATATATATATATATATATATATATATATATATATATATATATATATATATATATATATATATATATATATATATATAGATTACGTTTAGTACCATGAATGTACAGGCGCGAGCAAAAGTATACGGACCACGGCATCGCGTAGCTCGCAGGCTCTTCGCGAAGCTTCCGTCACGTCAGCTGCGATCGACAGCAGCGCTACGTGCAAGGAGCATGCCTCCTTAAATCTAGGGCCTGTCTGTTTTTCCAACTGTGAACAAGTACTTTCCACCTTTCTCATTCTAACGCTAAGCGCTCTTCGGTATCCGAATCCACGGGTTCATATGACGATAGCGCTTCGCGAAACTGATATCTCTTCATCGGCACACCGGTCGATGCAGGCCGTGACGGCTGTGATACCGCTATCAAGGCAGATATGTGGCGTTCTTACCGCCGACGAGCGCTGTGCGTGGAAAGAGCAAACTAACAATGCGTTGCACGGCACTGAAAAATTTACATGCTAGCGGGTAGCGAGTAGACTAATTTCCGGTGGAGCTCTCCGGTGGCCGTTAGGCGGCGTTCCGCTAGGTGGAGCGGAAAGCCAGTTTGGCACGCGCTCGCGTGGTCCGTATACTTTTGCTCGCGCCTGTACATGAAGCCTGCTGGAAAAAAAAAGAGCCTCATACTAGGTGTTTGCATGTACCACCGTGCATGATGAAACGAAACATCCCACTACCAATGAGTGCCGCTGGATGTTGGATGAAGCCAACATCCAGCGCCGCTCGTTGCCATGACTACGAGTCGGGCTGGGTAACACTACCAGGATTACAGACACATAAATGCCCAATACAGACGACGGGAAAATGATCGCCGTTGTGACTGAGCTATAGTAAAGCACTGGGCACCTTATCCGAAGGTCGTAGGAACCGTCCCTCGTGAATTTGAATTCGTTTCTATTTACATCATAATTACTACGCTAGGCTGCAGTGGAAAACAGTGCAAGTATTGACCCATGGGCCCCATTGCCCTTCACTGCCTGTTGGTTTTATTAGGTTGCGCCTAGAAAAGAAAGGAGCCCTTGATTTACTTCCGTTCTTTGCATACTTTACAGGGCAGTGATTCGAGCACGTGCGCCATCAGCTGGTGCATATATTTCCTCGGCCTTCATCCGGACATACAAAGGAAGGTGCACGAAGAAGTGGATGCCGTTTTCGGAGACCGCGATCATAGGGAGTACACTCAAGAAGACCTCAAACGTTTGCCGTACATGGAGTGCTGCGTGAAGGTGGGAGGTGTCTTCGCTTTTGACTCTAACAGTTGTAGAGTATAACAGAGCAGAAAAAAAAAGCAATAATGGGGGCCAGTTGGTTACACGTGGTCTTGGACAACCGCGCTTAGATGTACTGGGCCAGAATTTCGAGCGGGAACCTACGTGACGTCATTGTTTCGTCACGTTTTTTCTTGCTTTTATTTATATCGTCGAATGTCAACGCCTCCGGCTTTTTCGTTTCATGAGCCGTGAGTGAATTCGGCGTGCCTTTCTGGTTGCCGGGTTGCTTTTTTTTTTAAAGTCAGTACAGAATTTTCGTAGAAAGGCTATGACCATATACCCGTTGTTATCGCAGCAAACTCCCCTTTGGCCGCAAATTTATCGCTACTGAACTTACACTGACAACAATAGTAATTTAAGTAAAGTGCAACAATGTTGACAAGTCGAGGGCGCTTGCATCTTCTTTTTAATGAAGAGTTGTAGGGTAGGGCGTCGCAATTTAGGCATATGAAAAAGAAAAAAAAGAATCGCACGCGTAAAGTGGCTACAGTGCTCGGCTGGCTGCGGACCCAAACGACGTCTCTTCAAGTCCCCCTCCCCCCCCCCCCCCCTTTTTTTTGACGGGAGTCTCGTTTCCATCGAGGCGTCTTGCTAAAAGTCCGTGTACTCCGCAATGTCAGTTAACGTTGTAGGACACTGGGCGGTCGAAATTTCCGGAGCCCCTATCGACGGCCTTCCTCGTGATCATAGTCGTTCTCTTGGCAAGGTCAAACCCCAGCAATTATTATTTAAAGTGTCACACAGTTTGAGGTAGACATTGCCGAATTTCAAGCCCCGATCCAGAAAACAGCGAAACCGAGCACTCCGGGAGAGGCCGCAGAAAGATGGAAACGGCCCGCGACGAAGAGGTTTTGAAGGAAGGCGGGTCGCAACGGGGCAATCTGGTCGGGAACGGCCAGTTGTCTGGCATATACAAATGGACCGATAATGCGTGCTCTGGGTGACGTGCTCCTTTCTTACAAGAGTAAATAGGCGTAGAACAGTGTCGCCTGTCGCACTGCTTCTGAGGAAACCTCCCGAATGGCAGCTCCCGAGCTTCACGCTGTGCGCAGTAGAAGCGAAGTCATGGAAACGGCGCTTTCCTTGCGATGGAGCTCGAAAGAAACAGATGAGCGCTGAGCGTTAGGTGTAAAAGAGTAAGAGATTCGCTGGGGGCCCCCGTGAGAGGACTCGTTCCTGTCTCCGACCAGATACCGTCGCAACGCGCTTTCATTCAAATTTCGTCAATTGTCGCTACGGGACATTTCAGCCTGACGCAACAGGACGACCGGCTTTCTTGCGTGCGCTCCTGCAGTGCTCTGGGGGCCTTGAAAACTGATTATAAACATCGCAATTTGCGTGCGATATTTTGGGAAAGAAAAGAAAATGACGAAAAAGGTGGAAAGGACGATTGTGACACCCCACTAACTTTTTTTTCTTTTTGCATTGACTACCCCGTCGTGGATAATTAAGACGTTACTGAAGTGCTTAGTTGATCGGTCCTTTAATTCAAAGTACAACAGTGCCGTAGTATGCTCCTTGACGTGGAGTTGGTTCGTTAAAGTTTTGTGAAGGCTCTATAGTCAAAACAACTCCAGCGAGTTCTGCGGCGTGAAAATCGACGCGTCCTTTTACAGTGCCCCTTCAGAGCGAGCCTATTTCGTTGCCATCTCCCTCTCCCGCTTAAAAGCGATCCCTCTTCCAAAGACGCCTGCAAGTGATCTTTTCTCGGCCCCTTCCTCACCAGAAAGAGCCTCTTCTCTTGTCACGTGACCTATTATTGTTATAAAATTGATCGATTTTTGCGGTTTTACGTCCAAAAATCACGATAGGATTATAAGAGATGCTGCAGTGGAGGGCTCCGGAGACTTCGACCACCTGGGGTTCTTTAACGTGCACTGACATCGCACAGCTATACGGGTCTCAACATTTCGCCTCCGTCGAAATGCAGCCGCCGCAGCGATGGCAATAGCCTCGTGCCTCGAGCGAACGCTTGCCCGGATTTTGGCTGCTTGACGCTCGCCGTTTGTCGGAACTCGACTTTGACGTTCCTCGACGTCTAGACATCAATAAACCACTTCACATTATTATTATTATTATTATTATTATTATTATTATTATTGCGTGGGAGTTTTTCAGCCATTGTTACGTGGTGACCTAGAATGTCGTAATATATAAGATGTCGCGTTAATACCTGTTTCCGTAACCAAAGAAACCCCCTTGCTCCTTTTTACGTCGCTCGCTGAGGTGTGCATATACAGGTCGAAATGGCCATAGGAGAGAGGGTAGCTGGGTTTCTTGCTGCGAATCGCGTTTCTATTTCAGGTGTTTTCATTTGGCGTCATTATTATCATTCAGGTCATCGTGCTGCATAAGTACGCCAGCGTCTTTAGCGTAAAAAAAGGTCCTGTGTGTTCTGCAGTTTGTAATTTTCGCAGTTTTACGTACTCAGACGGTACCAAGCTACAGTGCTCTTTGTACAGTGAGACCTTTTCTGACAAACGTGATGCCTCCTTCTTTCACTTTTCAGGAGTCCTTGCGACTGTGTCCTCCATTTCCCTACATCGGAAAGATTCTTGATCAAGACCTGACAATTGGTAAGGAACGCTCCGGCTACCACGTCTTTCCGGCTTCCAAACGTAAAATATCTAAAATAACGTCTCCCTTTTTGTGTATGAGCGAGTACATGGCAAAGGCCTGAGGAGTTGTAGATATCTAGGGGAGAAGGAGTAAGAGATTCCTAAATATGAAGCACCACTTAATCGCTAAGCTAGAAGAAAGTGCGGGTGACACTATGTTTGTCGCCTGAATTAATACGTAATGACAGACGCAGCGCTCAAGTCTAAGTGCATCAGCGGGGACTGTGAAGACGTCATGCCATTCAGAAGGAGTAGCTTTTCAGAACAAATAGTAGGCAGTAATGCTATGAACGGTTAATATCAATTGACATATGGTTGCCCACCTGTGGTGTCGACGAAAGAGTCATAATGAAGAGCTTTAAGAACTCATGCTCTGAAACTTACAAAAAACGTTTTTTTATACTAAGTAGCTGTCTCATGAATGGAAAGTTGGTCGTTCTTGCTTTCTCTTGCTGAATCATTACTGCTTTGCGTGCCGTGAGCATTGAACGCAGATTGGGGCTTGCGTCATTAGTAAACTTATATTGGTCTTGCGATTAGCGGCTGTTCGCTTGGCTGACCTATGCCCTTGAAGTGCACTATAGTGCGACTACTAATTTCAGTGTTGATACACTTACGCGCAGATGAATACCTCTTCGTTTTTATTTTTTTTAAACTGCGTGGCAGCATTGGTGTAATTCGATGTCCACATACTCTGAAAACGCTTAGGACAGAATAAACGCAGCCGTTCGTTAATAAGAACTGTTTGACAGTGACCTGCCTCTCTGTTAACTGCATGTCCAGTACCACGATTGGTAATGTTATTCTGCAGACAAAGCTAAAGTGGGTTTTTCTGAATTCAGGCTCACATTTGATGTAAAAGTAATATCGTGGCAATGTAGTATCTCAAGGTATGTTCTGGTTCTTTTGTTATTGGCTCGACTGACCCACCGTGGTGGCTTAGGTGCTGAAGTGTCGTTCTGCTAAGCTTGGGGACGATTGCGGCCGCATCTCAATGGAAACTAAAAGCCGAAACGTTCATGTACTTTGATTTATGAACCCCGGGTTGCCCCGGATTCCCAAAGAACCCCGGGCTGCCAAAATAAATCCGGAGTGTCCTTTTCTCGTAATAATATCGCGGTCTGAGCGCACTTAAAGCCCACAAATGATATGACAAATAATGCTGACGTGACTAATATCTCAAATCACAGAAACCACAGAAAGTTCTGTTCTAGAGTTGTGATTTTTTTTGTATATTTTGTATACTGTTGTCTGTTAAAGCCCATTTGCGGAAAGGGCTTCCTTGTGGTAGAGCTATCGGACCACTTTGTGTTGCCGCGTTTTAATCATGGAACAATTTCGACAGTGTCATGAAGGGTGCGCGGCAATAATGGACAGAACTTCTGAGGCCGAATTCAGAAAACTTCTCTTTCGTAAGCGCTTCTTGCGATTGGTCGAATGGCTAGGCCGATATGTCCAACATCAGGATTGGCTGAAATATAATCTCACGAGCTTTTCTTTGTCGTATCATATTTTTGTGAATTGGGGTTCTTATCTCGGTCAAATCTGTTTTTGAAAGAAATCTTGTGTTAGCTATATGTTTGCATGCTTGAAAAAAAATCGATAGACACAGCGTTGCTGAAATTATATAAAGCAGTGCGCAAACGGGACGGACACTAGAGATGACAGTAACACGGACAATGTGTTCATGCCGCCTATGTTGTGCATCATGCGCTGTTTTACACGATGCGTCACTGCCAACAAGGCCGAATGTTAACTATGTTGAAGCGTTGCGTAAAATTCAATGTTGAGAACAAACCTGCTATTCCATCACAGGCGCATTCTTCAAAATGCTAACAAAACGTATGTTTCTCTAGATCGAGAATTTTTGCAGAAAGTATACTCTAACATCGTAGAATTGCGAAATGTTCTTCCGTTCAGATTTCTCCATCACTTTCTGAAAAACGCCTTCCCGTTATTGTGAGATCAAAAGTCAAGTCACGCTGTGGAGTGTTTCGGTGAACACGACATGCGTCTCCTCCGTTCATTTTATGAGCGACGCAGTTTGACTCATCTCTCCTGCTGTAAAGTAGTCACCTCCGAGTGATTTCGTTCTCTTCAGACGGGCGCACACTGCCAAGAGGTGTAGCCTGCTTCATCATCATGTACAGCCTGCACCGAAATCCAAACGAATTCGACAGACCCGACGAATTCATACCGGAAAGATTCATGTCGGAGGAGAACAGTCGGCGCCATCCCTTCAGCTACATCCCGTTCTCTGCAGGACCAAAGAACTGCATAGGTAAGCAAGATCATCCACTCAAAGGACCTCACTCTAATCGTGCACGCCTCTATTTAATGCCCGACGTCTGGATTGAATGTGCGGACCCAGAATAATCACGCTAAACGCAAGGGAATTGTTACGTTTTTGTTTTCAGCGCTTCACGTGGAGATACAATGAAGGTACAGTGTGTACGGGCTAATTTGATAGATCAATGAAATTATTATGCTAATGAACTAGCAAAGGTATTAAAAAAGGGAGCAGAAATTGACTGGTGCCAACTGTGATTAGCATAGCGGGGACAGTCGGGCACCCTGTGAGCGCTGTCAGATCGCGCGTCACGTTGCGAAAGACACCGCGCTACACTTGTCTTTGGTTTACTAAACTTCACAGGAAACATTTACACCCCTCACGACTTTACCTTGCAAATGCGATTGCCTGCTATGCCATTCACATGTTGTCGAAGCGTGTCACAGCGATTTGGGTTGGCTAAGCCTAAGGTGTCTGCAATGACCGTGAAGCGACCACCGCACCTGCCGTCTTTATTTCTTACGTTGCTAATACAAGCTGCACTGCCCCGCCACGGTGGTCTACTGGCTAATGGTACTCGGCTGCTCACCCAAATATCACGGGATCGAACCATCGGCCCCAGGCTGCTGCATTAAGATGAAGGCGAAATGCTGAGGCCCGTGAACTCTGCGATGTCAGTGCAGGTTTAAGGACACCGGGTGGTCGAAATTTCCGGGGACCTCCGCTACGGCGTCTCTCATAATCATATCGTGGTTTTGGGTCATAAAACCCCAGAAATCAAAACAGAAGCTACACTTTGTGTCAGTACTAGAGGCCAGTGGCGAAAGAAGCAGTAAAACGAGTATTTGTATAATCTCTATAGGGTCCATATTCATTCCCAGTTCTGTTCACTTGTAATTCGCGTAATTTCAATCACCGGAACAATTCTTGCTACCCACATTAATGCAGGAGTTCCACTTGAATTCTTAAGGGTATGATCTAGACGAAGACGGCTGCAGTTAAGGGAACCCTCTTGGCTACACGCGGCATCGAAATGCATAGTGCGCGTGAGGCGAGTGTGGTGTTCATTGCGGACAAAGTAGTGCTAAGTACTGGATTTATGTTGTCATTAGAATTACTGCAGAAAACAAAAGAAAGGACATGTTTGCCCTTTGGCACTACTGACGGAGGAGTAATTGGGTCCGGGTTCGTATACCCTCGACAGTGCATAGGTGGTTCGCATGTTTGTGCGATCGCGGCGATCCCATCGTTGCAGCCTCACTCAATTGCATACTTCCAGACATTCAGACGTCCGTGAGCCCCTTGCACTCCCTGAAGTTTGGGAAAGTTAGCAAATATAGCTTGTCGACTGAAGAAAAAAAAGAAGAAAAAAAAACTCATACTCGTTTCTGGCCTGTGGTAATCACTTGTTGCATATCGAGGGACAGTGCAAGGTGAACGACTTCTGAGTTCGCTGAGGGCACATGCGAGTGGTAAACACGTACGCAGGCAGTATCTTGGCCAGCCGAGTGGTTGAGTGCGAAACGCTACTAGCTTGCAAAGTTGGAGCAATTAATTCGGAAATTATATGCCTGATCTGGTAAAGATATTGATCGATTATGCATAGTCTGTGAGGTTTTTGCGGGCTCCTGTCAAGGTTTCGCTATGATGAGTAAGGGCTTCATCGTGGGATGGTTTGTATGGCATTCTTTAGTTTGCTGCGCGGTACTATTGCAAGGGCACGAAAAAATGCACGCAAAGGCAGGACGCACATGTGTGTGTCTTGTCTTTGCGTGTATTTTCTCATCCCCTTGTAGTAATGTAGCTCAGAAAAAGAAAGGACTTGGAGTAGTAGCCTTTGCCGGCAGCTTCATCCTTCAGTGCGATGGAAATCAATCACTCAGTTAATCAACAGCTTATTTACTTGACATGCTCAATGGGAATCCCACTGTGTATATGCTGGCGCACTAAACAATAGAGAAAATAATCCATAATAAAGTGGAGATAGTGCTGAAGACAAAATACCGACGAGGAAGTGGAGAAATGCAACAGTAAAACGTCAGAGCAACAGCGCATTATAAATTATTACAAGGTTTGAAGCGTAGAAGGACAGTGACGTTATAACAAAGCACAAGGTAAGATGAAAAGATGGAGGCGTAAAATAATTAGTAGAGCGTTGGAAACGACGTTAAAATAGCGCAACGTGCCCAGAAAAAGAATGACTGCGAGTTATGAACTACATCGAGCTTCGATGTTTGATTAGACTGGAACTTACTATTCAGCGATGCTCCCGTACACGCATCCATGGCTGTGTAGCTTGCCAGAGGACAGATACCCGGACCAATGTTGCCTTACATCAGACCAATGCAGCATACTTGTCCGGTGTCAATCTCTGATTATGGAATTGTTGCAAAGCGCGATTGACTGCGCATATTCTGTACTTCATGAACATGTTCACACTGCCGTCTCGATGGTATTATATCCATGGAGTGTGCTTCTTCTCACAAGTACCTCAAGGTAATTATTTATGACAGCCTATCACGTAAAGACCACGTGAAGTACGGTATTGCCAACGCCATATAACCGTTAATTTGGGCATTTTTGAAGGGGCTTTTATTTGACGGTACAGCCCCCACCAACCCCTTTTATTTGAAGAGCTTCTCGACTCCACTTGCGTCTATCGGTCACTAAAACATGTGCTATTCATCTGCGATTCGCATCGCACAGTAGTAGCTAGCGAACTTGAAGAAGCAGAATATTGTTCCATTCGCTCTGCCTTATTCAGTCATAACAAACCACAGCTGAGGTTGCGTCGATGAAGTCATAGCCGTACAGGTCTTACCATTGATGCTGAAGTAGCCTGGCCTGTTCACCTTCACAAAAATTACTATAACTATAATCACCTACGCGGATATTTTGTTCAATCCTCTCTCCTCTATATGACCCGCAATCACAACCTTCAAAAAGCTCACTTTGGGTATTGTAGAATTGTGACTAATTCACGGGAACTTTTGCTTCGAACGAACGCTGAATGCCGTCTGCCAGTGCTGTCGCGTATGTACATCGCTTTTCGGTAGCCGTTTCCTCAATTCAACTTTCAATTCAACTCAATTAATTTTTGAATGATACAATAATTTGTGCAGAACTGTTGGGCCAGTGGCCAAAGGCTAGTGCGTGCCCATAATCAGTATACATGTAGCAGCAGCCACAAACTTCAGCGCATATCTAGCTATTAGTGATACATCCTGATACAGTTTGGCGATGCATACACTTCCCGTTGCTCCATTGTAGAGTAGCCAACCGGACGCCTTTCGGGTTAACCTCCCTGCCTTTCTGTCTTTCCGTTTTCCTTCCTGCGCTTAAAACCACTTAAAAGGAAGACTCTGGTAATAAAACAGAGAACTGTTGAGATAATAGATACACACAAGGAACTTAAAAAAAAAGAAGCAGCAGATTATACGGTAAAGTAACATATTCGCAAACTGACGGAAAATCGCGCACTTTTTGATAAGTACAGTCTTTTTACAGCAGATACGAAATGGTTGGCCATTTTTACCTCTGGAGGCACTGTGTTCCAAATTTTGACACCATAAAACTGAAGTAGTCGTTTGCCATACATGTTGCGAATGATTGGTAGGTCAAAATTTAAATTTCTCGCACCCCTTGTGTTTCGATTCGGTTTGTTAAACAGGCCGGGTGATAATGAATGATTTCCACGTAAAATGTTCATCGAAATGGCAACTTTCATGTCGCATGCTAGAGGGAATAGTAATATGGCCATACGACCGAACAGCATACTATTATTATCATGTGGACTTGTGTATGTCATAATGCGTGGAGCCCCTCTCTGTTACCTAAACACGGGATCTAAGTGCGTTTGATATGTAGCAGACCATAATTCGGAACAGTATATGATGTGACCGTGAAATATTGAAAAGTAAACAAGTTTAAGTATGTCAAGGTGAAGACATTTGCCGCATTTTAACAGTGCATATCAAGCAGAAGCTAATTAAATAAATAAATTCATAATTATATACGGGTTCTTCATGTACGGTCCATATCATTTTTGCAGAAAACCTTTCTTACGCGGCGTTGGACCAAGTTCAGCACTTCATTTGACTGAACTTCGCAATGTATTACTGAAGTAATTTGTTCCACTTCTCCTAAGCCTATCTACCTGAGAAATGAATGACGTTAAATTGTTACGTTGCATTACATTCATTTACGCGAACAGAGCGTAATAAACGTCCTTCGCTATTATATGGAGGTGTGCAAGTAATGAATGTCCATAAAAAGATTTCTCATGACGGCCAGAGACGTGATATTGTGTCGCCTGAACGCATGGGGACTAATTAAACAGCGCGCAACACCACATTGATTGTGAGCTTGCGGTTTTGTTCTGAGACCAAACCGTGGCCGGCGAAAGCTGAAGTGAAGAAAAAGAATGAGAAGAGGTATAGGCTTTATGAAGATTAGTTTGAAGCCCTAAACTGACCCCTTTATGAGGGGATCGTTTCAGGCAGCCCTGGTTTTACTAGAATGAGAGTTCGTGATTACAACTGCTGGGTTGTCCACTGTTTATATTTCAGACTGTTTCGTGTTATCGGCTATCCTTCCGTAAATATGAAGTCATAACTTTGTGCTTCGCACTCGTATGATTTCTTTTGTTCATTTTTATTTTGTTAACCTGATCCTCCATGCTGTTCCACCACCCGTCCAATAGTGCCCGATAGGGGCCTTCATTAGTTAAACGAACGACGAGTGATGATGAGAATGTTGAACATAAGCTTATGTATGCGAAGTTGATTCCATTTGAGTCCCCATACCAGTGTTGTAAGAAGATGACTTCCATCTTTTTCAGGTCAGAAGTTCGTTATGATGGAGATCAAGATTGTACTCTCAAAAATCTTGTCCAAGTTTACTGTAGAATCTACACAACGAATAGAAGATGTGCAAATGACGTTTGATATTGTTCTCAAAGCCAAAGGAGGACTGCCAGTGTTGTTCCGTAAGCGCAATCGATCATGAATAAAAAGCATCGAATCATTTTATACAAAAATACTACGTTGTAACTGGTAAAAATATTTGTTAGTTGAAATTATTGCAGTAGTACTTTACGGCTCTCTCTCTCTCTCTCACACACACACACACACACACACACACACACACACACACACACACACAAATAAACCATTACTTGGTATCCTTATTTCAATTCGAATACATTTAGTTAGAGTCATGTAGAGATTACATTACTTTTTCGCTGAGAAGAGTAGTGCCTGTTGTTTATCTGAGCCCTTTAATTTTTTTCCACTTAAAATGCTGCACAAGTCTCCATAACGCCGCAGGGGCTGTCATATGCCGTGGATGTTCAAGGGATCTCGTTTTTAAAAAATAATGCGACAGAGAACTAAGGAAGCTAGTATCGTCATGGTGCATGTTCTATCCGCGGGCCCGATTGGACGCTGCGCCTGATTCCTGATTAACAGATTGCGGGTTCAAGT
The DNA here is from genome assembly GCA_013339685.2 of Hyalomma asiaticum. Classification (NCBI taxonomy): domain Eukaryota; kingdom Metazoa; phylum Arthropoda; class Arachnida; order Ixodida; family Ixodidae; genus Hyalomma; species Hyalomma asiaticum. The sequence continues at coordinate 27,841,590 of CM023481.1, forward strand.
CCTGTCCGGGAAGAAGCTCCTTGGTAAGTTTTCTCTCTATCTCTCTTGCGAGTACCTTCTTTTTTAAAAGTGTACACATGCTTGATGATCGGCGTGTTAATAGAACAATCCAGTCAGAGGAGCCTTCGAATGGTGTTTAGTAACATCGACAACAAGACAAGGACATTGCCGTGACAGGACTCGTATCTAGGATCTGCATGGCTTCTACTACTTACAGGAGCACGAAGACAGAAGCCAAGTGCCACTGTAAAATATTTCCTTTAAGTTCGCCAGTGTATTGCCTAATTACGAGCACGCCTCTGAGGACACGGCACGGGGTACCACATGATAGCGGCCGTCGAAAAAACGGTGCTGTTTAATTGACGGGTACCCTCATCAGAAGAGACTAGGCCTACCGCTGACGTCTACACTCGATCAAGAGCACAGCCGGGAAGATTGGCTCGACTCAATCACTCGCACACCGACATTTGAAGGGACTCGTATTTCTCGTTTAAAAGTGAATCAGCAATAGTCTTCTTCACATGCATTTATTTTTGGTTAGGAATTTAAACCAAAGATATGCCCTGTGGATTTCACTGTGGTTCCATAATTAACAAGATAGACTTAGATTTTTCAGGCGTTCAAGCAAACTACTAGTTTCTTTTTCACAAGGCCGCCACTATCACACGCCAAAAAGAAAAAAGAAAAAGATATAACTGCTTAATAAAAGCACCAGCTGCGAAGAGAACTTATGCAAATCAATGCGCAGAGAACTTATACAAAATCAAGAAAATAAGTACTGGTTTTTCAGTGTTCCTAAGAGCAGCTTCTCAGGGGCTATATGGTTAGTGGACGTCAGTGAAGCAGGCCGAAGAATCATTCCAGGTTTAGTGTAAGCCATCCGTTAGAGTGAGCATTTCCCACCATGGAGGCCTTCCCTGGGTCCGATATAATTCTCCGTAGCGCCATTCCCGGCCAGTACCTTATACACACTATTCGGTCAACTAAGCACAATATTAACCATAATACGAATACGCTCATGAACTAAGAACATCTTAAAAATTTTTAAACATTCAAATGTCCTCCCACTCTGCGAAGCTATGGCGGGGAATGGGCCCGCCCCTGCAAAATTCTCGATGAAAAGGACTCGAGAGACGGATGCAGGTTTGGCGAAAACCTAGCCCATAGAGCTGAAATACATTATACAGTTGGTTCACTTAAGGCACGCTTGAATTACTTTGCTAAAGGTTTCAGTTTGATTAATCCATAGTTTGCCAATTCACCTTTAATCCTTTGATTTACTTTCACTCCATTCACTGAATTCATATTTCATTTTGAGCACGAACCCAGTGTTCCGGGCCCTGCACAGCCCCAGGTATCGAACCGCCGATCTACGTAAACAAGATCATCCGATCCACCGCGTAGGCGCGGCGTTTGAAGAGGTTCGATGTTAATAATGAATTTATTCATTGTATCATAACGTGGGAGCCGCACAAGTTCTGTGAAGCTTGCCCTACCGATACAACCCTCCTCCTCAACCGTTTCAGCACACATGACAGCGAAGATTGCACGATATATATTTGTCGTAACGAAATAAGTATCTCTGACGTAAAACACATAATGTAATCTATCGCCAATAGTTCATTTTCCCTGGTGCTTCCTCGAGCGCTTTCTTCTTCGGTGGCTCGGCTGTCCCATGGAGCACACGGCTGGGCATTGCCGGTGCGGTTGGTGCACTAGGGCCACCATCACCAGCGCACCGCTTCGTTCATACGGGATTTCACCCCAGTTTGCAGCCGTGCACTTTTGAATGAGCTCTCACGAGGAGTTGATTCAAAAGCGCACAGGCTTATGAGTCGAGGTGCGGGAGCGAGGTCCATCGCTGAGCGCTGAGGTGGTTCGAATTCTGCGACGGCTGTGGAAGGCGCCGTCGTGTTTCGGGGACGACGGGCTGCAGGTGCCGGACAAGACATTTCTCGATCCACGTGACTCCGGTCTCTTCTGTTTTGCCGTCCGCGACTCGCCTTGACCTTGAAGCCTCGAAACCGTGCTGTGGCGCGGAAGAGGCACGCGACGACCGTCTGATCTGCGAAAAGATGTGCATTGAAGAGATGAAAATATGAGCTACGTTTGTATTTTTTTACTTCACTTATTATTTTATTAATGTCGCGAAGGCTGACCATTTCTATCTAAAACGCGACATGGGAGACTAGTTGAAAACATTGGGATCATGCAATTTGTAAATAAAGCGTAAATGAATCAGAACTTCGTTCGTTGCGTTCGGTAGCATATATTATTTTTACCATGTATACTCCACCTAGCACATATGGGGCGAGGTTCTCGCACTGGTAGTAGCACTAAAGCAGGCGCCCAAATAACCGGACGCGGAAAATAGCCACATGCGCTGAATTTGCTTTCTGCCTGTTAGATGTAGGCAGTGTTGTCTCGTATCGCGTGTGTTAGAGGTCACGTTACGTTACTCACATTCCAACGTCCGCGTACGTTACGAATCATTGCCAAGAGTACTAAGCCGTCTGTTAACGTGGGCGGGCTAGTCAAAGACGGTCCCGTCAAAGATGGACACGTTAGCTAAGAAGCCGGGGCTTTAGCTATTCGTCGATACGATTTCTCCGTCTCTTTTTTTTCCCTCGCCAAGCCGATAGCCATGGGCAAGGGGGAATGCAAGGTCACAGTACGAGCCTATGGAAGTTCGGATTCGCCTGCCACTAATTATTGCTTCTGTTCATCGCTCGAGAAGTCAAACAATGGAGGAACTCCTACCGAATGCCGTCATGTGCGGATCAAAGCGATCTCGGTTCCCGCTGCGAAAGTGAGCCTCGAAGCTTTGGCGAATACGGAGCAGGTGAAGCCAGTTCAGAGCGATGAAAGACGGGTAGCAGCACACTGCTTCGAATCGCCTGACCTCTCGAGCAGTCTCGAGCGCCTCCCGGACTGATGAAGATGACGACGTCATTGAGATATCACATGGACCCTCTACGACAAACTTGGCAGTTATGGAAT